>CM052896.1:95166486-95221361 GCA_028534135.1 Potos flavus | reverse complement strand
CGAGGTGACCGTGTCTGGGCCTTTTAAAAAAATAATTTCTTGTTGTGCATTTCTACTGAGAGCTGACCCAACTTGTTCATGAAGTGTTAGTGGTAACTAATTATAAGGAACCTGGCCTGCCCTCTGAGCAACTGGGCGCCCTACCCCCCCCCCCCCGCCCCATATGCAATCCCAAAGCCCCCATGAGATGGCAGGTTCTACATCACGTGGTTCTAGTCTGGCAAGTGACCTGGAGCTTCCCCACAAGCAAAGCCCTTACCTCTTTTGTCTTCCCTACTCTCATTCCTCCCAGAATACCAGCCCTGTGACCCCCAGATTATCGAGAACCGTGTCAGCCACCTGAGGCAGTGCTTTGAGGAGCTGAGCAACATGGCAGCTGGGCGGAAGGCCCAGCTAGAGCAGTCTAAGCGGTTCTGGAAGTTCTTCTGGGAGATGGATGAGGCCGAGAGCTGGATCAAGGAGAAGGAGCAGATCTACTCTTCCCTGGACTATGGCAAGGACCTGACGAGTGTGCTCATCCTACAGCGCAAGCACAAGGCCTTCGAGGATGAGCTCCGTGGGCTGGACGCCCACCTGGAGGGGATCTTCCAGGAGGCAGAGGGCATGGTCGCAGAGAAGCAGTTTGGGCACCCACAGATTGAGGCCCGAATCAAGGAGGTGTCCGCCCAGTGGGACCAGCTGAAGGAGCTGGCTGCCTTTCGCAAGAAGAACCTCCAGGACGCTGAGAACTTCTTCCAGTTCCAGGGGGATGCTGACGACCTGAAGGCCTGGCTGCAGGACGCCCACCGGCTGCTCTCAGGCGAAGACGTGGGGCAGGATGAGGGGGCCACGCGGGCCCTGGGGAAGAAGCACAAGGACTTCCTGGAGGAGCTGGAGGAGAGCCGCAGGGTGATGGAGCATCTAGAACAGCAGGCCCAAGGCTTCCCCCAAGAGTTTCGGGATTCCCCAGATGTGACCAACCGGCTGCAGGCCCTCCGGGAGCTCTACCAGCAGGTGGTGGCCCAGGCAGACCTGCGTGGGCAGAGGCTGCAAGACGCCCTGGACCTGTATACAGTGTTTGGGGAGACGGACGCCTGTGAGCTGTGGATGGGGGAGAAGGAGAAGTGGCTCTCCCAGATGGAGATCCCAGACACTCTGGAGGACCTGGAGGTCGCGCAGCGCAGGTCAGAGCCTGACTTTCTCTTCCTCGCCTCCCTCCACTATGGCCTGCACTCCACCCCCCGCCTGGGGTGGGGACCACCTCCAGATCGGCAAGGGTCTCTTCGAGAGGTGATGGGATGCCCTTTATGGCTGAGGCCACGCACCAGAGTCACGGGTTTTAATCAGCCTCTGTGGCTTTGGGTCCTTTACCCCGTGGGGCCTTCCTTAAAATAAAACAAAGGGGGTCTTTCTAGTCAGGTATTGAATTCCTTTTCAGCTACAGTGGTCTTTGTTCAAATGAGTTGTGTAGACAGAACCGCTGACACAGAGCACAAAGAAAAGTGGAACTGTTTAGTGAAGGGGGAGGTGAGAAGTCAGAACCTCACCAGCTCTAGGTTTCCATGGCAGTCCCTCAGCCACAGAACCCCAAAGGACCCCAGGGACTGGTTTGCAAAGCACCAGGCTGCAAGGCCACTCTCCCTTCCAGTACTTTATTGTGTCTGTGCTCGGGCATGGGGGAGCAAGCCCCCATCAACGTGGCCCTCCTAAGTGCAGAATTAGAGAGTTGAGCACGAGAGGCCACTCCCTAGAGCATGCTGAGGTGGGCCTAGGCTGCCGGAGGGAAGGGTCCACTTTGAGAACTAAACCCCTGCCCCTGGCAGAGTCCCCTTCTCCTAGGACAGAGCACCAGGCTGGGGAGGGGATCCTTCAGGGCAAGGTGTCAAGGCATGGAATTAGGGCCCAAGGGCAGCAGTTGTGGCCATGGAGGTATGGAGGTGTTCTCTGAGGTGATCAGCAACCCCCCGTACACACCTCTGCGTTCCCGTCTGCCTTTCCATTGAGCCAGTGGCCTATGGAGTAAGCAACCAGCTCTTTACTAGCCTGGTCCAAGAAATACTAAACCATGAAATTGAATCCATTAACCAGAAAGTAGGGTATGTCAGCATATCTTTTTCCTTTCTGCCCCCTTAACCCGTCAAATGTATTCTGAAGATGGAAGGAGAAAGCAAAAGCTCCACGTTCCAGAGACTGGGTGGTAGGCAAAGTGCCCGTGCTTCCTCCCCGGTCATCTTCTCTGTCCATATCAGGTTTGACATCCTGGACCAGGAGATGAAGACCTTGATGACGCAGATCGATGGTGTGAACGTCGCTGCCAGCAGCCTGGTAGACAGCGGCCACCCTCGCAGCGGGGAAGTGAAGCAGTACCAGGACCACCTGAACGACAGGTGGGGCGTGGGTAGGGCTGGGGGCTGAGGGCGCCCTCTCTCGGCAACCGACACACCCGTGGGGTGTGGCCCTGGCGTCAGGATGCCTGCTGTGCACTGCCCGGTTTGTGTCTTCCTCAGCCCCAGTCTCCTGACTCTGGAGCGGTAGCAGCAAGGGGGAAGGCCCTGCGTGGTGAACGAGCGGTGAAGGCCGCAGGGGCTGGGGCGTGTATCCTGGGGGGCGGAGGGGCCGTTCTGAGTGCTCGCATAGTTAGAATCAGGCCATATGCTACTCATGCCACATTTCCCCAGACATCCGTAGGCCGGGAAAATTGCTTTCTGAGAGCTCTTAAGTACTGTCCATAAAAGAAACTTCCAGCCTGTGCCAAAATGTGGCATCGATAATGAGGCTGGCTTGAATGAAGAGGAGAATTAGCAGGAAGCCTTGAGCACGCTTTGTGGCTTGAACAAAAAACAGGCCCCGAGGAGCCTTTGGAGACGGGGTGCTTTCAGTCCGAGGCGTGATTGCCATGAGTTCCTCAAGGATCCTGAGGACAGCACATGACAGCCTGTGTTCCTGTTTGTTACCCAGGGCCCTGCACACACAATGCCACGTGTTCACCAGCTCCCCGTCGCCCCAACCCCCTCCCCCACACTTGTGTCCGAGCCTTGCTCTGCCCGAAGTGGTCTGGGAGGTGGAGGTAGGGAAGACCCACCAGTGTGGGGAAAAAAAAATAAAAGGATGTCAGCACAGTAGAGACTCTGGTGGGGGCCCAGAGGGAGGCAGGAGGGTGATAAGGACACTTTAGAGCCCCAGAACGGGGCTGATGATCTCAGCATCCACCGATGGGGACTGCAGTTCAGGAGATTCCTCTGTAATCTGAGGTTTATGCAGAAGGGGAAGATGCCCCTTTGTTCTTCCTTAGGCTTGGAGGTAGTGGGGCGGGGGGGAATGTTGTGTGTGTGTGAGTGTGCATGTGTGTGAGTGTGTAAAACAGACAGGAAGAACTTGTCAACTATATATCTGTTGCCTTAATGAGCTATAGTCGGAGAATGATCTTTACAGATCCCGAAGACTTGTGCCATCCTAAGCGAAATAAATCAAGGCACTTGCCATCCTTAGGTGAGAGAGAACGGGGGCATGAAATGGTAAGATGGTTTTCTTGAGAGTTGAAACATACTTGAGAAGTCATCGAGTCCGGCCAAGTACCCCCAGACCACTGTGTCTCGTACAAACACTTCCAGGGGTGGGGAGCTCACCCCCTCACCGTGCAGCCCATCCCATTCCAAGGCAGCTCCTTTGGGTTAAAAGGTTTGACCCCCCAGTTGAATGGAAATCTCCCGCCTTGTTCCGGCCCTGCCCTTTAGAGAGATCAGAACTGATTCTGATTCTTCTTCCATGTGATAGCTCTTCAGATATTTTTTGGAACAGCTGTCATTCTTCACCTTTGCCTGCAGTCCTGCCTCCCAGCCTCCACTGTCCTCTGCACCAGAGTGTGCTGTCCTCCAACTCTCCATTTCAGATCCAGCCTCTACTTTGGGCCGGTTCAGGTTCCTCTTTTTTCTTGTGTCCAAGATGAAAAACTGTCTTTCCCTTCTCTGTACTGGTTTAGAGCTTTACATTCTACCTTGTATTGTAATTACTTTTATCCTGAAGAACTTTCCTACTGGACTATAAGCGAATAAAAGCAATATCTTTACTGCCCACAGTGCTTTGAGCAGCAAGCACATAGTTGAGCTTTCCTCTGTTTGGAATATTCTTTTCCCAGATAGCCACATGACTTCCTTTCATTATTCAGACGTCAGCTCCCATGGCAGCTCATTGAAGCGGCCTTCACTGACCCAGTTGAAAACATCACTACCTCCTTCCCACTCAGCCCCCGTGCCTCTATCCCGTTACCTTGCTTTATTTTTCATTGTGCTTGTCACTTGGATGAATTATGGACTTATTTATTTGTCCCTGCCCACTCAAATGAGAGCAAGCACTTTGCTTTGTTCGTTGCTACCTCCCTAGAGCCCAGAACAGTGCCTTGCACAAGGCACATGATATTTGCCTGATAAATGCTTAGTGAATGAGTGAACAGGGACAAAACTGAAATATCTTCTGCCAAGCTTGGCACACAGGAGTCATTCAAACACTTACTGAATAAGTGATTACCTTCCACCATATGCATTCCAGTTGACCAGTATTTTTTTTTTTTTTTTAATAATCCTGGGCTCTGGACCAAACCTGAGGTTCTGACTTGGCCTAGCCAGGGCTGGTTGGAGTGGTTCTGTCAAGTTGTTTTATCTGAGAGTGCAGCGGGGAGAGCCGTACTTACTTTCCAGCCCATCCTCTCTGGCCTCTCCTGGTGGCTGCAGTGAGGCCACACCAGGAAAAACCTAGAAAATCACCATGGGGGTTCTTGCACAGAGGCACAGAATTCTCCAGAAGTCAAGGACTTCTCTGTCTAGAAGGGAAGCTGCAAAATCTTTGGGCTCTTGCTCTTCTCTGTTCTGGTAGTCCCAGGTCTCCCCTGCCTCTCTCCCACTTATCTCCGCAGACCTGTCTAGCAGCTGTCATTACACCTTGGGAGGACCCACAGTACCCTCTCCCCAGGCCATTTGCCTAGTCCCTCAGTTTCCTTCCCCCAGGTGCCAGGGGGTACAGAGAAGGGTGAGATACTCAGGGCCCCATCCTTAAATGGATCACTACGGTAGCAGTGCTAGAGAGATGCTCACTGAGATCCCGCTCAGATGGCCGCCACGAAACCTGCCCCCGTCACCCTTGTCATTCTCACAGCTCCCTTAATCCTCTCTGCCTGGTATGTGCTTTATACATAGCACTTTATACTACAGTTATTTTGTGAGCTTGTCTTAATTTCTCTCTAAATCACACACTCCATAAGGCAAAGGTTGGCTATGACTATAGCCTCCCAACAGCTAACAATGCTTATACCTTGTGGGTGTTTAGGAAAGACGGGCTCAGCAAATGAGCAGTCAGCACACTCTCATGTGCTTACATGTTACTTACATATTACCTGTCACTCAGGATGAGTCCAAGGAAAGGGTCCCTGGTGATCTGGGCCCAGGCTGAGGCACTGCTCTTTAGAAGAGGCTGATCAGAAGCTCCGACCAACCCCAGACCCCAGGACATACACCAGACCTTTGCGTAGTTCCCATTTCCATGCCAGCACTGCATCTGAAGGTTAAGGTTAGGCTCTCCATTTCATTTATAACCCCAGCTTCTCCCTTCCCCCTTCCCCCTCCTCCTTCCTCCTTCTTTTGGAGCCAAGGTGACTTTTTTAGGCCTTGGGTGCTTTGAACACGGTCTTGGGCATTTGTATGGTTCCTCTAGGGGGAACCTATGGGTTCCTATGGGACCCTATGTCCTGAAATTGTCTTTAAGTTGATAAATGTAAGCTTGCTAATTATTTTCGGCATGTCAAAAAGTGTGGGGAAGTTCTATGTTTGCCCAAAATTCAACTACCTACAGAGCCGAGCTAAGAGTCCTTTTCGTTCCTTTACTTACGGTTGGAATCACATCACTGCTCGCCCCTGCTAATGGAAAGATCTGATTGGCAGTTTATATTGTCTTGGGGAAAATTGGATAAATGAGTTTTACTCATTACAGTCTGTTGGGTAGATGATTTTTTCAGGGTGCAAGATCTGTGGGGGGAGACTCCAGTGGGAATATGGGTAAGGAGGCCCTGTGGGAAGTGTTAAGAAAGAGAGTGTCTCATTATCATATGATCTCACTGATATGAGGAATTTGAGAAACAAGACAGAGGATCTTAGGGGAAGGGAGGGAAAAATGAAACAAGACAAAACCAGAGAGGGAGACAAACCATAACAGACTCTTAATCTCAGGAAACAAACTGAGGGGTGCTGGAGGGAAGGGGGCTGGGAGGAATGGGTGGCTGGGTGATAGGCATTGGGGAGGGTATGTGCTATGGTAAGGGCTGTGAATTGTGTAAGACTGATGAATCACAGTCATGTACCCTTGAAACAAATAATACATTATATGTTAATTTAAAGAAAGAAAGAGGGTGTCTCTGTGTCCCCCTTGGCAGGTGGCAGGCATTCCAGACCATAGTGTCAAACCGGCGGGAGGCAGTGAACTCAGCCCTCCGGGTCCAAAACTACTGCGTGGACTGTGAGGAGACCAGCAAGTGGATCGAGGATAAGATGCAGGTGGTGCAGTCCATGAAGGACCTGGGCCAGGACCTGGCGGGCATCATTGCCATCCAGCGGAAGCTGTCAGGGCTGGAGCGCGACGTGGACGCCATCCGGGACCGTGTGGGTGCCCTGGAGCACGAGTCACAGGAGCTGATGGCCTCACACCCCGAGCAGGGAGAGGACATCGGCCAGCGGTACGCATGTGTGGAGAACCTGTGGCAGAAACTGCAGGAAGCCCTGCGAGAGCAGGAAGCCTCGCTGGGGGAAGCCAGCCAGCTCCAGGCCTTCCTGCAGAATCTGGATGACTTCCAGGCCTGGCTGTCCATGGCCCAGAAGGCCGTGGCCTCCAAGGACATGCCTGAGTCTTTCCCAGAGGCCGAGCAGCTCCTACAGCAGCACATGGCCATCAAAGATGACATTGACAGGCACCAGGAGAGCTTCCAGGAGGTCAAGGCGTCTGGGGAGAATGTGATCCGTGATCAGACGGACCCGGAGTACCTGCTCCTGGGCCAGAGGCTGGAGGGCCTGGATGCCGGCTGGGATGCCCTGTGCCGGATGTGGGAGAGCCGCAACCACTCCCTCGCCCAGTGCCTCAGCTTCCAGGAGTTCCAGAGAGATGCCAAGCAAGCTGAAACCATTCTCAGCAATCAGGTAGGGAGAGGCGTTCAGGGCTGGTGGGGGCAGGGAGTGGTATCTCTTAGGGCAATAGCCCCGGTGAGTCTATGAATGCCCTCAGAGACCAAATCCTACTTTTTTTTTTTTACATTTAAATTTTAGTTAACATACAGTGCAATATTTTTTTCAGGAGAATTCAGTGATTCATCACTTACATACAACACTCAGTGCTCAACACAAGTGCTCTCTTTAATCCCCATCCCCCATCGAGCCCATCCCCCATCCCCCTCCCTCCATCAACCCTCAGTTTGTTCTTATTAGTAAGACTCTCTTATGGCTTGTTTTCCTCTCTCCTTTTTTCCTTTTCCCCCTTCCCATTCGTTCATCTCTTTTCTTTCTTAAGTTCCACATATGAGTGAGATCGTATGGTATTTGTCTTTCTCCGACTGATTTTGCTTAGCATAATGCCCTCTAGATCCACCCACATTGTTATAAATGGCTCGATTTCATTGTTTTTGATGGCTGATATTCTGTTGTACATATATATGTATACCACGTCTTCTTGATCCATTCCTCAGTCAATGGATGTCTGGGCTCTTTCCATAGTTTGGCTATTGTAGACATTGCTGCTATAAACATTGGGGTGCATGGACCCCTTCAGATCTGTATTTTTGTATCCTTTGGGTAAATACCAAGTAATGCAATTGCTGGATAATAGGGTAGTTCTATTTTTAACTTTTTGAGGAACCTCCATACTGTTTTCCAGAGTGACTGCACCAGTTTGCATTCCCACCAACAGTGCAAGAGGGCTCCCCTTTCTCCTCAAATTCTAAATTCTGTGGACTCTCTCTAGCCACGAACTGGGGGGAAATCCTCTTTGTTCCTTATTGCATGCCTTTTCCAGCCCTGTTTCCAAAATGTGCCTGTTCTTGGGTCAGTTACAGGCTGGAGAGGTGAATTTTCCCGAGCCATTACCCTTCCATGTGGCTTTAGGCACAGTGTTCACTGGATGCCCCTCGGGTGGGGGAGGGGGCAAGGCCTAGGGTGCCTCTTCCTTGCACAACTCCAGGGAGCACCATTCATGCTGAAGCCTAGACGGCTGCACAGGGTGCTACTGCCAGGCACGTGCCCTCACTGCCTTCCCAGCATGTCTTCATGCCTTGTCTGGAAACTTGCTTCCACAGGAATATACTCTGGCTCACTTGGAACCCCCAGACTCCCTAGAAGCTGCGAAGGTTGGGATCCGGAAGTTTGAGGACTTCTTGCTGTCTATGGAGAACAACGAGGATAAGGTCTTGAGTCCTGTGGACTCTGGAAACAAGCTGGTAGCTGAAGGAAACCTCTACTCAGACAAGATCCTGGAGAAGCTGCAGCTGATCAAGGACAGGTACTCTTGGCCCCCAAGGTCACGGGGCCAGAGTCAGGTAGGGCAGGTGGAGTCTCGGCGCTGTGGTGACGACAGCTTCCGGCTTCCCTTCCAGGCACAAGAAAAACAAGGAGAAGGCTGAGGAGGTTTCCGTCGCTCTGAAAGACAACTTGGAGCTCCAGCACTTCCTGCAGAACTGCCAGGAGGTGAGGCTCCAGCAAGGCAGGCCACCCTGCAGGAGAGTCCCTGCTGGGAGCAAAGTGCCCTAGCGGTAGAACGGTCACGGGGTGGGGGGCGGGGGGACACCCGGCTGGCTCAGTCGGAGGAGCAGGATCCCTTGATCTTGGGGTCATGGGTTTGAGCCCCATGTTGGGGTGTACAGATTACTAGAAAAAATAAACTTAAAGTCCACAGGGATCCTTTCAAAGGTGGGAGTCTGGAATTTCATGAGGGGAACTCTATGGTCATTCTCTAGAATCTTGGGTTCTATAATTTTTTCCCCAAATCTACAAATTTTAATTTGTCTAGTCCAGGGCAGGGTTTCTCAAAGAGTGGCCTGAGGGCTATTTCTATGGAAGTCCCATGGGGCCCTGGTCAAGGCCGGCTGCAGTGCCACCTGTGCATTCATCTAGGGCCTGTGCTCACAAGGGCCCCAAACTGGCTTTAATGCTCTGTGGTTGCCATCTTGAAATTCTTTTTTTTTTTTTTTTAGATTTTATGTATTTATTTATTTGATAGAGAGATAGCAAGAGCAGGGGAAGCAGCAGGCAGAGGGCAAGGGAGAGAAGCAGACTCCCCTCTGAGCAGGAAGCCCGATGCAGGACTCGATCCCAGGACCCTGGAATCATAACCTGAGCCAAAGGCAAATGCTTAACGACTGAGCCACTCAGACACCCCCTATTGAAAAAAATTTTTTAAAGATTTTATTTATTTATTTGACAGAGATCACAAGCAGGCAGAGAGGCAGGCAGAGAGAGAGGGGGGGAAGCAGGCTCCCTGCTGAGCAGAGAGCCCGATGCAGGGCTCGATCCCAGGACCCTGAGACCATGACCCGAGCCAAAGGCAGAGGCTTTAGCCCACTGAGCCACCCAGGTGCCCCCCTATTGAAATTCTTAATAATTGTGAGCATTTCCATTTTGCATTGGGCCCTCCAAATTATGGAGCCAGTCCTGGCCCTTGTTAAATGCAAAGTCCTGGGCCCCACTCAGGCCCAGATGAATCAGAACCTCAAGGGGTGAGAGAACAGCGTTTTCAACAAGCCTCCCAGTTGGAGAGCTGACTCAGAAGGTCGTCGCTCAGCCTGTGGTGAGCTGTGCAAGGAAGGCTTTTAACCTGCACTCCTGAGTCCCTCCGTGAGTGGGACTTCTTTGTGGAATGGTGCTTTCTCTGAGTTCTGTCTCTCTCCCATCCTCATACCCCTTTCCTCTCGGCCCAAGCAACTTTGTTTTCGTCTGCCTCTGCCCTTGGCACTAGCCAGGCTTGGTATGCTGCCGGGACATCTTGGAAACATTGGAGGCTCATCAGAGTTCTTCCCTCATTGTTAATTACAGGATCTGTCCTTGGCTTCTTCCTCAGATAACATTTTCTCTGTGTTTATTAATGATCTCTCACCCTACTGCCAAGGGGTGGATTCATCTATCCATCCAGTAAACATTCACTGAGTTCCTACAGTAGGCCAGGCCCTGTCCTAGGTCCTGGAAAAATCACGAGAAGCATAACCATCCCTGGTGTCACCTGCATACACTCGACTGGGGAAGACACTCAGGTGCTGATATTTTAGCCCTGAGACAACACAGGCTATGTTGCTTGTGCTGAGAGTCAGGGACCCAGAGTTTCAGAGAGTAATACTCTGCTGTATTCATACTCCCTCTCCTGGGCCGCCTTCTGCAGTCAGAGGTGGGCAGCAGGTCCTGCCCTGAGCCCCTGGCCAAAGAGGTCCCCTCAGAGACTGTTGGACTCCCTCCTTCTGTCTGCAGCTCACTCTCTGGATCAATGACAAGCTGCTAACATCTCAGGATGTCTCCTATGATGATGCGAGAAACCTGCAAAACAAGTGGGCAAAGCACCAGGCCTTTATGGCAGACCTGGCTTCCCACCAGGGGTGGCTGGATAGCATCGATGCGGTAAGTGAAGCGAGTGGGGAGTGCTGGGGGCTCTCTGCTCAGATGTGCGTACCTGAGTGGAGCTTCAAGCGGGGCGTAGACACCATCTGAAGTTTACTGGACAGTGTAGAACCTGGAAGTGAAAAGCTTCTCTGAAGAGTAATCCTACCTTCAGAGCTCCTGACACATCTAGTCCTGTTAGGCCTGGTCAGAATCGGTGTGTCCTTTGGGGCACCTGAGTCTGGGGACGGTCCAGATGCTGAGGAGACCTGAGTGCCTCGGCCTCTGGTGCCAGGATACCAACTGTCTCCGTGTGCTTCCATTATCCTCACCAGGGCCCCAGCGCTGTCCTGCCCGAGGGCAGGGGGCTATGGGAGATGAGCAGAGTGGTCCAGGGGACCGTGGAACCCTCATCGTTTGGACAGGCAAGACCACCAGGGAGTGGTCATTCACACCCCTCATAGATGGGGGACCCTAAGAGGGTGAGCCCCTTGTAACAGGCCCGCTCCAGGGCCCAAGTCAAATGTAGCTGGCCTTCGATCCGGGAATCCCTCACCTTTGCTCCCCACTGCTGTGGCTGCTGTCCAGGAAGAAGCAGGCGTAGAGTCCACACGGGGCAGCATCCATAGTGGTCGAAGGTGCAGACTCTGATCCAGGCTGTCTGACTCCTCAATCTCCCTGTGCCTCAGTCTCTTCATCTGAAAAATGAGGATAATAACAGTACCTACAGAAGGGAACTGTGAACATTAAAGCACTTAGCATACATAGTACTTGGCACTTATGGGATATTCAGTAAATATTGATTGTTCTTAGCAACATGTATTCCTGGGCCCAAGTCACATTATACTGTACCCACTGAAAGGGTACATTTACGCAGGTGAAAACCCCAGAAGACAAACCCAGTAACTAAAAGATATCGCCAAAGGCTAGTGCACAGCCTCTGGGAAGACAGTTGAGAGCGTGGAGTCCTTTCCACGCTGGCTAGACCTGGATGGATCTTGAATCTTTTTTTTTTAATTAAAAAATAATTTAGCATCAGGGATCCTGGTCGGCAACAACTTCCCATACTACAATCTCCCGGAGTCCTTTGCCCCAGACACACCCCTCCCTGTCACACCTTCTACAAATAACTCTGGGGGATGCAGAGTCTCTCAGTGGAGCCTCACCTGAGTTCTAGGCGGATTCTCTGCCTCCCTGACCTCCCCTCAGTTAGCCCCTGGCAACCACAACCCTTAGAGGGCTGCCCCAAGGCTGCCGGACCTCAGAGGGTGAGCCCTCCTGCTTCCCCACGCAGGAAGGAAACCAGCTGATGGAGGACAAGACCCAGTATGCGGCCCTGGTGTCCCAGAGGCTGAAAGACTTGCACCGGCTCTGGGACGAGCTTCAGGCCGCCACACAGGACAGGGCCCAGCACCTCTCAGCTGCGAGGAGCTCCTACCTGCGCTCACAGACCCACGCTGACCTAAACAAGTGGATCAGCGCTATGGAGGACCAGCTGCGGTCTGATGACCCGGGCAAGGACCTGACCAGCGTCAACCGGATGTTGGCTAAGCTGAAGGCACGTGAGTGGGTTGTAGACTGGGTTGGAATAGAAGATCTTGGGGAGCAAATCTGAAACCTGAAAGCAAGGAATCCTTCTGTTCCTCTTAGCTGGGCTTGAGCAAAAATGTCTCCTGGTTCATAACCCATCTCCTACCCCCTCGAAGTGGGTAAGACAGGGATCTTGGGTTTAAAAAAAACCCAAAAAAAAGCAAGCACAAGAAATATAGGACAGGCGCTTGTGGGAAGCCTGAGTGGGGGCATCCAGGGAGACTTCCTGGGGGAGGCTGGCCTTTAAGGATGGATAGGATATGGATGATGAAGCAGACGTGGGGCTACCCAGGGGCCATGGCTGTTACCGACACTGTCCCCTTGTGTCCCAGCGTGTGGAGGACCAAGTGAACGTGCGGAAGGAGGAGCTGGGGGAGCTGCTTGCCCAGGTGCCCTCGCTGGGAGAGGAGGCAGGAGACACAGACGTGAGCATCGAGAGGCGGTTCCTGGACCTCCTAGAGCCCCTGGAGAGGAGGAAGAAGCAGCTGGAATCATCCCGAGCCAAGCTGCAGATCAGCAGGGACTTAGAGGATGAGATGGTGAGTTAGCCGCAGACTCACCCCAAGGGGCCGAGCCAGCAGCTGCCGTCAGAACTGGCTGCCGCCCAGGGCGGTTCTTAACACACGCCCGGTCCTTTCACTGTGTGCTCCTGATCTCAGAGCCGTTGTGATGATTACATTAAATGTGAAAGTAAAGCCAGTGCTTTTAGAATGGTGACTCAGTCGTGGACTTTGAGACAGACTTGGGTTCAAGATCCAGCTGTGTTACCTTCCCCCTGATGACCAGGAGCGAATTATTTGGAACCTCAATTCAAAATATCTAAGTGTCCCCATCTGTAAAATGGGGATAAAACCCTGACGAGGCACGGGAAGAGAAGCAGGGGCACACGGCAGGAGAGAGCTCTGTCTGACCCCTGGTGAGTTCTTGGGAGAGGGTGGCCACGATTGTCATCAGCTGACCCCCACCTTCTGGTCTCTATAGCTCTGGGTGGAAGAGAGGCTGCCTCTGGCCCAGTCAGCCAACTATGGCACGAATCTGCAAGCCGTGCAGCTGTTAATGAAGAAGAATCAGGTGAGTCCTGCTTCATCTTGTTAGTGCCCCCACCTGCCGCTGGCCCTGCCCAGGGTGGAATGCCCAGCCCTGACCTTCAGAAGGCCAGCAGCAGCAGATTATTGTTCTCGTTGATAGCTGTGGGGCCCCCAGATCCCATAAAAACAGAGCTTTGGTGATGGCAGGGAGAATTCTGGGAAGTCCATGGCAGGGCTGGTAGGGGAGTGTCCAGATGCTTTGGGATTTGGGAGCCATTCAGACCCATCAGAGCATCGGTGAGTGCAGGACCCTGGCCTGGGGTGTCATGTGCTTTGTAGCTTCTGTACCCCGTGGCCTCCCTGAAAGGAAGCCCATAGTTCCTGGTTTCTTTCCCAAGGCTGATTTGCCCCTCTTCCAGGACTGAGCCTGGCCTGTTGGGTATCCTCAGGGCAAGCAGGTCCCATTTCTTCTGCCACATGAGGATACTCATGGGAAGCCACTAAACTTGGCCCCTGAGCCTGTTGGAGCAACATCCAATTGCTGTTCTGCTCTTTCTTAAACCTCGTGGGTCATTTCTGAGGCTCTGGTCAGACTCCCGGAAGTGAGCAGACACAGTACCGCCTCCTGTATCAGGGGTGCAGGTATCCTGCTGTGTCTTCCGGGAAGGCCAGCCGCGAGGGCTCCTGGTGCCTCTGTGGCCAGCCCCTGGTCTTGGGCAGAGAGTCGCTCCTCCTGCCTGCTCGACTCTCTGGGTCAGGAAGTGGGGGCAGCCACAGCCAAGAGCGGCGAGAGCCTGGGAGCTGGCCCCGGAGAAGAGCAGTGTGTCCCAGAATGCCGGTCAGCATGGCACCTCCTTGGGGAAGCAAGGCCGTGGCAGCCAGTACTTCCTCACAATAACAGCAGCTGACTTCTGCTCAGAGAGCCCAGCAACCAGGCAAGGGTCTGAGTTACATTCAAAGAGGCGTCTGAAAAGTTCCTCAGACCCTTTGCTTCCGGTTGACATGACCTGGTCACAAAGGCTCCAGTGCGCACAGGCAGGGTCTTGAGCTGGGAGGTAGTAGGTAGGGGTTCAGTTAATGCCACAACCTGGAGTTAAAGGAAGGAGACTGGTAGAAGGCAGTATCCTGGGGCCTCAGTTTCCTCAACTGTAGAATGAGCCGACATCAGTCCTTTCAACACTAAAGTCTTTGACTCTGTCTGGCCTCGGTGTGATTGCCAAAAGACTCTCAGCTCCCCCAGATGAAGGTTGCTATTGCAGGAAAAGGGCAAGACAAATATGGGTGGGGTTCCCCTAACCAAGAAGGGAAAGCTAGTCTCTTGGGAGAGCATGGCGACCCTCGTCAAGACTACTCCAGGCTAGACCAGCTACAGCTTAAATCTCATTTTATCATTCCCTCTATTGTGGGAGGGATATTTGGTTCTCAAACTTCAGTATGCACCAGACCCACCCAGAGGGCTCGTTGAAACACAGGTGACCAGGCTCCATCCCAGGTCTACTGAATCAAACTCTGGGAGGAGAGCCTGATAACTTGCACGTCTATCAAGATCCTAGGAGACACTAATGCTGTTGGTGTAGGATCCCACTTTGAGAACCACTGCTCTAATGGTTATTCAGTACAACTAGAACCAGTCCTGCAGGGTACCGTGTGAGTGGTTCTCAACTTGGGCTGCACAGTAGAATCACTGGGGGAAACTTTTAAACCTATGGATGCTCAGTTCCTACCTCAGATCAATTAATTAAGATCCCTGGGGACAGGGCCCTGACTGTGTATGTTTTCCTAGATTATTCAGTGTGCACCCAGGGTTAAGAACCACTGTCCCACCTGATCTGGCTCCTGCCTTCCTCTAAAGCTCACTTCTCACCACTTGGACCCTCCTTCGTAGTATTCTAGATTTTCTGGCCTGCAGATCATCCTGGCTGGCTTCCAGCCCGGGGACTTTACACTTTCTCCTCTGTCTTGCCGGCAACACTCATTCCCCAAACCTTTGTATGGTCACCTCTGTCTCACTGCTCGTGCCTCACTTGGATGCCGTCTCCCCAGGAAGCCCCTTCCTGACTCCCCCAGCTCAAGCAGCCACCCCACGCCTCTGCAGACGTTCTCAATTGCAGTGGGGTATCTTCCTCATAGCACCCATTATCCACGTTTATTCACTTATTTCCATGCTTACCATCAGCTCCGTCTGCCACAGTGTAAGCTTTATGAAGGCAGGGGTTTTGTTGATCTTATTTCCACATTGTCCCTAGAGCCTAGAACAAGGCCCAGGACCTAGGAAATAACTTCATAGCTCTGTGTTGGACACATGAGGTAGAAAGAATACATCATAAGGAAGCACATTGCATGGGAGCCTGGAAAGGAATTGCTTAAAAAGAGAGAGAGAGAGATACCTTTTAGGATCCCTTGCAGAGGTCACAGGATCTCAGGGAAAGAAAGTGGCACACAGAGCTGATACCATGGGTTGTCGGAATTCAACTGCACAGACCACAAAAAACTGTCAGGATTGAGATTCCAAGTATAAGGGGTAGGAAGGCATTTCAGCAAGTTAGGTGACTTGTGGCTCTTGCTGCTTCTGTGTACTTTCGGTGCTGACAGTCACTGTCAGCGTGTGTGTACGCTCTTGCCCCCACCCTCAGATGGTTTTCAAGGCCGTGGGGAGATTGTAGAAAGGGAGGAGATGAGGTGTGAGGAGCCGAGAGCCCAAATGCAAGCAGCAGCGAGGCTGGGCCTCTAGGACCCCGAAAGTGAACCGCACCCGGGTAATGGCCCACCAAAGAAAAAGGCCACCCCGTCACCAGAGAGAGGGGAAAACACCCTTCCCATGACCAAAGGCTTAAACAGCAAATAATACAGAGTTTGCAAAAGATATGAGAACTAGAAATGGGGGGCGGACTCTGAGCAAGGAGCCACCGTCAGCTGCTGTCTCCACGGAGCCAGAGGTGCTAAAATAAGATCTCAAAGGCCATTTAAGAATCGGCTAAGAAGCAAACTCTGCTGAGACACGGGAGGCCTAGGGAACAGGGAGAGCCATGTCCAAAGGCCCTGCCGCTCACCGTGCGCGGGTTACACGGCCCGGGGCCACCACCCGCCTCTCACTGGCTTCCCCGGGCTGGAGCCTGTCAGAGGGGCCAGAGGGGGCCCTGGCCAAGCCGCTTCCTGCGGGCCCGGCCCCCCACCTCACCTCCCAGCCCTTCCCCTCCGGCCGCAGACGCTGCAGAACGAGATCCTGGGCCACACGCCGCGGGTGGAGGACGTGCTACAGAGAGGGCGGCAGCTGCTGGAGGTGGCCGAGATTGACTGTCAGGACATCCAGGAGCGCCTGGGGCACCTGCAGGGCACGTGGGACACGCTGCGGGAGGCAGCGGCCGGGCGGCTGCAGCGCCTGCGAGACGCCAGCGAGGCCCAGCAGTACTACCTGGACGCGGGCGAGGCCGAGGCCTGGATCAGCGAGCAAGAGTTCTACATCATCTCCGACGAGATCCCCAAGGTTGGCCCGGGCTGGGGGGGTGGTGCCAGGCTGGGAGCCAAGGCCAGGAGGAAGAGCGGGGGCAGGGCTGGCAGCGGGCAGTCACACATCGGAAGTCCGGGCGTCTGAGGGGACGCCTGCTACGGCGCACATCCCGCAGCCAGGTGCCCCGTTTGCCGGCTTATAGATGTGATCAAACCCAAGATTTCCCCACCTTTTTCGTGCCATGGCTTCTGTACTGAGAGCCTGCCAGGAGGGAGGGAGAGATGAGGTGAGGCATCTCTAAGGAAGTTTTCATGGCGTCAGAAGATCGAAGCTGGGCCTGGGAGGGTAGACATCAGAGAAGAATCAGGAGGAAGGTAGGATGTTGTTGGAGAATGAGTGGCAAGAAGGAATCGTGCACCATTCTCTTGTGAGGGTCCCCCGAGCCCAGCTGCACCCCTCCACCCCCCACCCTGCACCCCAGTCTCAGGCGCCTCCAGAAGCAGGCGCCCTGAGAGTCGCTGCCTCCTAGGACGAAGAGGGTGCCATCGTGATGCTGAAGCGGCATTTGAGGCAGCAGCACGCGCTGGAGGAGTACGGGAGGAACATCAAGCAGCTGGCCGCCAGGGCCCAGGGCCTGCTGTCCGAGGGCCACCCCGAGGGGTGCGTGTGCCACTGGAGTGACTTGCCTGGGTCATGGACATCAGGCCGGGGGCCCCACCAGCCGGGATCCCTTCAGGTCCAAGGGGGAAAAACAGCAACAGTTTGGGGGAGAACTGGGTTAGAGACCACAGCTTTCTGGGATGCTAATTGGCCCAATTCCATCTCCTGCCTTGGTTTTGCATGAGGAACTTCAAACAGGGCCAACTAAGGCCTGGTTTGCAAGAAGATCAGAAAATGGAATAGTGAAACTACCCTCTCGGTGAACGAAGAACTCCAGTCTTTTGAAGAATTAGATTATGCTAAGAGACACTGAAGAGTAACTTTGCTTTTCTCTTTATGATCTAGAAGTTTCTTCAGATCTCCCAGTGTCTCAGCAAAAATCATTATATAGGCATGAAGGTAGAAAACCTACACCCATCCAGTCAGTGGGTCTGCCCAGGCCAGACCCGTCATGTGCACCCCCAGGCATGGCCCGGGCCTCAGCTGCCTGCAGGGCATCCACAGCTGTGGGGCTTCAGCAGCCATCCCAGCATCTCCCAAGGAGCCCCAGGGACTGAGCCCCTGGTGCTGCAGGCCCCATCCCTGCTGCATCTGGAGCCAGGCTCCCAGCACTGCTCCATTAGCCTCCTTGGGAGGGTAATGGAGGAGGTCCCTTTTGTCTCCTTGAACTTCCTGGAGTGAGGGACAATGGTGGGAGGCTCCCTGTCCAGGCGGGACCATTTCGGTCATCTTCTGAGGCATTCTGGTCTAAGGGATCATTCTTTTCCTCCCCAGCACTTCCCGGGAAAAGCTGCTGCCATTCCTCCCAGTTTCCCTGCCCCAGCTGTCCCTGCCACGGGGCTGGGGAGGAGTAGATGGGCCCCTCTGAGCTGGGCTCAGGGCTCCGGGCTCTCTGCCTTGTCTCTGAGTGCTTTCTGGTTTTGAATCCCAGGGAGCAGATCATCCGACTTCAGGGGCAAGTAGACAAGCAGTACGCGGGGCTGAGGGAAGTAGCCGAAGAACGCAGGCGGAAGCTGGAGAACATGTATCACTTGTACCAGCTGAGGAGGGAGACCGATGACTTGGAGCAGTGGATTTCAGAAAAGGAGCTGGTGGCCTCCTCCCCTGAGATGGGGCAAGACTTTGACCATGTTACTGTGAGTACTCACGGCGACTGCTCTCTGCCTTCTGTGAGCACCATAGACACAGGGGCAGTCAGGCCAGACGCGCGCGTGCACGCGCGCACACACACACACACACACACACTGCTACACGGAGCTGGAGACACGCCGCCATGAGCTCAGGCTGCCCTGGGAAGGTGTGGCCCTGAGGGGCTGCGGTTCCCGCCTTGTGGAAGTCTGCGGCTAGGGCGATGACACCACCCACCCCAGCCCTGGGCCCCGATAACCGCCTTCCTATTTCCCCCACATCCAGCTGCTCCGGGACAAGTTCCGAGACTTTGCCCGGGACACGGGGGCAATTGGGCAGGAGCGGGTGGACAACGTGAACATCATCATCGAGCAGCTCATCGACGCCGGCCACAGCGAGGCGGCCACGATCGCCGAGTGGAAGGATGGGCTGAATGAAATGTGGGCGGACCTGCTGGAGCTCATTGACACACGCATGCAGCTGCTGGCCGCCTCCTACGACCTGCACCGCTACTTCTACACCAGCACGGAGATCCTGGGCCTCATCAACGAGAAGCACCAGGAGCTGCCAGAGGACGTGGGGCTGGACGCCAGCACGGCCGAGTCCTTCCACCGGGTGCACACGGCCTTCGAGCGGGAGCTCCAGCAGCTGGGCCGGCAGGTGCCTTCTGTCCCCTGCTGTCCCCCCGCCCCGGCAGGCTCCAGGGACCTGCCATCCACCTCTTCCCCAGGGGCTCGGGGGTGTCAGCCTCTGGAATGGACCCCAGGAAATTTAACCTCTTTAGAAAGGCAACAGCTCGGGAGCTGTGGCTTTCAGTCATTCTTTAGCTTCAGAGTAGTTCTTCAAACTGAAACCTCACAAAAACCCAAGGCATCAAATACCTAAAAATGCTGTCTCCAGCCGTGCCAGTGTTCCTAGCGAACACATACACGGTGCATTTCTAGCACCCGGTGCCGGTGTCAGCGTTACACTCAGTCCCCGACTACGTACTAACGTCAGCTGCTCTTTATAGATGAGGAAAGCAGGGCACAGAGCGTAAACAAGCTCCCCGGAACGCGTGGACAAACAGGGCCGCCGGGATTCAGATCCGAGCATCCTGGCTCTAGACCCCATGCCCTCAGCCACTGGGCTGTTCAGTCTTTCCACAGGGGGAACTGGGGGGGGGACCCCAGGATCTGCATAGACCCCCTTCTCCCGTCACTGGGGTGGTCCCCGAGGCACTGCTGCAGGCCCATAGGGCTCCACAGAACTTGGTGTGATGGAAAGGGTGAGGGCAGGGGGCCCCCGCTGCCGGGACCTTGCTAGCCTTGCAGAGGCCCCAAGAGAGACGGGCTGGCTGTGGAGTCCTGCGTCCACCCAGCGGGGCTCAGGGATAGGACACCAAGGTGTGCCAGGCCCTGGTTCACTCAGAAGAGAAGCTCCTGGGAATTTGTCATCCAGCTGGTGGTGGGGCCTACCCTGCGGCCCTTGTGCTTCGGGGGTGCCGGAGCCCCTGAGGGGGGCACAGCCCGCTGAAGTCTCAGGAACAGGGCCTCACTGCACCAGGAACAGCCTCAGACAGGGAACCTGGTAGAGCCCCTCCCGCGGACAGGCAGCATACGGAGCTTCCATATGAAGGAGCCTCCATATGAAGAACAGGGACTCCAGTCGGAATGACCTCAGGCCGCTCACTCGGGCCCCCTGTGCCTCGGTTTCTTCATCTCAAAAACAGGGATCATCACGGTACCTCTTTCATAGGGTGCCTATGAAACCCGCCTGGCACGTAGTTACTCTTAGTACTCTTGGGGGGATCAAAGGGCACAGAGTCCTTTTCACTCCCATATCCTCATCAAAGCCCAAAGGATGACTTGGGTCCATAGAGGCCCAAACGAGGAGACTTCTCTCCCAGCGTTGGTGGGAGGCTGAAGATCTTGCCTTCCAGAAAAGCCCTGGGGAGGGAGACCAGAGGAGACAGACCCCTTGCCCATACAGGCTCAGGACACGTCTTTCTGGGGGACGACGTCCAGTTTTGCCCAACCACAGGTCCAGCAGTTCCAGGATGTGGCCAGCCGCCTGCAGAAGGCCTATGCTGGGGAGAAAGCAGTGACCATCCAGACCAAGGAGCAGGAGGTGTCCACCGCGTGGCAAGGGCTGCTCGAGGCCTGTGCCGGCCGCCGCACTCAGCTGGTAGACACGGCGGACAAGTTCCGCTTCTTCAGCATGGCCCGGGATCTCCTCTCCTGGCTGGAGGGCATCATCCGGCAGATCGAGACCCAGGAGAAGCCTAGGTAGGGGGACCATCCTCAGGGCAGCGCCACCCCACGGCCCCTCTGTCTCCGAGGCTGGCAGAGCAGGCCGCTGCCCTGGGACTCTTCCCTGCGGGCACCATCTTAGACTGTGGGCACCTGAGGCTGGGTCCTGGGGTGGAAACGGAGTGGCTCGGCCTCTCCCGGGGGACCGACCGTTTCCGAGTAAAGGGAACCCGGAGAGTGGCGAGAAGGACCTCTGCCATTCAGGCCTGACGGCCGGGCAGTGACCACAGCTGTCGGGGGAAGGAAGCACTTCACGCACCCAAAGCTGGGCAGGTCCGAGCCTGTGTGTCCCCCCCCAGTGCTGGGCCGTGGAGGCCATTCCCGCCAAGCTCCAGAAGGAGCTCATTGTCCATGCAAGGTGGGGCAGCAGGGGGTGGCTCATGGCAGAGAGACCCTCGGCAGGGAGCAGCCCGCCACGGACTGTCTTGTTGGCAGTGGCCACTGGCCCGTCTCTGTCCCTCTGCCCTGGGCTGCCCGTCCTGATGGCCACGACTTTATAGTTTACATCTTCATTCAGAATGCCATTCGCATCACATACCACTCGGCCACTTAACGTGTCCCATTCAGGGGTTTTCGCACCATCTCCAGGCACAGCCCTCACCACAATCTACGTTTAGAAGACTCTCATTGCCCCAGAAAGAATCCCCGTACCCGTTAGCAGTCATCACCCCGCAGTTGCCTCCTCCCCCCAGCCCCTGGCAACCACAGTCTGCTTTCTGTGTCTCTAGATTTGCCTGTCCCAGGCCCGTCCTAGAAGGGGTCCTAGAAGGGGACTCCTGCAGAGCGTGGTCCTTTGGGACCGGCTCCTTTCACTTAGTGCAAACCTTTTAAGGTTCATCCGTGTTGTAGCGAGTATCAGAACTTCATTCCTTTTTATTGTCAAATAATATTCCCAGGCTTCTTTTGGGGTCCCCGAATCCCCAACTCATCCCCCACCAACTGACCAATGGAAGACACTAGGGCATCAGTGTTCCCACTGGGGTTGGGCTGGCCAGAGAGAGAGGAGGAAGTGGGGTCAGACTCCCAGATCCTCTCTGGTCTGGACTTGGCATCAGGCAGGCCAGAGTCACCCAGAGTTTCCTTCTTCCCCAAAATGCCTCCCCACCCTTGACCCCCCCCCCCCCACCCATACCCCCCAGGGACGTCTCCTCCGTGGAACTGCTCATGAAGTATCACCAGGGCATCAAGGCAGAGATCGACACCCGGAGCAAGAACTTTAGCGCCTGTCTGGAGCTGGGGGAGTCCCTGCTGGAGAGGAAGCACCAGGCCTCGGAGGAGGTGAGAGGACAGTGGGGTGAAGAGGAGCCCCTCCCTGTCCTTGCCTGCGTTCTTGCCGGGCCAGACAGCTTCCTGGGAGGGAGCTGTGGGCCATGGGTTCTCTGGGGAGACTCTTTCTTTCACTCGTGGAGCATCAGGGCTGTGTGCAGGCCCAGGGATTAGGGCCCCGGCACCCCTGCCCAAGGCCGGCAGCTTAGTAGGGGAGAGCAGGCTCGGAACCCACCTAACCACCCACGTGTGTGCATGCTGTGGCATTGGCAACACCCATTTCCTAGGAGGCACACGTGCCTCAGAGAGGTTAAGTCACTTGCCCGCGGTGGCACAGCTGGCAAGTGGCAGGGCCGAGACAAAGCGAAGTCCTCGTGACTGAACCCAGCATGCTTTGCGGGACACATTTGCACGCCACCTCGGACAAGGGGAAGGTTTACCAAAAGCCTGAGCTATTCTTCCTTCCTTCCCGCAGATTAGTGAGAAACTGAAGCAGGTGCTATCCAGGAGGAAGGAGATGGATGAGAAGTGGGAGGACCGCCAGGAACAGCTCCGCGTGTGTGAGTACACCCAGAATTTGGGGAGGGGGGCAGACTCCTGCTGAGGTGGGGGCAGGGCAGGGGTGATTTTCACCGCCTAGAGAAGAGCCGCCAGAACGCCACCCATCAGCAAGGTTCTGGACCAAGGGCCCCAGGGGCCCACACAGAAGAGCCGCATGGACACGCTGCCGGCAGCCCACCTCTAACCAGCCCGCAGGCCCTCTCCCTGCCTGCCCTCGGCCCTGTCAGGGTCCAGGCAGAACCTGCGTGGCTCGGCTTCTGCTGGGAGGACACTGCCACCGTGTGCCAGGCTGCTGTCCCTGTAGCGCGGGAGGGGTCAGGTTATGGCTCTAGCACCTCCCACGTGTTGGATCTGAGGCATATCAGACATAGAGCTCTGTCCTCTGCAGCTGGAGACCGAGGAGAGGCGGAAAGTCCTACCACCGGGCGGGAGCTGCATGCGAGCCAGGAAGGCCTGGCGGCCTGGCGGCCCTGCGGCTGCTTGGGCACAGTTATGGGAGGCAGCCGAGGGCTGGGAAGAGAGTGTGCAGGGCAAAATGCTGCTACTCAAAAGGAGACATCTAAACTACATTTTTTTCAAACTAGCGTTTGTTCTGATTCATGTGTTTTTCCAGTATAACTATGGACAGAGATGAGGGAACCTTCCCCCCATGTGGTGTGGGATCGAGCGGTCTCAGGCAGCAGGTCACCGCCGAGCAGGGTGTCCCCGTGGTTCAGGGACCCCTGGGAGGGCCTCCTGCCTGACTGCCAGCTCCTCATCTGCAGAGCAGGCTGCTGCTGGTGCTAACGGGCCCTCGGGCCCTGTGGGTGGGTCTGTGGCTTGTTCCCCGTGGCAGTGCTGGAAGTGTGCCAGTTCTCGAGGGATGCCTCTGTGGCCGAAGCATGGTTGATCGCCCAGGAGCCCTACCTGGCCAGCCGGGACTTTGGACACACAGTGGACGGTGTGGAGAAGCTTATCAGGAGGCATGAGGCTTTTGAGAAATCCACGGCCAGCTGGGCAGAGCGCTTTGCCGCCCTGGAGAAGCCCACCACGGTGAGCTGGGAACGGGCACTGGGGGGCCCCGCAGCCATGCCTCGGAGGAGGGGGGACCTCAAGTCAGGAACTCTGAGCCCGTATTAGGCACCCACGGACAGGGTAAAAGGCTTGGCTGGGGGCAGAGGGGGAAGGAAATAGGAGACGTAGAAAGCACTTCCGAATGCAAAAGATGAAAGGGGTAATTTCTAAAAGAACAAACACCAGGTGTGCGGGGAGCCATCTTTAGGGAAAGTAGGCTCTGCTCTGATACCCTGGGCCTCTTCTTCCCCTTAGCTTGAGCTAAAAGAACGCCAGACCCCAGAGAGACCGGAGGAAGAGAGTGGGTAAGTGTGGGGAGGGCCAGGCGGTGGATTTAGCAGGAGCATTCTGCCCAGGAGGATGGGTGGGAAGGGGGAGAGAGGGTACTTTTCATCAAAAACAGGCCCCCTGACGTCTTAATAATACCTCTCACACCTAGGCCACTAGCCAGAGAAATCTGGCGTGTCTGCAGCATAAAGGCAGAGAGGAGCTTTTGTTTCCCCCAAATCACAGGTGGCCCAAAGGCCTGGCAGAGGCAGAAATGCCCCCCGCTGGGAGCCACCTGAACACGTGCCCCTTAGGCCGTTCTGCCTACAGCCATGTCTGTTTCTGAAGAATCTGCTGTAACATTTCAGATTAAGCAGTTCCTTGCTGAGTGCCTGTTGCCGGGAGGCCCGGACCAGGAGAGGGTGACCTCCTGCTGGGAAGAGTGGGAAGCCAGGTCCTGGGGGTAGGCGCGGGCTTCAGGGAGGCGGTTTCTGAAGCGGGGCTGGGTCTTCCACAGGCCTCAAGAGGAAGAAGGCGAGACAGCAGGGGAGGCTCCCCGAGGTCCACATCGCGCAGCCACCGAGAGAACGTCCCCGGTCAGTGTCTGGTCCCTTTGGTCTGGTTCCTGGGAGTCCTTGGTGCCAGAACCCTCTCATCCCTACTAGGCTCAGCTGGGGCACAACGTGAGGACAGGCGTGCGGCACCCACGCTTCCAGACTCCTCCAGATCAGTCTTCTTGTTCACTTAGGTTTCCTTAATTCCTAGAATAATTCCCCTCCTTCCTTCAACCCAAAAGAGACTGACATGCCAGCCCACTGACATGACTCTTCTTAGTTTGATTTTATCTAGTCTAGTAAATTTTATTGTACAAGTACATCACTGTCTACATTAGGAGAAAGAGTTGATCCAGGGAAGATTTATTTTTATATAGCACCATTCTCCAATGTTCCCTCTCACTCCATCTTTCACCCAGCACGCCCTACACACACACACACGCACACACTCACACATTCACGGACAGAACATCTGATCTCGCCTGCCCCAGCCACGGGCATTCAGGGCAGTGAAGGGGGGACACCCAACCCTCTAGCAGATCCTTCCCTCTGACCCTGAGCCTCCTCCCCTTTGCTCACCCCCCCCACCCCCCGGCCTGACGCCTGTGGGTGGGTTTGGATGTGGAGCTGACTCTGAAGCAGGAACAGACTTCAAGGAGCCCTGCTGGAGTGAAAGAGAGCCCAAGGCTTCTGGGTCACAGGGCCAGTCCCCCCACCTTGTAGAAAAGGAGGTTGCAGCAGAGTCCTGGCTGACGGAAGTGTTGGGAGGGTCCAAGACAGACCAGCTGCCGAAGGCATGGGGCACATGGCTTCAGGAAGGAATAGGTCCATTAGCCAAAAAGACCCAGGGTGTCTGGGCAGGGAGCCCGAGGCTGTAACCCCGATTTTGGAGAAAAGCCCTGGGGAGCAGCTAAGAAGAAGACAAGACTTCAGCTTGTGCCTTGCATGACTCACCAATGCATGTACCCCACCGGTCCAGCTGCCTGATGGAGCTTGCTTGAACCTTTAGGGAGATTGGTATTCTAGGTGGAAATTTCTGATACACCAGCCACCCCAGAAAAATGCACCTACAATGAGTATTTCCCATGCAGAATCCCCGTCAGGTCTGTATCTCAGCCCTTCTCACAGTTCTGAGAGTCGCACACACCCCCTCCCACGCTGAGCACCCTCTGCTGCTTCCAGCCTGGCCAGAGGCCTCCCTTGCTGAGCTGCACCGGCCCTTCATGTCCAGCAGAGGGCATTCCTGGGCTCCCCATGGAGGGCCTCTCCCAGAAGTGCCCTCTGAAGCGCCATCATCGCATGTGGGGTCTCTGGTGGACTTCGTCCCAGCCCCTTTCTCCCAGAGACGGCCCCTCCTGGAAGGAGCGAGAACTCTGGGGGCTGGCAGGAACTGTGGACGCTGGGGCTGGGGCTGTCGCACACCGCCCACGCTTCGGCTGTGCATCCCTGTGTGTCCGTGCAGTGGTGGCCCGGGTCTGCAGGCTCCTTTGTCTCCACCTGTGCGACTCCGTGGTTTGTGTCATGTACGTCTGTGCAAATGTAATTACGTGTGCATCAGAGCTGCCTCTGTCCAGCACCTGAATGTCACTGGGTTTGGGGGAATAAAATCTGTTTGGACCTGAGTATCTCTGGAAGGAGGGGATGAGCCTACATTTGAGACCCTTCCCAGAGAGCCGGCCACTGCGCCAGAGGGGAAAATACCTGTGTTTGGTACAGGAAGAAACCAGATGGCAAATCCAGTGAACACCAGGCCTGAGGCCTCATGGAAACAAATTTCCTGCTACTTCTCCTTTCTGAGCCCTTTGCTGGGCTTTATGAGGATCTCCAATTGGTCTTTGATCTGCGAAGAGAGGAAACTGGGTCCCATGCAGCCTGGGACACCTTTACAGCAACCGCAGGCCTCTCCCGGGAAGGGCTGGCCGTGTGCTGCCACTTCTCTCCGGCCTGGCCTGGGGCACGGTGGCTCTCCTGCGGTCCCCTGTGTGTGGTCTGGTGTGCACGCCCTGTAGGATAGAACCATGTGGTGTTGCTTTCTGTGAAACCCATCACTAGTGCACGCTGGCTTCCTGCTTGGGGGAGCGGATGGGGGTGGACCAGGCGCCCGAACCCCTGCCTAGCCGGCCCCAGCTCGGTCCTCCCCTTCCCGGGGGCGTGCATGCCCTTCCACGTCAGTCTTTTCCTCAAGCACATCGCCGTACGATGAATTGCCTCCCTCACCACCTTCCCACATTAGAGCGCGTACTAGTAAAAAAAAAATTCATTCATACAGGTAAGTGTGTAAGTGTGTGTGAGGCCAAGCAGAAAAAAACAAGGTATCACAAAAGCCAAAACTCCTGGAGTGGAAGTCAGGACTTTTGGTTCTAGTCCCTGATTCTGGGGGAGCCTTCCTGCATGATTTTAGACAAACCGTCTAATCCTCCTGGGTCTCCTCACTTTTATAAAGCCCTCTCTGAGGGATTGCAGAAAGTGCAGAACACTCCTGTGTGTCAAAAATGTACCTAGGTAAAGGGAGAGGGGGGTTTCCCCACGCTCTTCTGGTCTCATCCTTAGTTCTGAGGAGCCTATTCGCATGTCCAGTGCTAGTTGGCGTGAGGCTGGAGAGGGGAAGGGAGGTCAAGGGCTGGGGTATTGGCCTTTGTCCTTGTTTGGCGGTAAGAGGCAGGGTTGGGCCTCAGCTCCGGCGGAGGTCTGTGCCCTGAACAGGGAGGGCCCCAAGGTGCTGGATGGGGGCCTGGTGGCAGGCTGAGCCATGCCCCTTCCTCTTAGTGCCTGGGGCACGGTCACCCTAATACCCCCTGCCTCGTGTGTCTCCCCTCATCCTGAGTGTGGCTCTGGACAAGGCTTGGGGGTCTCATTAAGCATCCTCATCTTCCAGAGCCTGGGTGCCTCAGAATCCCTGGTGGCATCTGTGGTGACATGTGATTGATTTCACGGAGGACAAGCGGTATCGCAGTGGGTCCAAGTCACTCCAGGCTTAAGGGTCCCCAGCCGACAGTGCTGGGATGTCTTCTGCGCGCTGCATGTTTCTCGGCTTTGGGATGGGAATTGGGGCCTGCGTGAGGAACTCTCCCAGCGGGGCAGCTGTGACCATGTGAGGGACATCCCTGAAAGGGACTGGTGTTCCTAGGGGCTGTGACAACAAGAGCAAGTCAGTCTTCAGGGTCACGGTGTGGGTAGTCATGCCCCGCCTGCCTCAGGATGTGAGGCTACTCCAGCAGGCGACTGCTGGGTGCTGTTGCTATCAGGCCCCTTCGTCGGCTGGCCAGGGAGAACTCTTAGCCACGCGCAGCGCACAGATGTCTCTCTGAGCGTGCCCTTCTGAGGCTGCCGGCTGCTGGCTGCGCTGGGGAAGGGCTGGGCAGCTCATCCGGGAGAAGGGCGCGCAGTCGAGCTGCCTAGGTCCCGCGCCTCTCCCTTCCAGGGTCTCAGAGATCGCTGTGGCTTCAGGGAAGTGACCAGCACTTGCAGATGTGAGGGACGTGTCCCCGGCACCGAGCAGGCTCTGGGTCGCAGCCAGGATACCTTTCAGACCGTGCCCGGCTGGCTCTGGCCACCGTCGCCCCCTTGGCAGGCTGGGCAGCTGCCCTCCGAGTGGCCTCCCCGGCGGGCAGCCTGAAGCTTTACTCCGTGGCCAGAGGCCAGGCTCCGCTGTCCTTGGATGGAAGGGACAGGGGTGTGTGTGGAGCAGCTGTGTTTCTTCTTGCCCAAGCAGGCCTTCCGATCCTTCCTCCCCGCCCCGTGAGGCCCAACAGAGCTGCTGCTTCAGGCGTTTCTCAGCCCAGGCGAATCACATTTGTTCATAATGAGCAGAAGGGGCCTGGAAAGGACCCGTTTTGCCCTAAGCCTGGGTGTGGCCCTGTCTCCCCCGGATGCCTGAGTCAGCGGTGGCGGGGCGGGGTCTGCCTGCAGTCTGGCACTGCACGCTGACGCTCCAGGCTCCTTCTGGACCTGTGTCTACCGCTGGCTGTGTCCAGCTCTCTGGGCTGTGGCCACACGTGATCCTCCTGGCCCGGCTGCTCCAAAGGCTACCCCTAAATTCTTTCTTCCAAGCTGTGTTTCAGAGCATCCCCGATACTGACAGACTCAGGACGCGGAACGCAGTTAACCTTGGAGGCATCTCAGAAATGGGGTTTGAAGCTGCCAATTTAACCACTGGGCGTCAGATCTGGATGGGGGAGTGGGCATCTTCTCTCGTTAATCTGAGTAGCTGGCTCAGAGTGACCATGGGATAGAGCGGCCATCAGCTTCTCCAGGGCAGAGGGACCAGAAGAGCCCACACTGCTGGCAGGAATGGTGAAGACCGCTCCCAAGGAAGCCTCATTGTCCTCCTACCCATGATGGCAGTGGACCAGGTCTCCCCATCCCTGTCTGAGGGGACCCCGCACACTCCCCCCTCCTTTCCCCTCACTTCACCTGGTGCCCTCCTCCACCCCATCATCTTCCCTGGTGTCCCAGTTGTCATCTCAGATGGATGGCTGGCCCCCGGGGTCCGGTGTGGAGCCACTCTGCCCCCTCATCCCACCTCCTGTGAGAGCCCTCCACCCCAGCCACTCCTGCCTGCTTTCTCTCTGTAGGCATTTGTCTCTGTTCACCCTGAGTTGCCATCTCTTCATTTCTTCTTTCAACTCAACAAAGCATCTCTTTTTCTTCTCTTGTAAACAACTGTCTTCTGAATTGTCTTCCCAGCCTGCCTGCCCATAGTCCTTCCCACCTCTTTCCCAGAGGACAAGCGCCCAGACATCCGACGGGGGGAGCGTGCAATTCTCGGCTGCAGAAGTGGCCGGCTTCCCCCACCTCCGTTTCATAGCCTCGTTTTGATTGCCTCAGGCATCCAGCCATAGGTCTCCTGTGGCCCCAAGGCCCTCCTCTGGCCCCTTCAGGTGTTCTCTGACTCATCCCACATCAGTGGGCTCAGCCCATTTTGACCAAGAACTGCTCTGGGCAGGTGCCCTCCTCTGGAGCTGTAGTCCCGCCCCTCGTGCAGCAGGATTCTGTAGGAAGAACTCGGAGTTTGGGACCAGACATATCTGCTTCCTTGACTTTCCACTCACTAGACGTGTGGCTGAGCAAGTTACTCACTCTCCCTGACCCCCACTTTCCTGAATCTATAAAATAGGGGTGGTGATGATACCTGCCTCACAGGTGTGAGCATTGGGAGAGAGAATATAGGTAGAACTTTAGGCATCTAGGAGAGGATTTCAGCCTTCATTTCCCCTTCATTTTCTTCTGTCCCTCACTGCTGTCCTTCGTCTCTTAAAAGAAGCCTTCTCCATATGAATTCTAACATCCATTGCCAAAGCCCTCCCAAACCAACCTCCCTGGAGAGCCCCCTCCTTGATCCACCTAGGTATGCATTCCAGGCTCGGTCCTCACTGTGAGATCAGATGGCAAGACCAGCACATCACAAGGTAGAACGGTGTCTTCCCGGGGTGCACCATCGTGGCCTGGTTCTCACTTGTCAGCATCTCCTTTAGAGAGAAGCCCCCTCACTTTGTGTTACCTTGCTTGTTAATACATCTGGGTTCCCTGAGCATCTTCTAGAACCTCCAAAACACCCTGTGGTCCCAGGCCAGCTGATTTTTTTCCTGCCTGCTGGGGAGCTGGTCCTCTCTGTGCTGTCTTCTACGCCACCAGCTGGCTGGCCCTGGAAGCACACCTTCAGCTCCTTTAGTCCAGAGCAGAAATCTTGTGGCTCTTCTTCTCCCCTTTCTTGAACCTCCTTTGTGGTTCTCTGCCTACCTCACCTGCCCAAGCCAGCTTCCTAGCAAGGCAGGACCCTAAAAAGTCAAGGTTACAAGACCCTGAAAAGAGGTAGCCATCCCCTGCCCATCAGGAACTGAGAGGCCTCTCCCTGCTTGACTACAGTCCTGTGAGATCCTAAAAGCCTCTCCAGTCTGTGCCTTTTCCTTCCCTGATGCCCCCCAACCCACAGCCAGTGCTGTCTGTCCCCTGTCTTCCTCTGACCTCACGATCCCAGCGGCCAACACACACACCCTCCTCTCAGATGCCCCCACTTCAGCCACCTGTTCCCCAAACCGGAGAACCTGGCTCCATGCCGCTCACAGCACAGCCCTACTCCAGCCCCCACCCCGGGCCCTTCTCCCTCGGGCCATCACTCCCATTTATCGGCTAGACTGCCCAGCTGCTCCAGCCTGCCACGAGAATTTCCTCCGGTCCCCCTCTTTCAGCCCCTCCGAGTGGCGTCCCCCAGCGAGGCACCCTCAGCAGTGCAGGTGGGACCTGTGCTCCATCCTCTTGAGCTGGGGGCTAAAGCAGCGGGCCTCCCGCCTTAGTCTTAGATCATCTCCCCTCTCCAGGGCCCTTTGGCAGAACCTGCCTGTCTCTACAGCCACAAGAGTAACCAGCTCTGGGCCCCCCTCCTCACCTAGCATCCCTTCCTCCTGTTCTGCGCTCCACACATCCCTCCCTTGTGGGGCAAGCCAGACTCCTCATACCCGAGTGTGGCAGGGTTCCAGGGGCAGCAGGAACATGCTCCCCACCTCCCGTCCCTCCCCCAGCTTGCTTTTAGAAAGGGGGCCTGGGAAAGGAAGATCCTTCTGTCCCATCTTTCTCATCTGTGGTTCATCCCTTAGCCCCGAAGAGCAGCTCTGCCAGCCCTGGTCCGGGGGGGGGGGGGGCACAGCTGCCAAACACTCCTCTCCTGCTGGGCTCTTGCTCAGGCCTTGGCCTTCAGGGCAGAAGGGACAGGCTGGCTTTTAAATTGTCTCCACACAGTCAAGAGCACAGAAGAAACCTTTGCAGACATTGGAAAATCCCATTTTCTAAAACAAACCCATGACCCGGTCATTTAACTTTTGACCTTGCAGGCCATGGCCTCTGAATGCCCCTACTAGGGAGTGGGGGTCAGACACTCAGGAGCAGGAAGCGGAAGAAAGGTTAAGATGAAGTTGGGAGGCAGTCCTGGAAAAATCTGCCTTTATTTTCAGAGGACAGTTCCAGAAAGGAAGGAGAATGGCAGCACGGGGAGAATATATGGACACAGTCCCCAGCAAAACCAGTCTGCAGAGGGCAGAGGCTGAGCGAGAGAGGCACGCACGGCTGTGAGAGTCTTCTCTGACCTCCCCCCCCAGCCCCCCGCAAGTGCAGGGAAAGCTCTGGCCCATGACCAGGAGGAGCAGTACAGCCAGATGGAGAGGTGGGGGATGAAAAGAGGCTTCGCTCTCTGCATTAATAACCCACCCCCGACCAAGCTCTATATCCAAGTCAGAAGGGGGGCCTGATTGAGACCACAGAAGCCCAAACCCAGGCACCCAGGCTCCCAGTCTCATCCCTGCCAATCCTTCCCCCACCTGCTAGAGGCCCCAAAGCCCTCTAGATCCTTGTGGCCAGTGCTAGCTCACTGCAGACATTTGAAGATACAAGTACTGCAGATGAGTAAAGGGGAGTGTGAGCCAGCCACAGCTCTCGTGGGGCTGTAAGACAGGAAAGGTGAAAGACCTAAAAAAAAAAAAAAAAAAAAAAAAAAGACCTAAAGATGCAATTAAAAACAAAACAAAACAAAAAAACCCTTGCCTTCTAATTCTGGAGTGCATTCTCTCAATCACTTCTGATACTTATTAGCTGTGTGGTCTTGGGTAAGTCACTTAACCTCTCTGAGCATAGATTTCCTTATAGAGTGAAGGTATTAGGCTAGGTTAGTGGTTTTCAAACTTTTCAGTCTTATCCTTTCTTTAAAGGAGATCTTACTGGAACCACAACTTAAAACTGTGTATTGGACAGTCCTAATTTGATGGGATCCAAACCTTTCTTCCGGCCACGGTGGCAGAGATCGGCATTGAGCCTCTCCTTCCATTGGTTTACTACCATCTCGGGCAGTCCTTGGTCACTTTCAGCTGTTAAAGAGTCTACCCAGTGTATCTGGGTAGCTTCAATCCACTATCCGATGTTGTGTCCACCTTCTCCCATCCTCCATTTCTCTATTTCAGGTTTGAGCCATGGTCTGAAGGACCCACAATGGGGACTCTGCTCTTCTCTGGCTTCTCCAGGCCTCCACTTTCAGTTGTGGGGCAAGCAGCAGGGAGTAGCAAAGGGGCCGTGTCTCCTGCCCGGGGCGGCCATGGTCGTCCTGGGCTGATGCCCTTGGTCCTTCAGGCGTCCAGACGTGGCCAGCTCAAGGACCTGCAGGACCCTTCCCACCTGGAGCTATAAGGTCTCCAGCAGTCAGGCCTTGAGACAGGGCTCTGACAAGCTGGCTCAAGCTAGGCTGCCTTCGTTGGTGCTCCCTTGGCACACAGAAGACCCGTCCGTTTGTGCCCCACCTGGCTGTGGGGGGCCAGCTGCCCCCTGCTGCTCCCATCTGTCCTGCCCTCTTCTGCCATAGGCGCAAAGGCAGATCATGAAGGCCTCTGCAGATGGGAGCCAGGTCTGCTCCCCTTCTCGTGGACATCTGCCTCCACTGGAGGCCCTCACTGGGCTGGGCAGGGGCCAGAGCACCCCGTGCCCCCCAGGGAAGTGCACGGAGTTAAAAGCCACGGTACCCACCCACCCCCAGCAGTGACTCCTGCTCATTAGAGAGTGTGAAAAGAGAGTGTGAAAAGCTTATTCAGAACTACCACTGTGCTGACCCCCCTCCAGGGCGTGTTCTGGGAAAACTCCTGAGGCGATGGTAGAAGGCAGCTGGGGTGAGGAGCCACTGCCCTACTCCAACAAATCCCAGTCCAATGATGGGGGCAGGACCAGTTAGCCCTGCACCGTGACCCGGGAGGCCCTAGGTTCTCCCTTCGTAAGGTGGTAAGGGAGACTTAGGCCTGTCTCTTTGGCTTTGGGGACTTAGACACAAGCAGGTGCCAGCAGAGTCCCCATTCAACATCCTACTAGATGTTTTTCACATCTGTGTTAGCAGCACAACCCTTCACAGGAAATCTTGCTGGATGTTTAACTCCGTTGGAGGGGCCGGAGTGAGAGGCAGGGAGCCAGGGCTTGGCCAGCAGCATTGGAAAGCTCCAGCATTGAAAGCATCACCCAGGCCCCTCAGCTGACTCTAAGCAGCTCCATCACTGTGTTGGGGGTGGGGGTGGGGAGCGGGAATGGAGCCGGAGGCATGGGCAGAGTTTAGGGAAGCAGATTAGGTGGGCCCGCAGGTCAAGGGAGAGCCAGAAAGGAACGAGGCTGGGGGTGGGGGGGCTCAGCCTTCCCAGTCCTGCCCAGTAGCCACCCCTGGGTCTGAACCCCTAGCAAGGTGTGCTCCTCCCATATGCCCCTGAGCAGGGGGAAGAAGAAAGGCAGTGGCCTCAGGACCTGCAGCCGCCACTCCTTCCAGGGCCGCAGGAGAAATCCAGTGGGGATGAGAGGCCCGCCACCGAGCCTCTCTTTAAGGTCCTGGACACGCCTCTGAGCGAGGGTGATGAGCCTACAACACTGCCGGCCCAGCGGGACCACGGGTACAGCGTGCAGATGGAGGGCTACCTGGGACGCAAGCATGACCTGGAGGGACCCAACAAGAAGGCATCCAACAGGTGTGTGCGGGAGGGGCCACCTGCGGGGAGGCATGGGCGGCTCCCAGGGACTTCCCCTACAGAGCCTCGGCAACGTGGGCATATGGTAGGGGAGAGGGAGCCTTCTGCCTCTGGTCTGAGAGCTCCTGGGCACCCCTTTGGGCCAGCCCAGGGGCTACTTGGCATGATGAGGAAAGTCCTGAATTTGAATCCTATGCCCTTGTACAAGTTACTCAGCCTTTGTTTCCCCGTTTGTAAAATGGGGATGAGGAGAACATGCCTCTTTGGTGCAGAGCCCAAGCCTGGCACAGAGCAGGTTCTTGGTGAATACTAGCGGTTATTCTTATCCCAGGGCTGGGTAACAGGTAGGTAGGTCTTGGTGGTAACAGCATATCCTTGACCAAGGCCCACTTTTTAACCAATCTGGGCGAGTTTCCCCAGCTGTAGGATAGGAGAGAAGAATGGAGTTGGCATACATGCCTTCCGGAGGTCCCTCCCAGGGCTGTCCTGCAGGAACTCTGGGACCCTGAGGAACTCAGTCAAAGGCCATGTCCTTTCCTGGCCCTGAGGCAGTTACGTCCTTGAGTTCAGTCCGTCCTTGAGTTCAGTCCGTTCAGGGCTGCTGCTACCCAAGGTCCCTGGGTGGGGTGGGGTGGGGGTTCTGTTTTCAGGCAGCATTCCAGGGTCGTGGGAACACAGGACAGCATGAGGAGGTTGAAGCCAGCCGTGTTCTCTGGGCCAAGTGGCAGCGTATAGAGCCTGGGCTGGGAGGGGGCTGAGGGTGGGACATGCTAAAGCTCATTCAAATCCCAAAAATGAATGTGGGGCCCCAAGCGCCCTGAAGAAGTTCATTATTTATACAGAGTCCACCAGAAAAGTGGAAACTAGCATTTACTGAGCACCTACAATGTGCAAGGCATCGTTTGGACTGAGAACATCTTCACAACCACTCTGTGATATCAATGTTTCTATTTCCCAGATAGAGACACAGAATTTCAGAGAAGTCATTTGTTTGAGGCAGCATTTTACTCCAGGACTCAGCTCCTTCTCAGCCAACTGCCTGACTTGGGCTCCAGGCTCAAAGCAGGTGGTGAGGCTGCAGGAAAGATCAGAGCTTTCCTGGAGGGTCTTTCTCTGGGTGTCAGAAATCTGGGCCCCATGAAACGGCTCTATAGCCGCCTGTCTAGTACAGGTTAAGTTCTCTCTTCGAACTTGTGGTCTTTCCTCCCTATGAGCCCAACAAGCTCTCCACCTTCCTGCCCTCCAAGGAGGGGGAGGAGGAGGAAAAGCTGACCGTTGCCCTGTTCCCCAGCACTCGTTCCTGTGAAGGGTGAATAGGCACCACATTTCCCATTAGTCGGTCAAGGAGCTCAGGTTAGCCTACCCGTGAGCTTATAAGCTTGTGACCAAACATCAGCTGAGTCTTGATTTGCAAATGTGTTTCTTTAAAAAGTACTTGTACAGTATACTGGGCAGATCTCAACAAAACGAAAAATAACCAGAACAAAATCCTGCTCTGCTCCCTTCAGTTCTATGGTAAGAATCACATATGCTCATGGGTACAGAAGGGCTTTGAAAGTTAAGTTTACATGGTTGGTCCTAGACTCACTAATCCTATTTTTAGAAATGTACCTCAAGGTAAGATCCAAGTTATAGCAAAGATTTATGCATGAATGTTTATCACATTGCTGTTTAAATTGCACCATTTAAATTTCCAGTAATTACAAGACCCGCCAATAAAGGGATTATATATAGAATGGGATACCATGTAGCAATTCAAAATTATTTTTAGGAAAGATTTGAAGGATATGTGAAAATACTCATGATATAGTGTTAATCTTTTTTTTTTAGATTTATTTTAGAGAGCAAGTGGGCATGAGCAGGAGAGGCAGAAGGAGAGAGAGAATCTCCAGCAGACTCCCCCTGAGCATGGAGCCCAATGTGGGGCTCGATCTCAGGACCTGAGATCATGATGTGGGCTGAAACCAAGAGTTGGATGCTCAACCGACTGAGCCACCAGGCACCCTGATATAGTGTTAATCTTAAAAGGAGGATATAATTAAAAGCAAGATATGAAAAAAAATAAAAGCAAGCTATGAAACTGAATATACACCATAACCTAATTTTCATTATATGTGTGAATAGAAGAAAATACCTAAAATATTGACAATAGCTAACTTTCGGTAGTGGAATTACATACAGATGATCTCCATTTCCTTTAACTGTAAAATATGTTACTATTTATTGGGGCAAAAATTGTATAATAAAAAAACTGCAGCTGTAAGAACCGATTCCAGGGGTGCCGCACCCGGACGTGCGTGACCGGCCGGCCGGCTTCTCCGCAGGTCCTGGAACAACCTGTACTGTGTGCTCCGGAACAGCGAGCTGACCTTTTACAAGGACGCCAAGAACCTGGCGCTGGGGGTGCCCTACCACGGGGAGGAGCCCCTGGCCCTGAGACATGCCATCTGTGAGATTGCGGCCAACTACAAGAAGAAGAAGCACGTCTTCAAGCTGCGGTGAGACCCCCCCACCCCCATCCAGCGCCCCTTCCCCGGCAGCTCAGTTTGGCGGTAGTGGCTGGATGGGAGCCTGGAGGGGACCCGGCTCCCTCAGGGATTTTTCAAATCAAAGAGGCTTAGCTTAGAGTCCAGATGTTCACCTCTGTCAGCAGGTGCTGTGCTGACTGTGTGGGTTCTCGCTCCTCTCCAGGCAGAGGGAGCCGCCTAGCAGGAAACCCTCTTTTGTCCTAGGCTGAGCAACGGCAGTGAGTGGCTCTTCCACGGCAAGGACGAGGTAAGTGCATGGCGGCCTCACCCCGACCTCTGCTGCCCAAGGAGCAGATGTCCCCCTCCCAACAGCAGTCCTGGGGGCATGCCCCTCCCTGGTGGCCCATGGCCCTCCCGTCCCCATCCCACAGGAGGAGATGCTGTCCTGGCTGCAGGGCGTGAGCACCGCCATCAATGAGTCCCAGAGCATCCGCGTCAAGGCACAGAGCTTGCCCCTGCCCTCCATCACCGGTCCCGACGCCAGCCTTAGCAAGAAAGACAAGGAGAAGAGATTCAGCTTCTTCCCCAAAAAGAAGTAGCCTCTCTGGCGCCCCGCCGGCGGGACCGGGCCACATTAAGGACTGGCGGGGCGCCTGTGGCCTCGGCCCGGCCCGGTCCTCCCCCTGCTGCCTGCGCCTGCCTGCTCCGACCGCGACGATCGCGCCCATGGCTGGCGGCCAGGGACCGCTACGCTGCGATCCCCACCTCCGCCCGCCGGCTCATGCCTGCCTCCGATCCCGTGCAGCCCAGGCTCCCGAGGGCCAGGGGCCCCTGGGGCAGGAAATGGTTTCCCAGGCACCCGCCCTCCTCTCCCACCCACCCCCTCCTCCCAACTGAGGGCTCTCAGGCCCCCAAGCCCCACAAAAGCTGGAGAAGACAAAGGAGGTTCCTCAGATGCTGCCCACTCCCAAAGCAGGCCTTGCTTGGGGCCACCTCCCATTTGGTCACCGCCAGGGAAAGGGAAGAGGACACCGGAAATGCCTGACCTGCCCCTTAGGGGCATGAGGAAGGAGCTTCAGGTAGGCGCCCAGGGCTCTAGCTCTAGCCAAGAAGCTGCTGGGGACCCCGGGGACACAAGGGGCCTCTTCCCCATGGGGCTTCCTCGGAACTGGGATTCGCACCTCAGGGGCCACATCCCTTCCCCCTTCTTGCTCTCACCAAAAAAAGGGGGGGGCACCTCCCAAGGTTGATGGAGGCGGTCCTAAATGCAAGGGCCTCCCGCTGCCCCCGTGCCCTCTGCTACCACCACAGGTGGCGAAAGGGAGGTAAAAGTTCTCAAGCTGGTCCTCTTGAAACAGAGCAGCATAGCACTCAGAAGGGAAGGAAGCAGACCTTGACATTGCCCAAGGCTCTGCCTCTCCACTCTGGGATCCTCCCCCACCCCCAGCCAAACCAGCACTGTCCAACTCAGACCCAGGGTCCCTTAGGGACAGTACAGGTCCCCAAACCGAAGATGGAGAGCACCTGCAGTAAAGCAGCCCAAAGCCAAAGGCCCAGTGTGTCCTGGCTGTAGCCGGTACCCTCCGAGGGTCCTGGCCGAGCAGACAGCAGGTTCACCCCCCCCTCACTCGGGGGCGGCAAATGGAACCACACCGGGGTACTACCACCTGTCACACCACCGCTGGAAAACGGACAGATGCGGGGGGCCGGGAAGGTACAGCACCCCTCGCTCAGCTTCTCCTGAAGGTCCTGGTCAAGTCACACGGGTACAGAAGCCACCAAACGTCTAACACCCCCTTCCCCACGCCCAGCCGAAAGGGGCCCTGCGCAGTTTCCCCAGGGAGAGCCTTCCCCCACCTTCCCCGTGCTGTGAAGGTCAGACTTCCGGGGGAAAGGGGGCGCTCGTTCCCACGGAGATCCCTCCACCACTCTGAGAGCAGTACAGCTCCAGCCCGGCACCTTAACTGGGTCTGGGTCCAGGAGGAGTCCGATTGGGGGCAGCAGGTGTCTCCCCTGAAGAGACCGTAAGTCCCCGGGGCCTACAGCTGCTGCTTTATCACCTTCCCTGTGAGGAGCCTTAGACACACGGAGATGATTCTTCTGGAAAGGGGGTGAGGTTCAGGTAGCAACCACAGGGGGAGGCATCCAGAGTTATTAGGCCTTCCCAGGAGCCCCTCGTGCAGGCACAGCTTAGAGATCAGAACCACCATGTCAGAGAGTAGCTAACTAACTTCAGACAAGAACAGCAGGAGGAAAGTTCTCCACAGGAGCCTGACATCCCCAGATCGGGGCCGGGGGGGAGGGGTCCCACCTTGGTAGCCAGGGTCTTCCCTGGGCCTCTCTGCATCTAATCCTACGTCCCTCTTCGCATCTACAGGGAAGCTAGTATATACCACTCACCAGCCTCTTTCTCCCTCTGGGGAAGCCGAGGCAGGAGGCCATGCGGTGACTATACTCACCTGGCAACGAAGGCCTCTGGAGCATCCGAGGCCATGCCCTGCTCCAGGGCAAACAGCACGCTCCTTACTGCAGAGCAGGTACTGGCAACAATTTTCAACTCTTTCCCCGGGCCAGTCTTTTAGGGAGACAAGGGGCCCCCCCTCCCAAGATGTGTGCCAAAGTAGCAACCGAGGTGAGAAATTTCCAGCAAGTAATTGCACAGTCCAAAGACTGAAAGGGCCCCAAAGGAAGAGGCAGGATCCCACCACCCCAGGGCCCCCAGACTAGGCAAGGGCAGCCAGCTGCACGTGACCCACCGGCTCTGGCCAGCGCCCCAGGCATCCCTCCCCCATCACAGGCCCTGAGACGCTCACCCAACGGCACCGAAGCCACGGGAGCCCGGCTTGGGGAGACTGTGCCATAGGGAGAAAGCTCCTGGCGCCCTGGCAAAGATTTTTCCCCTGTGTACGTTTTCTACTCTGCAATCGTTTAACGGTATTCCCAAACGAGGCTGACCCGCTGCAGTCCGCACCAGCACAATAGGCTTCCTCCCCAGCAGCTTAGAGGAAGCTCCTTCTGGGCATGCTCAGGTGGTCCTCCTTCCCTCTCTCCGTCCCCTTCATCCTCTGCCCTCAACTGACTGGGAGGGGGGTGGTCGGTCGTCAGGCTTCGCCCCCAGCCCCCACAACTAGCACTGACAACTGGAAGCATGTGGAAGGCCCAGCGTCCCCACCACACCACTTCTCTTTCCTGCCTATTGGAGGGCAGCTAGGGTCCCCAAGGTTGGTCCGGGATCTCTCCTCCCTTCAGCGGGAGGGGGCAAGGATCCAGAGGACCATATGGCCTGGTCCCTTGGACAAGCAAGCTCAGGGAGGACGCAAGGGAGGAGGCAGCTCCACAAGACTGCAACCGTGTTGGGCGCAGACCACACAATCTGGCGCTGGCCCTGGGCCGGCTGGGCCTTGTCCTCCACCTGCTCCAACGTGCTTCCACCAACCAGAGAAAACCCATTTACTAGTTTTTCTAATAAATCAATAATGCTCCATCTTTCTCTCAGTTATTTGACTAGTTTTGTTTCCCTCTGCATTGGACCAAGGAGGGGTGGCTGAATGAGCAAGGGCAGGGAGGGACCCCCACGGAGACAGAGGGAGAGCCAGGCTCTGGTTGGTTCCTGGAGCATCTCAGGCCCGTGCCCAGCCGCTGGCCTTGTCGGAGACCCTGACAGAAGCGGACTCATCCATGCAGTCAACCATCGTGAGGGCCGGCGGCAAGCCCTTCCCCACGGAGCCCTGCACAGAGCCCTGGGCCTTCACTGGCCATTAGAATCACTAGCAGTGCCACGCCCGGGGTTCATCTCCGGGCGGGGGGGATTTCTTTTGGTCTAGGTGGATGAAACCGGCATCACCATTTTCAAAGGCTCCACTGCTGACTCTCGGTGGCAGCGAGTGAGCCAGTGAGATGGTGCCAGGCTCCTGGTTACCCCTAGCTGGTTAAGGATCACCTGGGGAAAATACTCACTACAACTTTCCAGGCCCTCCCCTCTGAAAAGCTGGAGTCAGGGAGTTTGAAAAGCAGTGTATCATCCATTTTCTGCAAGTTGTAGATGAGGAAAAAAAGCAAGAGTTCAGGTGACCCAGCTAATTAATGGCAGGGCTGGGACCAGAACCTGGGTGTCCTCTCACCTCAGTACCTTCATGGCTCCTGAGCGTCAAACCCCAAGCCTGGTAGGAGCCAACTATCCCCAGCCCCAGTAGCAGTGGCCACAGAACATTCAGGACAGTGGGTAGCTCTGCTATCTGCTTCTGCCTAGGAAGGGCGTCCCCTGACCTCTTCAGACTCTGCACAGCTGCCGTCAGGTTGAGTCTGTCCTGCAAGACCAGAAGCTCACAGAGCCCTGGCCCAGCAGACCTGTGGGAACACCTGCCTGCAGGAACAGGGCCAAACAAGGCTGCTCCACCATAGCAAAAGGGCAGAAAGCCCAATTGGAAATCGGCAGGCACTCCCAGCCCTTTTGAGAAAAGACACTTTGAGAATGGTATGAAAACTGAGGCTCCCTCCCAGAAAAAATGCATTTGCTCTCCTTACATGACGTTGCAAGTCACCTCAAGATATGTCTAGGCTCCAAATTTAGAATCCTCGTCTCCTACGATGTCTCCTGGGAACTAGAGAGGGAAAGAAAAGACACCAGACATTGGAAATTTCGGCCCATTAGAAAAATGTTCGTTTCTTCACCTTTTTCAGTCCGACATTGGTCCCTGAGGAAAAGAGCCCAAGGCTGGCATGATGTCCTTCCCTCCACCCCCACTCCTGCAGGGTGCCAGGCCGGGGAGGGCAGAGGACAGGTTCCCTCCCGCACGCCCCGCTGCCCTGGCCTCCCCTGCTAAGCACCCTGCTGCCTTACACATCGTGAGCACGGGAGATGCAGGAGGGACTGTGGCAGCAGCCACCGCACAGCCCGCCTCCCTAAGGCATCCTTGGCCTCGGTCAGCAATCCCCCCGCCCCCCCCCCGGCGAGGCCCAGTGAGGAGCCACACACAGGTCAGTTGGTGAGCAGCGGTTATTGCACCATTGGCAAATAATGAAATGTATATACGTAAGCGACAACCACAGGGTCAACAACCCACAAAAGTACCTGAATGGAGTCCGTTACATTCTTCATGGGAGAGGACTCAACAACCGAAGCACACACACTCACACGTGCGCAAATACACCACAGAATGGGAAGCAATAAATTATGGGCCTTGTTCCTGCCTGGATCCGAACAAAAGGCACGATTAAAGAGCAAAGCCTCCCCAGGCCACTTCCCATGGCTCCCCTGGGTGGGCTCCTCAGCCTGGCGGGGGTCAGCCGGACACTGGAGGCCTGAGCACGGCCTGCTCCCCTTGGGAAAAGGAGAGCTTAAATATTCGGCTTCTTACTAGAGAACTATATACAAGGGAAGTGGCCACACTGGCCTTGGGGGGGTAGAAGGGCTCAGCTGGCCCTATGAAAGTCACCATGAGCCCCGGGGAGCGCCGGGCCATTCCCAGCAGGCAAAGGCGCTTGCTGAGCACACCAGAGCGTTCTTTCAGGGGCTCATGTGAGCCAGGGGAGCCCAGGCTTGTGGGCAAACTCTCCAGGGTTCCTCTGCGTCCCCCCGCCGCACAGCTCCTCCCTCTCCCAGGACTCCGAGTCAACCTACGGAGTTCAAGGCCTGGAATTTCTCCCGCAGGTTTCTCACTCTGCCCTGCTGGCCTGGGTCCACTGGGTCCCTGGGACCCTCTTCCTTTGGCCAACACTCCGGACTCCTGGAAATTCCAGACTCCTGGAAATCCAGGCCCTGTCCCACCATGGCTGCGGGTGAGCTTGGTCCCTGCCCACTGCCCTCCTCCAGCCCCCCGGCGGGGCAGGGCAGCGGCCCCTTCTCCATGACAATCACCCGCCGGTTGTTCTCCAGGGTGAGGTCCGCCGTGACGTACAGGGCCTCCTCTCCGACCGGCCTGCTTTGGGGCAGCCTCCCGGGAGGCTCGGGCTGGGCGGCCTCGGAGCCCCCCCGGCCTCTCCTGGCGCCCACACTGCAGCAGCGGCCCACCCTGCCCGCCAGAGGGGGCTCCACCATGTTCTCCGGCGCCGAACGGCTGCGGTTGACGGGCGGGCCGCGGGGCCGGCTGCCCTCGGCCTCAAACGCCTCGTCGTGGGAGGCGTACTTGGAGCAGAGCTCTCGGACATCAGGCCAGGTGAAGGTCTCAGTGTCGAAGGGGCTGAGGGGGCTTCGAAAGGAGGGCCGGGCCCCAGGCGAGGTGGTCCTCGGGCTGGCAGCAGTGGGGCTGAAGGAGAAGTGCCGAGGAGAGCCGGGCTTGGACGGGCTGTGCTCCTGGGCCACCGTCTGCTCATCGCTGAAGAGGGACAGCACCGGCTTTCTCTTGCCTGTAGAGTAAGTGGACTGAATTACCGGGCGGGAGGGGAGAGGGCAAGCAGGGGCTCTGCACTGCCTTCTGCTCATGCTCCAGGCAAGGCTGCTCAGTGGGGTTTTGGTTGTGAGGGGAGAAAAATCACATTCACCATCCATGGCCCCTTTATCGAAGGGCAATGGGTGGCGGGACGCCTGGGTGGCTTAGTCGGTTAAGCGTCTGCCTTCGGCTCAGGTCATGATCCCAGGATACTGGGATTGAGTCCTGCATCAGGCTTGTACTCTGTCAAATAATCAAATCTTAAAAAAAAAAAGGAGGGGGCAATGGGAAGAATAAAGAGAAGGCAGTGAACAGAGTCAGAAATCAAAGGAAAAGACAAGAGTCTCTACTGTCCTGGAAGAGAGGGCCCGTGGCCACGTTTCCTCCCAAGGTCCCTGATCCATAGGAAGGGCTCGGGGAGGGCCGTGAGGAGGCCCAGCCAGGGCCACGCACTGGGCCTGGGGCGTAGGACTAACCGCCAGGGCTCACACCACTTCTGTGGGGAGTCCAGCCCTCTCCTTGGTCATGGTTCCACGGGGGCTATCTTCCCCCAGGAGCCAACCTGCTCCTAAGAGGCTCTTCCACCCCAGGAAGGACCCACTCCCCACCCGTGTGGTGGTACCTCTGCCGCCTGAGGGTGCTCTGGCCTCCTCCTGCAGGCAGGGGATGGTGGGAGCCGCCCTTCCCCACTGCAGAGGAGGCCTGGCCATCACAGATTTGCTCTTGATGCGGAGGCTGTACTGGCGGGCCAGCTGGTAGACCTTGTTCTTGACTCGCTCGCTCATGGGGCCGTCCATCACGTGGGAGAGCTGTACGATGCGGGGGTGCAGCGGAGTCACCAGCTCCCCCTGGACGCCGCTGCTCAGCTCCTTCACCAGCTCCTTCAGCTCCCGGGCCAGGTAGGCCGGGCTGGGCCGCTCCGTGGGGGAGGCGCTCTCAGGGGAGGCGGTGGCCGACTCCTCAGTGATGGCCCCCAGCTCGTGATCCTCCAGGATGAAGAGCGGCTCGTGCAGGTCAAAACCATTGGCCTGGCCTTGGCCGGGCCCCTGCAGAGAGCTCTCCCCGGGAGACTCCATTCCCTCCCAGATCTTTACAATTTCCGAAGACGGCCGGAACTCAGCATCCGTGATAGGAGCTGACGCCCCAGCACTAGCCTGGCCGGGTCCTGGGAGGTCGAACAGAGCCCACGAAGGCGGCCGGGAGCCCACCTGCCTCTTGTGCTTCAGAGGAGCCATGGGCTCTGGGTCCGGCCTGGGAAGGCTGTTGAATCTGGAAACAGAGTTTCTCACCAGCCCCTTAGGGATGTAGGAGAGGCTCTCCCGGCGCCGCACACTAAAGCCCGCGTCATGGTGCTCTGCATTTTCATAGTAGCTCTTGATTTTGTCCAGCAACAGCCGGTCTCGGGTGGAGAGGGCCGATTCCTTCTTCTTGCAGGAAGATCTGTCGGGCTCTGCTGGGCAGCCTGGGCTTGGGGGCTCCGTCCCATTGACTGAAGGGCCACTGTCCGCGGCCGCTCCAGCAGGGCCGTCCACCTCGGGGGGCGGCTGCGAGCTGAGGGCATCCGTGGTGCTACCGGGCCGGGCCGGGCCCTTCTCACTGCCCTCGAGGCTGAGCACACTGCTGCTGCGGCTCGTCAGCCTCGGGCTCCCGAAGCCGCTGGCCTTGCCGTCCTCCAGCGCTAGGCTGCTCCGCCGAGAGAAGCTGCTGACGAAGCGCTCGGCAATGATGCTGGCCTGGTCCAGCACAGAGGGCGGCAGGAGGCTCTCGGTGTCCAGAGTGGCCCCCATGTCCTCCTCCTCCTCCTCCTCACTGCTCAGAGCCTTAAGGTCCTCCGTGCTCTCGGCCACCACGAAGCCCACCATGTCACCCGGGGGGTCCAGCCCCAGCAGCTCCTGGTGGGCACCAAGTTGTGTTTCCAGGACTTCTGGAGACTCTGTGTCTGAGGGCACCTCTTCAATGCTGGGAACTTCCACGGCAGCAAATACTTCTTGCTCCAGCTCAGGCTCAGGGTCTGGTTCAACCTGGGACAACAGAGCTCCTATGAGCCAAAACCCTCCCTCTTGAGACCCGGAGGAGAAGGGGACAGCACGACCTGCTCAAAGCCCAGTGAGAGGACATGCAGTTTAGAACCAAAGGCAATGAGAATGAGCACAGCTTGAGAGTGGGAGACAGGGCCTTAGGGAGAGGAACGTGGTGAGGTCCCTCAGTCATCATGCAGCTAGTGGCCTTGGGTTGTAAAAAATAAATAAATAAATAAAAAATAAAAATGCAAGGAAAATTCTAGGAACACAGATTGGGGTAGAGTGGTGGCACCTCTCAGTGACAGCCTGGCTGGGAGCTACCGGGACGAGGTGGGAGCACATGGCACAGGGTATGCCTGATGGAGAGGCAGCTTCCTAAAGCCCTAGAGGCCACATGGAGGTGGTTCTGGGTTCACAGACAACACCCCGAGGGGCCAGGACCTCCTGTGTGGACAAGGGTCCAGAGGGCAACAAAGTCCCGTCAGAGTGGGTGAAGACAGAGCCTTGGCGCCTGCCAGCCAGCCTCTTGCCCCAGGCACAACGCTGCGGATGCCCGGCAGACAGGGAAGGAAGGAAGAAGCAAAGTAAGAACCTCCTCCTGACCACCTTGAAGGGTCTGAACCACGAAACCAGCCAGTACAGGTGGCTTCCCAGAGGGGCCTTTAAAAAGAAGAGCAGACCCGGGGCATCTGGGTGGCTCAGTGGGTTAAAGCCTCTGCCTTCGGCTCAGGTCACGATCTCAGGGTCCTGGGATCGAGCCCCGCATCGGGTTCTCCGCTCAGCAGGGAGCCTGCTTCCCCCTCTCTCTCTGCCTGCCTCTCTGCCTACTTGTGATCTCTCTCTGTCAAAAAAAAAAAAAAAAAAAAAATCTTTAAAAAAAAAAAAAAGAAGAGCAGACTCTCCACATTCCGAGAAACCAAACCCGACCCCAACCGTTCTAGTTCAGAGTCTGCAAAGCAGGACCCGTGGTCGAGGCCTGCACTGCCCAGCACAGCAGCTGCCAGCCACAAGCGGCTGCTGAGCACCTGACGTGTGGCCAGTCCAAACTGAGAACAGCTGTAAGGGTAAAATACACACCAGATCACAAAAACCTCATACACAACAGAAAATGTCCTTAACAGATTTTTCCATTGCTCACATGTTGAGATTATAGTTAATATTCAATAATTAAATAATTTGTTAACATAGCTGCTAGAAAACTTAAAGTTACACAGGTGGCTTGCTTCCTATTATCATGCGACACCACCACCCCAGATTCCTATCCAGTGTCCGGTTCCTCCGACCTGCCCGGGTTGTGAGACCTGCCCTGGGGGTCAAGGCCTCATACACTTTTTCTTGTAACTTTGGGAAAACAAAGGTATCGGTTCCACTCACACACAGCATGGGATGGCAGGAAGTGGAATGTGGGCTTCTAAGTCACAGACTCTGGTCTGAGCTCAGCTCTGCCCCTCAGAAGCTGCCCAACACCAGGCACGTCACTCAACTTCTCTGAGCCTCTTTCTACCTGAGCTGTTGCAGGGAACAGAAGGAAGAAATAAAACAGCGGACGTGGAGGAAGCGCCCAGTATATGTCAGTACCCAGAGGGGGCACAGGCATGAGTCGCATGTCTGGCCTGCTGGCGGGGGCAGGGCCTTATGCCCTATACAAGGAGGCCTGGCTGAAGGGACCTAAAAGCTGGTCACTTCTGCTAATAGGGCCCTTGACAAGACACTGCATCTTGTCGAAAAAGGGCTTTTTTTTCTAATTCATAGAAAGGGGCTACCTGCTCACCCCACCGTAGACCCAGAGGCCAGACCGGCTTCCTAAAGGGCCGAGAGTCCGGGGGATCCCTGTCCCCGTGGGCCCAACAGGCGAGCCTAGGCCGCAAGCCCCACCCGCAGACCTGCGCTCTGGGCTCTCCCGCATGGGCCCTCCTGCCCCCCAGCCGCTCACCTCTGGCTGGGGAGACGTGGACCCGAAGCTCATGCGCTTCTCAGCACTCGTCGGAGACCGGCCGCTGGACCTTCTGCGGCTCTCGGGGCCTTCGGACTCCCTGCGCCCCTTCTCCTGAAGCAAGCGGAGGGCCATCGTCAGCTCCTGGGACAACTGGGAGCTCATCCCTTCTGCAGCCCCCACAGGGACAAACCTTCTGAGCCAGGGGGTCTTGGCCGTATTGAGAGCCAGCCCGAGACCTGAGCCTGAACCACCAGGTCTGGGGAATCCAGAAATCCCCACCAGGTGTGCAGCCTCCGAAAAGCCCAACCCGCTGGCTTCTCCCCTTCCCCGCCACCCCCGCCCCGTTAGTCATGCTGGCTGGGTAGGACACTAGCTCACGCCCAGCACTGGAATAGCACATGCCAAGGGCTCACCAGGGCGTGACAGCGGGCGAGGGGTTAGGTGCCGGTGGCAGGAGTGAGGGAACAGGACAGAGGGGTGGGAGGGCAGGGGAGAGAACTCCCGCATGGGCGTGCACTGGCCAGGGAACATGCAAGGAGGAGGGGAGATCAAAGAGACACCTCACCATAGCGCCCCGGGAGAAAAGTAAAGCGTTGGCCCGATAGTGCCAGCAGTGGAGGGCGGCCAGCAGCGAACTGGCAAAGTCGGCTACCTGCTCCGCCACTGCCAGGCTCTCTTCCTCCTCCTCCTCCTCCGAGCCTGGGGGCTCCAGTCTGGCCCCCTTCTCGCTGCCTTCATGCCCTGCCAGGTCCTCCAGAGACACCTGAAAGGCCCGTTCCTCCTCCTCCTCCTCCTCCACCACCTCCTCCTCCTCCTCTTCCTCCTCCTCCTGCTCCTCCTGCTCCTCCCGGGCAGCCCCTTCAGCCTCCAGCTGCGCGCCCTGAGCACGAGGAGGCCGCCCAAAGTCCAGGAGAGCGCCGGCACTGCCTGCATGCTGTTCCGAGCAGAAGACCCTCGTGACCGGCCTCCTCGCAAGCCCCCTCCTCCCGCCAGCGGCTGGGGGTGTGGAGGCTTTACACAGGGAAAGCCATGCCTAAACACCCAACCCCTGGTCTCCACCAGGGCCCAGGAAGGACGGGGGTGGGAGTCCTCAAGGCGGGAAGCTGGGACCTGGGAAAGCCGGGCCAGACACTCAAGACCCAGAGAGGCCTGCCTGCCCCAGAGAGAGAAACGGAGAAGATCCAGGCTGGGCCGGCACTGGGGTCCCATTCCAGGAAAAGGGTACAGAAGGATCCCCAGGGCAAGGGCCACGGCTTATTCATCTCCGGGACTCTTGTGACAGAGCCGAGCACACAGTAGTGGCCTGACAGGTATTTGTCCAATGCATGAAGACGATGACAGCTGAAGGGGCCAGGGCGCTGACCCTGCAGTCCCACCCCCCTCTGGCAGGCCAGTCCTCTCCGCCCATGGGCCTTACCTTCATTCCAGCTGCTCTGGCTGCACCCGCCAAGGCCAGGTCCCAGCACACAGGCAAGAGGGTGGGGAGAAGAGATCGGTAAGCAGGAGAAAGAGCCTCTTTACAAAGACCAGGAGCCCCCCAGGGAAGGCTGCCCTGGAGCTCCTATACCCAGAACCCGTACCCAGTCTCCTGGGCTTTCAAAGGAATGACTACCAGAGCAGAGACCCTGGGGGAAGAGCAGCACAGGTCTGTGTCCCTCGCTGTGGCTGTCCCCCGAGGACGGGGTACTGGGAGTGTGCAGCAGGGAGAGCTCAGCCCCCTCACCAGACAGCAAGGGGTGAGGCCCACCGCCAGGGAGGAGGAGAGGCAGGGACCCCTCTAAACCGTCCTCAACACCCAGGTTACCTGTGTCACCTCCCTGCCCCGACCCTAGAGCCTGGCAGGAATGGCTGGCCGTGCTCACACTCACCTTTCTCACTGAGTTGCCTGAGCAGGTGTCTGGTTGGCTCTGAGAAGGAAAGCGAACGGACAGTCAGTGCAGGCCTGGAAACAGCTGTCTCGCCCTGGTCCCATGCTCACAGCCACACCGCCACCAGCAGCTTAAAGTCCACTCCAGCCTGGCCCCCGCCTCCCTCCTACCTACCCCACAGGGAGGCAGGGCCCGGGGCACCCCCATCCAGCACCAGAGACCTCTGCCGTGACTGCCGGCCCCCCAGGAATGGCCCCGCCTGCAATCCCTGCATCAGTGCACCTCGCCCAGGGCCCCAGGTTCTGGAGTCGGAGTCCCAAGCTGCCTCCTGCAGACCAACTCCCCGCATCTCCGGAGATCCTGAGCTCTCCCCACAAGCCCCAGCCTCCCTGCAGCGAGCATGTGAGCACATCAGCTACACCCGAGGCCAAGCCCCCTTGCAGCAGCCCGGCCGGAAAGCAGAGGTCGCACCCGACTTCCTACGGCCGTTAAGGCCTGGCTCCATGAAGCCTCGCTGCCTGCTGGGGAGTGTGGCCCGGAGGAACGAGGGCCGACCTGGCTCTGGGAACAAGATACAAAACACACCCATTAGGCTGACGGTGTCACCACCTTGTACCCCAGCCTTTCCGGGACCAGACCTGAGACATGCAGTGAGGGATAAGAGGACATGTGTCCAGGGACCTCTCCACAGAGTCATGACCTTAGCCCACAAGGTTCTTGCCCAGTTAACTGAGAAGCCCACCGTAAACTTGGAGGCAGAAGGAAAATCTAGCAGGGGAGTGCACTGCATAAGTTTTTTGTACTGAGACACGTGTGTCCATGCACACGACCTGCACAACCGAAGTATACTGTGAATCTGATTGCTTTTAAAGTGAGAAATACAAAATGCCCTACTCATTCATCTTAAAACTTATAATCAGGAATACTTAACGAGTGGGCACCTGGGTGGCTCCGTTAGTTAAGCAACTGCCTTCGGCTCAGGTCATGATCCCAGGATCCTGGGATTGAGTCCTACATCAGGCTCTCTGCTCAGCGGGGAGCCTGCTTCTCCCTCTGACCCTCCCCCCCTCATGCTCTCTCTCACTCTTTCTCTCTCAAATAAATAAATAAAATCTTTATTAAAGAAAAGAATACTTAGCAAGTGACAAGTAGTGACAGTAGCACCTTACTTATCTAGAGCATACCGCTCTGCCCATCTCAGCTCTCTGGGAAGAGGAGGCCCGGAGGCAGAGCAGGGAACTCCAAGCCGTCACTGCAGTGCTCGCATGGGCCCCCATCTCCCTCTCAGCAACTTGCTGGCCCTTTTTTTTTTTTTTTTTTAACTTTTTAAAAAATAATCTCTACACCCGGGGTGCCTGGGTGGCTCAGTCATTAAGCATCTGCCTTCAGCTCAGGTCATGATCCCAGGCTCCTGGGACTGAGCCCCACATCGGGCTCCCTGCTCAGCGGGAAGCCTGCTTCTCCCTCTGCCTCTACCCCTGCTTGTGTTCCCTCTCTAGCTGTGTCTTTTCTGTCAAATAAATAAATAAAATCTTTAAAAATAAATAAATAACTAAATAATCTCTATACCCAATGTGGGGCTCAAACTCATGACTCTGATATCAAGAGTTGCACACTCCTCTCACTGAGCCAGCCTGGCACCCCTTCCTGGCTGGTCTTTACCCACATTTCTTATGAGTTCAATCGACAGCTTTCTTTTTTCTTTATCTTTTTTATTTTAAAGGATTTTATTTATTTGAGAGATAGAGAGCATGAAAGAGACAAGGGTCAGAGGTAGAAGCAGACTCCCCGCTGAGCAGGGAGCCCAATGTGGAACTCGATCCTGGGACTCCAGGATCATGACCTGAGCCAAGGCAGTTGCTTAACCAAAACTGAACCACCACGCACCCTAATTGACTGCTTTCAAACAACAGAGCAGGGAGAAGAGACACTCCTGGCAAGGACGCTGTGACAGACAAGAACCAACGCTGCCGGGTAAGCGGGGACACCACACCTCGGATGTGTGGCCGCCTGTGGCGACCCCCAGCCCCAAGCAGCGCACACGCCCAACAGACGCCGTCGCCCCGGCACCAGAAAGGGAAAAGTCCACAGTGGTCGGCATCCTCTACCTTAAGAGGCTCTAGAGGATGAGGCACGTTTTAAGGAGACATTTGTTTCACAACGGTTAAAACTGAAGTACGAAAACAAGCAAACAGAACCTGACTCTGCCAGGGTTCACAGGCTAAAATCTCGGTTCTGCGCAAACCGAGCTCTGAAACGACTCACTGCCCGCGTGCCACGACGGCCACGGTGTGGATGCTGATGTCATGACAGGTGGCACTGTGACTCTACCACCACCACCAGCTCTTCCGTGTGCCAGAAGCTTCCAGTGCAAACCACGGCAGGGTAGAGGGGAGAGCCAGAAGGACAGGAAGAGCATCGCAGAAGAAAGGAAAACAAAGAAGGCCAGAAACCTATACAGTAACACCCCCAGTCGGGGGCCCTTCTCACCGGGTGTCATAAAACGTTTGCAACCATCACAAATTCACCTAGGGTTCAAGGTCCACTGGGGGTAATACCAAACAAAACTAAATTACAAAAGCTTTCCCGAGACCACTTGGCTCCATCTGCCAGAATATGACACATGTCCACCCCCAGTGTTGTGCTGGGGACCCATGGGTCACGGCCAAAGTGCTCCCTGGAGATCCATGCCAGGCCAGTGCCTGTGCCGGTCAGTCGGGATCTCCTCTCCAGGGCTCTGAGACACCTCCCTCCAACTCTCACCTCATCTAGGTTTGGCAGGTGCCCAGCAGAAGCTGAATCTGTCCCTGGGCCTCAGACTGAAGAGCAGAGCACAGACGGACGGACAGACATAGAAAACACACACCCTTATCACCCCCAGAGCTGAGAATAAAAGCAAGGTTTTCTCTTTTCGGCGGACAGTTCATTCCAATAAATCCAAGTACATAGTAGCAAGTCCAGTCATGGAAGAAAACCCGGCACAGGAAAATGGAACACTTTCCTGAGACCCAAAGTAAATATTTCCTGTCTAGATTTGGTGCCACTTGACGTCTAACTCATTTTTCCCCACGTCCTGCCTCTGCTCTGCTCCAGAACCGGGCTGGGGATCCCCCAAGACGTCTAAGCGTCACTCCTGGCTGAGTCCCAGGATTCTGAGTAGCAAAGGAGCGAGGTTTTGGTGACAGGAAAGCTAAGAAGGAGCACGGAGGCCTGAGTGAACAAGCACTCTCAGGGCCCTGGAAAAGGGAGGCTGCCCAGCCCTGGTGGGCAAGAAGGGCCCGAATGAAGGCGCCTGGTAGAGGGTAGCACAAGCACGGGGACAGGACGTGCCACACGTGCCCAGCGACCCTCCCTCTTGCCCTTTCCCAGGATGTCCAGGGAGGGGAGAGCCAGCCCCAAATGCTGCTGCAGACAGTCCCCCTCCTGGTGAAGAGTCCCGCGAGGAAGCCCCTCTGCCCACGGCGCCCTTCCCTTACCAGACTGCCGGCGCCCCTGGCGTGCGTGGGTGGACACCTCGTCCTGGGAGGACCAGGCCTTCTTCAGGCGCTCTGGGCTGCAGCGGTACCGACTGGGATCTGCACACGAGACTGACTATCAGCCTCGGCCTGGACTCTGACCACACCTTTGCTGCCTGCTCCAGCTCCAGGGGCCAGAAGCCTCCAGAGCTCCCGCCTCTTCCATCTTCCATCCAGAAATGGTATGCAGTGGCAGTCCCACCTGCCAGCAGGACCATGCCCCTGGTCTTGCAGTAGACCCCTAGCTAGCCCTTGACAGAAAGAGCTTCCCCGTTCTCCCTGCTCCCTGGAACAGAAGTCTCAGGCAGAGCTTCCCAACGATCTAGAGATGTACCCAAGTAGGGAGAAAGCAGGCAGAAAGGGTACGCTTACAGTAGGAGTCCATTTCCAAGATGGCTTCCTTGGCCTGGAAGGAAAGGAGACTGGGAGTTACTGTGTTCCACGTGAGTGCCTCTCTTGGCCCACCGACTTGCTCTTGCTGCACTGGGACACCCCTGGGGCTGTGCCGAAGCCCACGGCGCCTGCTGCACTGACCCCGCTGTCCAGTGAGGCGGACGTCCTCCAGGGGTGAGGCATTGGTGGCCCCCGGAGCTGGCTGAGGAACACCCTCTCCCTGCAGCCCATCAAGGGGTAGGTGGGGCACCCCGGGAACTCACCTTCTGCGGGATGGTGGTGTGGTGGTTCTCCAGGATGAGCCTCTTGATGTGGTGAGTCCAGCTCCGTTTCTCCTCCGCAGTTTTGGCCTGAAAAGACCCACGGGAGAGGGAGCCAGGTTACGACCACAAGCCTGAAGCCGTCTGCTGTGGGCCAGGCTTCTATCAGAGGGGCCGAGGCAGCAAGATGGCCTGTGCCGGGACCGGTGAGGTTACCTGGACTCCTCCACACAAACCCGAGAGATACCCACAGGGATCCCCACCTTGCAGAGAGAGACCAGGAGGCCCCACACAGCTACGCGAGCCGAGGTAGCGGGTATGTCCCCAGCCGGAGCACCCCAGGCCGCCCCTCACCTGGATGTTGTACTGCTGCTTGCTGTGCTTGTAGTGGGTGACGGTGAAGCACAGGGAGTCTCTGGTGCTTTCGATCAGCATCAGGGAAGAGCACTGGGGCAGAGGGAGAGCGCAGTCAGCCACAGGAAGGGGCGGGGGCTGACTGGGGTCCCAGCCCCTTGAGACCATCCAGGCAGGCAGGGAGAGTAATCTCAGAAGGATGGGGCTGCATCCACTCCAACCCGGGGCCCATGAAGGGGTCAAGAAACAGAGTCTGCGGGCGCCCAACAGGCTCAGACATTAGAGCCCAAGAGGTTGTAAGTTTGCACCTCACCCTGGGTGGAGAGATTACTTAAAAATAAAATCTTAAAAAAAAAAAATGGAGCCTAGCCCACTGCAAGGGGGTAAAGGGGTAAGGGACCAAGGGGCAGAGGCCGTGAGAGCAGCCTGGTTACCGGGATGTGACCCTTGTAGACAAAGTGATCGCCTCGCTTCTTGGTGATGAGCAGCGCTTTGTCGAAGAGGAAGAAGGTCCTCTCATTGCGCACGCGGTGCACGCGGAATGTGCCCTCCAGGACGAGCTCCCCATAGATGGTCAAGTCCGGCCCCTTCCAGTTGATGAGCAGCGACTGAATCTCCTACAGCAGAGAGGCCCGACCCCGAGTCAGGCTGCCCGTGACCCTCTGAGGGTGACACGGAGCCCCAGAAACTCCTACAGACGCAGCCACCACCCACAGCCGCCCGGCACACACGGCCACAAGGGCCCCCCCAGAAGCCCGCCCTTGGCGTCCCCCAGCCTGCCTGCCCCTGCGGCGACCAGCCCCGGAGCACCTGGAGCCGGACTGCGTGCTCGTGCCTCCTCTTCATGTCGTTAATGTACCAGGCCACGCAGGTCATGGTGTCAATGGCATCCTCCACCACCTCGAAGCCGTCCTCTTCTTCATCAAAATGTTTGGCGATTTCCTGCACAGGAGACAGGGGAGACAGGCGCATAGGCAGCCCCAGCTCAGCCCCTCCCCTCCCCCTCCCACCCCCCCCCAGAGCCTCAGGAAGAGGCTGGGCTACCTGGAGCAGCAGGTGGTACTTGAGGATGCGCTGCACGGGCTTCAGCAGGTAGGAGCCCAAGGGCAGAGAGTGCTGTAGGAGCTCCTGCCGCTCCCGGAAGAACTTGGCCTGTTGCTTGTCCCGCATGCACTCGGTCAGGGCGGCCACTGAGCTGGGAGTGCAGGGGAAGGGGCTGTCACCACCTGGGAAGGCCTGCATGGGGATGCGGGGTGCTCCGGGCCCACAAAATAACTCAGCCTCCCCTCTCCGCCTCAATTACTCACTTGGGGTAGTTGTTGCAATACTGGGTGTAGATATCAAACTCTTGACTCTAAGAGGAGACCAAACAAAGATGGTGATTTCTGGGAGCCTCCCATTTGACTCTAAACCTGGGTATAGCAAAGACATGGCCCTGAGCCCTGAGCACACTCTGCCCCCCTTTCCCTGAATACTTGCAGATCCATCCTGGGACCCACCTGTCTGGGACATCCCATCCACCTAGCAGCCACTGGCTCTAGCCCAGAATGCCCTTCCCATTTGAGGCAGGGCACCTGGCACTTCCCCTGGACAGAGGCCTCCAGGACTCACACATCCTCTTAAGCTGGGCACTACTGGGCCTCGGAGCCCCCAGCAAGGCGGGACAAGAGGCAAGGACCCAGCAGCCCCTCTCACCCTTTCCACGAAGCAGCTGGCCACAGCCACAGGGTCACTGTTGCAGCTGTCCAGGTCCCGGAGTAGCTGGCTGGGGAAGGGGAGAGTGC
>CM052896.1:95106028-95165986 GCA_028534135.1 Potos flavus | reverse complement strand
TGCTATGGCTTTGCCTCAGCCTAAGCCATGGGAGGACTTATTAAGTCTTGAAAGATCACAGCTTTTAACATGATACTTCATATGGGATCAGGAAGGAGAAAAACCGTAAGAGACTCCTAAACTCATGAAACAAACTGAGGGTGGCTGGGGGGTAGGGGTGGGTGGGGATAGGATGGCTGGGTTATGGACATTGGGGAAGGTATGTGCTATGGTAAGTGCTGTGAAATGTGTAAGCCTGATGATTCACAGACATGTACCCTGGGGCAAATAATACATTATGTGTTAATAAATAATAAAAAATAAAAAAATTTTTTAAAAACATGATACTTCATTTACCCTACAAAGGCTGTGGAGACGGTAAAGGAATGAACATAAAGATTCCTTATAGCCATTTCTAGACCTGCTGCTCTGTAACGTCTGGCCATTTAGCCTCCTGTTGGAACAACATGGTAAAATACAGATTCCAGGTCAAAGGATCGCAGGTCATGGAAAAGGGAAAAAGCATGAAGTCACTGAGGTCACCAGGATCGGACTATAATTCCCTACATGAGACAAGCTCTGCAGGAACCAGGAGACCCAGGACCACAAGGCTCTCTAGGACAGGAGACTTGCTGGAAAAGAATTCAAAGACCCAAAAAGGGAGGATGACAAGCATGTGGGGCAGGGAGAACGAACAAGGCAGAATCTGGGGGGCTGTTAGCAGAGCCATCGCACTCAATCTGAGTGCGTGCTAGTCCTAAAAGCCTGAGCCCAGTCATTCCTGTGTGTGTGGTTCAGACTCCCAGAGAGACCACGCCAGCACCTGCCCACGTGCCAGGGCCAGAGGCGACCTTTCCTTCCTCTCCACTGAGTATCACCCCAAATTGCAAGGCTCACCTCAAAGCCAAGATTGGAACTCAGGTCTTCAGACTCATCCGGAAGACACAGTCTGGCTGGGGAAGTGGGAGCCTAAAGGAGATAGGCAGAGAGCGGCCAAACCCTCAAGCCAGAAGCCCACGCCTTCCTCCTCCTACCACACCCAGTCTCCAGTTTCCCAAAGTCTCCCCCAGCCATGACCTCTTCCATCTCTCAACATGAGTCAGTCCAATCATCAATCAGTGAATCAGTCTTCTAGAAAACTTGGTATCTCCAGTCCCACACCTGCGATGGTCCCCCAAGTCTTTTTGATGGACCCAAGAAGTAGCTCAGACACACATCTTTGTGGGGGCGGGGAGGGGGGGCAGGAGAGGAAGGATTCTTTTTTTCTAACTCTCTCTATATTTAAACACAATCTGAACCCTTTCCCTGCCCACACCTCCCCAGGTTATAGGCCCTCCCTTCTGAGGACCTTCCCCGAATGTCCTCAGGCAGAGAGGCAGGCTGCAGCAGGCCCCTTAGATTCCCAGCACAGATGACTGGGGTCAAGTCCACACCCTTCTCCTCACTAGGCCTCAGCACCATGCCCCCAACCTAACCCATACCCCTACTTCCAACAGAAAAAAAAAAGACAAAACCCATAATTAGCCCCCATGTTCTGTCCTCAGGCCTCTGGTCATTGTGGCAAAAGGACCCTGCTCCCCGACCCCCAACTTCAGAAAAGATGGTCCCGGGGTGCCTGGGTGGCTCAGTTGGTTAATTGGCCAACTTCTGATCTCAGCTTAGGTCTTGATCTCAGGGTCGTGAGTTCAAGCCCCAAGTGGGCTCCAGGCCCAGTGTGGAGCCTACAAAAAAAAAAAAAAAAGGAAGGGAAGGAAGCAAAGGAAGAAAGAAAGAAAAGATGGTCCCACAGGGGCACTCACCTGGAACCCTCCGGAGAACCTCTCCTTTTCTGGCCCTGGGGAATCCCCAGGACTCAGCAACATTCCCTTCTGGCCCTCCCTCCCTGGCCAGCGGGCTGCTGAGGAGAAGGCAGGAGGGGGAGGGGGGCACTCGCTGGAAAACCCTCTATGTGGGCCAACTCTGGAGACGCCCCAGAAAACAGTTTGCTTTGGAGAGGCTGGCTCCAGGTGCGGAGGAGGCTGATGTCATCCTTTCACCTTCCGCCCCTCACCCCACACCCAAGCAGCGGAAGCCGGGCACACCTGTCCTCGAAGCGGGCAGGGAAGGAGCAGGGGGCTCTCCCAAAGGCAATGGCTCCAACATCCGCCAGCCCTGCACACCTCCACAGGGGCCCGTCATCTCTCAACTGCACCTCCTACCCGCTCCGAAGGCTCTCCAAACCTGGGCAGCCAGCTGCCTTGGACCCTCCCCGGGATGGCCCCCGAGTCCCCTGTCAGGATGTCCTCAGAGCGGGGACCAGAGGGAAGCAACAGAGAAGAGCTACAGCCTCTCCAGACAAGCACCGCAGGAGCCAGAGGGCCGGCCGCAGACATCTCAGACTGGGGCGCAGAGCTCACTCAGCTGTGCTGTCACCCACTGCTCAGCGCCGCCCCACGCCCCGCTCTTGCCTGTCTCTTCCTGCCGCTCCTCCTTGGCCACACCAGCGGGAGGACACCTTTCACCACAGCCCCAGGGGCTTTCCGGGGGACAGGAGGATCCCTGAGCCGGTCGGGCGCGGTGCCCCTTTCCAGAGCAGCTTCCTCACTCGGGCCCCTCCCAGCCCTCCCCGGAGACTCGGGGGCTCTAAGCACCCTAAGGCAGTACAAGGGAAGGCTCCCTGGGGAGTGACTTGGTTTGTTCCATGTGTTCCATGTGAGCAACGTGACTGTCACAGAGGCTGTGCAAACAGTGTCATCAGGGTTTCTGGGCCACAAACCCAGGCCAGCTGGCTCAAAGTCATTTCCCCTCATGAATTTATATTCCCTTGTGAATTCCCTTTCCCACCACCCCAAAATAGCAGGGGCCACCAAGTGTGGCTGGGTCTTTGAAGCAGGACTTCAGCTGCTAGGAAGGAAAGGGATCGTGGCTGCCAATGGAGCCCACCCACCTGAATTCTGGGAGGAAGTCTGGGCCTACAGACTAAAGTCCAGAAAACTTCCTCAGCCTGGCCTTGGAAGGGAAGGGAAGCCCCTGGCATCTCGTCTCAGTGGGAGGACCACTCGCCTGCACCTCACGGTCCCCACCACCTCACAGCCCCAACATTTGCTTGTGTGGTTTCTCAGACCTGGGATGTGTCCCAGACCCTCTCTCCCTACACGAATTCAGTCAGATCACCTCCTTCAGGAAGGCCTCCTCAACCACTTCCGGAGCATCCAACACACACACACACACACACACACACACACACACACACACACACGACTGTAGACTTTGCCCCCTACGCACCCCCCAAAGAATAAGCACACCCTAATCATCCCTGGATATAAAGAACCTATGGCTGTTGTTTCATACGGCAAAAGAGACTGTGCAGATGTGATCGAGTCGAGGATCTTGGGATGGGGAGATTACCCTAGGTTCCCTGGGTGGGCCTGATGCAATCCCAAGGGTCCTTACAAGAAGGATGCAGGAGTCGGAAGTTGACATGACAACAAAAGCAGAGGGACAGACAGAAAGTGGCTGCCGGCTTTGCAGATAGAGGAAAGAGACCCCCAGCGAAAGGATCTGGGCAGCTTCAGGAGGCTGGGAAGGGGAAGGAAACAAATCCTGGAGCCTCCAGAAGGAACACAGCCCTGCGGACCCAGATTCAGTTCTGACGTCCAGAACTGTAAGATAGCAAATACGTGTTGTTTCAAGCCATGAAGCTTGTGGGATTTGTTACAGCAGCCAGAGAACACTAATACACACACTTCTTCTAACTCTAGTCACCCTGAGTATCATTTAAAGTGCTGGTCCTTGGGGGTTCGTATGTGCATGCTTTTCTTCTAGACTACACAGTGAAAGTCAGTGGGGCTGGGCCTGCATTCTTGTGCCCTTCCTTCACCACCCCCCCAGGAGCAACGTACACAGAGGTGCTCAATAAGCACCTGAGGAAGGTCTTTGGGACTGTGCGGCAGCTCCTCTCACCAGTCCCACAGTCTGCTGGTCAAAACCGAGGGCTGGGCCAGCTCCTCCCAGACTAACGCATTTCCACATGAGTCACTACCAGCAGGTTTCCAGTCTGCCAAGAGGTACCCAGGAGCAGGGACTGCTCGTTCACCCTAGCAATCCTGTCCTACTTGGCCCCAGACAAGGGACTGGAGCAGGGGCATAGCTGCCTTGCCGTCATGCCACATACCAAGTGACCAGCCACAAAACACTGAGGAAGGGAAAAGTGGCCAAGGAACCACTCTGGAATTTGGAGAAGAGACTATAATAAGGTCCCCCTACAAAGAGCCCAGGAAAAGCTGTCTACCAGGACGTTTCATATGCATACGTACTAAAGGCAAATGAGAGCAATTACTATCGCTCACAGCCAGGGTAGGTCAACAGAAATGACACAATGTCCCCAGAAGATGGAGCAGCTAAAGCCAGGGCTAGAAATCACAGATTGATTCCGTGTTCCTAGAGGCCCCACCTCTCTCATCGCTAGACCAAAAAGGCCCACAAGACCTCCACTCCTTACCAGCAAACTTCAGGAACCTCGCCCTGCAAATCAGCCATCTTGTCCCCACGGCCGGGGGCAGGGCAGGGGCTGCTGGTTTTGCGGCCTCTCAGCTGGGGTGGGGGCGGGGAGGAAATGCGAGCCAACGCCTTCAACAGTTGCAGCATTTACTGTTGCGTCACGTTCAAAGGCCCTGGAGAATCTCTGCAGAAGTAAGTGGGAACAGAGGGGTCCCGCCAGGTCCCTCTGAGTCCCCAGCAGAGGAGGACAGAATAAGCTCGCACACGTGTGCCCGGGAGTCCGCAGAGCAGAGGTTATGCACTAAACGGTTCCAAAGGCTCCAGAGCCAGGCAGATCTGGTCTAAAACCCAGCGACTCCGCCTGACTGGCCCTGTGTGGCCTTGGGCAAGCCACCTGACCTCCCCGGAGCTTCAAGTTCCTCATCTGCGATATGAGAACAAAAGCACCCACCTGACTGGTCCCCAAAAGGGAGAGGATGCAGAGCGAAGCTCTGCCACACAGTAAAGCCACCCTAAGTGGCAGGATGACAAGGACGGGTAAGTTATTATTTGTTCCACAAGCACTGGAACAAGTGCTTTTTTTTTTTCTTTCCTGATTTGTGCCTATCATTTTTACCCACATCTCACATGAAGAATAAAGATAAAAGGTCAACTTGGTGAACTAGCATGACCTAATCCTACCCCACCAGCCATTCATCACGTGCAATCCCGACGTCAATTCGAACCATGATCTTACATGGGAAAATATAAAGCAATTCAGCTGGAAAGGCAAACGGTCTGGTATCCATGCCCAAGAGAAGGGCAAAGCAGAAGATGAAGTCTACGTGAGTCAGAGTCCTTTGCTGCAGCAGGCAGGGCACATTCCTCAGGGCTCCACAGGGAAAGACAACGTGTCCTGCTAGGAGCTGACGAGGAACAGAAAGACAGAGGACAACAGGGGCAAGCAGGAACAGAACTGCGGGAAGTGGAAGGTGGCAAAAGCACAAATAAGTGATCAGTAACACACACCCTCGACACTGGCCCTTGGGTTTTAAAGAAAAAACGAAATCCAGCTGCAAGGAGGACATGTGAAGAACCAGGACATAAGACAAAAACTCAAGGCACTAGGAAAAGCCTTGCTGTTCACCCACTTCCTAAATCACAAGGAGTATCAAAGAAGGGGGGGAGCAGCAAAAAGGACAAAGTGCGTATGAGTGAGCCCGGAGACCCAGGCAGCGCTGCCCCAAACCTGCCCCCGCTCTGCTCTCCAGCCGCGGGTGATAAAGGAGCACGGAGAGCCGTGCGCACCACAGCGTCCACCCTCTCGCTTAGGGAGAACGGTTCTTGCGCTGCCTAAGTCGTGAGCCGCACAATTCACAGGACAAGAATTTTCAAGCACTCGCTTTGCACAAAGACACTGTGGCAGCCTTGTGGGAGACAGAGATGAATCACACACAGAGCTCGCACTCTCGAGGGTTGATCCTCTCTCTGGAGAAGCAAGACAAGTGCCCCAATAACAAAAGGAGGTGGAGAGTGGGGTTGTGGGCAGTCTGGGAGTTCAAGGCTGCCTCCAGTTTGCAAATTCATTCCACGCTTCTGAGCATGATGCTAGGTCCTGGGGATACTAAAACGAGGAAAACATTGTCCCTGTCTTTGAGGAACCGAGTTCTAGAAGGAAAAAGAGCCCTATGAACAAATTCTCCACCAGGCAATGCCTTGAGTGCTGTACAGAGGTACGAACACAGAAACTGAGCTAGCAGAAGAGGAAGTAGCTGGTACTAGCTGGGGCACCTGGGCAGCTTTAAAGGAGGTGAGCCTTCAGCTGAGCCTTGAATGATGAGTAAGCTTGTACTTGCAAAGTGAAGAAGAGACAAGAGGGTCCCAAAGGGGCAAAGGCAGCAGCATGGGAGTGTTCAGTCCCAAAAGGCCCTGGACGTTCCAAGGACCCAGGGCGGCTGGCAGCAAGAGGACAGGCTGGAAGGCATGGGACAGACTGGAGAACGCACGGGCAGCGGCTCTGTGGGAAGGACACACCCGAGCCACGCCTAGAAGAACAACTACCAACTACTGAGACTCGAGACCTCTGAGAGCTGAGGTGTGAGAATGGGCCCCAAGAAAGCACAAACCACACGTGGCTTTGGTAGCCGGTATCCGTCGAGCCAAAGAAGTGTTCGGGAAGAATCCAGAAGCCCAAGAAGGTGCTGGCTGTTCACAGAGAGCGTCAGGGAGGAGAAAGAATGACCCAGGGAAGCATCTGCTACAAAGAAGAATGAGACCTATTCCAACCCTTGTGCGGCGGGGGTGGGGGGGGAGCAATGAGGATCCAAGTAAAGGTGAAGAAACAAAGCTCTGTGTAAATCACATGCTTCTGAAAGCAGGAAGAGAACACCGACTCTAGAAAACTGAGATCTGGAGGCTTCACTGCAAGAAAATGTTCCACTGGGATTCCCGACCAAAGCCTCTCTATTGGGCTAGGGGTTGGTCAGAATACATCTCACCACCTGAGGGTTTCCTCGCTTCCCCAAATACTCACTTTCTCTCCCCAAGCAAATTAGAATTAGGGGACAAGACTGCCCACAGGGTGGGTCCCCCAAACACAACTTCCTCTCTAAATCCAAGGATAACCACCCAGACCCAGAGAAGTGAGCAGCCCCCTTTTGTGAACTGGCTGCCATCCGTCAAACCACCCTGGCCTTCCCAATTTCTTGGCCATTACAGCAAAAGTATGCCAATGAACTGCCCCCCCATATTTTCCCCAGATGCTGCTCTCGGGCCTGGCGCCTGACCCAGAGGAGTCAGGCAGACTTTACAGACTCCCACTACAAGTGTAGACTCTCAAAGGCACCAGCCCTTCACACAGCAAGGCCTCATACGCTTCCCCTCACAGATCCCTCTCCTAGAGCCCAGACTGGCCCCTCTCCACTCTCCGCCCCCACAGCACCTGCCCCCACCCCCCAGGGCCCTCGCCTTCCCTTCTAAGGGGCCTCAACCAGGGAGGCCCAAGAAACTCATCCAACCAGTTCCCAGGTGGGAGGAAAAGAGCTTTGTCCCTCAGCTGAGAGGTTAGGAGACCAGAACGCAGTCGGGAGGGGCGGCTGTCACCAAACCCCAGGTTCTCGGGTGAGAGGATGCACGTGGTGTGGAGCAGCACAGCCCACGCAGCACGCTCCCACTCCTGGAAAAGTGAGGCCTTGCTTCAAGGTAAAAAACCCAGCCAAGTCAGGGCAGCAACCTGGCCCCTGCCCTCCCTGCTCCTGTGTCCCGGAGCTCCGGAAGTGGTAGGCACAGCCCCTGCCCGGCAGTGTCCACCTGGGATGAAACAGGGTTGGGGAGAACTTCCTTTCGCCTGCTGCGCTGCCACCACTTGATTTCATCCAAAATAACCACCCTCTGTTGATTCTGGGAAAAAGAAACTTCAGGAAGAAACAGGAGATTAACTCTGTTTTTCCCAGCGCATGTGCGCTTTGGTGCTGGGTCCCTCCAACAGCGGCCCTTTCTCTAAACCACCCAACTCTGCATATTCAGAAACCAGAAGGGCCTCCAAAACCCCCAGCAGAACTGTCTGTGTCTCCTCTAAAAAGGAACACAGGACTGTCTCGCTCTCACCCAGCCACAACTGACCAGTCCACTAGAAGAAACCACGGCGGCAGAGGAGGAAAAACAACAGCAGCTCTCCTATACCTGCGTCCCTGGGGTTCCTCAGTTTCTGAACCCCCGAGAGAGAAGCCTACCTTTTGCCCCCAAACCTGTGGCTGGCCAGGTTTCGCGGGGGAGTCTATAAAGGCCTGGAGGCCCAGAGCTGAGAGTCCTCGTCAGGCCCCCTTGTACCCCCCCGGCCTGGCCTCGGAGGGGTACCTACCGCTTTCCTCAAAAGGGCTCCCATCTGAGCATCGGGAGGGCCGCCTGGGGCCCAGGAGCCACATCCTTCCAGCCCCGGCAGCCGAGCAGTTAACAGGCTTGGGGCAGCAGCGGGCTGCCACCAACAGCCTCGGGAATTAAAGTGCCCGCCGCCTCCTGCAAAACCTCTTCAATAAATGTCCTATTCAGAACCAGTTCTGCGTGTGGGTCCTACTTTCTGCATTTCTTTCATTCCTGATTCCTGGGGGGCCCCTGACGGAGGAAATGAGGCTTCTTACCCTAATTCAGAAGGTTCCTTCCCCCCCCCCCCACCAGTGAGGACCTCGGTCACATCAGGCAGGTAAGCACTGCCCCACTGAGGACATGCAAATCTCTGAGCCATTAAACGCAAGGGGACACTGCAGGAAGTCAAACCCTGAAGACACTTGAACAAAGCCAGATCATTCACCAGCACAACAATACTCCATTTATGTGGCTCCTCCCCCACCCCAGGCCCTCAAAGCCCGAGGATATTAACCCTTGTCCTTACAAGAGCCAGGAGCCTGGGGAAGGGGCAGGTGGGCGGCAGGCGTTATTACCGCTGTTTTACAGATCAGGAAACGGAGGTACAAGTGGCTCCCAAAACGCCAAACTGGAACCCCAACTAGCATGTCATCAGGGTGCACCAGGCCCTGTTCTGAACACAGTCTCTATGTAATCTCCTCCCAACAACCCAGGTCCAGAGCCATGTGCTCACTTCCCCAAGGGCCCAACAGGGAGGTAGGAGGGACCGCCAGGGTTTCCTGGAATCCCTGCTTCCTGAGCTCACCATTCCTCAACACTGCCTCCCAGGCGGGGCCGTAAGAGAGGCAGATGGCACTCCCTCAGCCCACTTTGTACCAATGCCCTTGCGCACTTTTAAGTTTTACAAGTAACACTTTGCTCAGAACAAGTTCTCTCGCTACGGAGCAACCTCAGAAAGAGGGCAAAATGAAGTCACCTGGGAATTTATACCTCCCTTCTAGAAGCTTCTAGAAGGAATGGCTTATGTGCCCACTGAGGATGGCCCAAGGACCGGTGCACAGGCTGCCTTTCTCCACCCTGTCACAGCGAGGGGTACTCATCTGCACAGCAGCTCCTGGACCAGCAAGTCCCTAAAGTATCTTCTGTGAATGCTCTCTCTTAACTCAGTTACAGCCTCCTACAGGTAAGAACCAGATCTTGTTCTACCCTTTTGCCTCCAGGCCTTCTGACACTCAAATGCCTACTGCTTATTTGGGGAGGTGTACAAACACATGCCAGAAAAAGGCCGAAATAAAGCACACGGGGTGGATGGTATTTTCTGAGCACTTATGGGAGAAAAAGACATCCCCAGTGGAGGCCCAGAAAAAGGTCTGGGAATGGAGAGCCAAGCTGTTCACCTCTTCTGACTGCCTGGTCAGACCCAGCCCAGCTGAGAGCTGCAGACCCGAGGCTGAGATGACTTCTATCTGCAAAGAGGATTACTCAAACCCACTAACATTTATTGGCAGCATAAGCCACGTGCCCGGTCGTGAGAACACAGCAATACATAAGACAAACCCTTGCTATCAGAAGCTTACCTTCCAGTAGGGAAGGACACAAAAGGTAGACAAATGAATAATATATTTCTGGATAGTGATAAGTGTCATAAAGAAGATAAAATAGGGAAAAGAGTAGGGCGCGCTCTCTCTCTCTCAAATAAATAAAAATAAAATCTTTAAAAAAAAAAAGGTGGAGGGGCACCTGGGTGGCTGAGTCAGATAACCATCTGCCTTCAGCTCAGGTCATGATCTCAGGGTCCTGGGATGGAGTCCTGTTCCCTGCTCAGCGGGGATTGTTTATTCCCTCCCCCTCTGACCCTCCCCTTGCTCGGGTGCACTCCTGCGCTCTCTCTCAAAAAAAAAATAAAAATAAATCTTTTAAAAAAAAAAAAGTAAGTGGGAGGATGGGGTGTTATTTGGTCAAGAGGTCCAGGAAGGTTCTGAGGAAGTAACTCTTGAGCAGAGTCCTGTTTAAGAAGCAGGCAGACATGCAAAGTTCTGGGGGAAGAGCCTTCCAACAATCCTTTGCTCTACTCCACCTCAGCCACCCACCCACCCATTTCATGTCCTAGACCTCATCATCACCAATTAAGTGCAAAATCCAAAATACCTTACTTTTAAGCATCCCACTCTTTGCAACCCACTGAAGAGGAACTGAGTATAAACATTACTAACCATACAACAAAATAAGCATCACAAGGAGGTAAAAATATGGAACAAACTGGTACTCCCAGAGCTAAAAGAAAAGAAAAATCTGGGTACCTGGGTGGCTCAGATAGTGGAGCATCTGACTCTTGGTTTCAGCTCAGGTCACGATCTCATGCGTGGTGGGATCAAGCCTCTGTAGAGCTCCATGTTCAGCAGGGAGTCTGCCTGAAGATTCTCTCCTTCTGCCCCCCCCCCCCGTAATAAATAAATAAATCTTTAAGTAAATAAATAAATAAATAAATTTACCAGTAAAGAAAAGTCCAGGACTAGATGGCCCCACTGGTGAATTCTACCAAATACTTAAAGGAATTAATACCAATTCTTTACAAACTCTTCCAAAGGGGCACCTGGGTGGCTCAGTGGGTTAAGCCTCTGCCTTCGGCTCAGGTCATGACCTCAGGGTCCTGGGATCCCTGGGATGGCTCTCTGCTCAGCAGGGAGCCTGCTTCCCGCTCTCTCTCTGCCTGCCTCTCTGCCTATGTGATCTCTTTCTCTCTGTCAGATAAATAAAATCTTGAAAAAAAAAAACCCTCTTCCAAAAATAGAAGAGGAAGGAACACTTCCCAACTTATTCTATGAGGCCATATTACCCTGAGATCAAGACCAGACAAGATATCACGAGAAAAAAAGCTACAGTCTAAAATCCCTAATAAAGATGCAAAAAATCCCCAGCAAAACACTAACAAATAGAAACCAGTAATACATAAAAAGGAGTATACACTATGACCATATGGATTTATCCCAGAAATACAAGATTGGGTTAACATCCAAACATTAACTAACAGAATTTAAAATATTTAATAAAGTATAAAACCACCTGATAATCTCAATAGACCCAGAAGAAACATCTGACAAAATCTAATGCCTTTCCATAATAAAAACACTTCCACAAACTAGGAACAGAAAGGAACATTCCAATCCCTATAAAGAGCATCTACAAAAAACCTATAGGTACTTCATACTTTTTTTTTTTTTGGATACTTCATACTTAATGGAGAAAGACTGAATGCCTCTAAGATCAGGAGCAAGACAAGGATGTCCCCTCATGCCATTTCTATTCAACACTGTTCTACAGTTCTAGCCAGGGCAATTAAGCAGGAAAAAAACATAAAAGTCATTCAGATTGAAAAGGAAGAAGTAAAACTATCTCTGTTCACAGATGACATAATCTTGTATATAGAAAGCCCTATATAGAAAAGGAATCTACTATAAAACCACTCATCCTAATGAAAGAGTTCAGCAACATGGCAGGATACAAGATCAACACACAAAAATCAATTTTATTCCTATACACTGTCAGTGAACAATCCAAAAATGAAATTAAGAAACAAAACAATACCATTTATAATAGCAGCAAAAAGCATAAAATACTTGGGAATATATTTAACAAGAGAAGTGTAAGACTTCTATACTGGAAACCACAAAACACTGTTGAAAGAATTAAAGAAGATTTGAATCAATGGAAAGACATCTCATGTTCTCATGCATCAGAACACTTAACATTGTTAAACTGGCAATATTCACCAAATCAATCTATCAGCTCAACACCATCTCTATGAAAATCTCAGCTGGGTTTTTTTGCAGAAACTGACAAACTGATCCTAAAATTCCTGTGGAAAAGCAAGAGACCCAGAATAAACAAAACAATCGTGCAAAGACCAAAGTTGGAAGACTCACAGTTCCTGATTTCAAAACTAACTAGGAAGCTACACTTCCTAAGACTGTGCTGTGCTGGCATAAAGGCAGACATCTAGATTAACAGAAAAGAGTTGAGAGTACAGTAATAAAACCTCACATTTACAGCCAACTGATTTTCATCAAGGGTACCAAGATGATTCAACAGGGAAAGAACAGACTTTCAAGAAATGGTACTAGGACAACTGGATATTCACACGCAAAAGAATGAATGTGGACATCTAGTTCACACCATATGCAAAAACCAAGGCAAAATGTATCATGGACCTAAAGGTGAGATCTAAAACTATAAAACTCTCACAAGAAAACCTAGCAGTAAATCTTGGTGAATTTGGGTGAGCGATAGTTTCTTAAATATTAAAATCACATGCACCGAAACAAGTAAATTAGACTATACCAAAATTAAAAACTAGCATTCCAAAGGGCACTATCAAGAAAGTAAAAAAAAAAAAGTGAAAAGACAAATCAAAAATGGGAGAAAATAGCTGTAAGTCATATATCTGACAACAGACTTGTAACCAGAATATCTAAGGAATGTTTAAAACAACAACAGTAACAAAACTCACTTTAAAAATGGGCAAAGATTTGAATAGATATTTCTCTAAAGAAGATATACAAATGGCCAATAAGCACATGAAAACATTCTCAATATTCTAAGTCTTTAGGGAAATGCCATCAAAACCACACTTAATACAACTGCATACCCACTAGGATGGCTACAATTAAAACAATGTTAAATAACAAGTGTTAGTGAGCACGTGGAGAAACTGGAACCTTCGCGCACTGCTGGTAAGGATGTAAAATAGTGCCGCTTATTGGAAAAACAGTCTAGCAGTTCCTCAAAAAGTGAGAGTTACCATGTGGCCAGACAATTGTACTCCTAGGTATATACCTAAGAGAACTAAAAAATGTCCATACATGGGGTGCCTGGGTGGCTCAGTTGGTTAAGGCTCTGCCTTCGGCTCAGGTCATGATCTCAGGGTCCTGGGATCGAGCCCCGCATTGGGCTCCTTGCTCAGCAGGGAGTCTGCTTCTCCCTCTCCTTCTGCTGCTACCCCTTTGCTGCTCCCCCTGCTTGTGCTCAGTCTCTCAAATAAATAAAATCTTAAAAAAAAAAAGTCCATAAAAAAGCTGTACATAACTGTTCACAGAAGCACTATTCATAATAGCCAAAATGTGGAAACAGCTCAAATGCCCATCAACTGATGAAAAGATAAACAAAATGCAGTTTATCCATATGATGGATTATTTGGCAATAAAAAGAAAAAGGAAGGTCTTATTACCTTCCACAACATGCATGACTCTTGAAAACACCATGCTAAGTGAAAGAAGTCATAATAAACTACATATTTATGAACTCATTTATGTGAAATATCCAGAAGAGGCAAATGCATAGAGAGAGAAAGTAGATTTGTGGTTGCATGGGGATGGGAGATGGGAAGAATGGGAAATGACTGCTAATGGGTATTAGGGTTTCTTTTGGGAAGGATAAAAATGTTTAAGGATTAGTTAGTGGTAACGGCTGCAGAACTCTGTGAATATAATAAATTCCACTAAACACTTTACATGGATGAATTTTAAGATAAACGAAACATAACTCAAAGTTATAAATCAATCAAATCTGAAAAGTAATAAGTCAGTGGGAAAAGTATAGACTATTGAATAACTGGTCCTAGACAGAAAATTTGGCTATTCCTCTGTAAAAAAATAAATCACTCTGACCTTACAAGTTTGAGTGGTTCTCCACTTTGGCTGGACATAAAAGTCACCTGGAGCATTTCATAACCATGCCTGAGCCCCACCCCAAGATTTTTATTTTATTGGTCTGATCGGAGGTGAGATTCAGACATCAGTACTTTCTTTTTTAAAGCTCCTTGTAAGGCTGTAGTGTGGAGTCAGAGTTGAGATCCAGTTTCATATAAAGAAAATACATTCCAGGTGAATTTAAAATGTAAGCATAGGAAGCAAAAGTTAAATTTAAAAGAAAATATTTTAATATATTTATAAAATCAGAGCAGGAAAGGATTCCTTGAACAAGAGACAAAAAGTACAAACAAAAGATCGATAAATCTGACATTAAAATTAAAACTTGCTTATAAAAAGACATTTATTAAGTTATGATAAACCACATGCTATGTAATGAATATAACCTACTAAAGATCAGTTACTTAACATACATATTTTAACTCCTATAAATCAAAAAGAAAAAGGCAATAGCAATTCCATTTTTTTTTTAATCTGAGAGAGAAAGAGTGAACACCAGCGGGAACACTCATAGACACAAGAGCCCAAGAGCAGGGAGGGGGAGAGGGAGAGAGAGAATCTCAGGCAGATTCCCTGCTGACCATGTGGCCAGATATGGGCCAATTTCACAAACCTTGAGATCACGACCTGAGCCAAAATCAAGTCAGACGTTTAACAGACCGAGCCACCCAGGCACCCCAAGGCAATGGCAATTAAAACTCTGGAAAAGGGGGGGCACCTGGGTGGCTCAGTGGGTTAAAGCCTCTACCTTCGGCTCAGGTCATGATCTCAGGGTCCTGGGATTGAGCCCCACATCGGGCTCTCTGCTCAGCGGGGAGCCTGCTTCCCACTCTCACCCTGCTTGTGATCTCTCTCTGTCAAATAAATAAAATCTTTAAAAAAAAATAAAAATAAAAAATAAATAAAACTCTGGAAAAAGGGCACCTGCATGGCTCAGTTGGGGAGCATCTGCCTTTGGCTCAGGTCATGATCCCAGGGTTCTGGGATCAAGTCCCACATCAAGCTCTCCACTCGAAGGGAGGCCTGCTTCTCCCTCTGCCTGCTTGTGTTCCCTCTCTCACTGTGTCTCTCTCTGTGAAATAAATAAATAAAAATCTTTAGAAAAATAAAATAATAAAACTCTGGAAAAGTACACCAGAACCTATAGCATGTGTGGGCAGGGGAGCTGGGGGGCTGCAGAGCACATGTGGGAAACTTTTCATTCTGTTCTCTTTTGGAGTTTGAATCATGTAGATGCATTACCCAATTAAAAACAAGAAAAAAATTTTAATGTAAAGGCCAAAGACAGAATAACATGATTGGCCAAAAAAACAAGAGAAGTGCTCATCCCTATCTGTAATCAAAGTGTTAATTTTAAAAACCTTTGTTTAAAATAATTTTTAAATACCATTTCATACCTACCAGATTTAAAGACACAGTCCAAAAGTTAGTGAAATAGGAGTTCCCATATTTCTGGTAAGAACGTAACTTAGTTACAAACCATTCCGGGACAGTTTCACAGTGTCTTGAAAGCACAACTTATTGCTGACACACAGGGCAGAGAAGACTGGTGCTCATATGTTCAACACTGTATTATTTACAGTGGCGAAAAAATGGTAACGACCTAAATGTCCATCAGTAAAGGAACTGTGGTAAAATTATACAATACATACCACACAACAGTTAAATGAATAAATGAGATTTAAATACATCAACGTGGATAAATCTAGATAACAATGTTGGATAAAAAATCCAAGTTCGAGAAAACCACACTGAACGTGATGCTCTTTATGTCAAAATAACAACACAATACCATACATGACTTATAGACAGCAGTAAAAAGTATAAAAACATGCAAAGGTATAATAAACAACATATTTAGGAGAATGTTGCTTCTGGGGAGGGAGGCAAGAGAAAGGTCTCCCCAAGAAAAAGGAAGCTTCCATTGCATGTGTAACATTCTATCTCTATGATAAATGAGAGAGGCAAATATGATAACCATGACCATTTATTTGCCAGGTCTGGATAGTGGGAACAGGGAGTCAGGTCGGGGTTCCGAGGCAGGAGTGGGCCCCAGGCTCCCAGAGACTGACCGGTACAACCAGCACCAAGACTGCACACTAAAGCACCTTTCAGCAGCATCCAGAACCAAAACGAAGGAACAAAGCTCCTGATGGAAAGAGGCCTGGGATGTCTGAAACTGCAGCTCCTCCCTGTCAGTTTCTGGCCTCGGAAAGTGCTGCGTGGCACCCGGGGAGATGCTTAAAATGTAAATGGACCGAAAGCATTCCTGTCTCTACTAAGGCAAGTGCCCTGTGGGATAGCCGGCAATCTACCTGGGTGGAGGCCAATTAGGGCGGGACCAGTCTCGGCGGTACCATAACACAGTAAACTGCACTGGGGGGACTCCCCGTGGAGACGGCTGTCCTAAAAGCCACGTTTTTAAGAGAGTTTTGAAACAGTCTCAGGTGAAGCTGAGTGCCTGTGCCCCAGGGGTCATTCAAAAGTTCAAATCTCATTCCTGCCAAGTCTTGGCGAGGGATCCTGGACCAATTTCCAACCTCCTGTGGACTACACTTCCTGATCTGTGGTTGGGGGTAACACCACTTAGTTTGCCTTGTTAAGAGGAACAGCGATATTAGTTAGTACCTGAGTATCAGCATTTTTAAAACTTTTCATCAATCCGGTTGGGAATCTTTCAAAAATACGGTAAGTGCTTCCTTGCATGCCTTCCTTAACAGTCAAGAAAGCATAATTTAACCTTTTCTGGATGACTCAAAGTCACAATTACAGCAAAGCATCAATTATCAAAATGATGATCCCCCCAGGGCCCAGGTGTGCCAGGCCATTCCTCCTAAATGAGAGACCCTGGCTTCCGCCAGCGCTGGCCCTTCCTGCTATTCTGACCTCTGTCCACTCTTACTGCTGACTCTCCGCAATTCGGGGGTCACTTTTCCTCTCTGTGCTCACCTCTTTACTGTCTTTGCTGCTTCCTTTCGGTTGCCAGCTCGGAAAGAGGATGGCATTATGTACATATAAAAGTTAAACAGAGTCTGAGGGAGCTGGGGTGAAGAATAATGTAGGAACTTGCGTCCTGGATGATCTGAGGCTCGCTGGCTAGAGGCAGGTAAGCGAGGCTGCAGGGAGGATGGGTCCTGAAGAGCATAAAAGAGGTGACTCTTACCACTGCCTTCAATGGCATATTACGGGACCTAGTATGAGACAAACTATACGCAAAACTACAAGCACACCCTCCTGTCTGCAGGGGGGCAAAGCCTGCAGTGCACCTGGTTGGACTGGCCCCAGTGACCCCAGCAGCCTTGCACTTCTCCAGGCTGCAGAAATCCAGAGCTGCCTGGCCCTTGGCCACAGCAGCCCACCGTGGGTTAACTTTCCTAACTATCCTAGGCGTCTTTACACAGGACTAGAACATTTGTGAAGAGTGTGAAACATTTCTTGAATTCCTAAGGTTTCACCACACAGTAGGGTTTCACTTATACAAAAAATATTTATTGGAGGGGACGCCTGGGTGGCTCAGTCGGTTAAGCATCTGCCTTCAGCTCAGGTCATGATCTTGGGGTCCTGGAATCGAGTCCCATGTCAGGCTCCCTGCTCAGCAGGGAGTCCGCTTCTCCCTCTCTCCCTGCCCCTCCCCCCCACTCATGTGCTCTAATAAACAAAATCCTCAAAAAAAATATTTATTGGAATCCTACTATGCAGCAAGCACTGGGGATGTAGCAACGTGCAGGACAGAAAGAGGCTGCATGAGCACTGGTTCCCTTTTCCTGTCAACAAACACTTGCCGACTATTGCTCCGGAACCTCCAATGTATACACACGAACACACGTGTCGTCCTGCAGCGGGACAGTAGAGGATATGCGTTTTTAAGAGCTTCCAGGACCTGTAGAACCCATCTCTCCTCTTGAGATCCTGTTATCACCATAAGAACTAGACCTCGCTCCTCTCGCATCTCTCCCTGTATTTTCGGCCAGACTCCAGCATTAATCAACAACTTCAAAGACTCTCAGACTGGGTTTTCCAAAAGGCTGTATGGACGGCCACCACTGAGCCCATGAGAGCCTTCGTGCAGGTCCTGTGTCCAGCCCCACGGTCTGCTCAGCAGGAAACAGTTTGAGAGTCCTTACAAATCCATTCCCTAAGCTTGAACCAGAGATCCCTCCCCAAAGGCCAGCAAGAGATCTGTAAAAAGCCTGGCTCTCCCCTTGCCTGCGTTCCCAGATGGCTACAGCCCATCCGGAGGGGCCCAACCCCCACCACTGCCTTCTTCCCGCAGCTCCCACAGAACAAAACCCGGAGCCAATGAGACCACCAAGCCCAGATCACTCTCAGGCTGGGCCCTCAGCACAAGCTGCTCACACCATTGTTGACTGTCATACTGTTCTGTGCTATACAGGAACAAAGATGAAGCAGCACAGTTCCTGCCCTCAGACAGCTTCTAATCAAAATAAGGAGCACAGAGCAGAGGCCCAGTTAACAAGACCAGCCATCATTCCAGACAGCTAACTCCCAGGGGGACTGCCACGTGTCCCTAGGTGCACCCCCTTCTGACCACAGGGTAGTGAACCCTGCCCAGTTTTCCTCCTCCTCTGACTATGGTCACCCAAAAACAAAAATGTCTGGGGCTGTTCAGGGCCATCTTTGCAACTTCCTCTGAGGCCAGATTAGAACTAGCTTTATGCAGTCTCTAGGCACCAATTGGCAGGCCCAGAAAGTTCCTTCACCACGGAGCCTGCCTGGCTGTCCTGCCTGTGCCACCGGGCCTGCAGGGGGTGTGGTCTGGCTGATGACCACTTCCCCGGGCCTCACCCTCCACAGCCCATCCCTGCTTCCTGAGCCAGGGCAGGGCCCCCAGGAAACCACTCACCACAGCTTTGACAGCAGTCTTAGAGCCAGCCCCTCCCTTTGAGAGCTGTGGTTCCAGCTGAGAGCACAGACTCCGCAGACTGGCTGGGTAGATGCAGCGGGAAGCTAAGCAGTTAGAGTCCAGGCAGAACCCGAGATAAGGCTCCATCAGAATCCTCTTGCCACCTGTGCAATCTGCCCCGCCCCCTCCCTCTCCCTCATCTCCCCCACCCTTTCCCCTCCCTCTCTGAATAGAACTTATCTACAGGAGGCTGGGAGAGGGGCAGATAGCCTTCCCAGCTGTGAGGCTTCGCGGAAAGGCCAGGGACCATGGCGTGATTCATCAGGGTTGGTTAGAAGCTGGGGGAATTCCAGAGCAAGGGAAGGCCAGGTTTGCCCCCAGTTCAGCCTGTCCCGGGGAAAGCAGCTCACACCTGGGAGCCCCGCATCCTCAGCCCAACCGTCGGAAATCCAGGATACGGCATTAAGTCTCATTAACTGGAAAGCCTGCACTAACTAGCGTTTCTGTTTTTATCTCCCTCCAATTCCTCAACCCTGCCCAACAGCTGAAACGCAAAGGCTTTCATCCAGAGTCCTTAGCAATGGCATGAAATATCTTGGGCTACACCTCCCCTCCCTGCACAATTTGGTTGGAGAAATAACACAACTATCATTTACTGAACACCTCTGCGGGCTTTGCTGAGTGTTTAACACACATTCTCATTGTTCGTTCTCACACAATACCGTACGTGGTAGGTATGATGACTAACTCCATTTTACACGTGAAAAACACAGGCTCAGAGGAGTTCAGCACCAAGGGGCTAGCACGCTGCAAAGCTGGGATCCAAACCCAGGAGCATCCAATTCCAAGCCCTGCCCCTCAATCCCGCGGTGGGTTGCTCCAACTGGGAGTCAAGCAAAGGCGATAAGAGATGAAGGGAAATTCTTCCCTCAGGCATTATCTCCAATATCCCTTGCTCAGGAGGCTTCCCAGGCCACCCCATCCAAAATGCCATCTCACCCCCTCTACGGCAATGCACATCCACCTCCTTCCCTATCATATGTTTCTACTTATCACTGACATTCTTTGTTTTTTGTTGTTGTTTTTTACTGACATGCTTTCTATTTCATTTTCTATCTTGTTCACTGTCACCTTCCCCCACTACAAGTCAGTTCCAGGTCAATATTTGTATATTTTGTTCACTGCATCTATATTCATATACAGTAGGCGCCAAATAAATGTTGAATGAATACATAAAAATAGAACTAAGAAGCATAATTGTAGGAAGAAAAAAAAAGGATGATCCATCCATTCAGGGAAAGGAGAGATGAGAAAAGAAAGTGAGAATACGTAGCCAGGAGCAAGTTAGCAGCCCTAAGAGGAGCCCAACAGGACGAATGAGGGTCTGCCAGGTCCCCTGTGGATTCCAGTAGAGCCGTCCTGCACAGGAGTGACTTCCAGCTGCCAAGGCTCCAGCCTGAGGGCTTCTGCTGGGGAGGGTGGGCAGGCAGCTCTGGAACAAAGGCCTATGGACACGCAGCTGGCCAGGGAGCCAGCACAGAGCAGAGGCCACGGCCAGAGGGGCAGCCTGGGGGAGAGGGGAGGGAGGCAAATGAGCTGAAGAGGGCCTCAGTGCAGCTGCAAAGGCAACACCCCCCCCCAAAGCCCATAGTCCTCTCAACCCCCAACACAACAGAGAATAACTAGATGGCCCACAATTAACCCTCCAAAGTCAGCAGCCCAGCACCCTCCAGGCTTGGAGCCAGAGCCTTCACAAGGTTCTGAGAGGGGGTGGAGGTGAAGGGGCAAGCCACACGTCTGGAACAGTCCCTTTTCCCCTCCAGCCCTGGTCATCCCTCAGGCCATGGCCTTTGGCCTCCTCCGGTGTAAACACAGTGATCCTGGGTTAGCTGTGGATTTGGTAAGCCAAATGTTTACTCTGGAGCTGAGCTATCACAGGCCACGGATGTAAACTTCCACCATAGGATCCTGGTATTTACCATCTCCTGTGGCACACAGGGGACATATTCGGTAAACTTTAAAGCTCTCAAGAGCCCCTCCTAGCCACAGTGAGCCCTTTATTCTGTATAAGAGTTTACGGAGCACTTTCTACATGTCTGGCTTCATTTGATCCTTACCACAACCTCCGTAAGGAAGAGAAGGCAAGTACCCTGCTTTACTCACATGGAAACTGGGTCTGAAAGATATGTGATTTGCCCAGGTCATGTTGGAGAAAGCAGGGATTAGCCAGAGCACGAAATCTGAGCTCTAGTCCCTGTTTCGCCAACAGGGACCAGGCTCAAATCACCTCACATCTCTGGGCTCTGCTTCCTTCATGTGTAGAGTAGGCTAATGAGAGGTGCCTTCCAGCACTAGCGCTCTACCAATCTTTGATGGTATGCAGTAGATCCAGGAATAGAATTCAAGCAAAATCCTGTGCTGGACTCCCAGGCCAGTGCTCTTTCCACTCTTCCTGATAGGCCACATCTAATAAAAGTGAAAAAGCCCCCAAAGAACCCTTAAACCACTCCCTCTGCTTCTAGGACTTGGTTTACCCCATGCGGACTCTCTGCCCTATCTCCAGAGCAAGATGCCAGGGAGCCAAGGGGTTGCCCAGCCCTCGGGAAGGGAATTGGTTCAGCAGAAGCAGCAGGAGCATTTAATAGCTTAGAAGGAAGAGATGGGGCACTCTGGGATCATCGGAAGGGGTACACCATCCTTTGGTTCTTCCTCTCTAGGATTTCTGCTGGGAATGGTTGGAATGAAGTCATTCCCTGCTTAAGCCAATCAAGATTCCACTCCTAGTCCATCAAAGGAGGTGCTGGAAAGGCACGCTCCTAAAAGGAAGCAGGCGATGTCATTACTCTCCCTACTTATTATTTCTTAAGCAAGGTCGATGTGACTGGGTTGCATGAAGAGGCTGGGCTGGGGAGACTCTAAGAACCCCCAGTCTAGGGTTCCACGTAGGATAATGCAGTCTGAGTCGCCTCCCCAACAGTTTAGCAAGTGGCCTCAAGGATGAAACTCTTCCGGCGGCCACTTACACCGCACACCCCCAGGCCACACCTCCCCCCCCAGGCCACACCTCCCCAGCCTCCTACCATTACATTTCCCACTCCTTTCTCTTTGTTTTCAAAAGCAGCTCCGAAGAGTAAAAGTAGCTACCTAAAAATATCTTGAAATTTCAGATTTGCACGTCTCTTCCTAACTTTCCAAACCAAAGGGCTGAGAATGGGGAGAAAATTAACCAAACAGATTTTAGGAGTGGGCGAGGTCGAGGCCGACAGTGGCAGGCAGTGGCCTCTATGCCTTCGGCTCCCGACATCCCATTTCTGGCCCCCACGCTAACCCTTCCAGGACAGGAGCTGAGATTCCCAAGAACGAGCACTGTGGGGCACCAACCCGGAACAAGCTGCAGGCGCCCGTTGGGCTCCCAGGACCAGAGGCTGAGGTTCTTCCCCAGAAGGGTCCACCCGGCCTGAGTCCCACAGTTCCCGGCAAGGGCCAGCCCTCCGGCGCAGCCTCGCGGGCTTCCCGGCTTTCAAACAGAGCTTCCCGGAGCCACCTGGCGCGCTCGCTCCTTTTGTTTCCGGGGTGGGGACTACAGGACAGAAAAGGTCTCGGTGCACGAGCCTCCCGCGCTCCGGTCCTCTACCGGCGGGGGGTGGGGGTTCGCCCTGGAAGGCGCCAACGCAGCCCCGGGCCCCACTCAGCCGCCCCGAGCCCTCACCCCATGGGGGGCTGGGGCGAGGGCCGGGGAGGGTGGGGGGCCTCGGAGGGGCTCTGGGCACTGCCACTGGCCGAGGAAGAGGGGAGAAGCGAGGGCCACTCACCGCGTGGTCGCCGCCCCGCCGGGTCCCGCACGCTCCGCGCGCGAGGCTGCCCAGGTGCGGCCGCGACGCAGGCGCGAGTTTGAAAGTCGCTCCCGGCAGGGGCTGAGGCTGCCGGCCGCTCCCGCCCACGGCCCGGCCCCTCGGCGGCCCGAGACGCGGCCAGCTGCTGACGCGGCCCCCCGGGACCCCAGCCCGCGCGCGCCTTCCCAGCGCCCGGCAGGAAGTCAGGGTCAGGCGAGCGGAGCCGGAGCTGCGGCGGGAGGGAGGAGAGAGAGGCAGGGGCGGGCCAGGAATTTTTCCAGTGGGTGGAGACTCGGGCCGGCCGCTGGAATCCAGCAATTGGCCGCTCCGCCGGGACCCGGAGAACCTTCGCGACGCGGCGAGCGGGAGCCCGGGTGAAGGGGATCGGGCGCCGCTAATGATTAACGCCCGCAGGTGGGGCGAGCGCGCCGCCCCACGTGAGCCGCTCCCGGGCCGCCTAGATGCTCGCAGATACAAAGACGCACGTGGTGGGGGTCACCCTGGTGTCACAGCCAAACAGCCTCCATTGTGCGGATAGGAAAGGGGGCTTTCTAGGAAGACATTAGTTGGGATCGGCTTTGGGGTCTCGATCCTACCAGAGCAGGTCACCTTGGCTTTTCTGAGTCGGAAAGGCACGTCACGAATTCCTCGCCGCAACTCGGTCCCGGTGATCCTTTACAAATGCAAATCCTGGCCTCGGGGAAGCTGAGATGAAGAAACGGGTAACTTGGCGAGAGTCCACTAAAAGGTTGCTAGGTGGATAAAACAAGATGCAGAAACCTGTGTAATAGAGAACTTGTCTCTTGTTTTTACGTCTGTGTGTAATCCTATGGGCATGGGAAGGGAGGCACCTGGAAGGGGGTCACGGACACTCAATAAGGACAGGCTGGATTTTGAGCAAAATCATAAATTTTAAAACGCAAAGTAATTCATCAATAAAGATGGAAAAAAGATGCTGTCCCACCACAAGGCACAGAGAAGCCCAGGGTGGGGCCCCAGAAGAGATCCCACTGCTTAGACATTATCACCAGTTCCTAGGGAGAAGGAATGGAACACTGATACCGAATCACTGCGTTCTGTGTAGACAAGTGTGTATAGTAAACGGCAAATGGAGTTCTTGTTAAAAAAGAACACAAGCTTTAAAAAAAAAAAAAAAAAAATCCCTGCTCCAGACAAATGCAAACTCCAGGTGATTTACAGGGAGGGGAGGGGAGGAGAGGGACTGGCTCGGAAGGAAATGGCTTTCAGGTGACTGAAACTGGATCCCGGCAGAGTGTGGGGTGAAGACAGAGGGGCTCCTGGCTCCCGACTGCCGGGGAAGAGGTAAGTGCGGGGCCTCATCCGCCCCGGAAGCGGGACCCACATTCCTCGGGGAGGGAGAGTCGGCTCCAACTTTACAGAGCGCTACATTCGCCTCCTGGGAAGGTGAAAGCCGAGATTGCGGAAGGAGTTTGGGGTAAACAGCCGCCGCGGCTCCACCAGATACAGCCAGCCAGGTCCCCCGCTGAAGACAAAAGTGAGAAGCCCCAAGTCCCTTCCTGCCTTGGGGCTGGTGGACGGGGGGTGTGGGGGGGACAGTCCTTCCTCATACTTCCGACTTTCTTTGAGCCTGCTTTCTTCTCTGATCACCTGAATCCTATCAATCCCGTTCTGTCCGCCTCAAATTCCAGGTTCCAAAGAAGGCCCTTGACTTAACTAAGCCATTACTGAGGGCACCCCTCACACCTCTGGCAGGGAGTAGTGTCAATGACAGTAATAGTAACTCATTTAGTGGATGCTTACCATTCGTAGGACCCAGTGCTATGCTATTTACATTGTCTCCCTCTATCCTCACAGTTACCTTGTGAGCTAGTCAGTATCCTTATCCCCATATTACAGATCGGATAACTAAGGATCAGAAGGTATCTAGCAACTTGACCAAGATTACATAACCAGCAAAAACAGACCCTGACAAGATCCCAGATAGGTCCAACATTTGAGTGCTTACTATCTGCTAACCATCATTCTAAGCCCTTTGTACAAGCAGTTGTGGTCACAGAAGAAACAGAGGCAAGGTCACCCAGCTAGTGTGACAGACCTGGGCAAAGCTGATCTTCATCACCATCTATTCTGCTTTCTTTTTGACACCTGTTATATTCAATTCAGCTCTTCATTATAATGCCTTGCATTGCTTCTAATTGTTTTAATGTACATAACCTATTTCCTAAAAAAGATTATAATCTTTCCTTATGGTAGAAGTCATATAGGAAGCACTCTGTAAAGCAATGCTGAATTCAGATGAAATAACCCAGTTTGAAATCATATCTCACCTCTAAGGTTAAAAACCTGTGTCTAGGCCCAGGCTCCAGCGATCAGAGCCTCTCTCCTTCCTGCCTCTTCCAATCTTGCTTTAGTGGCTGCACTCTCCCTGCTATAAAATCATTTATTATTATAATAATACCTTGTGCTTCAGTAATGCCTTTAATCCAAGATCTCAAAGTGTTTTAAAAAATACAGATTAATTCATCTTCACAGTACCCCCACTGAGATGGGCCATGTGGAGGTATTCTCTCCCATTTTATGGGTGAGAAAACCAAGACAGCACAGAGAATTGAAATGACTCACTATGGAAATCAGTGAAAGGGTTTCTTCTCCCAGCCCTTCCCCTCCTCCTTCCTAACTCTTGGCTGCCAACATCTGCATCAAAATTTCAAATCCCAGAGACAAAGACCATTGAGTTTTCACAATAAAGGACATTTCCAAACTGTCATTTCAGCTGCTCTATTGTGGTAGACCTCAGCAGAGGGAGAGGATGTAAAGACTGCAAAGGTCCTGAGGCTCTGTGCTTCCAGCCCTGAGAAGGAACCCCGGCTGGCTGGGATGGGGGAGGAAGTCCTCCTCCAAGGCGACCTAAAAAGCCCAACCAAGCTTTGAGGTTTCGAAGCTTCCAGAGTTTCGAGTTGCATTTTAGTAATGTTTCTCAAAATATGTGCCACAAGCAACAAGAGAGTAAGCAAACTAAATGTCATCAAAATCTAAAACTTTTATGCCTCAAGGGGCATCAAGAAAGTAAAAAAAAACAAAAATGAGAGAAAATTGTTGCAAATCATGTATCTGATAAGAGATTTTATCTAGAATATGTAAAGGATCCCTACAAGCAAATAACCCAAATAAAAAAGCAACCCAATTTAAAAATGAGCAAAAAATCTAAATATTTATCCAAAGATATACAGATGGCCAATAAGTATATGAAAAGATGCTCAACAACCTTAGCCACCATAGAAATGCAAATCAAAAAAAAAAGAACAATGAGGGGCACCTGGCTAGCTTGGTCAGCGGAGCATGCGACTCAGTCTCTTGGGTCATGAGTTCAAGCCCCATGTTGGGTGTGGAGCCTACTTAAAAATATAAAAAGTAAAAAAAAAAAAAAAATTTTTAATTGAGGGTGCCTGGAAGGTTAAGGTGGTTAAGATGGTTAAAATTAACCACTGAAAGGTGCCAGTCAGTTAAGCCTATTTAAGGTTTTCTCTCTCCTTCTTTCTCTCCCTCTGCCTCTCCCCCCTCAAATTTCTTTTTAAGGGGCGCCTGGGTGGCTCAGTAGGTTAAAGCCTCTGTCTTTGGCTCAGGTCATGATCTCAGGGTTCTGGGATCGAGCCCCACATTGGGCTCTCTGCTCAGTGGGGAGCCTGCTTCCCCCTCTCTCTCTGCCTGCTTCTGTGCCTACTTATGATCTCTGTAAAATAAATAAATAATCTTTAAAAATTTTTTTTAAATGAAATCTCACTGTATACCCGTTAGGATGGCTAAAATCAAAAACGTATAATAATTAGTGTTAACGAGGTTGTGGAGAAATTAGAACTCTCATATATAAAAGATTAAACCGAGTGAACATAAGACTCAGCAATTCCATTCCCAGGTGTGTGTGTGTGTGTGTCCAAGAGAACTGAAAACATCTGTTCACACAAAACCTTGTACAGGAATGATCACAATATCATTATTCATAATAACCAGAAGGTAGGCACAACCCAAATGTCCATCAGTTAATGATGAATGGATAAACAAAATGTATATCTCTACAATGGAATATTCAGTCATAAAAAGGAATGAGGTACTGGTTGAGGCTACACCATAGATGAACTTTGAAATCATTATGCTAAGTGAAAGGCAGCCACAAAAGACCACATCTGTATAATTCCATGTATACGAACTGTCCAGAATATGCAAATCTATACAAAGTCCATTCGTGGCTGCCTTAGAGCTGGGGTTGGGGTGGAGGAAAGTTGGAGGAGATGGGGAGTGACTACTAATGGGTTCGGGGTTTCTTTTAGGAGTGCTGTAAACACTAAAAATGAGTAAGGGACAGAAAGGGCCAGGTAGGGAGAGATAGGTAGGGGGCTACGTGATCAGGCTCACCAAAAATCCTAGAAATGCTGAGGCGTAAGGAAACCAGAGATACGGGAACAGAACCAGACCACCTCGTTTGCCTTAAACATCAGAGATGAGATACTCAAAGGAGAAGGAATCTTGGTACTATCAGTGGTGACCTCAAGATTTCAGTTCCCTGGTCTGTCTTCCATAAGAGACCGACCATAAAAAACCTCAGTGGCAACCCGCTCGGGAGGGACCCCTCTCACTCTAGAGAGCTTTTTTCATTCCTTCATGTTCTCTACTTCACTTAATAAACTTTCACTTCACTTCACCCTTTTATGTCCGCGAGAGTCATTCTTTGACTCTGTGAGACAAGGACCCTGTGACCCTACAATAAAATAGTGATTATACCAAAAAAAAAACCCCACACATTGAATTGTATATTTTAAGTGGGTGAACTGTGTATATCTCAATAAAGCTGTTAATTTATTTTTTAATTGTGAACTACTACCACCTGTTCCAGAATTACCAGCTGCCTGTTATCAGAATCTATCAGAATCCTGTCAGAATCTTTGGTGGGCAGGCCCCAGCTCTGCATTTCCCCAGAACGATCTGAAGTTCAGCCTAACACCATGCTTTACAAGACTGTGATTCAGAGCCTTGTGGCTCCAGGCTTCCTGAAATGAATGAAATGGAAGGTCTGTAATGCACTTAGAGGTCAAAGCCTGGGGGTTGGGAGGTTGGGGAGAATAGAAATCCCCTTCCCGAAGTTCTTTATCAATGGCTTCTTTCCCCTAGTCTAAACTCCATAGTGTCAGAAAAAAAATCTGACATCAGAAGGGGGATGAAGGGGGACGCCTGGGTGGCTCAGTAGGTTAAGCGTCTGCCTTCAGCTCAGGTCATGATCCCGGGATCCTAGGATTGAGTCCTGCATCTGGCTCCTTGCTCAGCGGGGAGCCTGCTTCTCCCTCTGCCTGCTGTTCCCCCTGCTTGTGCTCGCTCACTCTCTCTTTATGGCAAATAAATACATAAAATCTTAAAAAAAAAAAAAAAGATGAGAGACAGAGATAGGCAAGGCGCCCCAATAAATAAAATCTTTAAAAAAAAAGTAAGAAAGGGGAAGAAGATATGGGGGAAGAGGAAGACTTCCCCCCCTCCTTAATACCTTCAGGCTCCCAGCCACTGCTGTGAGGAGCTCTTAAAGGAAATGAGCTGTTTGTTTGCATTTGTGTCTGCAATAGAAACATTTGCCAATCACTTGTGGTTTTTCAAGAACCTGGGAGCGTGTGTGAACCATTTCTGGAGATCCACTTACATCCACCTTCGTTATGGGCAGATAAAGGGGCTGTAAGTCGGCATTTACAACACCTGAGGCCAGAGAGTGGGCACTAAGACATAAGGCTTTAATGGTCTAGGGGTTGGTTAATACGGTGACTGTCCCTTCTTGGACTTCTGGCCTTTGGGCCAGACGTTTTTCTATTTACAGCACTGCCTGTAGATAAAGTATAAATGTGGAACAGTCAAGCTTTCCCCAGCTTCATGCTAAAGCGAAAGATTTTCTGGGGTGGGTTCAGAAACTATTAGCTGAAATGGTGTGAGTTGTCCGTGTACTTCTTTATCTATGTTGTTAATATCCCTTAAGACTTTCTGCTTCTGAGATTTTCAGACCTCGGTATTCATAAGAAGCTCCCGGGAGGGGCGCCTGGGTGGCTCAGTGGGTTAAGCCTCTGACTTAAGCTCAGGTCATGATCTCAGGGTCCTGGGATCGAGCCCTGCATCAGGCTCTCTGCTCAGCGGGGAGCCTGCTTCCCCCTTTCTCTCTGCCTGCCTCTCTGCCTACTTGCGATCTATCAAATAAATAAATAAAATGTTTAGAAAAAAAGAAGCATCTGGGAAGTTTCTGACTCACAGCTGAAGCTGACCCCAGGAATCTGCATTTTCACAGTAAATGATTCCATGCAAGGAAGACCTTGCAAGGGAGACCCATAGACCACACTTGGGAAAACAGTGGTCTGATTTCTGCCTTTTGTCTTTTCTCCTCCTGGTGCTTCCTCTTCCTCCTCTGAAACTTAGGACTCAAAATAGAAACCCTGCAAACCCAGGGCTCCAAAGATGAAAGGGTATGGCTTTTAAGACCTCATGATGTTGGAACAAATCAAGCTCTTACATTTAATCAGATGAAAGGGTTCTACCTTGATTCATGTAAAATGCTTAATCTTCCACACCTTGGTGACAAGGAGGGTGGGGTGCACCTCCCAAGTACTATACTGTAACACTCGGAAAACAAATTAATAAGAGCTTAATTAGGAGGTAATTGCCCAGTTACTTGCAGATGGTGGCAGTTCTTCCCGACTGTAATTTTGGTTGTTGATGTTTTCCTCCTAGACAGGGGCCTATAATAGGTAGATTCGGCCCTGGCTTCCCCGAGAGCATCCTGCTCAAAGAGTACAGAGTAGTTGTTGTTCTAAGAAACCAGTGGGGCCCAGATTGGCATACTCTTTCTTTCTTTTCTTTCCTTCTTTCTTATGTTATTTTTTTAAAGATTTATATATTGGGGGGAGGGGCAGGGGAAAAGGAGAAAGAGTCCTATTTTTTAAAAAAAGAATTTATTTACTGGGGCGCCTGGGTGGCTCAGTGGGTTAAAGCCTCTGCCTTCAGCTTGGGTTGTGGTCTCGAGGTCCTAGGATCGAGCCCCGCATCGGGCTCTCTGCTCAGTAGGGAGCCTGCTTCCCCCTCTCTCTCTGCCTGCCTCTCTGCCTACTTGTGATTGCTCTCCTCTCTGTAAAATAAATAAATAAAATCTTTTTTTAAAAAAGATTTAAAAAAAGAATTTATTTATTTATTAGAGAGAGCGAGACAGAGATCAGCAGAGGGAGATGGAGACAAAGGCTCCCTGCTGAGCAAGAAGCCTGATGCAGGACTCGATCCCAGGACCCCGGGATCATGACCTGAGCGGAAAGCAAACACTTAACCAACTGAGCCACCCAGGCACCCTGGCATACCCTTTCTTTGGTTTCTGTGCCAGACCTACAGGAAACATGGGTCAGTAATAATCAGATTAGGGCGACTGGGACCCAGTCCATCTATTTTCCTAAGTCGCCAGCATCTCCTCCAGGAGAAATGAGGAACTGAGCCAGGGGTAGAAGGAATAACTGTTCCTCCACCTGAGCAGTGAGCAGGCTCACGGAGCCCACACAGTCCTGTCCTATTCTTGGCTGCCGGGCACTCCCATGGAGACCTCACCTCCCTCCACAGGTGGTGCTTTGCGACCGTCACCCGGGGCCACGCCCTTCTTCACTCCGCTGCTACAGAACTGCATTCTTCTCAGAGGATTGCCAGGGTTTCTTCCGATCCTGAAAATCTTGGATTCCATCATCTTAAGGAATCCCAAACTGATCACTCAGCTACAAGCTCTCTTATCTCTCCACCTCCAAGCTTGACTAGGGAGACAAGTCTGGCTTCATAACTCCTGACTCCATAATCCAAATACCTTATCTCAGGCCTGTGGCTGTCCTCAGCCTGCTAGGAAGATTATGGGGCTAGCACTGTGCCAGGAGCAGCGCTCAGTGCTCCACGAGTATTCTTGTTCCATCCTCCCAACAATCCTTGGAGGCGAGTGATTGTTCTCTCCCATTTTACAGGGGAGAACATCAAGTCACATGTCCCAGGTTATGTAGCTCTGAATGGCAGACCCGGGACATGTTCCCAGGCTCCTCTGCAGCCTGAACTTGTGCTCTTAACTGGCAGCCTGCCACCAAAATACCCCTCCCGGTTCCCAAGGAGCCACTAGACTCCAGCAGATGGGAGCAACTTAAGGAAATTCAACCCAAGAAAAGAAATGTCCCCTCCCGTTCTGCCCAACCAAACTGCTGTGAATTGCCTCACGACTGACTGGAAAGCCTACTAGGCTCACAAGTGAGTCCCAGACTTGTTCAAGGGGCTGGTAAATCAAGTGATGGGGAGAGAAGGAGGAATGTGATTCAGGGTCATAAAGAGGATGAGAAGGGGAAAAATGCAAAAATCTCTAAGGACTTGTGACATCTCGAGCAAGCCAGCCATAAAAGGGAAGGCAGGACATCTGCCTGGCAAACATAGTCTCTGGAGCCCTAATCATGGCTCTGCCACCTATTCCCTAGGAATCGTCGGGCTGCTGGAACTCAGAGAACATCCTGTCCTGCCTGCCCCTGGAGAGATGGGGAACAGAGCTGAAGTTTACCAAGGACTGCTGAAGGCAATGGGGAGTCGGCTCCCTGCTGGGCTCAGAGGCTCCTGCAGAACTGTCTCCAGAACCTGCCTCTGCCCCAGCTGCCCTGCCTGCCACCTGTCCTCACAGTGGAACTTGGGGTCCCTATGACAACACTCCTTCTGCCCTCTCTCTACCCGCGCCCCCCTAGCTCCCCTCCATCCCCGTGGCCTCATGGTAGGGCAACTTCCCGGGCATCCAGACCAGACATGGAGGCCTCTGAAGTCCCTCTGCAAGCAGGGTGGTTAAGAGCACAAGCTTTGGGGTCAACAGATCTGCACACTCGCTATTTAGTCAAGCCATTAACCTCGCAGGGTCTCAGTTTCCTCATCGGAAAATGGGGTGAGTAGCAATACCTATCTCACAGGGTGTTTTCCAGGAATTCGTGAGAAAATATTTGTAAGGAACACATAGTTCCTAGTCCACAGAAAGAGGTGGCTTATAATGCTATTTGTACTTCTGCCTCTAAGTGTTCATTCCCCAAGCAGCATGGCAGCACCCTGGGTTCTCTAATGCCATGTCACGTCAAAGAATCTTACAACTGGAAGAGACCAGAAGTCACCTAAGATAAGTATTATTTCCTTATGTAGTTTTCATACATCTCTCTCTCTCTCTGAGAACGAAATAATATCAGGAAAGTATTTAGCACATGCCTGGGATATAGTAAATGCTTAGTAGATGTTAGGGTTTGTGCTAGTTAATGTTCTATGTCAACTTGACTGGATCATATGATGCCCAGACATCTGGTTAAATGTTATTCCTGGGTGTGCCTGTGAGAGTGTTTCCAGAAGAGACTAGCATTTGAATGGGTCGGCTGAGTAGAGTGGATTGCCTTCCCCGGGGTGGGGTAGCCTCCTTCAGATGATTATAATGGCTTTAATATTGGCAAACCCTGGGCCTCAAATGTCGTGGTAGGATATTTGGGAAATAGCCAAATGCCATTCAGACCCAAGTCAGGTGAACAGTGTAATCTCTAGCTGCATTAAAATGGATCCAGAATGAGGCGATACAGATACAGGGGTGGGAGGACACTAGTTTCTCCCCTGGGGCCCCTGAGCCAGTGCTAAAGGCACTTCCAGAGAGGAGCTGATGTCCACTGTGCCTTCCCCCCCTGCGCCCACCCTCCGGGTCTCCTCTCCTCTCCCAGGACAGAGAATGTGAGAGAAGTCTGAGGCCCAGAGTCACTTCTAGCCTCCATTAGCCCATGTGACCTAGGGACCCTTCCCTGGGACGTTCAGCCATCAGACAAAAGATCTACATTCTTGCTTCCTCTCCATTTCCTTCCGAGGCTCCTCCTCTCCCTCCATCCTCACTCCCTGATGTGAAAAAGAATTTTTTGGTAGACCACAGAGCTTACTAGGGGGATGCAACCCCCTCATCCCACTCCTCCTGGGCATTTAAGTGGAGTGCTTATTTCCCACTGAGGAGCTGCTCACACTTGTTTCCACAAGTTTCTCATCCACAGACATTCATCGCAGTTCTGTTATGTGCCAGCCATTATGCTGGCTCTTGTCAAGGTCATAAAAGCATCAGACCCCATCTCTGACCTCAGCCTGGCAGGCGAGGGTAACGAACTCTAAACATATAACAGTAAAATCTTTAAAGTGCCATTCTAGACCATGAAAGCAGACATGGTATAAGACAGCTGGCAATTTTTGGATAATTCTAATTGGTACTAAAAGCCAGAGGGCAGAGAGCTTACTGTAGTCTAGAGGCTAGAGTAGTCAGGAAAGACTTCTTGGAGGAGGCGGCCTCTGACCAGAGTCTTGAGAGTCAGAGTGGATTTGGGGTCACTGAAGAGGAGAGGAAATATGAGGAACAGAAGACAGTGCTGGGAAGGCAAACCCCTGGTAAGATTGGTCTCTGTGTGGCACTGGTATACATCTGAGTTATCTCTGGCTCACTGGTATTCCAGTCTAGTCATTCTTTCCAGGTGTCTTGGCAAAGACTTGAACTTTATCATCAAGCAGGGGCTTCCTCCTTCCAAATATTCAGATCAAATGACTGTATTAGTTAGAATTCTTTGGGTTGCAAGAGATTCAACACAAAACTAACAAGCAGGAAGAGCTTTGTCTCTTAGAACTCATAGCTGCCTCTAAGTGATCTAATACCATCTCAGGGCTCTGTTTTCTCTCCTTTTTCTACTCTACTCAAACCACTTTATAGGCTGGCAGTCACCTGAGATTCATATTCTCTGAACTTATCAACACCAATGGAAAGAGTACAGGTTTCCCTCCTACTTCCTCTTCATAGTCCCCTGTCGGCATCCCTGCCGAAGGAGGTAAATGAGGTTCACTGACAGAGTCCCAAAGTTAGCTGTCATGTGGAGGGATATCTGTGCTGTGGGGTAGACCCAAAAGACTAAAAGGACAGTATGGGGCTGGCCTGGGGAAGCAGGCAAGGCTGTGTTGCATTATTCTGGAAACGCCATTCCCCGTTATGGACTCCCAGATAGACACATGTCCTCACTTCTCCCCAACCCTAATAGCCAGACTCTTTCCGTAGGGAAACAAATGGTTAATTGCTAGGAGGGCTTGTGTAGGGACAACAGCTACCCATCACAGGACACCTGGCAGGGGTGGTAACTGGATAAACAGCCAAAGGGATATAGGTATCTTAGGAGCGGGATCTAGCTCCGAAGACTGGGTTAGGCTGGTATACCTTCACACTGTGGAAAAGTCCTGAAATGGGTCAGGTGGTGAGCAGAACGGAACCCTCTCTGCAGGCCGGAACTCACTTAAAGGGCTTGGGTCATACTAGGAAGAGCAAGGACGCAGTAGGTGTCCTGCTCAGGAACACAAGATTTCAGACTGGACTCCATACTGAATGGAGACTGAAGGCATTTCCACCCTGCTCATTGTCTGCTCGTGAGTTCTCAGTAGGCAGCCTGCTGGGGGGCCCCAGTGTAAGGGAGCAGCAGCTCTCTATCACTCCTGATCGGAATCACAGAGGGAAAAAGAGAGCAGAGGCTTAGGGCCGTGCTGGCCAAAAGACCTTTCTGTGTGGATGCGAATGTTCTCTAACTGCAGTGTCCCTTCCGGGAGCCACATACGGCTACTGGGCACATACCATGTGGCTAGCACAACCGAGAGACTGAGTTTTTAGTTTTATTTAATTGAAATGAATTTAAATTTCGATGGCCACATGTGGCTAGTGGCTATGTATTCGATACTAAGTCTTAGAGAACATCCTTCCTCCATGCACCTCTGGGGCTCGGAAGGGGAAAAGGCAGGATAAGTCGGAATGGAACATCCCAATCAAGCATCTACGTCAGGCAAGGCAGATGGTGCAGAATTGGGAAATGAAGAAGACCCCTGGTGTCAACTTCCTTCCTAGACGCAGACATCAGTTGCCTGAACTCTGGCAACTGTCCCCCAGCCTCTCCCTCTGAGAGCCACTGCCTCTGAAAAGAACCTCACAAAAGGTCATCTGAGGCTACCAGGTGGCTCCAAAGCCACAGTCCAGTGAGGAAGGAAATAACTTCCACACCTCGCAAGAGCCCCATAGGGAACCCTCCCGCCATTGATATGGGAGACCCCGTATACTGCTCTTCCCTCACTATGGAAAGTATCTCACGCTATACCCAAGGACCCCATAAATGGGCAGATCCCTAAGGGATCTATTTCACGTGTGTTGACTGAGTGCCTCCCAGATCATCAGAGGAAAAGCTGAACTTAAATAATTTCCTGTCCAAGAACAATCTGTCACCTAGCACAGTGGGAAACTGTCCAAGCCAGCCAGCAGAGTGACACAGCCCCACCCACAGCCTCCAGCCTAGAAAGAGATTTGTGCTATCAGGACCATCAGGGATTAGGTGAAGGAGTCCTGACCAACCCAGGAGAGACCTAAACCAGTCCAGCAAATGAGCACTAAGGCACAGGCCCAAGACCAAAAGACAAAGTGAGCTTGTGGGAAAGGCAGCCGGTCAATCAAGTGGAGACTTGTCTTCCCATTGAACTCCGATCGCAGCTGCGCATAGCTACCGGAAGCCAGGCCTGGGCCCTGGGTAGATTCAGCAGGGCTGCAAGAAGGTGGGCAGTGGTGGATGGACAGCAGAGGGGACTATGTGCCAGGCTTCCGCCAAGTTGGCTCCTTTCTGTGCACTTTCCATGCTATTCCATGACTTTACCTCACACTTCCTCCAACTTGTGGACCATCCCAAGGCCTCAACCAACTTCCCAGCTGTCAGGACGGGGGAAGGCAGGAAACCCCTAGGCTTGCTCTGGCCCAAGAGGGACTTAAACAAATTCAGGCCTTCTCTGACCATCGTTTCCACATCTGTTTGGGGTGTCCTTTTTAAAAAATAAATTAAGCTCGTGTGCATGTTCACTGCAACATTACTTGCAATACCCAAGAGGTAGAAGTAACTCAAATGTTCATCCTTAGAAAAATGGATAAAGAAAATGTGATCTATATACACAATGGAATAGTATTTGTAAAAAAAAAAAAAAGGAAATCATATTACACACTACAATATGGATGGACCTTGAGGACATTATGCTAAGTGAAATGAGACAAGTATTGCATGATTCCACTTATATGAGGTATCTAAAGTAGTAAATTCATAGAAACAGAAATGAGCATGGTGGTTGCGAGGGGCTGTGAAGCAGGAGAAATGGGGAGTTGTTGTTCGATGGGTATAGCGTTAGTTCTACAAGATGAAAAAGTTCTAGAGATTTGTTGCACAACAATGGGAATACAGTGAACACATAACAGTGGTTAAAATGGTAAATTTTGGTCCTGTGTTTTTTACACAATTAAAAATTTTGGAATAAATAATTAATAAACAAATTAAGGTTTTCATGTATTGTCTTATCATACATTATCACTGTCCTACATGCCCCGTTAGGGAAAATACGGAAAATTGAGGTTTTTCTTGTAAGTTTTGTGAAAGTAAAGCCTGCCCATAATTGATATGTGACCTAATAGGGATTATAGAGAAAAACGACAGATCCCTGCCCCACTCTGGCCCCCCTTTCCAGAGGCAGCCAGTTTTAGACTTTTCTGCTTCTAGATGGTCATCAACCTAACACTAAGTAGTTTGCTGCAAAACTTTTATCTATCAACTTCAGCGGTGACTCCTGACTGAGAAACGAGAGGATTTAGCTCCTAACCCAACCCTCACCTTCTTCCTCAATCTTCTCGGGTTTAGTCATTACCGTTGTCAGTTCTTCTATCTTTGTAACCTGTAAACAACGTGCTTAAAGCTCGCTTGGTTTCTGATTGGGTCCATGTTCAACACTCCCCTTGCTCAGCTAAATGAGCTCCTTACCCGTCTTCCCCCAGACATGTCCCCTCCCACCCCCGACTTCTGCCAGCTGTATTTCCACATTTACCCGGTTATGGTTGATGGCCTCTAATTCCATCTTTCTCTTTCACAGTAGATTGATACTAGAAGTTGAACACTAACCCACGATGCTCACAGAATTGTGACTTTGTGGGTGTGGCTCTCTCCGTGTGGCAAGGCTACACTGCCTACTGCATGGGTCCACTGTCACGATGGAGAGGACCTTTTAAAAGGCGTGGAGAACAGCTGGTTAGGAAGACGTTTGGTGCAGAGGAGGGCTCAGAATATGCGAGATTCCCACATTTAGGCAAATGTTTCCTTTTGACAGATTCCTCCCACTTAAAACAACAATGAAATCAGGACAGAGATTATGGAGTATACCATCCTAAGTGAAGTAAACCGTTGCCAATATGGGAAGGTCCCCTGTCATCCACCCAAATAAAATCTTCCAACCAGCCCGCCTGCCTGGCCTGTATAATTACTAATTCCCTCCTTTGTGAGAAGCATAGTCCTCGCTGTGGTGTCATCTACCATGCAGATATTTCTGGGAGGGAGGCCACATTAAGTGGCTGACACCTCGGTGCAATCCGGTTTATCAGATAGCCGCTTTCCTGTGTGTCAGGAAGGGTGAGCCTGCTTTGGCCCTGATAAGGACGGCCCCAGGCAGCTGCCGTGGCCTGAGCAGGCCCTCCCTGGAAACCGGAGGGGCTGAGAGCTGAGCTCTCCCCACTTTATAGCCCCTACTCTCACCAGTGACCCAAGCCACTCTCCCAGACCAGAGAGGCCAACATCAGGCAGCCGTGGAGAAGCCTGAGACACCGTCCAAGCCAGCCCACAGGCCTCCGCCTGCCCAGAGCCAGGGAGGGGAAGGAGGAGACAGATAGAAAGATAACTGAAGAAGGCAGAGGTGCTGGGGTGGTTCCAGAGAAAACCTGAAGGGGCTTCCGGAAAGAGGTCAAGGGGTGCCCCCTGCCTGTCTCAGAATTCTGGGGTTGGCCTAAATTGAGGAATACTCTTTCCGCTCCCTGTTTCGCGGTCACAGCTGGTGTGTGAATTATTTGCTTTGAATCCACCATACACCGCAGGCTCCCTGAGGGCAGGGTCTGCCCTGTCTTTTCTGCACCCGTCTTGTCGTCCCCAGCACAGTGCCTGGCAGGCGGTGCGTGTCCAGTGGGCAGGCGCTGACTGAAGCCACAGGCAAATGCAGGAGCACTAGGCTCTTTGGTTTGCAAATACCCTTCTCAGCAGATCTAGAACTGCTTCTTCACTGTCCTTCCACCTCCAGACAGTATTAGCTCACTACCTGCGGACTGAATCCAACAGAAATGCTGAAAATGGAAAGGAGAGGATTGCCTCTTTCGCCAAAGCAAGGGTCTTCTGGGTTGTTCTAGGGCATGCCTGTAGGGCTGCTCTTCAGACTTCTTGCAGCCCGAGTTTGCCTATGTAAGAGGAGGAGTGCTCCACAGGCCTGGAAAAGCGGCTTTTTGGTGTCCGTTTGAGGGTATTTACAGTATTAATGGATAGCCTCAGACCTGTGGGAAATGACGTCTGTACAAGATTTTTCGCTGCAGCTTTGAAATAGCAAGACCGGAAACTGCCTGAATGTCTCATCCATTGAGGAGTGGTTAAATAAATGATGGTACCTCCATATGGTAGAATTCAGTGCAGCCATAAAACGGGGAGGAAGCCCTTTAGTACGGACATGAAACATTCTCCAGGACAGATTGGGTGGTTTTTGTTTTGTTTTAAGATTTATTTATTTATTTGAGAGAGAGAAAGAGTGTGAGTGAGTGGGAGAAAGGACAAAGGGAAAGACTACCCAAGCAGACTCCCTGTAGGCCACAGAGCCAGATGTGGCGCTTGATTCCATGATCCCTGAGATCGTGACCTGAGCTGAAATCAAGGGTCAGACAGTCAAATGACTGAGCCACCCGGGTACTCCTCCAAGATACATTGTTGAGTAAGAACAGCAAGCCATGGAACTGCGTGTACTGTACATATCATTCATGGCAAAAAGGAAGAACAGTAATATATGCATATATAGTTACTCATGAAATTAAAATCTTTCTGGAAAGAAACATAAGAATCTGGTAACACTGGTTGGGAGAAAGGAGACCAAGTGGTTTGGGGACGGGGTAGAAGGGAAACGTCACTGTATACCTTTTTCTGCCTTTTGAATTTTAAATCATAGAACTGTTACTTATTTTTAAATGTAAATGTAATTAAATTTTTGAATAAATAATAACAAATGCCTCTTGTATGCCAGGCTGTATCTCTCAAATGTATTTTCTAGTTTTAGCACAACTCTATGAAATGCATAGCATAATCCCCATTTTCCAAATAAGGAAATCAAGACTTGGAGAAACCAAGCAAGTACCTCAGTTCCCGTGGACATACAACAGTGGAGCTGGGGTTTAACTGGAAAGTCGGGCAGGCTTCTCATCTGTCCCCTGTGCCTCCATCTCAGGGCCCAACCACTTCCTGTCTGTTCTCATTCTCCTAGCAATGGGTGCTTTACCCCAAGGAGCCCATTTATAAGCTCCCTAAGGAGCCAACTCAAGGAAGGCCCTGCTTAGCCATGGCAGAGTCTTAAGCAGGGAGGTTCTGGGACCTTGTGTGAGGCTGTGTGTGTGTGTGTGTGTGTGTGTGTGTGTGAATGTGTATGAACATGTGTGTAAGAGTATTATGGGTGTGAGTGTGTGAGCGTGTGCACATGTGTGAGCATGCGAGCCATGTGAGTGTGTGAGTGTGTGACTTGTCAAGTGTGGGGGGGTGTGAACACGTGTGTGAGTGATTGTACTGAGGCCTGGGGAGCCCTGACACAGGGGAAACCAGTCACTGAGGTGGGCGGGAAGCTGCGAGGACAGAAAGTTGAACGGTGGCCTATGTGGGGAGTGGGAAGAGGCAGGGGGGCATGGTCTGGACACGGGTGGAGCTGTGGGGAGAGGCTGGGAGAGAAGCCGGCAGCCAGCCGCGGGCTACAAGGGCCCTTCCACTCCTGGGGGCTGAAAGGCCTCCATGGATCCCTCAAGCCAGGGACCCAGGAAGCAACATCCCTGGCCCAACATTCCGTTCCGCTGGCCCCACCCAGCAGGGGCAGTCAGTAAGCGGTTGGGAGGTACAGACGGAAGAGTCCACATCGCCGCTGGCAGGCTGCCTCCCTCTGCCCTCTGTGCCCCATAAATTGTCACTCCTGCGCCTGATGCTGGAGCCGCAGAAACAGAGGGGCCCCTTGCCTCCACCCTAATCCGACTGCAGGGAGGGCCTGCGGCCAAGTGGGGGAGGTGAAAGGGGCGAGTTTGGGAAGGGCAGAAGGATTGGAGGGGAAAGGGGGCTATTGTGAGAACAGCCTTAGTGTGGCTGCGTGCACAGTGCTGGGCTCAGAGGGCTGAGGGTCTGCTCTGCCAGCCGTTTCCTCTCCATCCCACCAGAGCCCCTGGCACCCTCCATGCCTCGCCTCGGCCACATGGGCCACCAACGCCATTGGGTCCAGATGTTAATGTGGCCATCCAGCCTGTCCTCTCTGTCTTGACCATTGCTGCCACTGTGTGTGTGTGTGTGTGTGTGTGTGTGTGTGTGTGTGTGTGTGTGTATACTGTGTGAGCAAGCGAAAGGGGGTCCTGACAAGAGATGTTCTTCCCCTTGGAGCTGGGGGAAACATCACCTCCTTTTAATGCTCTTAAAAAAGCCTGGGTCACCAGGGAACTGAGCAGGAAAGACACTGCTATGGGATGAATTATGATTCCCCATAAGATGTTGAAATCCTAACCCCCAGTACCAGTGAATGGGACTTTATTTGGAAATAAGGTCTTTGCAGATGATCAAATTAAAATGCGGTCATGAGGATGGGCTTAAATCCAGCACAACCGACATGCTGACAATCAGGGGAGACTGGGATATAGAGGAGGACAGGCACTCAGCGAGGACACCACATGAGGGTCTGGCAGACACGGGACGACGTGCCTACAGGCCAAGGAGCATGGAAGGTTGCCAGCAAACTACCAGAAACTAGGCAAGAGGCACGGAAAAGATGCTCCCTCCCAGCCCTCAAAGGGAACCAACGCTATCAACATCTTGATCTCAGACTTCTAGCCTCCAGAACCGTGACACAATACATGTCTGTTGTTCTAGGCCACCCAGTTTTGGGTACTTTGTTTCGGCAGCCCGAGGAAGCTAGGACTGGCACAATCCCACCACAGCCAAACATGTGTACCTAAGCTCAGTCAGCACAGAGTCTGACTCCCCGCTGTGCCATTTACTCATTTTGGTGCTTTGGTCAAGACACTCCGGTCCTCATTTCTGACACTTAATGTGGGACTGGAAAGAGCACAGCCCACCCGGAGCTGTGGTGAGGATCTGGGTTTGGCCCAGCGCCTGGCGCCAGCGAGGCTGCTACTGCTCTGAGGAACTCACTTAGTTTTCAGGGTCTCTGTCAAAATTCCTGATGACAAAATTACCTCCTGAACAGAAGAGAAAGTCACATTTGTGGAAAGCCTGCGTATCAGGCTCAGTGCCGCATGCATTTTAGAATAATCTAAATTTGAGCACTCACAGACTTCGAAGGGTGAGTTGTGGGCCCAGGGAAGGGCCTCTGGGAGGGGCTGGAGCCTGAGGGGCCGCATCTGACACGGAGGCAAGGCAGGAGCCTCAAGAGGAAGGGCCCCTCCCCTGCTCCCCTACCCCCCAAGCCTATGGCCAACACACTGGAGCGGGGAGGTGTGGGGTGGGGGATGTGCAAACCATAGACATCACCCCCGGCCGAGCCCGAGTCACCCGACCGCAATAATGCGCCTTTCTGCCCCGGTGGAGACAGAGGGCATTGTGTGCCGGTGCCGCAGCCTGAGCTGCACCCCTCAGAAAGGCAGGCTTGTCTCGGGCTATCTCCGTGGCCTGGGGCTGCCGTCCTGAACGTCACAACAAACCCAGAGCAGGCAGAGGGATAGCCGCTCTCACAGGACAGGGCGCCCTCGAGACCCCAAGGAGCCAGGGTAGAGACAGGAAGAGGGAACTTGGGGACAATCTGGATCATTCAGAGCTGAGGGACCATTTCGAAGGCCCCAGGTTGGAGCCTCACAAAACCTACATTCAGAATCTCTGTTGGGAAAATTGATGGTTGAGAGCAGGGGGTTTGGGGTCAGAGCGTCTGGGTTCAAATCCCAACTGGCACATTTCCTGGCTAAGTGACATAGGGCAAAACAAAATGACAGATGAGGCCACAGTGTCCCTCACCCCGTCGACAGAGGGGTTATGAGGACTAAACAAACGGACGTCTGTTACCTTGGTAGGCACTCAAGAATTATTAACTATCACGATGATTATTAATCTATATTGTTCCAAGTGAAATCAGAAATACAAAACGCTTAGCACAAAGCCTGGTACCTAACAGTTGCTTAATAAACGTTGCTAGGCCATGCTCTGCACCCCTGACTTCTGTCTGAGAAGCCCCAGGTTTCTGCAGCAAACCGGATGGCCTCTCTAGGGGCCTCCCCTCTCCAGTAGGGAAAGGCGCTCAGGGAACCTGCCTAGAATCACTCAAGGCAAATTACCCTGTTTGGGGCAGGGCCTCAGCCAGCCTGCGGGGAGCTTCTGTTTTGCAGATGGGAGCTGGTAGCCAAGTGCAGACAAGGAGGCTCTCCTCGCCTGCCTCTGCTTTGCCTCCCAGTACATCCACCGCCTGTGTTCTGCCCGGGCCTCCACTCGGCCCAGTTCTTGGGAGATTATCTTTCCTCTACCTCACATCCAGGCGTCAGGAAGAGCCAACACCCTCACCCCAGTCAGCAACCAAATGAGCTTCCAAGGGCTCAGGCCAGCCAGGCCCGGCCCTCCCTGCATCATGGCTCAGGACCCTGCAGGAATCGGGAGGGAATGTGCCTCCTGGGCCCATGCCCGGTCCTGACTGAGGCTGGGCTGAGGGCCTCTCCTCATCCCTCCCCCACAGACACATAGGGCTTTATAGTCAGATTATGCCATGGAAACTATGCACACGGCCTGCCCCGTTCACATGGCCTCAGCAGAAAAAATAACAGCGCCTTCTCTCTCTGCCAAGACCCACAGTACTAGCAGGCCTGAACTACCAAAGCAGGCCTCTTATGTGAAACAGGTCCCTGCAAAGATCTCAGGACTTGTCTGGGGGTGCCCTCCAGTCACCCACCCTCCCCCAGCTCACAGCCATCTGCCTCTCTCTCCTCAGAGATCCAGAAAGCTCCACTGGCCAGGAATATGCAGCCTCATATGGCGGTTTCTTTTTGAGAACAAATCTCATTCCCTCTCCGATATCTTCCTGAGCCCTGGGACCCTGGCTCTGATCCTCCTCCAGGCTCCCACCCCCCCTCCATGGGATGAAGTCAACGGGACGTGTCCATTCAGAGCCTCCCCCACCCCACCACGTTCCAGACCTATACTACCTAATATGGTAGCCACCAGCTACATGTGAAATTTAGATTTAAGTGTTACATAACTAAAAATTTTTAATTAAAAATTCAGTTCCTCAGGTGCACTAGCCACATTTCAAGGGCTCAGTCGCCACCTGAGGATAGTGACTACCATATAGGACAGTGCAAATACGGAGCATTTCCAATACATAGAATGTTCTATCATAGAGCACTGCTCTGTACCACACTCCGGAATTCCCTGGTCAAACGTCGCTAGCCCACTTGGGCCCGTGATGACTGATGTCTTCCTTGGGTCTGATGCCTCAAGAGCAGACCCTACCGCCAATGGGCACACCCCTACTCATAAGGGTGATCAAGGAGGGGGGCCGTGGGTGGAGCTGGAACTCAAGAACTAAAGAGTCCACTGGCAGGCTTGAAGCTCTCAAGGTGCAGGACAGGGTTGGGCGTGGGGAGATGGAGGGGGCCGCAGGGAGGACCAGACCAGCTCTCCCTGTGCTGCCGTATTCCTGTGCACAATTCCAAGGACTCTGAGAACTCTTCACTTCAAATCTGGCTTTCCAGGTTATTATGAAGGAATACTTTCATGATAGGAAAAGAGAATATAATTACTTAACTGTGAACCTTTTAAAATTTTAAACAGCTTTATGGAGATATAATTCACATACTATACAATTCACCCATTTGACGTGAATTTTAGTAGAATTCACTTCAATTCTAGAATTCAGGGGTTTTTAGTATATTCACAGATGTGTACAACCTTCACTGTAATCATTTTTTTATCTGACACAGAGAGAGAGAGAGAACACACAAGCCAGGGGAATGGCAAACAGAGGGAGAGGGAAAAGCAGGCTCCCGGTGGAGCAGGGAGCCCAATGTGAGGCTCAATCCTGGGACTGTTAAACTTTTACTATTAGGTATATGGCAGGTGGCCCTCATTGGCCTGCAAATGTGAGGGTAAGCTGTCTCCCTCTCACCTCTGTGGTCAGCTCCCTGAGGACAGAGACTAGATGTGATACCTGTGTGCTTCCCTGCCCCCCCCACGCTACACCTGCCGAGATGCCCGCCACACAATAGGTCCCTAAATATTTGCTGGCTTTGTTGTTATTGTTACAGCTGTTTTTCTGTGGACATGAGAGAAGCCCAGTGATCACAGGCAGAATGGGGAAGGGTCTGGAAATCGAGTTATGTGAGGAACCATGAGGGTGTTCAGCCTGGGAAAGGAGTGGGGGGGATAGAGGGCGTATGATAATTGCTCAAACCGATCACCACATGGGAAAGGGACTAGGAGCGCTGGGTCAAAGTTCCAGAAGCCGCATCTCCAGCTGGTGGAGGGGCTCAGCCATGGCACAGACAGGATGGAAAATAAGCGAGCTCTCTATTATAGAGCACATTCACGCAGGGCCTGGAAGACCACCTGTCTGGGATGCCATAACGTGGCCTCTTGCTTCCGATGAGGCAAGAGAGGGCCTCAAGGAGCTCTAAAGTCTCTTCTATTTCTGGAATCCTGGGCCCAGAACTGCCATGAGGTAAAGGAGCTTCCAAGAGACACAGAAGCCGGACCTGCAGACCTGGACTGTCTTTGTTTTCAACTTCTCGTGGGCAGCCCGATTCAGGCTGCTCCTCTTCCCAGTTCAGGGCCTGGCCCCTGTCTGCACCCCCTGCCTCCACCAGCCCCAGGGCTGCAGCAGGAGGCTGGGGCTGGCCTCCCCTCTGGGAGCCTGGGGTGTGTCCAAATGGAGGAGGCGACTGGGGCTGGAATGCAGAGTTGAGAGGCGAGCAAGTGAGCTGAGACTAATAAGCCCAAGAAACAACAGGTCCGAGCAAGCCTCAGGCAGGTTTCAGGAGCCAGGGCCCAGGCCACAGAACTGAACAAAACACCCTGAGTCAAGTCAGACGGGAGGCCACAGGGTTCTAGACCTGGGGGCAGGGGCCAGCCTTGGACTGGGTCCGTACTTGTCATCCCTGATATGCAAACCGGAGCGTGGGGAGAGAGCAGGCTCTACCCACAGGGTCGGGGTGGGCCAACCTGTGGCGACTCCAGGGACCAACCAAAAAAGCTTGTATGTCATTGGCTTCACAGACAAGGCTGGGTTTCTCCAGATTTACCACAAGTGGATACAGGGTGGGCCGAGGGGCACAGGCCAGGGTCCTGAGCATCCAACAGATGGATGCGCACACAGCTCCCTCTGGGAGGGGAGAAGAAAGGAACGATCACATATCACGTGCCTGGCACCGGGCTCGACATTTTCACCAGCTGGGCTCCATCCCAGTGCCACATGGATACTAAGTACCAAAGAGAGGAAACTGAGCTGCAGAGAGGACAAGGAACGTGTGAGGTTACACGCCTTGCAAGGTGTGTAGCCAAATTCAAACCCGGACCCTTTGGCTCCAGGGCCAGGCTTTCTCCACTCTGCTGGCCCCTTCCCTAGTGCCTTCTTCTCAACCCCACGACAACTGCGGGGAGCACTAGCATGGCCTCTATTTTTATAAACATAAAAGCTGAGGTGAAGAGCAGTTAAGTGACTTGCCCTGCGTCCTGCCATAAGTAAGCCACAGACCCCCAATTCAACAATAGCCTGTGTCCCCAGAGATCTTTCTGAATCTCCCACACTGAATCTCCAGGAATAAACAAGGTGAGGGCTTAAGATGTATGCCTTCTTTTTGTATTTTTATTTTTTAAATTTTTTAAAAAATATTTTATTTATTTGCTTGAGAAAGAGCAAGAGAGCACAGAGGGAGAGGGAGAAACAAACTCCCCGCTGAGCAGGGAGCCCGACACGGGGCTCGATCCCAGGACCCCGAGATCATGACCTGAGCGGAAGGCAGACGCTTCACCGATGGAGCCCAGGTGCCCCTATGACAGCTTCTTTAAAATCATAAAATACAAATTTTGCTTTTAAGGAACTGAAACAATAAAATCCCCGTGATGATGGTAGTGTCATCGGCCTAGAGACATGGCTGGGCCTCAAACAAATCAGTAGTGAACAAGCAAGGCTTCTATGTAAATTTCTCTCACAACATTGTTATTGTAACATCAGACGCCAGCTGCTCATGCTGACACCGTGTACATCACTCCAGCTGCACAGGTGAGAGGGTTTTACAAAACCCCTTGGTGGAGTTGACCCATTTTCCTGCTTGAGAATAAGTTATACCAGGCTCTGAGTTATTTTGGCCCTGGTGTCTTCTCCCTGACCCCTGCCCACAGTCTCACCCCCATCACTCCCCTCTCCTGTGTCTAGAGGCCCTGTAGAGAGTAGAAAGAGCTCTATACTGGAGTCAAAGGACCAGGTTTGGGGTGTGCGTGTGTTTAAGATTCTATTTTCAGGGCACCTGGCTGGCTCAGTTGGAGGAGCATGTGACTGTTGATCTTGGGGGTCATGAGTCCAAACCCCACCTTGGGTGTAGAGATTACTAAGGAACAGTAAACAAACTTAAGAAAAATATCTTCGGGCACATATTGCATGGAGCACTGGGTGTGGTGCATAAACAATGAATCTTGGAACACTGAAAAAATAAAATAGAATTTAAAATAATATATTTTATTTTTAAGTAATCTCAACACCCAACATGGGGCTCAAACTCACAACTCGGAGATTAGAAGTGGCACGCTCTTCCAACTGAGCCAGCCATGTGCCCTGGACCAAGTTTAGTTATGTAATAATTACCTGTGTGAAGTCAACCCAGTGATTTAACTTCTCTGAGACTTATCTGGAAAATACAAACATTGAACCTAGTGACTTTCAAGGTCTCTTCCCACTCCATGGTTGATGCTCATTGTTATTCAGTCATTCCACAGGCTTGGGCCAAGCAATGTGCTACAGACTGGGGAAACGGAGATTACAACAGCCCATCACTGGCCTCAAAGAGCTCACAGTCTCGCACTCCGACACAATTCTTTGTGGTAAGTGTCCTAACAGAGGCAAGTTGGTATCATGATGACCCAAACCGTAGAGGCTTGCTTGGAGGGACAAGTAAGGATTGAAGGAGAAGGAACTCTTTGAGCTGAACGCTGCATGGTAAGAAGGTGAGGAGGGACATTCCCACCAGAGGGAGCAGCAGGTGCAGACACAGAGGTGGGGACCAGCACAGAACAGTCCACCGTAAGTGGTTTGATGTGAGTGGAGTAGAGATTTTGTTCATAAGAAAAGGAGATGAATCTTGAGTGATGGGCCTCTGAGGCATGGGGACCCAACTGAAGGCTCTTAAGTGGAGGAACAACAGTCTGATATGTATTTGGAAAGACCACACCAGGGGCAAGGATGGGTAGAGGAAAGCAGGTAACCAGTCTGGGGGGAATAGAAAGATCCATCAGAAAACCATTCCAACAATTCAGGTGAGAAATACTAGGACCTGAACTAAGGTAGCCGCAGTGGGGATGGGAGACAGCACATAGACAAGACTTCTTCGAGGTTAAGGAAAAAGAACATATAGCGATACATGGGGTGTGAAGAAAGTAGTCTAGGAGGAGTCTCAAAGATGTAGAATGTACTATACAGCTGATGGGATGAGAATTCCTCCATTTATAGAAAACTTGTATCATTTCAAAAATAGTTCCTTAACATGCCAGCAAAAACACTCCCTTGGAAATGGCTGCCTCATTCCTAAGATCCTACAGCAATGGAGATACTGTTTTTCAAATACTTTCCAAGGTTTTTTCATTATCATTGAGCTATATTCTCTCACTGCACCATGGGGCCTAATGTTCTAGGGAGGGAGAAAGGTGGATACCATCTACAATAAAATCCAAACCACAGGAAAGGAGGAAGATATGATGAAGAAGTCTCTGAAAAACATCAGGAAGAAGTACAAACACTTGGCATTTGGAGGGAGAGAGGAAGGGGACGGGGAGACCAGACATGCTCTCCCACTCATGTCAAACCTTGATGGCAGTGTGGAGAAGAGTAGAAAACCTCCCCAGAGGTTGAGAGCATGCCAGAAACAAAAACAACTTGCGCCCTGCTCCTTGAATGGATCCCTGGGGCAGTCACCCTTGCCATGGGTCCCTATGTCTATCTGGGGTGGCTGCAGCAAAGTAGAGACAATTGCATGGTATGTTTAGTCTGGGAGAGTCTTTAGGTATCCTCCCCCCACCCTGCCCCATCCTAAATCCTTTTGGCTCGAGTGTGGCCCAGGAGAAACCCAGAAGTTTCTAGAGCTGCTAGGGAATGCAGAAGGGTGTGGAGAGTTGAGAGCCTGTGGACCTGCCCTGGGAAATGGAAAACATGCGGAGACATGGAACAGGCATAGGTTTGTATGAACAGAACCAGCAGAGCTGAGACAGGACCAATGAGCCAAGTGAGCCATCACACCCCGCCAGTCAGGGCCTCACCATGGAGGCCAGCAGACCAGGTGGGGGAAGGACAGCCTCACAGAGGCCCCGGAGGACCAGAGGACAGCACCAGGTCCAGGATCCAGACCTCCCCTCTGCCATTGCCCCAGATCCCTCCACAGAGAAGGGGAGCAGGGGAAGGGGCATGAGGGGCACACCCAGACAGCAGGTAACAATGGAGGCAGATTGGACTGCATATGTATCCAAAAGGAGCTGAACTACTTTAATAAAATGATTTTAGAGTTTTATTAAAGTAATTAGAAGAGTTAGAGAGGCTGGGGCGCCAGGGTGGCTCAGTCAGTGGAGTGTCTGATTCTTGATTTTGGCTTAGATCATGATCTCAGGGTTGTGGGATCAAGTCCCGCATTGGGCTCCAGACACAGTCTGCTTGAGATTCTCTCTCTCCCTTCCCCTTGCCTGCTCTCTCCCTCTCTCTCAAGTAAATAAATAAAGTCTCTTTGAAAATAAAGCAGAAGAGATTAGTTTTCTTTTACTTGGCAAGTTTAAATCCTCCCATATAATGTTAATGGAAAGGAGAATTTATGAAGAAGTTTATATCGGTTCTAAAAAATAAAGAGGCTAAATTTTTCTTTTTCTGCAGTATGTAATTTTGACACCTCCCCAATTTATTTATTTATTATTTATTTATTTATTTTTTATATGACAGAGAGGCAGGCAGAGAGAGAGGAGGAAGCAGGCTCCCTGCTGAGCAGAGAGCCCGATTCGGGGCTCGATCCCAGGACCCTGAGATCATGACCTGAGCCAAAGGCAGAGGCGTAACCCACTGAGCCACCCAGGCACCCCTCCCCAATTTATTTTTAAGTCAGGTTTATGAGGCATAATTTATATACAGTAAAAATCATTCTTTTAAAGTAGCCATTCAGTGAGTTTTGACAAATGTATACAGTTGTATAATCGTCACCTCAGTTAACATCCAGAACAGTTCCATCACCCCAAAAAGTCTCTTGTAGCCCTTTGCACAATCAGGTCCTCCCACTCTTAGCCTCCGGCAACCACTGATCTGTTTTCTGTCTCATAATTATGCCTTTTCCAGAATGTTGTACAAATGGAACCACATACTATGTAGTCTTTTGTACTAAACTTTTAAACAGTATCTACCTCTGCTTCCTCCCCTTCTTCCACTCTGCCTTCTCTACAAATTGCTTTACATGAACAAACCCAGACCAGCAGCTCTCTCTACAGCTTCCCCACCCCCCACTGGACCCTTTGTGCAAACCCCAGCCCCCCAGGACCCAGGAGTCTGGGTAGTCACCATCCTAGACCTCTTGGCTCTCTGGAGTGTTTGCTATTCTCTGAAAGGTGGTTTAGTGTTTTTGCCTCTCAGGACACAGATCTCTCTCTTCAGATGCCTCCTCCCAGTTCCCTCTCCTCTTCCTCCCCTCCTCCTCCCTTGGGACCTACCAGCCTGGCAGCCCAGTACCTGGGGAATCCACACACTCTGGCCTCACCTCTCCGACCTTCAAGCCTCCCTCTGCTCAGCCTTGCTGCTCAGCCTCCGTCCTTTGTCACCTCGCTTTCTGTGCCTGGGCTAGCTCATGACCCTTCACTGCCATACACGCAGCCTGCTGCCCAGTAGCTTCTCGGCACTCTTTGGTTCACTGGTTGGGGGTTTGTTGACAGTTGGGTTTTTCTCTCTCAGTGAGGAAGAAGCAAGACACCTCCACACTGCAATTTCCTCCTCATCCCCACGTGATGGTGACAGATTCTGAGTCTCCCAGGCAGGGATGGCATCTTTACACATCCTGTTGAGGGTTGCCTGCACCACGGTGAAGAAATACGGAAGTGAATGGCCAGACAGGAGGGCACAGCATTGGTGGGTAGTGGTGGGACTCAATTTGTCTCACAAGAGAAGACTTCAAAGGTGTTTCTCTTCCTGCCTGTGCCAGACATTTGCCAGCTAACCGTGCCTCACAGGAGCTACACACCCCTGACACCTTCACCTGATTTGAAAGCAGCCCGAGGGAGTCCAGGCTATCGTCAGGCCTTGTGCTGAAACTGGTATTATCAAAGACCTCAGGCTTTAATCACTGCTCCAGGGGACAGAAGGGGCAGGAAGGCTGGTTCTGTGTTCATTCAGCTCCCTTCACAGCTAAATGATTTAGAAGATAGATCTGGAGTCAGACTGCGGGGTTCTAGTCCTAAGCTCCTTCACTGACTACCCCTGAGGCTTGGAGCAAGTTATCCAACCTCCCGGTGCCTCGGTTTCTCCACCTGCAAAATGAGGGTGGTCACTGGAACTGGGCTGCAGTGGAGACGGAATGAGAGAATCCACATGCACCGGGCACATAAGGACAGCTCAGAAGATGGTAGCTGCCGTGAGCATTATCAGCCTTTCCAGTTAGGAACTAGGGAATCTCAAGCTATTCCAGGCGAGGCTAAAAAGAAGAGAACTGCCAAGTCTCAGGGTAAAGAAACTTCCTGACACCCTCAGTGAGATCAAACCCAGCTCCTCCAAGGCTGGAGGTGGAGGCGAAATCCTCACAGGGGCAAGGAAGGGTTGCAACTTTCCTTACCCGTGGGGGCACCAGGGAGCTGAGGGAGAAACCTCCAGGGAAAGGTGAATATTGGGAGACAGAGCCAAGAGATCCCGCCATCCTTCCCGTGGGGAGAATCTCCTGGCAGCTGGAGCCAACCTCGGAGGAAGCGGATTTGATTTTATTAAGGAAGTCAACACGTTTCCTTCCGTCCAATGTGGACTCTGTGTTGTTCATATTATTGGTTTCCAGGATGTGAAATGTCATCCTGGGACAGAACCTGGAAAGAATGGGCCAAATGCCTCTTTAGAGAGCTTCAGCCAACTATTGAGGAAAGTGGAGCCTGCCTTCCCGATACCTGACAACCATATGCCATTCAGAGAGCAGCAGGAACAGCTGAGGTAATAACAGTAAACTTTTTTTTTTTTTTTTTTAGCAATTGTGATAAAAGGCTCAAAACAATCCTGTTAAGCTAGTTGTATTGTTATTCCCGTTTTACAGAACAGGAACCTGACGCTTAATGCACAACGACACTAAATGACTGAGTGGATATGAACTTGCGTGTATTTTTTGTTTTTTGTTTGTTTTTCTTTTTCCCCCTAGCTTTATTGGGCTATAACTGACAAATAACATAGTGGACATTGAAGGTATGCAATGTGATGATTTGATACACAGATCTATTGTGAAATGATTACCACAATATGGTTAGCTAATGCCTTCATTACCTCACACAGTTACCTTTTGTGTGTGTGTGTGTGTGTGTGTGTGTGTCACTTAAGATCTATCCTCTCAGCAAGTTTCAAAAATACAGTACAGTGCTGTGAACTCTACATTTGATCTGTAAATTTAGGTCTGTTTGAAATCAGGGCCTGAGTTCTTACCAGTATTCTGTCTCTTAAAGGACATTTCAACCTAGTGAGAAGAGCATATGTAAGATCTGCCTCCTGTCCATCACCTTCGGGTATTTATTTTCTCTTTAAGTTTTGGGAAGTCTGAAGGCGCAGCTCCAAAGAACAAGTAGCTCATTTCTGCCCCCTAGAGGACGCAACCTACACTACTGAGACTAAAGACAGGAAGGCAGCGTTTAAAAAGTGCACGAAATCTCAACCTGCAGGTCCAGCCTGCAAGAAACAAATCTAAAAAGAACACCCTTTAGTTTATGGAAGGTTGGTGATAGGTTGGGGATTTTCTGGACCGGGAGCGAGAACACTCTATCAAGGGCGGGACCTGCAGTCAGACTGGAGATTTCATTTTTAACACCAGCCCCCAGATTCGTATGCTCAGGCAAGTCTTTGGGAAACACAGATGCATATGATTCATTCATCCTACAAGGGTTGGAAGAGTGCCTCCTATCATAGCCCAATATGACTTCAGCACGGGGCAGACTCCAAGGGAGAGGAGTATAGGTCCCTGCCTTCAGTCAATTACATCACCCCTCAGAGCCTCGGCTTCCTAATTTAGAAAATGGCCCATTTTGTAACTGGTATGGAAGCCAGGACACCCAGGTTGTGCTTGCAGACAGGGTGTGCTTTACTTAGTCTCCCAAACCTCAGTTTCCCTGTCTGTAAATGAGAGGGTGACTACTCATCAAGTGTCCTTCCTGCTCCAAGATCCCTGAGTCTTTTTCTGTCTCTGCCAGACCTCAACCCACCCTATCAAGAGGCTACAGGGAAACCCTGGGTGACCTAGGAGGCTGGTCTCCACAAGGGCAGAGACCCGCATCCTGCCACACCGCTCACAGCTCTTCTAGAAGTAGCTGGGGTTCAGAGCTTTGCGTGTTCCTGAGGTTGGAATTCACAGCCACACTGTAGGATCCTTCTTTTAACTGTTGTGTGCCATGCAAAGTTGGCCTCCTGTTCACACAAAGATGCTGGGGAAAGTAAAGTTGATTTGGAAAAGGAAAGTTCTCTAGAATCCCAAGAATAGGGCTTCTGGAATCAGATTGACCAGTCTTCAAATCCTAGCCCTGCTACTCATTAGTGATGTGATTTGGGGCAAGTTACCCATTCTATACTTGGTTTACTCATCTGTAAAATGGGCATAAGAACAGTACCTATCTCACTGGGTTGTAGTGAAGATGAAATGAGATGATGTCATGAAAAGTGCTTATATTAATATCTTGGTACATGATGGAGATTCTGGAATGTTCCTGGACTGCCATAACTGGGAAATGGCAAGGCAGTTCACAATCAGTACTCCATGCAGACATTCAGCACCCAAGTGACTCCTTCAGGGAACTCCAGTTTGACCTCTGTCATGATCTGCAATGCCAGTGTTCCCTCGCTCGTGTTTAAAGGGGTTCCACTGAAGCCAAGCCTTCCTCCCCACATTGCTCCAGGTGAGTCTTTAGTGGGTCCTTGGACTCACAGTGCCACTCCCAAGTGCGCAGAGGGTAGCCCATCTGGGTTCGAGTCGAGGCTGCAGGAAGACAGATGTGTGAGGGGTCAGGGGTCCAGAGCAGGCCAAGGCCTTGCTGATGTGCTTTACAGAAGCCAGCCCAACAAGCAAGACCTCGGAGGGCCGGCACATGGGCCTGCTTCCCATTTGCATGGTTTGCAGTTGAAGAGTGAATAATTATTGCCCTTGCCCATCTAATATGCTACTGCTTTTGACTAAAACGAAACAAAAATAAAATCCACCAAGAAACCCAGGCACTGCAAGGTGGCAGCAAACAAGCATATGGGATTGGCTGGAAAGACTAGTACGCTCTAAAGAGCAAACTGCTTATTGACTGAAGAGAAAGGTCTTAATAAGAACTGGCTTTAGCCCCAAAACACAGCTTCTGAGACTGACCCATCTCGCCCCAACCCAAGTGGACAGCAGCAGCTGGGGGCCTGTGGGGCTGACTCGGGGGGGACAGAAGGGTCCTGGCCTCACGAGTGACAAAGGGCCCCACACTCCGGCTTTTGACATTATCTCCAAATGACAGGACTGCAAGAAGGCGACATTCACGGTGGGGCTCTAAACCCATGTTCCACCACTGCCTATAGAGCACTGTGTGTAATATATTTAAAATGTGTCCTGGAATTATCTTGCAAAGGCACAATTACCTTTACTTTAATTTTCTGTGACAAAAGCACTAATCTGTCAAAGGTCAACATTTTAAATATGCCACAGTTCTTAGTAATCTTTTTGGGGGGACAGGTGCATTTCTTCACATTTTCACATACTAGGAGTTTTATTATTTATTTATTTATTTATTTTTAAAGTAAGCTCTACACCCAACGTGGGGCTTGAACTCGACCCTGAGATCAAGAGTCTCATGTTCAATCGACTGAGCCAGCTAGGCCTATACTAGGAGCTTTAAAAAATGCATGTGGGGGAGCCTGGATGGCCCAGTTGGTTAAGCATCTGACTCTTGATTTTGGCTCAGGTCATGATCTTGGGGTTGTGAGATCGAGTCCCACATTGAGCTCCTGGCTCATTGTGGAGTCTGCTTAAGATTCTCTCTCTCCCTGTCCCGCTACCCCTGCCCCTGCTCATTCTCTCTTTCTCTCTCTCTCTCAAATAAATAAATAAATCTTAAAAAATGTATGTCACTGTGGGTCAGTCCTGAGCTCCAAGAGGCCCTGGCCAGGGTCTGGTGATGAGGGCAAGGAATCCGTGCAGCCCGAGTTGTAACTGTGTCTGTCCTGCAAAAATGGTTTCTCCCTTTTCCGAATTGGTTTTTCTCGGGATCTCTGTGCTTTCCGGACAAGAAGGGAGAACCTGGTGAAGGGTCAGTCCTCCCTTCTCATTCAGAGGAGATACAGCTGCAAGGGCATATCCTAAAAATGCCTCTTGTTCAGCCAAACTGATGCGGGCCCCTAAGTATATTCCCACAGGGAGGGTCTGTCCCGCTGTCTGCACCCATTCCACCAGGGCTCGAACTACAGGCGTTGCTCATTTTTCTGGATTCATGACAGCTCTAAAGCATGGCCCCAGATAGCACCACACTTCCAAAGCCTACCGTAAAATACATCAAAATTCTAACTCGAGTGTTTGCCACCTGTCCCTGTCCCTGAATGACTGAGACGATAGCTAGGATGTTTTCGTTCATCTGACATGTCTCAGAAATGAGTTTCAAGGAAATACGGTGAAAGCCTCCCTCTCCAAACTTCCTCTCTAGAAGTTGATAAAAATGTCGGTGATGGACCACATCCAGCAAGAGTGCCGGCAGCCAACACGCAATCTTGGATGAATCATGGCCACACCCTTTTCTCACACAGAGTGCCAACAGCCCAACTTTTGCAGCCCACTTTTCTTACACACCATGGCTAGCAGGAAAATCCGGAAAGGCCCAGAGGTGAACCAGAACACCCTGAGTTTGTATCTTTCTCGGGGATGAATCGTTTATGTAAATTTTTAAGGCAGTATTTTTAAAAATTGAGATGCAATTCACATAACACAAAATTCACCGCTTTCAAGTTCACCAGTCAGTGTTTTTTAGTATATTTCCTATGTACAACCATCATCACTCTCTAATTCCAGAGCATTTCCATCATGACAAGAAACCTCATAAGTCACTCTCCCTTACCTCCTCCCCCAGCCCCTAGCAACCACTGATCTACCTGGTGTCTTTATGATTTCCCTATTCTAGACACTTCATAAAGTGAAATCATCCTCTAAGCGGCCTTTTGTGTCTGGTTTCTCTCACTTAGCAGGGTGTTTGCAAGACTCTGTGTTACACCCATGTTGCAGTGTGGAACCGTGTGTCGGTACGTCATTCCTTCTCACTGCTGAGACACATTTCATGGTATGGACACACCACCTTTTATTCATCCCTGAGTTGATGGACATATGGGTTGTTTCCATTCTTTGGCTGTTATGAATAATGTTGTTAGGAACATTCGAGTACAAGAGCCTGTGTGGACAGACGCTCTTCAAGCTCTTGGATGCATACCTAGGAATGGAATTGCTGGGTCGTATGGAAACTGTATGTTTCACTGCTGGAGGAACTACCAGACCCTTCGGCCCACTCAGTATGTGTTAACCGAGCCCTGCCACGCAGCTGTGCTAGGAACCAACAGCCCCACGGTGAACAGACCTAGCCGCCTGCCCCCAAGGAGTATACGGTCTGGCAAGAGAAGGAGGCATTAAACAGATAATTGAAAAATAGATTGCTTTTTAGCACGCTTGTACAAATGCCAAGAGGGAAGCTCAGACTGCCATGAGACTGTCATGCAGGGAGGCCTCACCTAAGCATTGAACAAGGTTACAGGACAAGAATACGGAGATTCTTTTTTTTTTTTTTTTTAAGATTTTATTCATTTATTCGTCAGAGAGAGAGCACAAGCAGACAGAGTGGCAGGCAGAGGCAGAGGGAGAAGCAGGCTCCCCGCTGAACAAGGAGCCCGATGCGGGACTCGATCCCACAACCCTGGGATCATGACCTGAGCTGAAGGCAGCCTCTTAACCAACTGAGCCACCCAGGCGTCCCAAGAATACAGACATTCTTGAAACATCAAATCCAGGGCCTGTGATGCCGCCACCACCACCACCACCACCACCAACAACAACAACAACAACAACAACAAAACAAGCCAAAAAACCCCCACAAACTCTCCCAAAAAACTAAAATGAAGTTCTTGTAATTCAGTGGCTTTTTTTTTTTTTTACAAGTTCTTGGAATTTACAAGGAATTACAAGTTCTTGGAATTCCTGAAAGTTCTCATCATTTGGGGGCAGAGAAAGTCCACATACGTGCTCCAGTAGCATCTGACATTATTTACAAGGATATTTAGACTTAGATATGTAAGCAGGGAACAAGTTACAAAGTTTGAGGATGATAATTCTTGATATCTCCCCTCTCGAGCTTGAAGAAACTCTCACACTGGTTTCCTCCTCCTCCAGAGGGATTCAGGGTCACAACTCCTTAAAGCCAAGCAGGATGGACCGCCTTCTTCACCTGCCCTCTGCTTTCCCGACTCACACTGCTGCAGCCTTCCCTTCCTGGCAACTATTCCCAACCTTCACCTAAACAAAAATCAATGCCCTACTGTTTAAAGGAGCAGTTAATTGTTCAGCCTCTCACAAGAAGAAGGGAAGCCCTGGAAATGTCAGCAGTGAATTCCCAGTGATGTCAAAGTTTGCTTTGACCTTATGAGATTAAAGTCACCATATTTCAAGTGGCAGAACTTACAAAGTTTTATTTCTGTTGAATTAATCCAAAATATTTGTATTTTGGGGGCGCCAGGGTGGCTCAGTCAGTTGAGCATCTGCCTTCAGCTCAGGTCATGATCTCAGGGGTCCTGGGATAGAGCCCAGCGTCAGGCTTCCTGCTCAGTAGGGAGTCGGCTTCTCTCTTTCGCTCTGCTCCTCCACCCACTTGTGCTCGCTCTCTCGCTCTCTCAAATAAATAAATACAATCTTTTAAAAAATATTTGCACTGGGGCGCCTGGGTGGCTCAGTGGGTTAAAGCCTCTGCCTTCGGCTCAGGTCATGATCTCAAGGTCCTGGGATCGAGCACTGCATCGGGCTCTCTGCTCAGCGGGGAGCCTGCTTCCCCCTCTCTCTCTGCCTGCCTCTCTGCCTGCTTGTGATCTCTCTCTCTGTCGAATAAATAAATAAAATCTTAAAAAAAAAAAAAAGTGTGTGGTGGGAGAGAAGAGCCTAAGACAGGATACATGCAACACATGTGAGTTCTTGGAGTGTTTGAGCCAAAAGAGACACAGTCACAGGGGGAGGAAGAGAATTCCCCTTCGGCTAGGCTGGGAGCTCTGGGCTTCATGAAGGTAGTGGGATAGGCAACACGCAGGCTTCCTGCAGGGGAGATGGCATTCCAACAGGGCAGATGATGGGTGCAAAGGCCCAGGGGTAGGAATTTAAAGGATATGTTAGGTCTGACCTAGAGGTTCCTGAATGAAGCTTCATTAAAAAAAAAAAAAAAAAAAAAAATGAGGCCACTTTGGAGTTTCTAGTTTTTATCAGATAGTCCCAGTAAGACCTAAGATTCTTCTTTCATCCCTAAACAAAGAGTGGCCTAACTACTAGGGGTGCAGTGATCTGAAAGAGAACACTGGATCACCCTTCTTTTTCCCATGCTTCACCGTCAGTGTGGAAAATGCCCTACAAACATAGGGGCCCTCGATGCCGATGACATTGGACACACGAGAAAGGACTCTTCCCTGATCCTGGCTGGTGCTGGATCCCTAAGGAGCAGGGTGGGGCCTCCCCTGGGGCTCTCTGGGATGGATGGACAACCCCCTCCAAAACACACACACACACACACACACACACACACACACACAGTGGTCCCACCCCTCACGTGTGGCACAGGGCTTTTTGCCTTCCATCCTCTGTTTTAACGCTGGTTTGTTCATTTCTGTACTCCCCAGACTTTCTCCTTACTATCTCCTTAGGAATCTTTGGAATCTCTCTGTTCCCTTCCTTCACAGCACTGGTTCTCAATAGGGGTGCTACTACCCTCTAGGAGGTGTTTTAGAAATTTGTGGAGGCTTTTTTCAGTGCTGGGAAGGGCACTACTGGCTTCTAATAGGGAGAAATCAAGAAGACCCAAAGTCCTCCTGCAATGTGCTGGAGAGTTCTGCAGGAACCATCCTACAGCCCATACGGGGCTCGAATGTTCCATAAGACATTTCTAGAGGTCAAACGATCTACATACAGTGCTTTGAGCCTTGAAACCTAACTCCGTTTTACACATGAACACAATTATTTACCTACTTTTATATGCCCAGTTTAACTACCCACCTCCTCCCAGGAATGCAACTACCACGTAAACAGAGGGAAAATTGCATTTCGCTTTGGGTCGAATTTTTACGGTATTCAGCATTTCGGAAAATCACACTACCTACAGCAACTCTACTGGTGTTTTTTGAGCTTTCCAGACCACACAGCTGGGGCCATCAGCATCTTTAGTGGTGTTGTGTATGGGTGCAGGACACCTGACTTCTCTGCCATAACTTCTAGTGCAGCCACACCCAAGAATCTACATTTTGAAAGGCATAGTTTAAGTTGGTGTCCTTTTCCTTTATATTACAGTTAGATGTTTGTGACATTTGTATTTTCCAAAGATGCCACACTAATATATACCAGATTCCACGTGCTCTCCTTACAACATGACATTGATATTCCTCCACTGAGCTTGGAGCGGGGAGTGGGGGGTGTGGCGGGTGAGGGGGTGGAATGCTATGTTCCTTCCCTCTGCACTTGGGTGGACCTTTGTAACTGCTTCGACCAAAAGAATGTGGTAGAAGTAATGCTCTGTGATGTCTGAAACTAGGCGTGATGGTTAATTTTGTGTTTTACCTTGGCTGGACCACAGTCCCCAGATATCTGGTCAAGCATCATTCTTGATGTTTCTGTGAAAGTGTTTTTGGATGAGATTAACACTTAAGACTGCAGACTTTGAATAAAGGAGATTGCTCTCCATAATGTAGGTGAGCCTCACCCAATTGGTTGAAGACTTGAATAGAACAAAAGACTGATGTCCCCCAGGAAAGGAGGAATTCTTCAGCCAATGACCTTCAGATTTGAACCGCAGCAATGGCACTTTGAGTCCCCAGCCTGCTGGCCCACTTTGCAGATTTTGAACTTGCATTTTGGAATTACAGATTTGGACTTGGATATATATATACCTTATTGGTTCTGTTTCTCTTAAGAACTCTAATACACTAGGTCATAAAAGGCGATATAGCCTTCATCTTACTCTCTCTTTTCCTTTGGGTACTTGCCTTGGAAAAAAAGCCACTATGTTGTGAGGAAGCCCAGGCAACATGGAGAAGCCATGTGTGGATGTTCCTGCCAACAGGAGCCCAGCTGGCAACCAGCCTCAATAACCAGACGTGTGAATAAAGGAGCCTCTGAAAGTCTCCAGCCCCCAGCCTTCATCAACAACCGTACTCTGAAGCCCCAGACGTCCCAGAGCAGAGAATAGCCATCCTCATTGTGCTTGGTCTCAATTACTAATCAATAGAAATCTTGAGATAATAAATGATTAAATAATTTTGCTTCGAGACTTTTTTCAAAACTTTTTTTATCTAAATGATTTGATACTTGAAAGATAGGGTCCCTAGGGGTGCCTGGGTGGCTCAATTGTCCAACTCTTGATTTCGACTCAGGTTATGATTTCACGGTCATGAGTTCGAGCCCCACGTTGGCTCCACAATGAGTGTGGTGCCTGCTTAAGATTCTCTCTCTCCCTCTCCCTCTGCCCCTCTCTGCTCT
>CM052896.1:95058746-95105528 GCA_028534135.1 Potos flavus | reverse complement strand
AACAGTTCCTCAGACGTGCCTCATCTTTCATGACCTTGATGGTTTTGAAGAGCACACGCCGGTTTCACTAGGCCATGCCCCCCAATCTGAGTTTGTCTGATGCTTCTTCCTGGTTTATATGTTTGGTGCCAGAATACCGCAAGAACGGTGCTGTGCTTTTTTCAGGGTAACGTATTAGGAGGCACACGACATCAGTTTGTCCCATTCCCGATAAACACAGAGGGACTTTTAACTAAGGACTTGGAGTCATGTACTGAAAAGAAAGACTGTAAGAGCCTAGAATTCCCTCCTCCCCTCCCAGCTCAACAAATCCCATTTGAAGGGGGAGGCCAGCCGGGCAGAGACCAGACCCGGTCTAGAAGGGGAACAACAATATTGCTGGAAGGCATTGGGACAGATAGGCTGTGTTTGTCGGGACCTGTCCTAGGGAGAGAACTGGAGTGGTAGGAAGGGGTTCTTTCCCAGCCATTTGAGGAGGAGGAAAGACCCTTCAGCAGCATTCTCAACAGCTAGAAGACCAAATAGCTGGATGCCAGGAAAGGAAAACACGAAGCTGTTTCAGGAGGGAAGGAAAACACGGGGCAAGAAACAATGAGCAGAGGGACAGAGGGACGACAGGACACAAGGACAGGACAGGACACAAGGGCATCATCACAGAGGCTCAAGGCATTTGCTTCACATAACTGCACAGCTTAAAACCAATATAAACCAAGCCTAAGGATAGAAAACTTATGACCTCTACATCTTAAATAAAAACCACTTGAACTGAAACAAAACAATGGAAAAGAAATAAAAAGTAAGCTTATTTTGATGTATCTCTCAGTCCATAGACTTGTAGCCAAATAACCTGTGCTATTAATCCCAGATCTTTGGGGAAATTCCTCAGTCTTTCTGAGACTCCGGTTTCTCGTCTGTGAAATGAGGAGGAAAAGTACCTCACGGCATTGCCCCAGGACTAAATAAGGCCCCGCCTCGTCATTTATTCGAGCAATTGTGTGTGCCGACTGTGTAGCCCCACTGTGCCCCCACAGAGCTGACATTCGGGGGGCACAGCCTACCAGAGTGTTCTGTAAGCTGTCATGCACTGGGCACATTGAAGGGGTCACTGCCATTCAAAAGTAATAGTGGGCGTGACCTGGGTATTACAGACAGGGAAATCAAGTCACGGAGGCGACGTAAGCCATGGTAGTGCTAAGCAGAGACATGAAGTCACTCCCAATTCTCCTCAGAATCTGTTATCTGGGGAAGAAATGTGCCTATCTGAAAACCTCTCATGGATGACCAGAGCAGAAAAACTCTGGAAGGATATTGACCAAACTTCTCGGGGGGAAGGATGAGAGACAAATTCTTACTCGGCCACAGCTGCTGAGTCAGGAGCAAACTGGGTGTTGTACAATTCGAGGAGTCTGGAGACCTGCTGAGTGAAAGGCTGCTCTCTGCACTTGGTCTCCAGCCTTCTCTTTGCCTTTCTGACTTCCTCTGCCTCCTCCTATAAAATCCATAGTGTCCCAGCGTCCCAAACCCACACAAATGCTAGGGCACATGTTTCGGTCAGTATGATTTCCAGTCGGATTTCATTATCAATCAGGTGCCTCTTTTCATTGTCTCACTTTATGCAGAGCCCGTTTATACACAAAAGATAAAGTTTTTAACAGAAGCACAAAAAGCAACTCACTCTTTAAAAAAGCTTTGCTTTTTTGCAGAAGGTTGATTGATTGATTGACTTGAGAGAAAGAGAAAACGCATGCGTGCGTGCAAGCCCAAGCTGGGGGGAGGAACACAGGGAGAGGGACAAGCATACTCCCCTCTGAGCACTGAGCCCCCTGTGGGGCTCAGTCCCAGGACCCCGAAATCATAAGCTGAAATCAAGAGTCAGATGCTTAACCGACTGAGCCACCCAGGTGCCCCGAAAATATGTTTTTGTTGGGGAGCGTGCCTGGATCAGTCAGTACAGCATGTGACTTTTGATCTCAGGGTCATGAGTTTGAGCCCCATGTTGAATGTGGAGACTACTTTAAAAAAAAAAAAAATTAACCACTTATGAATGTATAGTTCAGTGGCACTAAATCCACCAGGGCTGGGTAGGCAGCATCACTATCTGTACCCAAAACGTCTTCATCATCTCCAACAGAAACTCTGTTCCTGCTAAACAATAACTCCCCCTTCTCCTGCCCCATCAGCCCCCAGAAATCTCTCTTCTACTATAAACTGGCCTATTCTCAGTACCTCACATAAGTGGAATCAGACACTATTTGCTCTTCCATGTCTGGCTTATTTTCTCTGGCATCGCATCATATTTTCAAGGTCTATCCAAGTGTTAGCATATATCAAAATTTCATTCTTGTTTTGTAGCTGAATACCATTCCATTATATAAACTTTGCTTATCCATTCATCTGTTGATGGACATCATTTGGGTTATTTGCACCTTTTGGTTACTGTGAATAAAACCGTCATGAACACAAGCGTGCAGGTTATCTGTTTGAGTCTTTGCTTTTAGTTCTTTGGGATATAGCCCCCAAAGTGGCATTGCTGGGTCACAGGATAGTTCTATGGTAGTTCGAAGCAACTCACTTTTGAGGATTTTTTCAATTTTTTCAATTTTTTAATTTTTTTAAGATTTTTATTTATTTATTTGAGAGAAAGAGTGAGAGAGAGAGAGAGAGAAAACACGAGCCAGGGGGAGGAACAGAAGGAGAAGCAGACTCCCTGCCAAGCAGGGAGCCTGATTCGGGCCTCAATCCAGGCTCATGTCCTGAGCCCAAGGCATATGTTTAACCAACTGAGCCACCCAGACGCCCCTTGGGAATTTTTTAAAAATATTTTATTTATTTATATGCCAGAGAGAGAGGTGGGGGGAGAGAGAGAGAGAGAGAGAGCACAAGCAGGAGGAGCGGCAGGCAGAGGGAGAAGTAGGCTCCCCACTAAGCAGGGAGCCCGAAATGGGGCTCGATCCCAGAATCCTGGGATCATGACCTGAGCTGAAGGCAGACACTTAAACGACTGAGCCACCCAGGTGCCCCTTGAGAATCTTTTTAAATGAATATGTTTATACCCTGACTCTGTTCCATAAAAGTATTTGAGATGTTTAGAAAAACACACACGATAAAGAGGGAGAAAGAGTTCAAAGAACTGAGCAAAGGGAAGACTGGTTTGGGGAGCCTGGGTGGCTCATGAACTGCCTCGGGCTCAGGTCATGATCCCAGGGTCCTGGGATGGAGCCCCACATCGGGCTCCCTGCTCAGCGGGGGAGTCTGCTTCTCCCTGTCCCTCTGTTCCCCCTCGGTGCTCGTGCTCTCTCTCACTTGCTCTCTCTCTCTCTCAAATAAATAGAGATCTTTAAAAAAAAAAAAAAGGAAGACTGGTTAGAGCTTGGGCAGGGCGGATCTGCCCCTCAGACACACACTCATGTCTTCTCCCCTCCTGGGACGTGTTGCCACATTCTAAAGGCTGAGTCCTTGGCAGATGACCCGGCTGCCCCCATTGGCAAAGCTGCCTCTCCAACCGCACGCCTCACAGGGGTTTCACTGCGCACACGAACTGTGTGGAAATCAGCGCCATAACCCGAACCACACCACGTTTCTCCTGGATTCAGACCTAGGCCTGGGTGGGTCCTTAAGGACAATCCAGGGGAACCTTCTCAACTTCCAGATGAGGAAAGTAAGGCTCAGAGCGGTTAAGAGCCTTGGGGGGGGGGGGGGGGGAGGCAAAATGTGCAAATAGCAGAATTGAAATTCAAAGCCCTAGTCTGGATGCCAGCCTAGATCCTCCCTGCTGCTTCTCATTTCCATAAACCCGCTTTCCTTTGCTTCAGCTCTGCAAATTCCTGACTTATTTGGCAAATTATGATGTTCTCATTCTTTTTAAACTTCTCCAAAAATGCTGCTGTTTCAAAATTCTGAAGGCTAAAATGACTACGATGTGGTCCTAAACTAGGTGGACACTAACTGTACCGTGGCAGAGACGCCACAAATCCCATCGCTGAAGCCTTCACTGTGTTACTGATTTTATCCAATTTTCCATTAGCTGGTTCCTCAATAAGAGTGTTGCTTCCTGGTTTCCATGGTGATCTTTAAAAATGTCACTCAAACACTAATATCCAGATGAGACCGAACACGGATCCAACACACCAGAGCTTTGTGATGACCAGAGCTATCCCTTGTGACGGACCCAGCATCAGCCATATACTCCCAGAGCTTGGGGTCACGGCGGGCGGGAAGGGGGCAGGGGCGGAACTGGACAGATCCTCAGATTCCTGCTTTGGCTGGGCTTCCATTTCGATGCTAACATGAACACAGCCGTTTGGCTTTATTTGTGTTTATTGATTTTTTTTTCCTGATCGTAATTTTTAAACTCTTTTTCTTTTAGAATAGCTTTAGGCTCACAGCAAAATTAAGAGGAAGGTATAATTTCCAGTTACCTCCGACCCCATACACACACTCACGCCGAGCATTCTCCCTTATCAACACCCCCAGCAGAGTGACACGCTTGTTACAAGTGACCGAGTGACCAAGCTACACTGACCCATCATAGTCACATAATCACCCAAAGCCCAGAGTTGACATTAGGGCTCCCTTTTGGTGCCACCCACTCGATGGGGTCAGACAAATGTGTAATGACACGTATCAAGAGAGTAGGATACAGAGCACTTTCACTGCCCTAAAAAATCCTTTGTGTGTTTATTGATTTTTTTTGGACCTATTTCCTCTTTCACTAAAACAATGCCCTCAGAAGCATTGCAACTTCCTCTCTTCCCTCCCTGAGTCACCGTAAACCACACTCGTGTTTTCAGGACTTTCTCAGTGTTTTTCTAGATGCGTCTTGTATAAATTTACAGGCTTTCCCTGGAAGAGGTCTAACAGATCTCTTCATTCAACTTTAATGCAATTCCTCAACCTCTGTGGATGTGGCAGAGAGGATGGTCGCGGACTCCAGCACAAGATCGCCCTGCTCCAAATCCTAGCTCTGGTTTTGTGCCACCCTGCAAGCTGCCTAATCTCCTTGTGCCTCGTTTTCTCCTCTGAGAAATGGGGATGATAGTAATATAACCGACCTCATTAGGTCACTATAAGAAGTGAGTGAGTTCATATATATATTGGCCTTGAAGAAGTGTCTGGGACTTTAACAAATTATCGACAAAACTCTTACCTACACGAGCCAGGCGTCGCCAGGTTTTGGGGACATAATGATACATAAAACATAGATTGTGCTTTTAGGAGGGTTATTCCGAGGAGAACACAAAAAATATACACACAAGAAAGCAACATCACATGTTCTTACCATGAACATTTTTTTTAAAGATTCTATTGTTAAGTAATCTCTGTAGTCAACATGGGGCTCAAAGTTACAACCCTAAGATCAAGAGTTGCATGCTCTACCAACTGAGCCAGCCAGGCACCCCAACTGTTTTCTTTTGTTGTTGTTTTTAGTAATCTCTATGCCCAACATGGGGCTCCAACTCACGACCCTGAGATTGAATCGCCCGCTCTACCAACTGAGCCAGCCCGGTGCCACCATCATGAGCATTTTTAGGCAAGATAGTACCATATCACCTGTGTTCTATATGGAAACGTGTTGCTATAATATTATCACTGAATACCAGCATTTTCATTTAGAATTTGCTAAATGCCACTATCCATTAATTCACCAACATTGACTGAGCACCTACCATGCTGTAGTCACTATACTAGGCATTTAGGACATCGATGTGATACTCAAAATGTTGACATGTTATTCTTTCCAGCCTTCCCTCTTCCTCCCCCTTCTATGCCCCACTCAAGAGTGTCTATGACTGCCTACCTGGTTCCTGAGCTTCAAGGTAGAGGGGAGAGCTCAGAATTGCGAGAGGTTGGTTTGATCTACATAATTGAAGTGGTGTGTGGAAGAGGGTGGACAGCAGAGAGATAAATATTTGAGTAAGTTGGAAGAAGGGAGATTTTGCAGAGTAGCTGCTGTGATGAGTGTGACTTTGGCGACACAGACACATGAAGAGGAACTTTAGAACTTCTGCCGAGCACTCTGCCGTGTAATTCCTTCTATCTCGCCTCTTCCAGAGACTTCAGTAAAGACTTCAGTGCTTTGGGATGTGAACCTGGTGCTTCTCTTGAATATGGCTCCATGCTGAGACGAGCTGTAGTAGCCAGCTTCCAAGAAGGCCCAGGGAGTCTTGCCTGCTGGAATTCATGCCCTTGTGTGGTCCCCTCCCACACTGAATAGCGACAAACTGTCACAATAAGATACTGCAGAAAGGAATGAGTAGAATATCTGGGGCTATATATCCTAAAAGACACTGAAGCTTCTACCTCATTCTATCGGATGGATTACTTGCTCTCGGGGAAGTCACCTGCCATGTTGTGAGGAACCTCAAGCAGTCCTGCGGTCAAGCCCATGTGAGAAAAACAAGGCCCCCCTCCCAACAGCCTCTATCCTCTGCCAGCCACCTGAGTGAGCCTTCTTGGAAGTGGGTCCTACAACCCTGGCCAATGGCTTGCTACAACCTCATGAGAGATCCCCAAGCAAGAACCACTCAACAAAGCCACTCTGAAATACCTGACCTGTCTGAGATAATAAACAGTTGCTGCTATTTTTAAATCTCTAGGTTTGGAGGTCAGTTATTGTGCAGCTAAACCCTGGCTAGGAGGTGGCCCACCTTTACTGAGGTTCTCAGCCACCTCAAGCCATAAACACAAAAGAGGACATAGCAAGAGTAATACGTGGATCTCACTGCCCTCACCTCTTCTGCTGAAGCAAGACGTGGAGCTGAGATCCTCTGTAAATTAACCCTTCCCCCTTGGGAAAAGGACAAGTATGCTTGTGAATTGGGAGATGAGGCATAGGTCTCGCGTGTGTTTATGAATCTCCCTCGGTGCAGTTTTCCTGTCTCTCATGGGTGTCGCTAATGGTTTCTGAGCTACTACTCTTTCCTGCCAGCACCATGTTGCCACCTGGGGTCCGTGCCCCTGGCCAAGCACCAAAGTCTCCCACCGGACATTCGCTACCTTCCAAGTATTGCTTCTGAGGAATTCACTGGACCAAAGTGAGGAGCTGCTCCGTGATGGTATGGCCGAAAGATGCTTCTCTCCTCTCCAATGCATTGCCCTTACCCCACAGTTTTATTGAGAGTTTATGGAAATAATTTGTTTTTACTCACAGCCCTCTCTCTCCTTAGGTCTGACACGTGTCCATATGTTGGGCAGGGACAGAACTGAGTGACCTGTATGTTGTTATCAGGATTCTTACTACCCTGGGGCGCCCCAGCCTTTGTTGCCGGGGCCAGGCCCAACATGGCTGCAGGCAGCTCTAGGCTCACGTCATGCCAGTTTGGCAACACAAAGGAAGAAAATAATTTCTTGCTTTAGAAGACATAACGCCCAAGGAATGGCTCTGATTGGCTTGGCTTGGGTCTCATGCCCACCTCTTGGGCTATAGGGAGGGCAAGGTAGGGGACCGTGCTAGACCTCCCCACCAGGATCACCCAGAGCTCTCCAAAGGAAGGAGGCATGCTCTTACCCTCAAAGCAGGGGGGAGGGAGGGGAAGGGATGGTGACAGATCAAAACAACACCTTCCCGCTGTCCTTCAGTTTCCAGACCTGCCTAGGAATCCTAGTCTGACCTCTAGCAGTGGACCCAGTGATCCCAGCCATTCAAGGTCATGGTCCTCAACTGAGGAGCTTGGTGTCTCAGAGTGGGGTCCATCTGTACCACTTTCTTTGACTCATTCCATGTGCTCCTGCTTCAAACTCTAGTTCAAGGGTGAGAGGTCATGACTTTTGCACCTTCTTTATCATATTCCTTCTAAATTTCCCTGAATGTTGCCCTTTGAGTTGCCTTTCCCTGCATCCTGATGTCTGCCTTTATTTGACAAAAGTCATTCCCACATAACCAAATTAAAAAAAAAAAATGCACAGATTTATAACCTCCTGCCTATTCTCCAGCTTTGACCCCAGCTGTCAGAATTTTAGGGCAAGACACTCAGGGGTCCTGGTGTTACACCTTTATATAATGCAAGGATGGCAGCCTCCTGCCTTTCTACCTCATGATCCCGTGTAACTTTGAGGTGAGTAATCAGACAATTGCTCTTTTTGTGATCAGAGGAATCTCCTCTGCTGACAGTCCTGTAGGTCCCTCTTGCCACTGCCAATAACCCTGATGATTGGTCTAGAAACTGACCCATCCTCATAGAATGTAGCATTTCACCAGTGTCCTGGCAGAGTGCCTGCCAGTGTTCTCTGCTCACGAACCGCCTTGTCCATCTTCCTCAGACTGCCACGGAGGTGCACCGGTCCTCTGTGGATGGGTCAGGTGATTCGTCAGAGAGCAGGAAACCACGGGATGGGCAAAGGTTCTAACTATACAGCAGTATCACACCCTCAAACACCACGAAAGAAAAGTGTTGTTGTATTAATTTCCTAGAGCTGTGATCACAAAAGTACCACAGACTGAGGGGGCTTAGAACAACAGAAATGTATTATCTTCTTCATTTTTTTTTTAAAGATTTTATTCATTTATTTGACAGAGAGAGAGATCACAAGTAGGCAGAGAGGCAGGCAGAGGGAGAGGCGGGAAGTAGGCTCCCTGCTGAGCGAGAGCCCGATGCGGGGCTCGATCCCAGGACCCTGAGATCATGACCTGAGCCAAAGGCGGAGGCTTTAACCCACTGAGCCATCCAGGCGCCCCTCTTCTTCATTTTATAAGGATATCAATCATATTGGGTCAAGGCTCTAATGACCTGGTACTAACTTGATTACCTGTGTAAAGTCCATATTTCCAAATAAGGTCATATTCTGAGGTCCTGGGGGTTAGGTCTCCATGTATCTCTTTTTTTGGGGGGAGGCACACAATTCAACCCATACCAGAGACCTAGGCCTTCAAGAGAAGGTTGTCCTGTGGGATTACTTTCTCTAAACTTCTTTTCAGTACTCCAAATTCCCCTCTTTACAAGCAGCTGCCATTTCTATGTCCCCTGGTCCAGGGCTTCACCCTGCCATTGCAGAAGCTCTCTTCTGGGACCTTGCCATCTGCTGAGCCATTATGACGCTAGAGGGACGCGGTGGCCCCACAGTGGGGGATCCCACTTCAGTTCAGTCTCCTCACCAGCCAGAGGCATGACAGATCGTTCACCACTTTTCAAAAAAAAAAAAAAAAAAAACAAACCTGGCAAGTCACTCCAAAATGAGCATTGGCTTTTCTTGGCAACCATACAGTCTAATCTCCTATGAGGAAAAGAATCCCCTGGAGTTGGTCTATTTGTATGGTGCGGAGCTGACTTAATCATTCTCTGCAGTTCGGGGCAACCCACCATCAACGGTCAGTACATTACCCATTCCTCTCTCCCTGCCTCTCTCCTCTTCCTCATCAGGGGTCTCTCCCAGTCCTGCCGCTTTCCCATAAGCACCCACTCCAGGGCTCACTGTGGGTCCTGGAAGAGGCCTGAGTTCTTGTCAAGCACATAGGGGTGTTTTAATTTGTTTTGTACTTCTAATTTTTATGAACGGTCTACAGCTTTAGATAGCATTGTGCTTCTTGCTTTTATTACTCTATTGATGTTCCTCGTGTTAACATGATTATATTCTCATCATTTGTGCAACATAAGCTCCAACATAGTTAAGGAACATTTTATTTCTTCTTGGGTCTGGCTTATGTTATAAGAGCCCTAAAGGTAACTGTAATTGACACTCTCCCCTACATTCCAGAGGGGTAGAACCAGATCCCATTAAACTGACTTCTCATTCCACATCTCTCTGCATACCACCTGTGCAAAGGCAATGGGACATTCCCCGCGTCACCTTACATAGCCCAGACACAGACCCATAAATGCACTCTGATCCTATTCACTGATACAGAGAGGATGCAACCAGCCCCATCCAGAATGTGGGGATTCCAAATAAACGTCATTAAAAGAAGGTGGGATGAGGGGCAGTAAGGGAGAAGTGAGAATGGATTAAGAGATATTTAAGAGACATATTAATCAAGTGCAACATGTGAGCCTTATTTAGATCATGATTTGAAAAAGCCAACTGTAAAAATACATTTTCAAGATAATGAAGGAATTTTCAACATAAATCAGGTGTTAGATGAAATTGAGTTATTCAGTTTTTTAGATACAATAATTCTATTATTAATATAGCTTTAATAAAGTTCTTATTTTTAGATATTTATATTGAAGCATTTATTTATTTATTTATTTAGATTTTATTTATTTATTTGACACAGAGAGAGAGAGACAGCGAGAGAGGGAATACAAGCAGGGGAAGCAGGAGAGGGAGAAGCAGGCTTCCTGCTGAGCAAGGAGCCTGATGCGGGGCTGGATCCCAGGACCCTGGGTTCATGACCTGAGCCACCCAGGTGCCCGTTGAAGCATTTACAGATGAAATGATATGTCTTGTATTTGCTTTATAATACTCTAGTATGGGGGTGGGCAAATATTTTTCTGTAAAAGGGTAGATAGCAATATTTTAGGCTTCCTAGGCCACATGATCTAAGTCACAACTACTCAGCCTTGCTGTGATGGGAAAACAGTTATAGATATTGCACGCATGAATAGGTAAGGCTGTGTCCCAATGAAACTTTATTTTCAAAAACAGGAGACAAGCTGGATTTGGCTCATGGGGTCACAGTTTGCCAATTCCAGCTGCAGTGCAAAAAAAAAAAAAGCAGAAAAGTGAAAAAAAAAAACGACAAAATGTTGATATTATTAAAGTCAGATGACAGGAACACAGTGGTCCATTACACTATTTCTCTATTTTTGTGTATGCTTGAATATTTCCATAATCAAAAAGAATCAAACGCACTGAAGAGGTCTTTTCGCAAAGAAAGAAAACCATTTGCCTTTGACTTCTGTCCTTATCTCCCTCACTTCCTTTACTTTTGCCTGTTTCTCAGATCTGTTTCACACACCCACTCACAAATACACTTTGACTTCGATATATTTTAATCAAAATGAACTTCCTAGGCAGCCCAGTACTCCTGAGGAATGCAGTGAAATCCTTATGGTGGGTTCTCATATTCTTTCCCAGAATGCTCACAGGCCCATTTCCTTTCAGAGCTTTACACCCTTGAAAACACTTTTCCTAAAACGGAGATTCCGGGCCTCAGGGCTGAGGCCTACCAGCCTCTGGGAAGCATTGTTGTTTTCTTATTTCTCAGCAGGAAATAGGAATGTCCCAGGGAGGATTAGAACATTACCCGACAGCTCTGGTGAAGGGCTGGGAATACTGACTGGAAGTTGGAATCTGGTAGGAACATCTGGGAGTTCAAAGAAGGAAATGGTAAGCTATTCATCAAGCTCCATAAATTCTCTTAAAAGTAGATGACTGTGAAATAGACAGAAGACAATGGCGCATGTTGTCAGAGGAAAGGCATTACATACATCTCACTTGAAACTGCCCTGAATGTGTAGGCTGAATAGGTCATTTCAAACTGTGGGCCGCAGATCCACCGAGGACAGAATAGCTGTTGACCCTTCTCTTCCAAGATCCTTCAGTGGATGACAGGGGCACTTGCAAAAGCCTCCTCTAACCAGCTTCCGCCTGTAGGGTCGGGATGCTCTCCATCCACCCGCCATCAGCATCAGCCCCCAAGCCTCTGCCCCTCCTGGAAGGATTTCTCCCTTGACTTAGCCAATCCCCACCCTCTATTTGTAAAGGGGAAGAGGTCTTTCCTGACAACCCCAGCTTCTGGTGACCTCTCCATCTTATGAGCTTCTCCAGCACATTCTGCTGGTATCAGCTGTTACCATTTAATTGCAAGTTGCACTACGCATCACCGAGGATAAGCAATGCGGGCTGCTCGGGCTGCTGAAACAGATTAACCTCAAATTCTCAGTGACTTAACACGAAACATTATTGTCACTCACGTCACAGTACAAAGTGGCTACTCCTGGCCAGCTAAGCATTCACGTGGTCATTCGGGGTTCCCTAAGCTGTTTTGCAGCTCCACCCTCTTGGAGGTCCTTAGAGTCCTTGTTATTTAGTTGGCAGATGAGGAAAGAGCGCATAGGCAAGGTACACCCACTTCTACCGTACAATAGCGTGTCTGTGAGATTCCTCCATATTGTGCCTTAAAACAATAGTTTATTCTCTCTTGTTGCTGTGTAATGCTCTATGACGTGATCACACCACAATTTTTCCACTCTACTGCTGATGGGCATTTGCACTGTTTTCAGTTTAGGCCTATTATCAACAAAACTATTATGAATGTATCTTTAGGTGCACATGTCTATACATTTCTGTTGGGAACGCACCTAGTGGTAGAAATGATGGGTTGGAGGGAATGCATGGGTAAAACTTCAGTGGATGTTGCCAAATACTTTTCCGAAGTGGTTCTGCAAAGGTACATGTCCGCCAGCATTGCATGAGACGTCCAGTGGCTCTATATCCCTGCAAACATTTGGTACTGTCATGTTTCTCATTTAGCCATTCTGGTGTGAGTGCACTGGTATCTCCTCATGGATTGATTGGTTGATTGGTTGGTTGATTTTCTCACTGTGGTTTTAATGTGCATTTTTCTAATGATTAATGTAATTTGAGCACCTTTTAAAAGGCTCATTAGCCACTTCAATCTTCTCTTTTAAGAATTTTCCATTCAAATCTTTGGCCTACTTTTCTTTTGGGTAGTCTGTCTTTTTCTTATTCAGGATATAAATTTTTTTGTCACTTATGAATTGCAATGATATTCTCGAACTCTGTGACTTGCAGTTTTGCTCCCTTGCGGTTTGGGTTTTTTTTTTTTTTATATATATAAACAAAAGTTTTAAATTTCAATGAGATGTGGAGTATCGATCTTTTTTTTTCCCCCCCAAAGATTTTATTTATTTATTTGAAAGAGAGAGAGATCACAGGTAGGCAGAGAGGCAGGCAGAGAGAGCGGGGGAAGCAGGCTCCCTGATAAGCAGAGAGCCCGATGCGGGGCTCAATCCCAGGACCCTGGGATCATGACCTGAGCCGGAGGCAGAGGCTTTAACCCACTGAGCCACCCAGGCGCCCCGTATTGATCTTTTCTTTTAGGGGTAGTACTTTTTGTGTCCAGTTAAAGAAAGCCTTACCTATCCCAAGGTCATAAAGATATTCTTCTATGTTCCCTTTGTTATCTCTTGGAAGCTTTTTTGTTTTATCTTTCACCTTTAGGCCCATAATTTAGCTGTAATTTACTTTTGTGTTTGGTATGATGTAGGGGTCAAAGTTCTCCCATTTGAATATCCCTTGAGTCAGGACCATTTATTGAAAAGACCAGCCTTTCCCTGCTGTATTGCAATGTACATTTGTTACAAATCAGTTGATTATATGTGTGGGGGTCAATTTGGAGACTCTATTTCATTATTTTGGTCAATGTTCTATCCTTCCACTGATACTGCATAGTTTTGACTAGGGTAGCTTAAAATCAGTAATTTGCATCCTCTAACTTTGTTCTTACTCAAGATTATCTTTGCTGTTGTGGCACTTGGCATTTCAGAATTTGCTTGTTAGTTTTTACATGCACACATTTAAGTCTGTGGGGATTTTGCTTGGGATTGAATTGGACCTACAGATAACATTGGGGAGAGTTAACAGCTGCACAAATTTTTTTCAATTCATGAACATGGTATATAACTCCTCTTTTTTTTCTCCTTTCTTTAATTTCTTTTGGCAATGTTTTGTAGTTTTCCGTATACAGGTCTTGCACATCTTTTGTTAGGTTTCTTCTCGGGTGATTTTTTTTTTTTTTTTTTGGTATCATTGATAATGGAACTGCTTTTTTGAAATTTCACTTTCGAATTGTTTGTTGCTAGTATAAAGAAATACAGCTGACTTTTGCATACTGACTCTCTATTCAGTGATATTGACCCATTTCTTATCGATTTTGGCCTCTCCCACTTATAGTTTATTGGCCAGAACTCAGTCATATGGCCACACCGAAGGGCAAGGGAGTGCCCCGGGTGAAAAGGAAAGAAGTTTTAGGGAACACAGTGGGTTCTTCCATACACTACACTGAGATTTTAACATTCCTGGACTTACCCTGTCACTTCACTACGCTGCAAGGAACTCTAAAGTTCTCCATCTTAAAACACTGTTTAGCTAATATAACTTGAGGAGTCATTCACCTTGAAATCGCATGGTGGAATCCTGCTCCACAGTGGACATAAAGATCATCCAAACTATGCTTATGTTTCTATGGTTTTATTTATTTTTTTAAGATTTTACTTATTTATTTGAGAGAGAGAAAAAGCAGAGGGGAGAGGCAGAGGGAGAGGGAGAAATAGAGAGAAGCAAGGTCCCCACTTATCAGGGAGCCGAGCGGAAGGCAGATGCTCAACCAGCTGAAACACCCAGGCACCCCTGTTTCTATGGTCTTAGATTAAAATAGAAACAAAGCACATACCACATACCTCCTAATGAACTTGCAGACAATATGATGACCCACCCCACCCCTCAGTTTTATTATAACTACCCAAACCTAAAGTCACACATCAGCAAGTTGCTTTATTTTTGAATGACCTGATTCAATATTTTCACTCTCAAATGCTATAATCTCATGTTTTGTTTAAATCCCATTACCACACGCAAATGATCTGCTTTCTCAATTAACCTAATTTGTTTATAAAATGGCAGTGGCTAAGTCCACGATTCAGTCACTGAATTCTGATTGGCTGGTGCTGGGCACGTCAGAGTCCTGATTGGTTGAATGCGAGGGGCGTCTTAAGTCTGTCCACAATGAATATAAGACACAGTTAACTGCTTTTGTGGTGATCAGACATGCTCTTGTTTTATATTTTACACAGAACATAATTTCATTCGTTCTTGAGTGCACATCTGACAATGTTTAGGTTAAAGGATTCTGAAGCTGGGATGCTCCAAAACACGACGTCTCCCCCTAAACAGCAGCAGGAAACAAGGCCCATTTCCACCGCATGTCTGAACAGACCGCACTGCTGTGAACAAAGGAGGAACTTGAATATGAATGGGGTGCTACCCATTGTCACATATGCCAGGAGGATGTTGGATAAAGCCTATCAAGGTCTGGGGCTCAGGTTCAATCGTACAAGGCTCTGAACCTCCAAGGAGCAGGCTCCGAGTTTCCCTTTCAGAGGAGTGGAGTCTGGCTCTGCTTCCCGTTTCACCCCATGTCTAGCACAGAGAAAGCATTTGTGAAAGGAAGGACGGTTCAAGAGGTCATTTCCCAGCTCCACGGAACCTTATTCCCTCTTTCTCTCCCCTTCCCTCTGTCTCCCCCCTCTGCTCTTCCCTCGGGAGCTCCTAAGCAGGTGTTTGGGTAAAACTTTCCTGACAAAAGCTGTCAGCCGCTCTCCCAGCCCCTGCTCCACACCCGCCCCAGGCCCTCCACTTTTCCCTTAGACAGCCTTTCCATTTTTTGTTCTCTTTTGCTTCATTACGTTTCTAAGGTGTTTTTCCCCATGTGCTGTTAAATCACATCGGAGCCTCAATCAGTGGCTTAAATTCAAATTCAAAGGCCAGAAACCGGGGATAGTAGTGCCGAAGACAAAGTGGCCTCCAAGGGCCCAAGGAAAAAAAGTCCTTGTAGCCTTTCTCCTCCACTGTGTCAACTGTACTTCTCCTAGTCACGTTCTGGTCAGAGTTCTCGGCGTGCGTGTGTGTTGGGGTGTTTGTTTTGTTTTTCTGGACAATCAGGATGGCGGAGCAGGTGCTGACACCCAGGAAGGGCGCTGGGGAAGTTTGGGACTAGTTTTGATGGACAGGGTCGGCTGACATTCTCAAAGGGCCCAGCAGGTGGCAGTGTTCTCCATACCGGCGGAGCCCACCAGGGTCTGCGCTGAGAACCGGGGAAGGGACCTGAAGACAAATTGGCCGGGGCAGAAAGACCATTCCACCTGCCTGTGTTGTGCTTTTGTTTTTTGTTTGTTTGTTTGTTTGTTTGTTTGTTTGTTTGTTTGTTTACAGTTTACGTCTGAAACATTGTAGTAAAAATAAGCAGCGTAGGCTTTTGTAAAAATGGTAGAAGAGAACCTGCCTTCCCTTTTCATGTCACCAGCTGCCCTTGGCGGCCCAAGGCCCTTACTGTGATGCTCCCCAGGGATCTGTCTTTCCAGAAACATCCATGGGGGTGTTTCCAATTATTTCCAACCCTCAGCTTCACGCCTGTCCCATCATCCCGTCACCGGTCTGCTCCCACACCTCGGGAATGACCTACTCTCTGAAACTGGTCAGCCAGCCCCGCCTCCATCTCCTGGGAGAACCGTGCACCCTGCCAAGGGGACGCTGTGAGGGAGACAGTCTGAGGAAAACCCTAGTGCCCAAAGGAGCCACGCACGGCGGTGGCTGTTTGCTGTAAGGAAGACATTTCGGGGCTGGCGGACGTTTTGCCAGGTTTGTACTGCCTGTCCAACTGGCAGCTACTGCAAGTTCAACAGTGAGAAGTATCTCCTCTCCCACCCACAGCCTTCATATAAATATTTCCTTCTACCATCTGTCACACAGCCCCAAGTCGTAGTATTGAAAATAAGCTTCTTTTGATTTGGAGAATGGTCAGGTTTTCCAGAGCTTCCTACTGAAAATGTAACCTTGGCGGGTGGGGGGGAGACATTGCTCAGCGGGGAGTCTGCTTCTCCCTCTCCCTCTGCCTCCTCCCCCCTGCTCATGCTCTGTGTCTGTCTTCCTCTCTCTCAAACAAATTAATTAATTAATTTTAAAAAAAAGACTCTCTGGTGATTTTCCCAATGATAATGTAAAACATTTTTACATGTACAAACTGTATTAATATAAAAGTTAATTAGAAAGCTAAACGTTGGGGCACCTGGCTGGCTCAGATGGTAGCGCATGCGACTCTTGATCTTGGGGTCCTGCGTTCCAGCCCCACGTTGGGGTTTAGCTTGTACTTAAAATTACAAACATACATATTTAAAAAAGAAAGAAAGAAAGCTACACATTTCTAGAAATTTTGTTTTTAAAACTGGCCACTTTTAACACCTCAGAGTTTTGGTTGGGGGGACAGGCCTGAGGCAGGCAGGAAATCTAGGGGGGAAACTTTTAGTACGTCTAGCTTTTACCTATCATCAGCTAACTTTAATCAGCATCGTTAAACGCCCACTATGTGCCATCAGGTACAACACTTTGTATACATCATTTTGTTTAGTTAGTATTGGACCGTTTTATCAACAGGAAATCGAGGCTTCACAAAGTTCACTTGCTCAAGATCCCTAACCTTATAAGCACTAGCCAGGAGTCAAACCAGAATGCGAGCCCAGATTCTAGAATTTCCTGCCCTTTCTCCCCGACCACACTGCAGTTATGCCAGAGTAAGCCAACATCACAAATCCTGGAGAGGTGACCAGCTACCGGAAATCTCCAAAAGTCCCCATAATATTTGTTGCAGGTCTATTAAAATGAAAAAGACAGAATTCTCATACAGGTATTCCCTGCTTTTGAAAATCTATGTTCTGCTACTTCACTTTTATAAAAAGACTGACGTTAGTACCTGTTTTTGCTAATTGAAAGAAATCTGAAGGGGCGCCTGGGTGGCTCAGTGGGTTAAAGTCTCTGCCTTCGGCTCAGGTCATGGTCTCAGGGTCCTGGGATCGTGCCCCGCATGAGGCTCTCTGCTCAGCAGGGAGCCTGCTTCCCCCTCTCTCTCCACCTGCCTTTCTGCCTACTTGCAATCTCTCTCTTTGTCAAATAAATAAATAAAAATCTTAAAAATAAAAACAGTGATGAAAGAAATCTGAAGACAGTTTCTGCTTTTACGACAAAAAGCAAAAATGACATTCGGCATTTGTCTTGCAGCGAGAGGCCTCATCGTGCTCAGCATCTTGGCATGAGACCACCACAGCTTTGAACTCTATCTGTGTGCACATCTGGGCTTTATCTCGATTTAATTTGTGCTTCCGTTAGCAAGAGGTCTCCTAAGGTATCAGAAAAGCCTAGGAGAAGTGATTTTTGGCGTCTGGGAACCCTCAGAACTTTTGCCATATAAATACATGGTTAGTCCTTCCTCACTCTAGGCCATTTCTGCTTACAAAAGGTTTCAAAGGAACAGCCTACTTTCAGATAGCAGGGGAAACCTGTAAACATTACCCTGACCTCCTGGGTTCTCAGATGCTATAGTGAGAAGGATTTTCTAGTTCTCTTGCTAGATCAGGACTGGAATTCATTCTTAGCGACTTCTACACAATACAATATACTATTCGAAAGGGAGATCTGGTTAGCCACTGGGACATAGGGTCATCACAGCTAAGCCCTGATTCCGATTCTATGTCCTTTTAAATAAAGTCCCAGCACATAGAACTCTTTGCCTTGCTCCACATCCACGTCCTAGCGGCTCCCACCCCCATGACAAATATATATACAGACTTGAGTGCCCACATGCTTCTCCTGCTCATAGACACCCTTAGCTAACCCGTGGCTCCAGAGAGCATAGGGGACACCAAGCATTAACCCATCCGTCTTCAAGGGATGACAAAGGGCACATTGTGTGCCCCACAGAGGCAGCTTGTTTGGCTCTCAGGCCTTGGTGATCAGGGCCAGCCCATGGCATGGTTCCCATGTTATGGGGATGATACTTTTGAGTATATATTAAACTGGTGTATGTTTTCTTTCCGATTAAATCATGGTGCTCTGTGGTTCTCCACCCACTTAATCAACAGGTTTCCATGCTTCAGGGAAAGGGAGATGCCAAAGGGAAAAACCAGGTCGTTGTTCAGCTTTGGCTGCCAAATTCTTTTTTTTCTTTTTTTTTTTTAATCCCTTGCAAGACAACAGTAGTGAACAGCAGCCTCCAAAGTGGGGTGTGCCAAGACAACAAACCAGGTGCAGGAAAAGAATATTAGCACTGCTATTTTCATTTTTATCTTATGCTTTAAAAATGCCTATTTGGGGTTATATGCTTTATAAAGCACATAATACATTAGTACAGTGTTAAATATATAAAATTCTAAATATATATATGGTATACATATATATCAAATATGTACATATTCAAAAAAAGTATTGCTTAGAGTTTTATATGTTGACTTTAACTACAGGCCATAGGGAGAGATAAGTTAAATATCCACTCATCTAGGGCAAAGGTAGATCATACCGCCAGTGTGGGAAAGTGGGGGAGAGAAGAGGAGGAGAGGTAAATAGTATGTGTGTTGGGGTGGGGGTGGGGGGCATGTGTCATTCCCCATTTGGGCTTGAAACCCTGTTGGGTCAGTCCAGGAGACTCCCAGAGCAGTGGGGCTATTCCTTCTTAACTCAGGCACCTTAGGAAAGGTCCACATCCAACATGGGCCGCCCAGGTCGAAGATGGTGAAGAGATAGGTGGGCTGCAAGGGGGTCTCACAGAGCCCTGAACTCTCCAGTGGGAGTGTAACAGCAGCCAAGGGTCCCAGTCTCCCAAGGGGCTTGAGTAAGTGCTTCGAACCAGCAGATTACAAAAAGTTGAGGGATAATGAGAGGCCGTCAAATGTAAGAACCAAATGACCAGGACTATTGATGAAGGAGCCATGAGAGTCCGGTGAGACGAGCTTAACCTGAGTGAGCATTTGGCAGGCACTGGAGATTCAAAAACCAGATCAAAACAGCCTCTCTACAGTGAAGACCAAGAAGGACATGGAGGAGGACTCCCAGACCCGTCACCCTCATGAGGACACGTTCATATCCATTCCCACTCAGATGCCCCTATAGCCAAATACCATTTTTTATGGGTTGAAGTGTGTCCTCCACCAAATTTATATGTTGAATTCCTAACCCTTTAATAAGAATTCTTTGTGTGTGTGCACACATTTAGTTTTACTATAACAAAGCAACTTGTATACTTTTAACATTTAAAAGTGAGCATTAGGGGCACCTGGGTGGCTCAGTGGGTTAAGCCTCTGCCTTTGGCTCAGGTCATGATCTCAGGGTCCTGGGATCGAGCTCCACATCGGGCTCTCTGCTCGGCGGGGAGCCTGCTTCCCCCTCTCTCTCTGCCTGCCTCTCTGCCTACTTGTGATCTTTCTCTCTGTCAAATAAATAAATAATAAAATCTTTTTTAAAAAAATAAATAAAAGTAAGCATTATCTTTCCTTTCCAGTAAAACAAAAAGAAAATTTAAAAATAAACAGGAACAAAATTACAATTAAGATTTCTTCACCCAATGTGGGGAGAGGGGTTTTTCACACAGCAGCTGGGTGGCCTACAGTGTAACTCAATTCTGACACTGTCTACCCAGCACTGGCATCCGGTGCCACAGGTTAAGGGCTCAGTCCTACAAGACTGCCCTCCCCCCGCACTTCAACGCCAATTGCAGGCCCAGGACATCACCTGCACTTCTGATTGGAGGGTCCAATGACCCACTCTTTGGATTTGATTAATTTGCTAGAGCAGCTCACAGAACTTAGGGAAACATTTTATTTATGGAAAACATGCATAGGGTGAGGTATGAGCAAAAAGCACAGAGCTTCTGTGCCCTTTCTGAACACACCACTGCCCTTGGGTCTCCCCAGCCTGAAAGCTCTCTGAACCCCATCCTTTTAGGGATTTATGGAGGCTTCGTTACATAGGCACCATGGATTGGCCATCGGCAACTGACTCAACCTCCAGCCCCTCTCACCTCACCAGAGGTGGGGGTGGGGTGGGGGGTGGGCAGACCAAAACTTCCAACCCTCTAGTCACATGGTAGGCTCCATAGGCAACCAGCCCCCATCCTTAGGTGTGGTCCAAGTTAACCTCGTTAACACAACAGAGGACAGCTTTACTGATCTCACCGCTTGGGAAATTCCCAGAGTTTTAGGAGCTCTGTGCCAAAAACAGGACAAAGGCCAAATATATACTTGTTACCATAAATCACAGTATCACACCCCTAGTACCTCAGAATGTGGCCTTAATTGGATATGGGATTGTTGCAGATATAATTAGTTAAGATGAGGTCATACTGAATAGGATGAGCCCCTAGTCCATGACTTGTATCCTTACATAAAATGGGAAACTGGGAGACAGAACTAACCCTACTGGCACCTTGACCTTTGACTTCTGGCCTCCAGAACTGTGAGACAATCAGTTTCTGTTGTTTCAGGCTGCGTACTTGGTTCCAGCAGTGCTAGCAAATTAACACATCATCTTTGCTAAGGCCGCAAGGTGCAAGGGGAGAAATCTAAAAGACTAGATCTGTATTCAAGAGGGGCTAAGAGAGGGGGGCTCAGTCAGTTGAGCGTCTGACTCTTGGTTTCAGCTCAGGTCATGATCTCAGGGTGGTGAGACCCAACCCTACATCAGGCTCTGTGCTCAGCTTGCAGAGTCGGCTTGGAACTCTCTCCCTCTCCTTCTGCCCCTCTCGCTCATTCTCTCTCTCTCTCTCTCTTTCTCTCTCTCAAATAAATCAATAAATCTTTAAAAAAAGAAAAAAAGAAGGGCTGAGAACGCCTGGAGAGATTACTCTAAACTAAAAGAAAATGAGGTCTCTTGAATTCCCTTTCATAGACAAGTGGAAGTCTCTGCCCCCAGAGGAAATAGAGGCCGTAGGTAGAGGAAGATAAGAATGGTCCCAAAGACTGTCGCCCTTTTCTGCACATCTGAGTGTACTGAGTAAGACTGCAGCCCAGCTCCACTCAATTTCACAGACATTTAGGCCTTCCCCTCTTCCTCTGTCTCGGTGCCACCAGAGCCCAGCCCCCGGATATTTTACGGTTTCTGGGCTGGTAACTTATATGATAGCATAGTCTTATATTAGATCCCAGCCTCCTCACTCCTTTCTCTGGCCCAGGTAGCAGCTGCCCAACTTGCCCAGGAGCAGGCGCACGCTGGAGCTGTTGGTGCAAACTCACCAGAGCTGGTTGTTGAATTTTCAGGAATTTTAGCGGCCAGTTGTTAAATACAGTCATTACTAAAAATTAAGATACAAAAACTTACAGCAAACTAAATTGCATATTTTTCAAAAAGTAATAAATACAGGCATACCTCATTTGATTGAGCTTCGCAGATATGTTACGTTTTTTATAAGTTATAGGTTTGCAGCAAGCCCGCAGTGAGCAAGCCTATCAGCACTGTATTTCCAGCAGCATTTGCTCCCTTCAGGGCTCTGTCACAGTTTAGTAATTCTTGCAAAATTTCAAGGTTTTTTGTTATGATTATCTTTGACATGGTGACCTGTGATTAGTAGCACTCACTGGAAGCTCCGATGAGGATTACCATTTTTTAACAATAAAGTCTTTTATAAGTGAAGGTGTGTATTTTGTTTATTTTACACACCATGCTGTTGCACACTTAACTAGACTACGGCAGAGCGTAAACATAACTTTTACCTGCACTGGAAAACCAGAAAATGCATTCGACTCACTATTTTGCGATACTCACTGGATTTCGTGTCTCTCCAAGGTACACCTGTACTCAAAAGCCATCATTTCCTAATTGTGTCCCTCTAGTTTCCTACTATCTGTGCTTATGAGGTGATTCATATCTATTGCCAACGTATGGTAGAAATACTTAATCGGGAACCTGGGTGGCTCAGTTGGTTAAGCAACTGCCTTCGGCTCAGGTCATGATCCTGGAGTCCTGGGATCAAGTCCCGCATTAGGCTCCTTACTTGGTGGGGAGTCTGCTTCTCCCTCTGACCCTCCCCCCTCTCATGCTCTCTTTCTCTCTCATTCTCTCTCAAATAAATAAAATCTTTAAAAAAGATACTTTATCATGAGCTACTGCTGTCTATCTCTTGCCAAGTCCTTGTTCAGTGAAGGCATGCTGGGAGCTTGAACTCCACAGTGGTGGGAGGATTTACATCATGGAAACAGGCAAATGCTACGTATCAGCACCACCGCCCCCTCCCAAGAGAGCCAGTTGCTAGGTTTTTACTAGCAAGAAATGCTGACGTGGGCCCCTTTGTTCTGATAAAGTAGTAGGTGAACTAAGAAAAGCTTGAGAAACAACTATTATCAGGTGCACTGTGGTATGATTTGGGATTTATTTCTTTTAAGATTTTATTTATTTATTTGACAGGGAGAGACACAGTGAGGAGGGAACACAAGCAGGGGTTGTGGGAGAGGAAGAAGCAGGCTTCCTGATGAGCAGGGAACCGGAAGCGGGGCTGGATCCCAAGACTCTGGGATCATGACTTGAGCCAAAGGCAGACGCTCAACAACTGAGCCATGCAGGTGCCCCTGGATTTGGGATTGACACCATGAAGAAGGAGCAATGAAAACAAACCCAGTCTTCCACAGCTCCACAGAGGGAGATACCCAGTGAGACCAGCCACGTGTCCCCAGACATGGAGTGGACACCAAACAAGTAGCTACTCGCCGCAGGCCCTTTGCTCTCTTTGGCCACTACTGAATATCCACAGTGCTGGACAGGGAACTTCTGAGCTGGCTTCTACCTAACCATCCCCATAGCTGTAAAATATCCTGCTTCTCGCCCTGCTTCCCTGCAGCAAGAGAGTGAGGGAGCCCAGAGGGACCCCGACCTCCGGGACCGAGCCACAGTACCCTGCAATCCACTCTGTAAACACTCCCCACTCCACTGGCCGGCGCGGTATTTTTACCAGCTAGGAGAGCTGAATCCTTGGGAAGGCAGCTCTTTTTATAGAGTTACAGGTATATAAATAGCAGGTGATCCCACTTCTGTGATAGGTGCCAAGCACAGTGTTTCTGGGACCACAGCAATCCCAGCCAGGCTCGGGGGCTGAGCAGGGCCTGTCACCAGATCCACTTACCGACAGTGTGTGGCCTTGGGCGAGCGATGATCTTTCTAAGCCTCCCATTTTCTCATCTGTAAAGCAGGAAAACAGATTGTCTGAAGTTGAGTGAGCAAGAGAAAGAGATTTAAGTCTATATTTGTCAAAGTTACAATATTAACCAAGGCAACAGAGGGGAAAGAGTGGTTTACCTATAAATTAATTGGAGGTAGGTGTCGTAGAGGTGGTGACATAATCTAAATCCTTGCCATCACAGCAGAAAAGCAGAAGTCAAGCATAGTTTTTTAGAGAGAGGGGGTAGCTCCGAGAAGCAGTAAAAACAGAACAGGTCAATTAGTTACCTTTACAGTCTGGGACTCAAGGTGGGGAGAGCCACAGCTGCTGCTTCTCATGGCCAGATTTTCTGTGGGTTGTTTTTGGTTTGCTTTTTTTAGGTTCTTAATCTTGTTCCTGCATTTCCTTGATTCAACTTTTAAAGAAGAAAATAGTTGTGCATTATATTAGCTAGATTCGTAACCTCTTGAAAAGTGAGTTGATTTCATTTGTTCTTTTCCCTGGAGTTAAGTTTACATGCCTTGCTATGAGAACACTGGAAATAGTTTATTTTTCTAGTTCCTAGGCTTTGTAAGTTTCTGTAGCTCCTTTAAGTTGGTGTTGTATGTCTCTTGATTTATAATATGTTGGAGAATCATTCCAAATAAAGCCTTCTTTTCTTGCAGAAATATGTAAAGAAATAGCTCCAGATGATGCAGAGTTTGAAAAGAATGCTTTCATCTCTGGAGCACGAAGCTGGGGGGCAGGCAGTTGTGGACGCCTGAGTCCGCCTCCTGCTTGGTCTCTGCGGCAACCTCCTGCCCTACCCCCATCTCCAGGCCAAATAGGAAGTCTTGGACCGATGAACCCCAAGTTCACAGGCCTGTTAGGGGTGTTTGGATAGGCTTCAGGAGACCCACCACCCCCAAAGAATTACTTTTGCAACCATGTGTTTTCCTGGGAAGAGTGTCCAGATTTTCAGTCTCCAGGACCCTAGAACTGAAAAGGTTTAGCCATATATAGGTTTCTAATACTCCTGACAAAGCAAACTTAAGAGGTTTTTACACCTATATAAACAGTAAAGATTGTGATTCTCTACCCCTTCCTATGTTTGTAACGTGGAGTGGTGGTTAAGAGCTCCAAATCTGGACCAGAATACCCGGGATGGGAAGCCAACCTCCACCGTTTCCCAGCTGTGTGGCCTCGGGCAAATTACTTAACCTCTCTGTGCCCGTTATCGCAATTTAAAAAATGGGGCAAATAATAGCACCTACCTCACTGGCTTGCTGTTGTGAGGGTTATAAGTTAGTAGAGGTAGAGTGCTTAGAACAGAGCCTGGCACCAAGGCGGCGGCGTTAGGGGGTACATCCTTCACGCGCACTGACAATTCACAGTGGTCACCCCGAACTGAACTGTGTGGGTAGCTTCTGTGTGCTCGGGGATGTCGCTGAAGCACATCCTGGCGATCATGCTTTAGCAGGCTCTAAATGCATAGATGACACCACAGACATTCCTTGGAAAAGAGCAGAGCCTTCCTGTTGCTGTGCTTTCTGTGTTGAGGGGTGGGGGGCGTAGGTCAGGCCAATTCCGCATGAAGCACCCCTCTGTGGCTTCCTGGGGCCTCGTCATCTGCTAGGCTAGCCGGGCTGTGTCCCAGCCTTACCATCATGCTACCTCGCCCACCCTCTTCTGAGCCCAGCTGGCTGACGGGCCCTCATCCCAAAAGACCTTGCGCGGGCCCCTCCTCTGAGAAGCCATTTGTGCGCACCTGCTCCCGGTGGAACGCACGCGGCTCTTCCCAGGAGCGCCCGCGCCCGCGCCCGCGCCCGCGCCCGCGCCCGCGCCCGCGCCCGCGCCCGCGCCCGCGCCCGCGCCCGCGCCCGCGCCCGCGCCCGCGCCCGCGCCCGCGCCCGCGCCTCCACCTTGCGTGCTACGCCCTGCGCCAGCTTCCTACAGCTCATCGCATTCTCGCAACAACCCCTACAGAAAACAGAAATAATTATTATCCCCCCGTTACAGATCAGGGAATTTCGGCCGAGAGGAACTTCTAAAACAATCTCTCAGAGGCCAAGACCCATACTTCAGTCCACTTCTGCCAACTTCCTCTCTGATTCCGCCTAATCCCAGCAGCATTTTTCCCCCCGTTAATTTGTTTCAGATCTCCTGTCAGAGATCATACCTGATTCATTTCTGTACCTCAAACATCTATCCCTGTGCGGGGCATACAGTAGGTGTTAATAAACGGATGGATGGATCTTGAATTCAGACTCTGCAGAATTTCTGCGCCAGCTCTCCCCAGACGACAACCTTCAAGAAAAGGCTTCCAGCCTTGATCTGGTGATCTTTAAATACTTAATGAATTCAACAAACAAGTATTTGTTTAGTGTCTATTATAAGGCAGGCAGGCAAATGTGGAGGATACAGCAGTAGACAGAACAGCAGAACCTCCTGCCCTTGGGCACTTATGTTCTCTTTCTACGGACAGATGCTTTGTGGGGACGCCCTCTCAGGCCCAGTAGCCCCCCTGAGGGCCTCCTCTGGGTTCACCGGCCCCACTCGCGGAGAGCTGCTGCTGCTTCCCCCTCCTCCCCCTCCTCCCCCTCCTCCCTGGTACTGACTCCAGGGAAGGGCCTGGGCATGTCCAGGACAGGCTGTCCCCGCTGTCTAGTCTGGGCTGCTGTTAGCAGGGGGATCAAGGAGAGAAAGTGCTGCCAGGAGTGCAGGCGGGGGAAGCCAGGCGCTGAGGGCAGAGCTGGCTCCGGGTCCAGAGTTCTGACCAGAGGTCCCTCACAGGGACATACTTCAGAGGCTCTGAGACTGACCAGGGACCCAAGGTCACAGAGCTCACCACACATGTCCTTCCTGATATTTTCCTTCCATGCACAGGTTTTTGACCTCGAAATCCCTTGTAGTTGTGGAAGGGAGGGAAGGTATAGTCTCTTACCTGAAAGGAAATCTTGTTAGGTTAGGAAGGCTCGACGCAGAGCCCAGAGGGTGGGTCAGATCAACCCTGATTCTGTCCTTCCAGTTGCCCCTCTCTCCACCCTACGAGACAAACACAGCTGTTTGGGCATCTGACCTCCGTACACAATGCGACAGTCTTGGCTCTGACCTTCAGTGTTCTTTAGCATCCCTTTCTGGGTCTCCCACACCATCTCACCTTCCACCCAACCTGTGCACCCAGTGGTGTCCCCCTCAGTCTAACACCCTCTCCCACACACCCCTGAAGCTTCTGTGATTAGCTTGTTTTACTTCAGTGACTATATATGCATGCATTGGGTTACTTGGGTGAACGTGGGGATACTGGAATATAGAAGCTTCTTCATCTTCAAGGGTCCAGACAGATCATCTCTATCATTTGATTTCCCTCTCCATAAGACAGGGAGGTAGCTGACACTTTGGGAAGGTGCCCATACCTTGTCTATTCTTTGCCTTGTGTGCTGTTTCAGCAAAAACCAAGGCTGAATAGAAATCCAAAGGAGTGGAAATTACAGGGAACACTGTGCTTTTCTAGGCCTGTGTTCCAAAGCGATGATAAAACATCCAAGTACACTTCCATTCCCAGCTCAGAAACCACAACAGATGGCAGCAAGTGTGGGCAGTAATTAGAGGCCAAGGTGAGGGAACAGAGTCATCCATCAGGCTCTGGAAAACCTCATCAAAGGAAATCAGCACAGAGAATAAAGGCTCATTGGGTTTGTTTTGGAAGGAAGGATGGGGGATTATGTCCTGGCTCCTGCGAGTACAAGAGACCTGGCAGTGGCTGGGACTGTGCAAATATGAAACCCAGTAATTACGCATTGTGGGCAGGGCCAGCCTGCTTTCCCAGCGCCACATCCACTTCCTGTGGTGGGTGGCAAGTCTGCAAGGCACCGTGATGCCAAGTTTTCTCAGCTCTTTTCTCAGTGTGGCGACGTTAGAGGAAGGCCAAAGAGCGTGATCTAGAAACACAGAGTGACCCACTGTGAAGATCATTTGAGCAAGACGGGCCAGGTTTCAGCCAGGATGGCTAGTTCTTTGTGAACAGAAGCTAAGGCATGGAGCATGTGCTGGTGGCCGAACCAGGCTGGGAGAACACGGATCTCCCTGATGAAGAGGCACCAAAGGCAGGAGGGTGAGGAAGCACCTTCTCTGACCTGGGCCAACGAAGTTTGACCAACTTCATCATTTCCCAAGAACTGCATGGAAGTGTCCAGGGATTTCTGACCCCGTGAGAAGTTTAGGGTCAGGATCCCCATGTTCTCCCTTATCCCTCACCTTAGCACCCTCTCTCGGGAGACATGGCTCCTTTCCCTTTACCCACCAAATCAACTAAATAAAAATGATCTAATCTGGTAAAAGTCATCACTGGGTACCTTTACACATAGGAGCGATGGGAGTGAGAGGTACCCAAGAGGATGAAATTGTGGTTCCCACGATTTGGGAGGGGAGGGGCTCAAAGGAGGGAAATGGCCATTGGGGATGACAATGATGACAACTTTGGGAGTGTCCCTCCAAAAAGGAGTCCTTCCCAGGGTTTGCACCCCATGGAGTGACACTCCAGGGTATCTGTCCACTTGTGCCCATGTGACTGGGTGGCACAGGCCCTGGGGTGAGGACCACCCACAGAACTCCAAAGGACCAATCCGGAAGTCTCATTAGCTCCACCTCCCAGAAGATTGTGGAACAAAGCCTTGCCCACAGTGAGTGCTCAATGATCTCAGTAGGATGTTTGTGCAAAATCTACTTACCTCATGTAAACCTGCTCAATTTTTAGGAGGCATCCCTACTGGGATATGTTACTCAGCATTCTGGGAGTTACTTTCTCACATGCTATGGCTGGCTTGCAGGTCACTGATTGGAAAAGATAGGTAGTGAGCTGAAGAACACAATGCTGTTTCTTTTTTAGTTCTCTACAGACATGTGTCACCAAAAAGTCTTTGAATTTTTTCCCCAGCTGTACTGAGATGTCATTGATTGAATATCTCTAAAGATGCAAAAAAAAAAAAATTTAAATAATAATTTCAACAATTATTTTTAGGTTTTACTTGCTAATGTTTATATTAATATTTGTTCATAGGATAGAATCTAGGAAAAACCCAGAAAATTATTAAAATAATCTTTTAATCTCTTATAACTGCACAAATAAGAGTTAGCCACCAATATCTTTCTATAAATATGCTTCCAGCATTCTTTCTCTGCCCCCCTTTTTATTTTTAAAATTGGGATCTTTCGGTGTTATATCTGGGATACACACACACACGAACACACACACACAGACATATAATATCTTTCATTTAGTCATATTGCAAATACCGACAAAGAATATTTCTTCGTGCACTCCTAGAAACACTACCACAATCAAGATACAAAATATTTCCATTACCCGGGGCACCTGGGTGGCTTAGTCAGTTAAGCCTCTACCTTTGGCTCAGGTCATGATCCCAGGATCCTGGGATCAAGCTCCAAGTGGGCTCCTTGCTCAGCGGGGAGCCTGCTTCTCCCTCTGCCTGCCGCTCCTCCCACTTGTGCGCTCTCTCTCTGTCAAATAAATCAAATCTTTTTTAAAAATATTTTCATCACCCCAAAAATTTCTCTGTGTCCTTTCTCAGTCAGCACTCTCAATCGCCAGCTCCAGGAGACCACCAATCAGCTACCTGTCAGCATAGATTAGATTTGTTCTTCTAGTGTTCACGTAAATGAAATCATACCTACGTATTCTTTAATGTTGCCTTCTTTCACTCAGCCTAGTGTTTCTGAGGTTCATCCACATTGTTGCAAGTATAACTAGTTCATTCCTCTTGATTATGGAGTAGTATTCCATCGTCTGAATACACCTGTTTACCCATGCACCTGCTGATAGACATTTGGATTGTTTCCAGTTTGGGTCTACTATGAATAGAGCTTCTCTGTACAGGTCTTCATGTGGACATATGTTTTCATTTCTCTTGAGTAAATATCTAGGAGTAAAGTTACTGGATCATAAGGTAGGTATAAGTTTAAATTTATTTATTTTATTTTTTAAAAAGATTTTATTTATTTATTCGAAAGAGAGAGCACATGTGGGAGAGAGAGCAGGATTTGGGGGGTGGGGAGGGAGCGGAGGCAGAGGAAGAAGCAGGCTCCCCTGCTGAGCAGGAAGCCCTACGCTGGGCTCCACCCCAGGACCCTGGGATCATGACCTGAGCCAAAGGCAGATGCTTAACTGACTGAGCCACCCAAGTGCCCCCAAATTTATGTTCTTTTTAAATTTTAAATTTCTATATTAAATTTCTATATCTTACAAAGTATTGGTACTGTCTTATAGCCACACAATAGTGTGTGATCGTTCAGTTCCTTCGCACACACATGAACACTTGGTATGGTCAGTCTTTTTAATTTCAGCCACTTGATTGACTGTGTCATTACATACACTATTTTTTAAATTCAACATTCTATTTTAAGTGTTACCCGTGATATTAAATATTCTCTGTAAATGTCGCTCTGTGGATATATCATATATCATTGTACAGGTGAATCAAAATTCAAATAAGTAGTTTGGTGAATATTTCAGTTGTAGTGTTCTCCATAATTAATGCTGACATCTTTGTCAGAATAAGTGGTTATTTCCTCCAGATAAATTACTTCAGTCATTCTTTCTTATGGCAGAAAAATTAGAAAAGTATGAATAAGCAAAAAGAAAAAAATTGTCTACAATTTTACCACTTGGGGATGGCTAAACCACATCTGAAAATAAGGTCAACTTTTTAAAAAGTGAAAAAGTTGGGGAGGGGGTTAGGGGGTTGGGTGAGCCTGGTGGTGGGTTTTGAGGAGGGCACGTATTGCATGGAGCACTGGGTGTGGTGCATGAACAATGAATCTTGGAACACTGAAAAAATAAAATAAAAATTAAAAAAAAACTTGGGAAAAAAAGTGAAAAAGTCACAGTGGAGAAAAAAGTTATTTAGGACTCTTGATACGTATTAGCAACAGCTCATTTCTGGCATTTTGGCAAGGAGAAGAGATTCTACCATTTCATTCTGTCCAAGGGACAGCTTTGGATGCTTCCAACGGAAGGGGTCCAAACCTTGAAAATAACCCCCTACTGATCTCAGGGCAGACTCTAGAGATGCTATCTCTAAAAGTCTCAAATGGAGGGGCACCTGGGTAGCTCAGTTGATTGAGCATCTGACTTTTGATTTTGGCTCAGGTCATGATCTCAGGGTCGTGGGATCAAGCTCTGTGTAGGACTCCACGCTCAGTGCAGTCTGCCTGACGTTCTCTCTCCCTCTCCGTCTCCCTCTGCTCCTCCTGCTCGTGCTCATGCTCTCTTTAAAATAAATAAATAAAAAATCTTTAAATAAACTTAAAAATAAAAACAAAAATCTCAGATGGAGCCCTAACCCTCTCCAGAAGACGCTGAAATGTACAAAACTAGGAAGCAAAACAACAGGCTCTTTCTTTCAGCCACCCTCCTCCCCCTCTGCCAAATATATGTATTCTACAAAGCATTCTCATAGAATCCTCCCATTTCTGGGCTTTGGAAAGAATGCGTTGCTCGACACACCCTCTCTGGATCCAGGGAGGAACTTCCTAAAAGCTGGGTGGTGTGTGTTAAAAGCAAAGAGAGGCTCCGAGCTGGACTGTAAGGACAGGTCCGGACGGGCAAATGTCTCGAAGCCCCAGGCTGTTGAGCACACATAGGAAGACACACAGGTAGAAACCACCACTCTCAAGATGGTAAAAAAAGGAAGAGAAAAACACCTTTTTTTTCATCCAGAGATCATAGTTATAGATGTGTACACTCAAGCAATTCCTAAGCAGACTCAAGAAGCAACGCTTAACCCTGGGGCAAATAATACATTATGCTTTAATTTAAAAATAAATAAATAAATAAATAACAAACAAACAAACCCCCCCCCCCAAAAAAAAGAAGCAACGCTTAGGAAATGTGCGCCAAAGTTGGCTTGGCCCTGAATTGGGTGCTGGGTGTGCGTAGCCCTAACAGCGACTCCACGAGGTCGTTAGTATCGTTACCCCAATTTTGTGGGCAAGGAAATAGAGGCTCAGAGAGGTGAAGTAATTTGCTCGAGGTCACACAGCTCAAATTGTGACCTGAGCCTCTCTGACCAGATCCGTATTATCTGGACCCACAGAGCCCAGCAATTCCCAGTCCTTTCCCTCTCCCCGACACCAAGCAGCTCTCAGAACGGTGCCCCGTAATACTACATCTGCTCTGTTCTTTATATTCACATCTGCATCTACAAGGGGTCACACCGGTGCTTTGGAAAGTATATACACCAGGATGTATGAAACATGAGCGATTCTCATGGGGCACCCTGGGAGACAGCCCTGTGGAGAGCAAAGGGCGTGGGCCTGGGGATCAGAAGGGCTGAGTCCTAGCTCCAGATTTGCCATCAAGAGCCTAATAACCATGGGTAAGTTATTTGACCTCTCTGGGTCCCTGTTGGTTCCTCTGTAGGAGCCCTGACATGCCCCCACCATCCTTCTCCCCATATAATTATGAGGCTCCCTGAGGGCTCCTCGTGATGACTGAGGCTGTGTACACCAGTACGAAGCCTCTAGAGCTACTCAGCTACTAGAGCAAACAGCCGGGATGGAATCCCAGCTCTACGACACTATTTGTGGGACCTTAAGAATTTATTAACTCACTGTGCCTCAGTCTCTCCTCCGCAGCACAGACCTGCCTCATGGAGTTGCTGGAAGGCTTAAAGAGATCATGCCTGGGACAGAGGAAGCAGTTCATACCTGTTATGATCACGATTAGTGACACGCAATCTACACATCCTCGTACCTCAGGTGGTTTTTCGTGGTGTCTAAGCCCCGTGCATCAGCTCCTCGGATGAAGGAATGAACTTCACGCGGGCCTCCGGTTCTCTTCAGAAGGTTGCAGCAGGGCAAGACGCCTGCTTGGTGCTGTTATTATCTGGGTGTTTAAACCCAGAGCCAGTCAGACAGCGGACTCCTGCTTATTGAAGAGAGAGCGTCCTGCCTCTTGGTTCACGGTACAGTGATCGTATCCTGGGCAAGACGCTCCCCCGGAAAGAAACAATGCTAGTATGGTGTCTGGAATCAAATCCCACTGGGGATGCGTTCACTTGTGATCTGAAACCAGGGCAGACGGAGCCGGGAATACGGGAAGAGGGGAAAGCGTTCTATAGACGTTACGCGTCTGCTTTTCATTTTAGAGACTGATGAGAGCCCAGTGTCCTTGCTCCTGTATTTTAATAAAATTGTCCCAATGGCACATTGCCTTATAACCTGCAGGCAAACTACACTAATTCAGACCAGGTGGACTTTGTAAAATGTCAGCACTTTAGACTATTTCATTCAATCCGAAATATTTTCTAATTTCCCTTGTGATCTCTTCTTTGACCCATGGACTATTTTAAAATGTGTTGTTTCATTTCTAAATATTAAGGGATTTTCCAGATAGCTTTCTTTTATTGGCTTCTGGTTTAATTCCATTGTGGTTAGAAAACATACTTTGATTTCAATTTGCGAAGGTTTGTTTTATGGTCCAGGTTATAGTGGGGCACAGTTTGTGTGTACTTGAAAAGACTGGGTATTTACTGTCAGGTGGGATGTCCTATAATGCCAATTGGGTCAAGTTGGTTAATAGTGCCATTCAGGTCTTCTCTGTCCTTAGTGTTCTACCCCCTGCTTTATCTACTTGCTGCATCTTCTTACTGAGATAAAATCTCCAACTATATTATGAATTTCTCCATTTCTTCTTCCATTTCTATCAGTTTTTATCTCAGAAATTTTGAAGCTCTGTTTTTGGGTACACATATGTTTAGAATTGTTATATCTTCTTGGTGAAATTATTCTTTTATCATTACATAATGAACCTCTTTATTACCGGTAATATTCCGTGTTTTCAAAGGCCATTCCAGCATTCTTTTGATTAGCATGACATATCCTTCTTCATCTTTCTACTTTTATTCATGTCTTTATATTTCAAGTGCATTTCTTACAGGCAGCATATAGCTGGGTCTAGCCTTTTTGTTCAATTCGATAACCTCTCCCTTTTATTAGGGGTGGTTCAGACTGTTTACATTAAATGTAATTATCTATACGTTAGATTTAATCTGCCTGTTGCTAGCTGTTTTCCATTCATCACATCTTTTTTGCTTATTTTTTCTCTTTCGCTGTCTTCTTTGAATTCATTTGGTATTTTTTTTTATTATTCTGTTTTGCCTCCGCTTAAACTTTTTATTTATTTATTTACTTTATTTTTTTTTTAAGTAACCTCTACCCCCAATGTGGGGCTTTAACTTCGACCCCAAGATCAAGAGTTGCATGCTACTGACTGAGCCAGCCAGGTGCAACCCTCACTTAAAGTCTTTAAATTGAAAGTGTTCCCATACAGGGGTACCTGGGCAGCTCAGTTGGTTAAGTGGCCAACTTTGGATTTAGGCTCAGATCATGATCTCACGGTTGTGGGATGGAGCCCCGAGAGAGGCTCCGCACTCAGTGGGAAGTCTGCTTAAGATTCTCTCTCCCTCTGCCCCTCCCCCCACACTCTCTCTCTCTGCCTCTTTCTAAAATAAATAAATAAGTCTTTAAAAAAACGTGAAAGTGTTCCCAAACATACTGAAACCTTTCAATGTATTGATTCTTTTAATGTATTGTTAACTAGAGGTCCTTTTTATTTTAACTGAAAAAGTGCGGACTTTGGAGTCAACCAAACCTTCAGCTGTAACCTGGCTCTGCCACTAACTGCTGTGTGACCTTTGTCAATTCAATATCTGTAAGAGTCAACTTCCCCATTTGTTGTGTTTTTTTTTTTAAGTTTTATTTATTTAAGTAATCTCTACTTGAACTCATGACGCTGAGATCAAGGTCACAATGCCCTTCCGACTGAGCCAGACAGACACCCCGTCCCTTCCCCATTGGTAAAATCATTACTACTTTCCAGAGTACAAGGAGAATGAAATGAAAAAATTAATTATAGTATCTAGCATAGGTCTAGAACATAACACGGGATTAATGTTACTTGCTTTCATTTTATTTGTTTTCTTCAGACAGCTCTGTTTCTAAAAGAGGTTTGAACACTATCAAGGAAGCAAATACCTGGCCTATTTATTACCACTTCTGATCATCCTTCATGAGCCCAGAGCAAACATTGCTAATCAACCACAGCACTGCTTTTTTTTTCTTAAGATTTACTTTTTTAAAATTTTGTAAAAAAGATTTTATTTATTTGTCAGAGAGAGAGAGAATACACAAGCAGGGGGAATTGCAGGCAGAGGGAGCAGACTTCCCAACGAGCAAGGAGCCTGATGTGGGACTCGATCCCAGGACTCTGGGATCATGACCTGAGCCAAAGGGAGCCACTCAACAGACTGAGCCACTCAGGCATCCCTTAAGATTTATTTTTATTTGTTTTAGAGAGAGAGAGAGTGCACGTTTGGGTGCACTGGGGGAGGGGAGGGGTACAGGAATAGGGAAAGAGGGAATCTTAAGCAGATTCCCTGCTGAGCACTGAGCCCAGTGTGGGGCTTGATCTCACAACCCTGAGATCACGACCTGAGCTGAAACCAAGAGTCAGACGCTTAACTAACTGCGCCACCCAGGTGCCCCAACCACAGCGCTGTTTTAAATAAACTCAGATAGGACATTGTGCCAGCCAAATGGAGATGAGCCAAAATATGAAACCCACTGGCCACTAAGGGCTAACACATCAACCCTACTGAAAGTCTTTTTAATACATTTATTATTGTAATTAGATTAAATCCCCCTTTTCTCTAATAACTTTTTACCTTGTTCATTTAATCAAACCCTTCACTAAGGGTGTTGCGAAGGGAAACTCCCATTTGTTCGGCTCCAGTGATCCCAAATGCTGAATCAATGAGGTTTTTATTTGGCATCTGTGAAACCAGACACCAGAGAAGAGAACAGGGTGAAAGGAGAGTCGTTGGCCGGAGGTCAGGGGCAGCACTGCGGGGCTGGTTCGTCGCCTCTCATTTTAGAGTCTGACACCAGCATGTGATGAGAGCCTGGTGTCTCATGATGGGCACCAACTATTCCTCCTGGGGCCTCGGGTGTCACTTAGCTATGGATGGACAAAGGATGATCTGTCATTTGCTTTGAAAAAAGCCTTGACCTTGTACCATAGCGAATCACTGAACACTCCTTGTCCAGCTGCCTCTTCCCTGCCCAGCCCTGAAAATAAAGACTTCCTGTTAGTGGTGCTGGGGCCATCAGCCATGTCCAGAGACAAGTGGGGGCTCGGGAGCATATATGCCGCTTTATGTCCTCAGGATCCTGAGCCTGCTGGGTGGGGACTGGCGAGGGCAGTGGCACCCAGGCTGCCTTCCTTGTAACCCCAGGACAGACTGATTTATAACAGGACTGGCTTCTCATTATTTAGGGAAACATCAGTGAGAAAAGGACCCTGCTGCCTGAAGGGACATTAAAAGAGGTCCCCTAGGCTACTCTCGGCCCGGATCTGCAGGGACCCCTGTGTTCTCTGCCACCACCCTCCTTGCTCTCCCTTCTCACTGTGCCTCCCTATTGTTCCTGTTGTGGAAAGTTTCATAACGACATGGGTGGGGGGCTTCTTGAATATTCCCACATGACTGGTAGAGTGTTCTAGACTTGCACCAATTTGGAACATAGAAGTAAACTGAATGAGGGCCTCCTTCTAACATACTTCTATGATTCGGGCAGATATTACCAGAATCCTTAGAAACAGGGTTGGAGGAAAGAGTTCCTCCTACTCCATTTATCACAGATAAATGCTCTGGCATTTACTCTTTAGAGAGCGGTTTTGGTCCAAATGTGTAAGAATGGTTAAAAAAATTAGATACATAGATAGACAGACAGATATAAACACACAGGTTCCCGCCCCCCCCCAGGATTCTTAATGAATTTTCAGTGGTGCTTTTCAAATCTTTCTGCAAGGAGGAGATGTAGCTTCTACCCATGGCCTCCGAGTTCTTGTGGCCCCTAAGACTGTTTCATGTTCACGATCATTTGGGAATGTCATAGCTCTATGCCAACAACACCACTTAGGCAAAATAATAATGACAACAAGAACAAAAATCACTCAAATATCTATGGAGCATCTGCTTTAAGTTGGCTGCTTTTGTATGCAACCCCTCATTTCATCCTTATCTGGGTCCTCTGAGCAGAACATATTAAACCCTTGTCTAAAAACCTTGAGTGCCAATGAACAGCCTATCCAAAGTGAAGCAGCTAGGTGACAGAGTTGGTTTTTTTTTTTTTTTTTTAAGATTTGATTTTTAAGTAATCTCTATACCAACATGTGGCTCAAACTTACAACCTGGGATCAGTAGTCACATGCTCTACTGACTGAGCCAGTCAGGTGTCCTCAGAGCTGGGATTTGACCCCAAGCCTAGAACCTGACTCTAAATCCAGGGCTTGTTCAACTCTTCCTGATATAGAAAGAGGGGCATTGCTTTCCTAGGACCACAATGATGAGATGTGGACTTTTTTCCTCTACTCGGAAGATGAGGTCCTTACAGGTTACATGAATTTCTTCCCAACTCAGAGGGCAGGAGAGGAACTGGGAGAGGCTACCTCGTCCATTCCCGCGATTGGTCACGGATGGACACCAAGGCGGGCAAGGGCTCTAGCAGAGCCAAGAAGTCTCATTCAGTGCTGTCAGCCCCTGGAGTCAACAGCTCCTGTCCCCTCAGAGTGCCTCCGCTTCCCTACACCACCATGCTCCTCACTGCACATACTGAGTGCCAGTCCCTGGAACTGACAGAAACTGTCACTCCTAGGTCTCCTCTCGGCTTCACCTCAAGAAATGCTCTCACCTCCCACTTTCTTCAAAGTTCACTTCAGTGTCTGGGCTCCCATGAGCCTTTGGTGATTCCCAGGCCAAAGTCATCTGTGAGGCTCCCTGCTTCCATGGCAGTTGGCACCTGAAAGTTGCCATCTATCACACAATATTAAAATGAATTACTTTGGGGAGCGCCTGGGTGGCTCAGTCGGTTAAGTGTCTGCCATCGGCTCAGGTCATGATCTTAGGGTCCTGGAATTGAGCCCTACGTTGGGCTCCCCACTTGGCAGGGAGTCTGCTTCTCCCTCTGCCCCTCCCCCCCGGCTCTGTGCTCACTCTCTCTCTCTCTCTCTCTGTCTCAAATGAATAAATAAAAAAAATCTTTAAAAAAATAAAATGAACTATTTTTGTTTCTTCCTTTTCTTGGTAGACCATGCAGTCTCTAAAGGCAGGGGACAAGGGTTATTAGTTTTTCAAAGGGCCTAGCACAGGTCCTCAATAACGGTTAGTTGAATTAAATGGAATTTATTTAAATTGAATTAAACCAGCTCATTTGCACAAAATTCAGGCAGGAATATATTTCATGATTTGTTATGAAGATTATTTAGTAATTTCTCTGCCATATCAAAAGGCTAAGGAGCAAATATTCTCATGGATGTGTCCAGGCTTGCAATCTTGATTTAATCTGTGTATTGTGTGCAAGGCAGACAGAGCTGGGTACACAAGATTCATAATTTTGTGTTGTAATAATGTAATAGAAAGAGGCAATTTTGAAATTATGACTAAAATATTGTGTGAGATGCTTAGTGGAGACACTATGTGTTCTTCACAGAGTTGACTTGAATTAGCACTACAGATGTAATCATTAGTTTGAGACAGTCTTTTAAATGCCTGGAAATAGACTCAAGAATTACCTCCTGTAATCTGTTCTAGAAGTTTTACCATCCTTAGTGATCAGCTAATAATCGCACTCTTCTCAGAGCTTTGCACAATTGTCTCATACTATTCTCCCCAACGTTATGAGGCAGACACTGTTGGCCTCCCCACTTCTCATATGGAAAACTGAAGCAGTGTGAGGGAAAGTAACCCACTCAAGGCCTCACAGGAAGTGAGTGGTGGAGCTGGGATTTGAACCTGGGCAGTCTGGCTGCAGAGTCCACGCTCTGTACATTCCAGGTACTACACACCAGTATACTAATCGGCTTCGAGCAAACGCGTCCTTATAGATCTAGGTTAATCTGATTTATTACATATTTACCTCTTGACTTCTGGTTGTGTCCTCTGTGGGAGAGAGAAAAAGATATTCAAACACTCTCTTTATAATCACATCATAATATTGGAAGAGAGTTTATAAGCTGTGTCTAAGTTTTCTTTCTAATATGTTTAAATAATTCCATTTAGTTTAAAATTTCTCCCAGAGATTCCCCCATCCCTGCCATGTTAGTCTTCACATTTTTCAGGGCACATTTGATTTCTTTTAGATAATTATTCCAAATTTTGAAGGCCCTAATTGGATAAGAGTGTTCTCTAGCTAAGGCCCAACCAAGGCCATATGTGGGAAAGTATTCAGGAGTTTTGCTTATCTTTTCCTCATTAACATTTCAGCATCATGTTCTTTTGTTTTCCCAATAGTTTCTCTTTTTGCTGACTAATTTTGCAGTCATAACACACTTGTTAATTTTGAAAACTTCGTTAACATTTTATTTTTTGACTATAGGGCTGAGAGCCATTTCTCATCTTGTATTTGTGGTGTGGATCATTTTTTAAAAAGTTGTCAAGGTCAATCTAAAAGGGTCATATTGAGTTTAGTTCTTGCTGTTGAGATATTGGCAACTCCACCTAATTTGGTATCATCCACCAAAAGCAAGATACTTATTCTCAACTCTATCATGTGGGTCACTGAAGAAAGTATTTATATAAACCTCTTTTCCCATAAATATACTTTTCTGGTTTCCAGATAGTCTGGGAGTGGTGAACTGAGTTCACATTTAATCTTTTCCAAGAACTACAGTTGATTATCCAAGCCTTATGCCGACTTACGAAGAAACAATCAAAATTCATTTCCAAATCTGAAGAAATACTGATGTTTGGCCACTGCTCAGTTCCTGGAGGACAACCAAAGTTGAATTTATTCTAAATACAGAAGGGACAGCAATGTTCTTTGGAAGCAAAATCTTGGCCTAGATATCTGGAACTGAGAGGGCTCTGCCCCTCATCTTGCTTCTAGACTGGCATTCCTTTTAGTTATTGCTAAACAGAGCAAATTTACAATCTGGTAGCAAGCCAGGGCAACTATGAACTGAAGTCTTGGAAGTCTTTAGACACAGATTTTTATATTATTTTATATCTTGTGTCCTAGAAAGGAGAAGACAGACTTTTTTTTTTTTTAAAGGAAGTTTCCTGTTTTTTTGTGTGCTTTCATATTTGTAGGGTGAACTGAGGCATTGCCTCTGCCAAAGAATCCCAGACCTGGCTGATAATGGGAACCACCTGGAAGTTCTGGAAAATTTGCAGGGTCAATCCCTCCCTCGACTTCCTGAATCTTCATCTTGAAGTTGGTGTTAAGAAATGGGGGCAGGACATTTCTATCTTTTGAAACCTCTCCCAATTGATTACATTACTTCTGAATAAATCCATGCAATGGAACACCAGTCATTTGAAAAAGGAGGTAAAACTACTACATGTGCTGATATGGAAAGATCTCACCTTAGCCACACAGAATGTGTAGGAAGTTCCCATTGAGTTGAACGTGTCATGAATACATACTTACATACGTCCACTTATATCTGTATACTATATACAGTCAGGCTTCACCAGAGCTTCCCCTGTCAACCAGAAAGAATGCCACCAGAGTACCTGTGCCTGGTGTAGCCCCTTGAGATGATTACAGGGGACAGGGTATGAGAGGAGGGATCAGGGAGTCTGGGGTCCCATAGGGGTAGAGGCAGGGTCTATTTACCAATCGACATGGAAGTATTTCAACATGTTTACACCAGGTAAGGCTAAGTCCTGCATTTACATACATAAAACAATTCTGGAAGTTTTCCAAAGAATCTGAGACTAGTGGCCTATCCATCAACACTGGTTGATTTAAGCAGACAGATAATTTACTGGGAGCATATTGGGTAGAACTATCAGGAAAGCTTGGAAAACAGCCAAGAATAAAGGGAGAATAGACAACAAGCCATAACCACAGGCAAGACGACACTGTTGAACCAGACCAATGTGCCCCCTGCTGCTGCCACCCCTCCTCCCTGGAGGCTATTGCTGTCACCACTGCCACTTGCAAACTTTGGTACAGCACTTGGCACATCATCTCATGATTATTTAGATTCAGAGGGGCACATGGCTATTGTTGCTTAACGCTGCTATAAACATCAGGGTGCATGGACCCCTTCAAATCTGTATTTTTATATCCTTTGGGTAAATACCTAGCAATGCAATTGCTAGGTCATAGGGTAGCTCTATTTTTAATTTTTTAAGGAACCCCCATACTGTTTTCCAGAGTGGCTGCACCAGTTTGCATTCCTACCAACAGTATAAGAGAGTTCCCCTTTCTCTGCATTCTCACCAACATCTGTTATTTCCTGTGTTGTTAATTTTAGCCATTCTGACAGGTGTGAGGTGATATCTCATCGTAGTTTTGATTTGTATTTCCCTGATGATGAATGATGTCGAGCACCTTTTCATGTGTCTGTTAGCCATCTGGATGTCTTCTTTGGAAAAATGTCTATCCATGTCTTCTGCCCATTTCTTGACCAGATTATTTGTTTTTTGGGTGTTGAGTTTGGTAAGTTCTTTATGGATTTTGCATTCTAACCCTTTATCTGATATGTCATTTGCAAATATCTTCTCCCATTCCCTAGGTTGGCTTTTCGTTATGTTGATTGTTTCCTTTGCTGTGCAGAAGATTTTTATCTTGATGAAGTCCCAATAGTTCATTTTTGCTTTTGTTTCCTTTGCGTCCAGCAACGTGTTTAGTAAGAAGTTGCTATGGCCAAGGCCAAAGACGTTTCTGCCTGTGTTCTCCTCTAGGGTTCTGTTGGATTCCTGTCTCACATTTAGGTCTCTCACCCATTTTGAAATTATTTTTGTGTATGGTGTAAAAAAGTGGTCCAGTTTCATTCTTCAGCATGTGGTTGTCTAGTTTTCCCAACACTATTTGTTGGAGAGACCGTCTTTTTACATTGGATGTTCTTTCGTGCTTTGTCAAAGATTAGTTGAGTGTAGAGATGAGGGTCCATTTATGGGTTCTCTATTTTTTTTTTTTTTTTAGATTTTATTTATTTATTTGACAGAGAAAAAAAGATCACAGGTAGGCAGAGAGGCAGGCAGAGGGAGAGGAGGAAGCAGGCTCCCTGCTGAGCAGAGAGCCCGATGCGGGGCTAGATCCCAGGACCCTGATATCATGACCTGAGCTGAAGGCAGAGTCTTAACCCACTGAGCCGCCCAGGCGCCCCGAGAATAATTCGTTTAATGTACTGTTGGATTCAATTTGCTAGTATCTTGTTGAGAATTTTTGTATCCATATTCACCAGGGATATTGACCTGTAATTCTCCTTTTTAGTGGGGTCTTTGTTTGGTTTTGGAATCAAGGTAATGCTGGCCCTATAGAATGAGTTTGGAAGTTTTCCTTCCATTTCGATTTTTTGGAACAGTTTGAGAAGAACAGATATTAACACTTCTTTAAATATCTAGTAGAAATCCACGGGGAAGCCATAAGGCCCTGGACTTTTGTTTGTTGCGAGATTTTAATTACTAATTCAATTTCTTTGCTGGTTATGGGTCTGTTCAAATTTTTTCTTTCTTCCTGTTTCGGTTTTGGTGGTTTGTATGTTTTGAGGAATTTGTCCGTTTCTTCCAGATTGCCCATTTTGTTGGCATATAATTTTTCATAATATTTTTTATAATTGTTTTTATTTCCATGGTGTTGGTTATGATCTTTCCTTTTTCATTTGTGATTTTATTTATTTGGGTCCTTTCTCTCTCTTTCTCTCTCTTTTATTTTAATAAATCTGGCTAAGGGTTTATCAATTTTATTAATTCTTTCAAAGAACCAGCTCTTAGTTTTGTTGATCTGTTCTACTGGGGTTTTGTTTGTTTGTTTGTTTGTGTATCATTTATTTCTGTTCTAATCTTTATCATTCCCCTTTTTTCCGCTGGCTTTAGGCTTTATTTGCTATTCCTTTTCTCACTCCTTGAGGTGTAAGGTTAGGTTATGTATTTGAGACTTTTCTTGCTTCTTGAGGTAGGCCTGTATTGCTATGTACTTTCCTCTTAGGACCACCTTTGCTGCATCACAGAGGTTTTGAACAGTTATGTTTTCATTTTCATTTGTTACCATGTATTTTTTTTAATTTCTTCTTTAATTTCCTGGTTAACCCATTCATTCTTTAGTAGGATGTTCTTTAATTACCATGTATTTGTGGTCTTTCCAAATTTTTTCTCATGGTTGACTTCAATTGTCATAGCGTTGTGGTTGTATGTGTCACTTTAGATCCTTGAAAACGAACAGGTGCACATGCTTTCCCATCCTCTATTCCTCCACTAATGTTTGTCAGATATGGCTTCCACAAAAATGTATGGCTTGGGTTTCATGGTGGGTTCATTCTGTCTCTTTCTCTGAATTGAATGTTCTTTCTAGCAGAGATTTGTATAAGCCATGGTTTCATGAAGTGATTATCCTAATTTCATATGTTATGTCCAGATTGAAGTAGGTCTAGGGGTCAACTGTACTTCCATTTTTGTTAGGACTTTTGTTTTGATTGCCTACACACATGAAAGAATGCCCAGCCACACTCAGCCTTTCCCAAGCAAGTAACTTGAAACCAACCTGGTTGCTATAGTCTAGGATCCTGGAAAGAAGAGCAAAAACAAGGTACATCTTAAGAATTGCAATGTTTTTTTTTCCTTTTTTAAAAAGATTTTATGTATGTATGTATGTATGTATTTATTTGAGAGAGAGAGCGTGAGCAGAGAAAGAAAGTGGGGAGAGAGAGAGAGAGAGCACAAGTGGGGGTGGGAGGGAGGGAGAGGGAGAAGCAGACTCCCCGCTGAGCAGGGAGCCTGACGTGGGGCTTGATCCCAGGGTCCCTGGGATCATGACCTGAACCAAAGGCAGATGCTTAACCGACTGAGCCACCCGGGCACCCCAAGAATTGCATGGTTTTCATATAAAAGCCAGGAGCTGAGAACATGTACCAGAATTCAAGCTCCACTTGACCCACAAACTATGTAACTCTTCCAAGTTTCATCTGCTTTTTTCCAGGCACAAGAAGATTCAGACACTGGGAGGCTGTGAAGATGAAGGGTAATAGCATGCTAATAACAATCCCGAGACAAAGAAAGTAGATGGCCTTTGTTTATTGATGGTTATATACTATTCAGTCACAGAAAAGACCTACTACAATTCACTATAAAAGATATAAGCTCAGAGAAATGAAAACATGTTCACACAAAAGTCTGTACATGAATGTTTGTACAGCTTTATTAGTAATAGCCTGCCAACTGGAAATGACCCAGATGTCCTTCAAAGGATGAATTAAACAAACAGTGTGGAGCACCTGGATGGCTCAGTCAGTTAAGCATCCGACTCTTGTTTTTGGCTCAGGTCATGATCTCAGGGTCATGGGATTGAGCCCCATGTTAGGATTTGTGCTCAGCACAGAGTCTGCTTGTCCCTCTCCCTCTGTTCCTACCTCCACTCTCTCTATCTCTAGCTCTAAAATAAATAAAATTAAATGAAAAATAAAAAATAAACAAACTGTGTTATATCCACATCACAGAATACTACTCATTGATAAAAAGGAATAAATTATTAACACATGCAGCAACTTGGATGAATTTCCAGAAAATTGTGTTGGGTGAGAAAAGCCAACCCCAAAAAGTTACATAATGTATATAACATTTTTTTTTTTTTTAAGATTTTATTTATTTGTCAGAGAGAGAGTGAGAGAGGCAGGCAGAGGGAGATGCAGGCTCCCTGCTCAGCAGGGAGCCCGATTCCGGACTTGATCCCAGGACCCTGGGATCATGACCTGAGCCAAAGGCAGATGCTCAACTAACTGAGCCACCCAGGCATCCCTGTATATAACACTTTTGAAATGACAAAATTATAGAAATGGAGAACAGATTAGTGGTTACCAGAGGTTAAGAGCAGGGTGGGGACATGAGACAAGTGTGTGGCAATAAAAGGGCAACATGAGGCATTCTTGGAGCAATGGCATGCCCTGTATCTTAACTGGGTCAATATCAATATCCTGGTTGTGAAACTGTACTATAATTTTGCGAGATGATACCATTAGGAGAAACCAGGTAAAGAGTTCACAGCATGCCTCTGTATAATTTCGTACAACTACATGTGAATCTGCCATTATTTCAACATAAAAAAAAAAAATTTAATTAAAAAAGAAACAAAAGAAAAGGTATAACCAACACAAAGATGTAAAAAAATAGAAAATATAAACCTGAGAAACCAAACTTTGAGTTCTCATGTTTAAGTGTTACATTTATTTCTGTGATTTCTTGCAGCAAAAGAAAAAGAGGAAACCATGACAGGACAAATATTTTTGTTTTCTTGTGGAAGTAATCACAGTAAATTTTAAGGAGAGACAGTTTTTCCCTTGGGAGTCAATTCTTTTATTTATTTATTTGAGAGAGAGAGAGAGAGCATGAGCAGGGGGAGGGGCAGAGGGAGAGGGAGAAGCAGGCTCCCCACTGAGTGCAGAGCCCGCCCCATGCAGGGTTTGATCCCGGGACTCCAGGATCATGACTTGAGCCAAAGGCAGATGCTTAACTGACTGAGCCACCCAGGTGCACCTGGGAGTAAATTCTAAAAGAGCTATGAACTTAGACTTTTTTTTTTTTTAAAGATTTACTTATTTGTTTTAAAGGGAGAGAAAGAGAGCACAAGGTGCGAGGTGCAGAGGGAGAGAGAATCTCAAGCAGACTCTGTACTGAGTGCAGAGCCCCACACGGTGCTCCATCTCATGACCCTGAGATCACAACTGAGCTAAAACCAAGAGTCACACACTTCACAGACTGCACCACCCAGGCTCCCCAAACTTATTCTTAAAATACAACCCAGGGCACAAAATAAAATCTACAGAGGAGAGGCTGGCTCAGGTGCTGTTACTTTTAATGCTCGAGCACCCATGACTTGGTTAAAGGATCCTATGGGAAAAAAGGATACAATTTCATGGCTGGTCTTGTAACTAAATGGAGTAGATGATCACCCAAAAAAGTGTGGCTTCAGGGAAAACAAAAAGGTACTCTTCACAGCCCCGCTATGTCTTGCCTATGCAGTGTCTCAAAGTCCATCAATAGCTATGCACTCTTCTGGGCTGAGAATTTTTGCTCTTGGGTTCCTTCTATTGACAATTCAGAGATTGGGCCTTGCCCAAGTGTTGCACACACAAGGGGTTTGGGCATCTAGTAGACTCGGAAGAACTTGGAGAAAGAATGTCATACCCTCTGCTTTCCCTCCTGCGATGACAGATGCCTCTTCCCTGTGCTTCCCATCCCTCAGTTCTCAGCTCCTACAAGTATCCCCTCTTCCTCCTGAATCATCAGTTTTCCTCCCTTGAGGAGATCAGCTATGTCAGCATACAGAATGTTATCTCTTACCGCTAAAGCCCCAAACCCAAACAACCCAACACTAAAACTCCACTTCCTACCTTGACCCTATGTCTTCTCCTGGGCCATTTCTTTCTTTCCCTTCACAGCAAACCATGCATTGGCCAGAGGCTTGGTTTTCACTTTCTCACCAGCCTTTCTCTACTTGGCCAGCATCAAGGGGGCTCCACACTTGGAGCCCACACAGTTGACCTCTATGTTCCCAAAATCTGACAGTCTCCTCTCAGTGTCGTCTTACCGGTTCTCTCTGCAGCATTTCCATCCAGTTCCTCACTCCCTACTTCATGACAGACTTCTTCCTCTCATGTTTTTCTTCTTCTTCTTCTTTTTTTTTTGAAAGAGGCTAGATGTCCATTGACAGATGAATGGATAAAGATGTAGTATACACACACACACACACACACACACACACACACACACACACACAATGGAGTACTATGCAGCCATCAAAAAATGAAATCTTGCCATTTGCAATGACGTGGCTGGAACTAAAGGGTATTATGCTAAGTGAAATAAGTCAATTAGAGAAAGACAATTATCATATGACCTCTCTGATATGAGGAATTTGAGAGGCAGGGTGGGGGGAAGGGAGGGAAAAATGAAACAAGATGGAACTGGGGAGGGAGACAAACCATAAGAGACTCTTAATCTCAGGAAACAAACTGAGGGTTGCTAGAGGGGAAGGATGAGGTGGCCAGGTAATGGACATCGGGGAGGGTATATACTATGGTGAGTGCTGTGAATTGTGTAAGACTGATGATTCACAGACCTGTACCCCTGAAACAA
>CM052896.1:95032448-95058246 GCA_028534135.1 Potos flavus | reverse complement strand
ATCAGAGAAAGACAATTATCATATGGTTTCACTCATATGTGGAATATAAGAAACAGTGCAGAGGATCATAGGGGAAGGGAGGGAAAACAGAATGGAAGGAAACCAGAGAGGGAGAAGAAACACGAGAGACTCAACTATAGGAAACAAACTGAGGATTGCTGGAGGGGAGGTGGGTGAGGGGATGGAGTAACTGGGTGATGGGCATTGGGGAGGGCACGTGATGTGATGAGCACCGGGTGTTATATGCAACTGATGAATTACTGAACTCTACATCTGAAACTAATGATGTACTATATGTTGGCTAACTGAATTTAAATTAAAAAAAAAAAGTATTTCTAACAAGTATGGGTTGATATGGGGCATCCACAAATAGACTTAAAACTTTGATTCTAAATAGCTCCAATGTTCTGACACTGGCCACCAAGGGCAGGAGAGGAGACCCCCGCAAAAGTCCTAGGCTTGGGTGGCCACTCTGTCAGGTTTCCATGTGGCCTGACTTTGCAGGGTGAAGGGTGAGGCCCTTGGCCCCAGGGCATTCTCCTTTGGCTCTGCTGGGGCAGCTGGGTTAGAGGCAGAAGAAGTAAAGGAGATGAGAACAAATCATTCGGTACAAGGAGGAGGAGGGAGGCCAAGGTGCAAAGGAAGTGATATCAGACACCAAGTCCCTTGGCATGGCTCCCTTAGAGTGCCTCAGGCATTGCCCCCAGAGAGAGAGCCACCAGCATGTGCCCAAACTTAGAGACAGAGAACAACTATAGGAACCTGCTGCCAGACACATGCTGCTCTGGGGACCATCTGCAAAGACAACAGGGGCCAGTTCACGCTGTGCGTTCAGTTCCCTGAAACCGCCTGCTTTCCGCAACCTGAAGTTGGTTCAGAGGCAGGAGGGGTGAATGAAAATGGGCCTGGAGGAGTCAAGTTTATTTTTCTTGGTATAAAAATTAGCTGGGAGATCAGAATGCCATACACCAAGTCTAAAATAGGACGACAGGGCTGGGCAGCCTGAATCCTGCAACAGTGATGGTTCAGATGCTCTAGGACCCTGAAGCAGGCAGCCTTAAAACAGACCAAAGAGAAAAGAGTTCTGCAGTCACTAGCAGAAGGTTAAGCAATAAGACCCCTTGTTTCCTGTCTAAAGGAGAAGTCCTCTCTGTTGCCAAACCAGCCCCATGGTCTAGCTCAACTGCACAAGGCCCCCAGGTTTCCAGGTCTGAACCCCGTGAAAATCTCTAGAAGCATTCCCTGGTATGCTCCACCCCATCTCTGCCTACCCAGACCCCTCCCATCTTCAAGAACCATCTCCATGCCCACCTCTCACTCCCTCAACCTGATAGGCTCCCTCCCTTAAGCCCCATTGCATTGTTTTCTTTCTTTCTTTATTTTTTTTTTAAGATTATTTATTTGAGAGAGAGAGAGCACACAAGCAGGGAGATGGGCAGAGGGAGAAGCAGACTTCCTGCTGAACAAGGAGCTCGAGGCAGGGCTTGATCCTAGGACCCTGGGATCATGACCTGAGCTGAAGACGCTTAACCCACTGAGCCACCCAGGCACCCCTGCATTGTTTTTCTTGATTCCTGACATCTAGTGTCCTTTTAAAACCTGTATTTGGCGGCGCCTGGGTGGCTCAGTGGGTTAAGCCTCTGCCTTCGGCTCAGGTCATGGTCTCAGGGTCCTGGGATCGAGCCCCACATCAGGCTCTCTGCTTCGCAGGGAGCCTGCTTCCCCCTCTCTCTCTGCCTGCCTCTCTGCCTACTTGTGATCTCTCTCTCTGTCAAATAAATAAAATCTTTAAAAAATAAAAAATAAAATAAAAATAAAACCTGTATTTGTCTTATCCTTCACTTATGCCCAGAGAGCAACTTGCATAAAGGACTGCATGTTGTCCATCTCTGGGTCCACATACCAGATTATTACATAAGTATCTGCTGAACATTTTTTTAAATCAACTTTTTATTTTAGGATAATTTTAAATGTAAAATAAATTGCAAAGATAATATAGAGAATTCCTGTATACCTTACACCTCATTTCTATTACCAACATCTTACATTAGTATGGTAAATTTGCAACAATTAATGAACCAATATTGATACATTACTATTAACTACAATCCACACCTTACTAAGATTTCCTTAATTTCTTCCTAATGTCCTTTTTCTATTTCAGGATCCTTTCCAGGATACTATATTACATTTAGTCGTCGTGTGGCAGTTTCTGAGAATTTCCTTTTTTCTTTTTTTTAATTATGAAACTTATTCTTTAAAAGTGTACAATTCAGTGATAGTATAGTCACAATGTGTAACCATTAGCACTATCAAATGCACATTTTTATCACCCCCCCAAAAGCAAATTCTTACCTGTTAGCACCCACACCCCATTCCTTCTTCCTCTCAGCCTCTGGCAACCACTAATCTATCTTGTCTTTATGAATTTCTCTATTCTAGCCATCTCATACAATTGGAATCAAAGAATATTTGGCCTTTTGTGCCTAGCTTCATTCATTTAGCATAATGTTTTTAAGCTTTATTCACATTGTAGCATGAATTAGTACTTCATTCTTTTTTATGGCTGGATAATATTCCATTGTATGGATATACCACATTTTGTTTATCCATTCATCAACTGTTGGACATTTGGGTTGTTCCATTTTTTTTTTACCTATTTTGAATAATGTTTCTATGAACATTTGTGTACAAGTGTTTGTGTAAACATATGTTTTCAATTCTCTTGGGCATGTCTAAAAGTGGAATTGCTAGGTCATAGGGTAATTCTATACTTAACTTTTTGAGGAACTGACAATTTTTTTTTCCAAAATGGCTACATCATTTTACATTCCTACCACCAATGTTGTGAAGGTTCTTATTATTCTGCATCCTCATCAATACTTGTTCTTGTCTGTCTTTTGTTCATAGCCATCCTAGTGGGTATGAAGTGGTATTTCATTGTGGTTTTGATTTGCATTTCTGTAATAACTAATGATGTTGCGCATTTTTTCATGTGCTTATGGCCAATTTTATATCTTCCCTGGAATAGTATCTATTCATATTCTTTGCCCATTTAAAAATTTGATTATTTGAGAAACATGCTTGATAGAATGAACACCAGGCTGGAAGAAGCAGAGAAATGAATTAATGGCCTAGAAGACAGAGTAATGGAAAGTAATCAAGTTGAAAAAAGACAGAAAATAGAATTATGCAAAACAAGAATAGACTTGGGGAACCCAGTGACTCCATCAAATGTAATAACATTAATATTATAGGAGTCCCAGAAGAAGAGAAACAAAAGAGGACAGATAATTTATTTGAAGAAATAATAGTTGAAAACGTCCCAAATCTGGGGAAGGAAACAGATATCTGGATCCAGGAAGCACTGAGAACTCTGAAGAAAATCAACAAAAGCAGATCCACACAAGACATATTGTAATTAAAATGACAAAATATACTGATAAAGAAAAAATGTTAAAAGCAGCAAGACAAAAGAAGATAGTTATACACAAAGGAAACCTCATAAGGCTATAAGCAGATTTTTCAGCAAAAACTTTCCAAGCCAGAAAGGAGGTATGATACATTCAAAGTGCTGATGGGAAAAACCAGCAGCCAAGAATACTCTATCCAGCAAGGCTATCATTCAGAATGGAAGGAGAGATAAATAGTTTCACAGACAAACAAAAACTAAAGGAGTTCAACCACTTAACTAGCCCTGCAAGAAATATTAGAGGGGAATATGAGTGGAAAGGAAAGATAAAAAATGACGGTACAAAGGTAGGAAACACAAAAGCAGTAAAAATGAATATTTCTGTTAAAAAAATCAGTCAAGGAACTCACAAAATAAAAGATGTAAAATATAATATCATATACCTAAAACTTGGGGAGGAGAGGAGTAAAGAATGGGTTCAAACTTGAATGACAATCAACTTAATATAGACTGCTATATGCAGAAGATGTTATACACAAACCTAACGGTAACCACAAATCAAAACCACTAATAAATATGCAAAGAATAAAGGGAAAGAAATCCAAATATATCACTAAAGAAAACTAGCAAACCATGAAAGAAAGACAAGAAAGGACCAGAGAAAATCTTCAGGAAAAAAAACACAAAACAAGTAATAAAATAGCAATAAATACACATCTATCAATAATTACTTTGAATTAACTGGACTAAATGCTCTAATCAACTGGACTAAATGCTCTAATCAAAAGACATAGGGTAACAGAACGAATTAAAAAACAAAACAAAACAAAACCCAAGAACCAACTATTTGTTGCCTACAAGAGACTCATTTTAGCCCTAAAGACACCTGCAGATTGAAACTAAGGGGATGGAGAAACATTTATCATGCAAGTATGTCAAAAGAAAGCTGGAGTACCAATACTTACATCAAACAAAATAGACTTTATTTATTTATTTTTTTAAGATTTATATCTTTGAGAATGGGAAAGAGGCAGAGGGAGAGAGAGAATCCAAGCAAGACTCCCCACTGACATGGAGCCTGAGGCAGGGCTCCATCTCTTAACCCTGAGATCACGATCTGAGCCAAAATCAAGAGTCAGATGCTTAACTGACTGAGCCACCCAGGTGCCCCCAAGTAGACTTTAAAACAAAGACTATAAGAAGGACAAAGAAAGACACTATATAATAATAAAGAGGACAATCCAACAAGAAGATAAAATAATGATAAATATTTCTGTACCTAACATGGGAGCACCCAAATACATAAAACAGTTAAAAATAAGGGTGCCTGGATGGCTCAGTCAATTAAGCATCTGCCTTTGGCTCAGGTCATGATCCCAGGGTCCTGGGATCAAGCCCCATGTTGGCCTCTCTGCTCAGAGGGGAATCTGCTTCTCCCTCCCCTTCTGCCCCTCCCCCCTTCATGCTCTCTCTCTCTCTCTCTCTCTCTCTCTCTCAAATAAATAAAAAATCTTTAAAAAAATAAAAAATAAAAACAAACATAAATGAACTAGTCGATAGTAATACAATTGTAGTAGGAGACTTTAACAACCCCCCTACATCAATGGACAGATCATTTAAACAAAAAAATCAACAAGGAAACAATGGCTGTGAATGATACACTGGACCAGATGGATTTAACAGACATATTCAGAACATTCTATCCTAAAACAGAATACATATTCTTTTCAAGTGCACACGGAACATTCTCCAGAATAGATCACATATTAGGCTACAAAAGCCTCAACAAGTTCAAAAAGATTGTGGTCATATCACATAACTTTTCTGACTATAACTAGAAGTCAACCACAAGAAAAAATCTGGAAAGACCATAAATACATACAGGTTAAATAACATGCTACTAAACAATGAATGAGTAAAATAAGAAATAAAAGAAAAAATTAAAAACTACATGGAAACAAATGAAAATGAAAACACAATGGTTCAAAACTTTTGGGATGCAGCAAAAGCAATTCTAAGAGGGATATTTACAGCCATACAGGCCTACCTCAAGAAACAAGAAAAAGCTCAAATAAACAACCTAACCTTCCAACTAAAGGAGCTAGAAAAAGAACAACAAACAAAACTTAAAACCAGCAGAAGAAAGGAAATAGTAAAGATTAGGGTAGAAATAAATGATATAGAAACTAAAAAAACAATAAAACAGATCAATGAAACCAGGAGCTGGTTCTTTGGGGAAAAAAATCAATAAAATTGATAAATCTCTAGCCAGACTTATGAAGGAAAAAAAAAGAACTCAAATAAATACATTCACAAGTGAGAGAGAAATAACAACCATCACCATAGAAATACAAACAATTGTAAGAGAATATTATGAAAAACTACATGCCACCAAATTGGACAATCTAGAAGAAATGGATAAATCCCTAGAAACATATAATCTACCAAAACTGAAACAGTAAGAAATAGAAAATTTGAACAGACTGATTACCAGCAAAGAAATTGAATCAGTAATCAAAGAACTCCCAACAAACAAAAGTCCAGAACAGGATGGCTTCACAGGCAAATTCTACCAAACATTTAAAGAGGAGTTAATACCTATTCTTCTCAAACTATTCTCAAACAAAAATAGAAAAGGAAGGAAAACTTCCAAATTCACTCTATGAGGCCAGCATTACCCTCCTATCAAAACCGGATAAAGACACCACACACACATGTACACACACACACAAAAGAACTGCAGACCAATATCCCTGATGAACATAGATGCATAAATCCTCAGCAAAATACTAGCAAACGAAATCCAACAACACATGAAACAAGTTATTCACCATGATCAAGTGATAGTTATTCCTGGGTTGCAAAGGTGGTCCAATATTCATAAATCAATCAATGTGATATATCACATGAATAATAGAGAAAGAATAAAAACCATATGATCATTTCAATAGATACAGAAAAAGCATTTGACAAAGTACAACAGCCATTCATGATAAAAACCCTCAACAAAGTAGGTTTAGAGAGAACATACTTCAACATAATAAAGGCCATATATGAAAACCCACAGCTAACATCAACCTCAGTGGGGAAAAACTAAGAGCCTTTTCCTTAAGGTCAGGAACAAGACAAGGAAGTCCGCTCTCATCACTTTCATTCAACACAGTACTGGATGCCCTAGCCACAGTAGTCAGGCAACAAAATGAAGTAAAATGCATCCAAATCAGCAAGGTGAAGTAAAACTTTCACTATTTGCCGATGACATGGTACTATATATAAAAAACACAGAAGACTCTGCCAAAAACAAACAAACAAACAAAAAACCTGCTAGAACTGATAAATGAATTTGGTAAAGTTGCAGGATACAAAATTAATCTACAGAAATCTGTTGCATTTCTATACACCAATAATGGGGCAGCAGAAGGAGAAATTCAGAAAACAATCCCATTTACAATAGCACCAAAAATAATAAGATACCTAGGAATAAACCTAACCAAAGAAGTGAGAGACCTGTACTCTGAAAACTATAAAACATTCATGAAAGATATTGAAGAAGAAACAAAGAACTGGAAAGATATTCAATGCTCATGGATTAGAGGAACAAATATTGTGAAAATTTCCATACTACCTAAAGCAATCTACACATTTAATGCAATCCCTATCAAAATACCAACAGCATTTTTCACAGAGCTAGAACAAACATTCCTAAAATTTGTATGGAACCACAAAAGACACCAAAGAGCCAAAGCAATCATGAAAAAGAAAAGCAAAGCTGGAGGCACCATAATTCTGGACTTCCAGTTATATTACAAAGCTATAGTAGTCAAAACAGTCTGGTACTGGCACAAAAATGGACACAAAGATCAATAGAACAGAACAGAAAACCCAGAAATAAATCCGCAATTATATGGTCAATTAATCTTTGACAAAGGAGGAAGGAAATATCTAATGGGGAAAAGACAGTCTCTTCAACAAATGGTGTTGGGAAAACGGACAGCAACATGCAAAAGGAAGGAAGGAAGGAAGGAAGGGAGGGAGGGAGGGAGGGAGGGAGGGAGGGAGGAACACTGGACCACTTTCTTACACCATACACAAAAACAAATTCAAAATAGATTAAAGATCTAAATATGAGACCTGAAACCATAAGTATCTTAGAAGAGAACACAGGGAGTAATTTCTCTGACATTGCCATAGCGATTTTTTTCTAGATATGTCTTCTGAGGCAAGGGAAACAAAAGCGAAAATAAACCATGAGGACTACAACAAAATCAAAATCTTCGGAGCACCTGGGTGGCTCAGTTGGTTAAGCTTCAGCTCAGGTCATGATTCCAGGGTCCTGGGATGGAGTTGGGCTTCCTGACCAGCAGAGAGTCTGCTTCTCCCTCTGCCCCTGCCCCCAAGGCGTGCACTCTCTCTCTCAAATATATAAATAAAATCTTAAAAAAATAAAATAAAAATCTTCTGCACAGCCAAGGAAATAACAAAACTAAAAGTTAACTTATGGAATGGAGTAAGATATTTGCAAATGATATATCCAAAAGAGCATAAGTATCCAAAATATATAAAGAATTTACACAACTTAATACCCAAAACCCAAATAATCCAATTTAAAAATAGGCAGAAGACATAAACAGACATTTCTCCAAAGAAGACATACAGATGGCAAATAGACACATGAAAGGATGCTTGTTCATCATCACTTATCATCAGGGAAATGCAAATCAAAACTACATTGAGATATCACCACACACCTGTCAGAATGGCTAAAATCAACAACACAAGAAACAACAGGTATAGGCTAGGATGTGGAGAAAAAGGAAACTTCTTACACTGTTGGTGGGAATGCAAACTGGTGCAGCCCCTGTGGGTGGCTCAAAAAGTATGAAGGTTCCTCAAAAAGTTAAAAACAGAACTACTCTACAATCCAACAATCACACTACTGGGTGTAAAGAATAAAAAAAAATCACTAATTTAAAGAGACACATGCACCCTCATGTTTACAGAAGCATTATTTACAACAGCCAAGATATGGAAGCAGTCCAAGTGTCCATAGATTGATAAATGGATAAAGAAGATGTGGTATTTATATATATATAATGAAATATTATTCAGCCATAAAAGAGAATGAAATCTTGCCATTTGCAATGACATGGATGGATCTAGAGAGTATAAGGCTAAGCGACTTGTTAGAGAAAGACAAATACCATATGATTTCACTCATGTGTGGAATTTAAGAAACAAATGAGTAAAGGGGGAAAAAAGGAGAGAGAGAGAGAAAAACCAAGAAACAGACTCTTAACTATAGAGAACAAAGTGATGGTTACCAGAGGGAAGGGGGTGGGGGAAAAGATGAAACAGGTGATGGAGATTAAGGAGTACATGGCTCATGATGAGCACCAGGTGATTAAAATAAAAACTTAATAAAATAAAAATTGGAGTCTTTATTTTTTATTGTGGAGTTGTAAGAATTCATTATATATTCTGAATACCAGACCTTTATCACATATGTGATTTGCAAATATTTTCTCCCATTTTGTGGATTGTTTTCACTTATAACAGCTTTATTGAGATATAAATATGCCATACAATTTACCATTAAAGTGTAAAATTTAATTGTTTTTAGTATATTCACAGAGTTGAACAACCATCATCCTCATTTTCTTGACAGTGTCCTTTGAACTACAAAAGTTATTAGTTTTGATGAAATCCAATTTATCAATTTTTTTTGGTTGCTTATATTTTTGGTGTCATTCATATTTAAGAAACCAGTGCCTAACCCAAGATCCTCAAGATTTACTCTAACATTTTCTTCTAAGACTTTTCTAGTTTTAGCTCTTATATTTAGGTCTATGATCCCTTTTGAGTTAAATTTTGAAATCAGAATGTATTAGTCTTCCAATTTTGCTCTTTTGCAAGATCGTTTTGCTTATCTAGATCTCTTACATTTTTTTTTTAAAGATTTTATCTATTTATTTGACAGAGAGAGAGAGAGATCACAAGCAGGCAGAGAGGCAGGCAGAGAGGGATGGAAGCAGGCTCCCTGATGAGCAGGGAGCCCGATGCGGAGCTCAATCCCAGGATCCTGAGACCATGACCTGAGCCAAAGGCAGACGCTTAACCATCTGAGCCACCCAGGCGCCCCATAGATCTCTTACATTTTCATATGAATTTTAAGAAACTTAAAAGTAAACATTCGGGTACACGTGCCCCTTCGGATCACTACATTTGTATCTTTAGGGTAAATACCCAGTAGTGTGATTGCTGGGTTGTAGGGTAGCTCTATTTTCAACTTTTTGAGGAACCTCCAAACTGTTTTCCAGAGTGGCTGTACTAGCTTGCATTCCACCAACAGTGAAGGAAGGTTCCCCTTTCTCCGCATCCTCGCCAACATCTGTCGTTTCCTGACTTGCTAATTTTAGCCATTCTGACTGGTGTGAGGTGGTATCTCACTGTGAAACATAAAAGAAATTTTCAAATCATAATGCATCATTTTTATTCCCCCAGCAGTGAGTAAGAGTTCCTTTGCTCTGCAACCTCATCAGCATTTGGTATTGTCAGTTTTTTGGATTTTAGCCATGGCTAACAGGGGTGTAGTGGTATCTCATAACTTTTTAAATTTGCTTTCCCTAATGATTGTGAACATCGCTCCATATGTTTATTTGTCATGTGTATATTTTCCTTGGTAACGTGTCTTCTCATGTAAGGTTTTTGCCCATTTTTTTTGGATTGTTTTCTTATTGTTGATTTTTAAGTGTTCTTTGCATATTTTGCCTTCAAGTCCTCTATCAGATATGAGTTTTGCAGGTATTTCCTCCCAGTTGGTAGCTTGCCTTTTCATTCACTTAATTGCCAAATATTAAAATCAAAAACAATAACCTTTGGTAAGCTTTAACAATGCATCTGCTTAAAAAACATCAAGGCGTACCCATTCAAGTCGTTGCTTTGTAAACCACTAAAGGAATTCTCTCTGGAAAGATCTAGAGCCAAGTAAAGATGTGTATTTGGATTTCAGCCCCCATCCGTCTCCTTGACTGGTTTGTGCAAGCCATGAACTGCATAGTCACGTTGCAACAACCCCACTGATCTTAAGTGTATCCTTAATACACTTACAGAACCTTCCATGATAGGCTCTTGCCTATTCCTTTGCCACATCTCTTCCTTCTATCCTTTCTCTCTACATCCACAAAAGCCTTATCTCAGCAACCTGAAAAGGGTTTGCTTCCAGCCTCAAGACTTTCATAGCCAGTGTGGCTATGATCCTCACCTCTTGGTATTCATGACCCTATATATATGGTCTCCTCCCACTGAGAGTAGGCTGACCTTATGACTTGCTTCTAAAGAATCCAGAATACAGCAAACCGGTGGAATGGCAGTTCCAATATTAGGTAAATGACTAACTTCTGTGTTCCACACTTTCTCTTCCTTCCTTACCTGTTCACTCTGACGAAGCCTGCTGATATATTGTAAGCTACTAAGGCACAGGCTCATATAGCAGGGAACTGAAAGAGGCTTTGGGCCAATAGCTTATGAGGAGCTGAGGCCTTAGTCCAACAGCCTACAAGGAACTTAATCCTGCCAACAACCACTTGAGTCGTATTGAAAGCAGATCAAACCCCACTTGAGCCTTCAGATGACTTCAGCCCTGGTTGACACATTGGCTGAAATCTTTTTGAGAGACCAGGAGTTAGAAGATTCAATCTAAGCTGCACACAGATGCCTGATGCACAGAAACTATAAGACAATAAATGCTACTTACTCTTTTAAGCCACTGTTTTAGGGTAATTTGTTTCACAGCAATAGGTAACTAATATAGTTAGGAGTATTCCCCTCCTCACTTCCCACCACTCTAATCCCATGTGTCTTCGAGTCTCAGATTTATTTACTAATTAATTAATTAATTAATTAATTTTTAAGCATGGAGCCCAATGCAGAGCTTGAACTCACAACCCTGAGATCAAGACCTGAGCTGAGACTGAGTCGGACGCTTAACCAACTGAGCCACCCAGGCGTCCCCTATTATTTTTTAAATTTTTTTTAAAAGATTCTATTTTTTAAAGTAATCGCTACAACCAGTGTGGGGCTCGAACTCACAACCCTGAGATTAAGAGTCGCAGGCTTCACCGACTGAGCCAGCCAGGCGCCCCTCAAGTCTCAGATTTAAATGTCACTTCCTGCGGGGTGAGCTCTCTTCCCTCTGCCCGCCCTGCACATTCCAGTGAGTCTCTGGTTGCACACTCTTGGCATTTTCTCCTTCTCTTATGCAGCATTCTTCACCACTGCAATTAGTTCATTATCATGGTATTTGTTTCCTGTCTGTCACTCTCTAAGACTTGTCAGTTCCAAGTCAGAGCTGGCTATATTTTTTCTACACTGAATTCCTCGCACCAAACATGGTGCCCAGCATAGAGTGGGGATATACTAATTATAGAATGAAAAAAATGAATAAACAAATGAAGGAATTAGTAAATGAAGTATCCCAAGACCTTGCCATTCAGAAAGGAGATAGAGAAAAGCCCAGTGTCCTGGTAAAGATAGTTATAAAAGTCTCATAATTCTTGGGCTTTATTTTAAAATATCAAAAAATAAAAACAAAAACAAAAAATAAAACCGTGTCGGGGCGCCTGGGTGGCTCAGTGGGTTAAAGCCTCTGCCTTCGGCTCAGGTCATGATCTCAGGGTCCTGGGATGGAGCCCCACATCGGGCTCTCTGCTCAGCGGAGAGCCTGCTCCCCCCTCTCTCTCTGCCTGCCTCTCTGCCTGCTTGTGATCTCTCTCTCTCTGTCAAATAAATAAATAAAATCTTTTTAAAAATAAATAAATAAAAAATAAAACTGTGTCAACATATTCTAGATTTAAATTTGTTATGACAGAGTGCATTATAACCAAATTCTCTATATAAATTAAAAGTCCGACAAAGGTTAGCTCATATAGTCCATGATTTTGATAAAAACTTTGCAGTTTTATTTTTTTTATTTTTTTTTAAGATTTATTTGTTTGAGAGAGACAGAGACACAGACAACACAAGCAGGGGGAGCAGCGGGCAGAGGGAGAAGGAGACTCCCTGTGGAACAGGGAGCCTGATGTGGGACTGGACCCCAGGACCCTGGGATCATGAACTGAGCCGCAGACAGCCATTTAACCAACGGAGCCACACAGGCGCCCCTCTTTAGTGATTCTTAGTCATCACCGCCTGACAAATAACATCCAACTCAGTCCCTAGTGGGATAGTCAGCTGTCCTTTCCAGCTTGCTCCTCTGCAGCTCCCTTCGCAGGCACCACATTCTTGCCTTTCCTCGAGCACATTTTTTTATCTCTGGGCCTTTGCACACGTTCTTCTTCTGACTGGAAGTCCCCCTTTAGTGCCAACCAATCCCCCCAAAGCCAAATTCAAGTCTGAACACTCCCCGTCCCCCTAGAAGTGTTTGCTCTTCTGCTCTGTCCTCTTAGGGCACTTGGTTTTTACCTCTTTTATGGCCTCTAACACATTCAAAATTGTCTTGTGAGCAGGCGTGTGTTTTGTTTATCTTCTCTACTACCCACATCGGAGGATATGGTCTCTGACCCCCTTTCCCTACATAACCCAGCGCACGGCTTTGGATGGAGCAGAGGCTTAATACATGTTTGTTGTTAAATGGGTAAATGAAAGAATGAAACATATATGCTAAAAGCCTTTTAAATGAATCAGATATACTTTATATCTCAATGCCAATAATAATATAGCCACAGAAAAAGATTTCATTTAAAAAACATTTTAATTGCCCTTTTTATAAAATTTAGTTTTTGGGGCACCTGGGTGGCTCAGTGTTAGGTTAAGCCTCTGCCTTTGGCTCAGGTCATGATCTCAGGGTCCTGGGATGGAGCCCCGAATCAGGCTCTCTGCTCAGCAGGGAGCCTGCTTCCCCCTCTCTCTCTCTGCCTGCCTCTCTGCCTACTTGTGATCTCTGTCTGTCAAATAAATAAATAAAATCTTTTTAAAAAAAAAAGGTAAAAAAAATAAAAATGAAACTTAGTTTTCAAATGTCCCAAACATACTCTCTCATATAGTAAAAATGAACATAGGAACAAATATGTTTCTTTACTAGTCCACTAGAATACTGGCTAAATGTCCTAATATGTTACTCTAAACAGTCACATAGAAGCCAAGGAAGTAAATAAATAACACAGCAAACTAGTAAATACAGGAAAATAAGCTTTTCAAGAGCTTTCTGAGATTCTTTAATTGTCTACTATTGAACTTTTAACAAAATAATTTGAACAATTAAAAAAGTTTAATAATAATAAATATTAGTCCTATGTAAAGTGTTTAAGTCAAAGTAGTTTACTTCAAATACAGGGACTTAATTACAGAAATGGAACGTACCCGATTATTTAGGGAATGTTGTTTGAGAGGACAGTGTTCTCATAACTAAGTTCAGCGTATCCTGGATCTTCACGTCATTTCTTTCAATCAGGGAAGAATGTCTCCTATCTGCTTTCGTGTTTTCTTCTGGTTCAAGGGGGAGAAGGGTATGGGGGTTGAACAGAGATCGAGGCTCCCCCAAGATGCCAACTCTGTAAAAAGAATTATTGGTATAACTGAAGCGGTGAGGCCAGTGAATAAGGTGTATGGTTATGGTTGTGCCTGTGTGTGTGTGTGTGTGTGTGTGTACACACCAAAGCTACACACACACACACACACACACACACACACACACACACACGACCCCATATATATACGTACATACATACATATGTATATATATATATATATATTTTTTTTTTTTTTAAGTTTTCCCTATTTCCATGAACCCCCATTGTGGTCTTAAGTATGAGTCCAAGATTTCAGCCTACAGTAAGACTTTGTAACTGGCTTCCCACATTTCCCAGAGATGGTTCTTCTAATGGAGAAACCTCAGCCTTGTAAAGTCGGCCACTCCATCCTCCAAATTAGAGGTATTTGAAGTCTAGCATAACTTTCTACCAATGTTTTCTAGTCTAGCTGGGTGTACCAAGAGCTGTTTGGGAAAGGAAACAGGTGGAGAGGAGGGAGGGTGGATAAGAAGGCAGCTTTCATCTTTGTTCTTCAACTTTCTGGACAAGGCGCGATGTCTGCCTCCTGGCCCAACCTAGGACGTGCCCTTGAGGCTCTCCCTTCCCTCTCCTTGGGCCACTTACGTTGGCATGGGCACAGAGTCCAGATTTTCCATGTGCTCTTGCATCTGGGCTGGGAGTTTGATGCCTCCTTGATGATTCTTTTTCTCGACGACATTCTGAGCTTTTTCTCTGAGAGATGGCAGCAGAGTAGACAGGACTGGAGAGCGCATGTTAATGGCTTTTTTAATCGCTGGTCGTTTTGCCATCATTCTCCTGGGGGGGGGGGGGCGTGGGAGAGGGGACATTTAGGTTATATCATCCTGTTTTCTAGAAATGTCCCTGAGCTTTGGGAAGTCACAAGGTCATACCTGAATTGCACAAAAGTCATGCGTTTCTTTTCCCCTCCTGATTCTTCAACCTCACGCTTCCTCCGAGGAATGTTGAACATATTGGTACGAAAGAGCCTCCCTATTTCTTCCTCAATCTCTGTGAAGTGTTGACGTCGGAAGACAATCCAAGCTACATATGTACAGAAAGTATAAAAGGACTACGACAGAAAACAGACAAGAATCACAACCCATGGCGATGACAGTAAAAATTCCCACCTGTCTATATGACACGGCGAAGCAGACGCAAACCCACATGACTCCATTTCTCCACATTCCTGAAAAGCTGTGGCAAATTACACACGTACTCGCCTTTGCAGGAGGAAAACAAGACCAAAAATTTAAGATATGGCATACAGCTTGCTAACATCCTTTTAAGAAAAGATATTCACTAAAAATAAGTGCCTGACAAATGCCTACTGGTTATTGGTAGACTTCAGGTTTCCTACGAAAGAGAAAAGTCCCAAAATATAAATGACTCACCTCAAAGAATTTCCAGTCTTTTTGTGTATCTGATATTTTCTCCCTGCAATATAACAAATCACAACTATAGGTTGAGAGGGAAGTTCAATCTTTCAGTGATCTAGGCAAGCCCCTATCTTCAAAGCCTCTTGGCAGGATCATTACCGTGGTCCCAAGGCTATTTAGCTACATAAATGGTGTCAAAAGGCATTGTTGAGTCCCGACATCTTTTTCTTCAACTTCTTAGGTTATCCAGATCAAAATCCTTACAGTGTTTGGTTAAAAATTAATCAATATAAATTCAAGATACACAAGCCAGCAGGAAATGTATTCTTATGAATGTTTTTGGTGATGTGAGGGTTGGGGAGGAAGGAGAGTGGGAAAATGGTAAAGAGGTAACATGGGGTGTTAATCGGTAGGGAAATAGAGAACTAAGGGGAAGTCTAAAGTGGAGAAAAAGACAAAGAATAAACATCTTAATCTTAAAAAGATTTTAAAAATCTTTAAATAAAATCTGCAGTTGACTGGGGAGAGTAGTGTGCTTGCTCTTCCTTCTACATGCAGTACATACACTGAGCCTTGGCTCTTAAAGGCAGGCATCTGCTCAGGAGTCCTTGCAACACAAATTCAAGTGTTAAGGATACTGGACTGGCACAGGCACACTTACTGAACTTGGCCCCCCTCCCCAGCACAGGCCATTCTAGTTCTGATTCCCAGCCTGAGGAGAGCAGGCATGGCCTGCTGAGGATTTGAGAACCGATGGAGAGGGCTGTGCACCTGCAATTAGTTGGTCACTCAAGGGGGCCACGCTAGACCCAGGCACTCCCAGGCTGATCCTGGACTTGCTTCTGGTTTTGCGTGGGATGACTCCCAGGATTGGCCCTTGTTGTCAGGCTTTCCAGAACCATCCTGAACTCCAGTGGTCTGGGGAAGATGACCCAAACCCTCAGGGACTCCATGATCTATGTGGGCCCAAATTAGCCCTCCGTTTGGGGGAAACACAGAAGCACTGGTTCAGCTTCTACCGGGTGGATCCCTCCCCTTCTGCAGCCTCTTCATTCCTACACCAGTTTCCTCATGTGCAAGTCTTCAACAAGGAAGTAAGGCCATCATTACAGTGCACATTTACTAAGTGCAGACCATGTGCCAATACTATGCTAAGCCCTTTACATGATCATATTTAGTCCTCCTAAGATCTCTATCATGTAGTCAGCATTATTATTCCCACTTTACAGCTGAGGAGACTGAAGCCCAATGACATATGTAATTAGGGACAGAGTCTGTACCAAAACTCTGGCCTGTCAGCTCTCCACATCTGTCCCTGTAACCAGAACGCTAGGGAAACAAACTTTTCCTCTAGATTAGTCTGCAGACTGAAAACATTCAACTACAGAGTCCAGGAGAAGCTTTCAGGGTCCTGGGATCTAGCCCCATATCTGGTTCTCTGCTCAGCGGGGAGCCTGCTTCCCCCCCCACCCCCGCCTGCCTCTCTGTCTACTTGTGATCTCTGTCAAATAAATAAATAAAATCTTTAAAAAAAAAATCCGATAGAAATATAATGCAAGTGGGGGCACCTGGGTGGCTCAGTCGTTAAGCGTTCGCCTTTGGCTCAGGTCATAATCCCAGGGTCCTGGGATCGAGCCCCACATTGGGGCTCCCTGCTTGGCAGGAGGCCTGCTTCTCCCTCTCCAACTCCCCCTGCTTGTGTTCCCCTTCTCGCTGTGTCTCTCTCTGTCAAATAAATAAATTAATTAAAAAAAAAAGAGAGATATAATGCAAACCACAAATGTAATTTTAAAATTTCTGGTGGCCACAGTAAAAAGAAACAGTTGAAATTAATTTTAATATGTAATCGACACTTTAGAATGATTAATGAGATATTTTATTCATTTGTAACTTGTTTGTAAAATGTATATTTTACATTTATAGCACATTTAAATATGGACCACCTACATTCCAAGTGCTCAACAGATACATGTGGCGAGTGGCTACCATGCTAGTCAGCAAAAAAGCTGTCCATTTTACCTGTGAGGACAAATTCTGAAGAAAAGGGGAGAAAGCCAGCCTGGTGGAAAACCCAGAGGTTTTCAGTGGCCTGTTATGATGCTTTCTTATTCCTTCTTGCTACCTTAGACTCAGCTCTAAACTAAAATGAGGAAAGTATATCATATTTTCAGTCATTCCTGGGGGGGAAAAAAAAAAGCTAGGCCCATGGGGTCCTGAGGCCCTAGAGAAAAAAAAGTTTGTTCCCACCTACCCCCTGCTGCTTTGGGTGAAATCCAGTTTAAATGAAGGTCAAGGCCTACTCTGCACAAAGGAACAGAATATCAAAGGAATGTGTTTGGGGAAGGGGAAAGAGGCCTTATTGACTGTGACTAGGAGGGTGGGGGTGGGGAATGGGGCTTAAGGATGATTTATAAACCTGAGCTTCAAAGTATGCTCATCCCTATGCCAGCCTCTCTGGTCACTCATCAGGCGACAGCTTGCACTGAGAGCAAAGGAGGAGGGTAGAAATCCTAGGATAGAGGTTGGGGTGGAGCCCAAATTGACCATAATCAAAGAATAGATCTAATTCTATAGCATATGCCATGAAGAGGTTTTCTTATCTATCCTGGAAAACACAGAGATCTTTTACTGAACACGTTCATCAAAATCGTGCCAAAGCTTTTGTGTTATCAGGATTTTACAGATGTATTTAGAATAGAAAAGCATGTCCTCCTACTTTTCAAAAAACGTGAAAGCACTAAATTAACAGCCCCCAAATTGCTGGTTCTTCTGAAATCTCTAATTTAACTCCAGAGACAAACAGCGTAAGGTGTCCTAGTCCAATATTAAGTGTGCATATATTAAAAAAAGTCAGAAAATACACGAGAATGTTCTCATGGGAATATTAGCTTATTCACATTGGAAGTGAAAGAACGATATATTAAAATCAGGTAATCACTCCTAACCGGCAAAAAAAAAACTGTCCTCACTTTCTAGATAAAAATAGCCAAAAGAACAATATAAACTCCATTCTAGGACATAATCAACACCCACAGCCAATTAACAACCTTTATTGGCAAAAAACATGCTGTAATTTGTTTTCCTTGATATCCTTTGTTCGGCTCAATGACCCGTATGGAATTTGTTATGGGAGTGATGAGTGGTGAGATCTAAACTGATTCTTTGTCAGACTGCTATCCAATAGGCAGGAGAAAAAGCAGGTGACGTTGCACACAACAACAAAAAGACCAGCACCTCCTGGAGACGAGCCAGTACTAAACGGAGGCAATTGGTATCTTTCAAACATAATGAGTTCTTTGAAAGTTTGTATAAAAATTACATTGTAATAAAAATGTACTGTTAAAAGTATAATAAGTGTAGGCTCTATATCCAGAGAACTAAAAGATACAATAAAGTCCCTAATTATGATATAATTATTCAGTTTGGGTTTTTTAATCTCGAAATTAGTCTGCACTGTACATGTGCTTTTATTTTTAATGTTTTTAAAGATTCATTTACTTATTTATTCTAGAGAAAGAGTGTGCGTGCATGAGTGGGAGGCAGGCACAGAGGGAGAAGGGGAGAATTTTTTTTTTTTTTTTAAGATTTTATTTATTTCTTAGAGAGATCACAAGTAGGCAGAGAGACAGGCAGAGAGAGGGGGGGAAGCAGGCTCCCTGCTGAGCAGAGAGCCCGATATGGGGCTCCATCCCAGGACCCTGAGATCACGACCTGAGCCAAAGGCAGAGGCTTTAACCCACTGTGCCACCCAGGTGCCCCAGAAGGGGAGAATTTTAAGCAGACTCCCCGCTGAGCCCAAGGCACTAAATCCCACAGACCCTGAGATAGTGACCTGAGCCAAAATCAAGAGTCTGACGACCCTTAACCAGCAGAGCCACCCAGGCGCCCCTGCACATGTGCTTTTAAAGACAAACATTAAGGGGCACCTGGCTGGCTCGGTCCGGTAGAGCATGCAACTCTTGGTCTCAGGGCCGTGAGTTTGAGCCCCACGCTGAGTGTAAAGATTACTTGAAAATAAAAATCTTTAAAAATTAAACATTAAATATTGCCAATACAATTATTTTTTAGAGTAGCTGTGTTTCTGTTTTGTGTTTTTTGTGTTTTTAGAGTAGGTGTTTTGGTTTTTTTTAATAAAGGTTTTATTTATCTATTTGAGACACAGAGTGTGAGAGAGCAAGAGAACACGAGCAATGGGGAGGGAGAAGAAGGCTCTCCGATGAGCAGGGAGCCCAACACCGGACTCAGTCCTAGGACTCTGGGATCATGATCTGAACTGAAGGCAGACGCTTAACGGACTGAGCCACCCAGGCGCCCTAGAGTACGTTTTTTTAACCTTGTTTTGGACTGAATGTTTGTGTCCCCCCAGACCCACCCCAAATTCACAACCATCATCATGGTAACATTTGGAGGTGGGGTCTTTGGGGGGTAATTAGGTTCAGATGAGGTCATGAGGGTGGAACCCCATGACATTAGTGTCCTTTTAAGAACAGAAAAAGAGACTGGGACTTTCTCTTTCAATCATGGAGGGACTCAGTGAGAAGGCAGCTGTCTGCAAGCCAGGAAGAGGGCCCTCACAAGAACTGGACAATGCTGGCCTCCTGTCTCAGATTTCCAGGCTTCAAAACTATGAGAAAATAAATTTCTGCTGTTTAAGCCGTTCAAGCCATTCAGTCTGTGGTAATTTGTTATGGCAGCCCAAGCTAACTAGTACAAACCTCAAATTCTTGTTTTCTCAATCTGAAGTCTTCTGAAGACAGAAGAAATTAGAGTAATGTTAAGTTGAGAAAGACTAATTTCTTTAAGGGGGGGGAGGGCAAGGCCAGAGGAAGAGGAAGAATCCCAAGCAGGCTCCACACCCAGTATGGAGCCCAACCTGGGGCTCGATCTCACTACCCTGAGATCATGACCTGAGCCGAAATCAAAGTTAGAACACTTAACTGACCGAGCCACCTAGGCATCCCTGAGAAAAAGTAATTTTAAAGTGACTGAACAGGAAACTGTGAAGCTGATGATGAACTTGCATGACTATTGAATAGCATCAGAAACAAGGTAGAAATAGTCAAATAAACAAAGATTTTTAACATTTTCATAAAGTGTAAAAACATAAACATCAAAGGCAAGGAACAAACTAGAAAAACAAATGGCCAAGCCTTGTTATATGAAACATAAATTATACAAATACCCACTTTCCAGATGATAAATGGTTAAAACTAGATGAGGCAGTAATTTTATAATTAATAATATTAATATAATAAACAGGCAATAAATTATTTTATAAAGAAAAACAGCACAGACCCCACAGTCATGAAAGATATTCAAAGTCAAATAAAATATCTTTAAGCTTTTTTTTTTTTTTTTACACAACTTTAAGCTATCAAAATTATTAAACTAATAGAGCTAGGTATACTTATTGCTGATGGTGATACAAAATGATCTAGTCTCTTTGGAGAACAATCTGGCAATATGTGACAAGAGTTAGAAAACTATTGATGCTTTTTAGGTAAATACATTCTGGGTTATAAGCCATAAGTAAACAGCCCAAATAGACAAATTTACATAAAGATATTCGACACAGAAATAGCATAAGGCAGAAAAACTGAAATCACATAAGCGTGCACAGAAGGAATGGCAAAGGCAGACTGGTATATCACACAATAGAATTGTTGGGCCGGTGGGGTTAGGGAACCCTAGAAGAGCAATCCCAAAATGGCGGCCAAGTCTCCATCTTGTCTCGCCCTGAAGCTTCCCCCTGGGACTTTCCACCGCGAGCGGATCCCCAGAGACACGTCATCCCCGGGAGGACAGAACTTACTCAGGAAGCGGAAACTGAACTGAGTTCAATTCCACACCTTATATGGTCATGTACTACTTACAAGCGGAACCATCCCTCCCTCCCCCTATAAAACTCTGCCTGTATCAACCCCGGGCTCGACTTCCCCAGCCTCATTTTACAGAGGCCGCGGAACCTCGCCCAAGAGCACCCCCATTAAAGTTTGCTCTCGAACCTTCTTGCCTGGCTCCTTTCTGTTCATCCACCACCGCCAACTCAAAACCTGACAAGAATAACTATAGTTGCTATTCAAAGTTGTAGGTGAGGTTCTGTAAGCAAAATAACAGAATAAGGTACACAGAAAATGTAGAACATAAACAGAGCATATGGAAGTATCTTTATTTTGAAAATGTGGGGAATGCGGAGAGAAACCATGAATTCTGTTTTTTCCTTTAAAGTTAAAAATAAGAGTTCTAGCCATGGCCATGGTGTGGCTCTTGAGCCTGTTTTAAAAACCACTCAGAGAAGGGGATTGGGGGTGGGGGCGTTAAGGATCAGAGCTTTCCCTCAATGCCTCCAAACTCTCCTGTGATACGACATATTTGTTTTTTTTAAAGATTTTATTTTTAAGTAATCTCTACGCCCAATGGGGGGGCCTGAACTCACAACTCCAAGTTCAGGTGCATGCTCTACTGACTGAGCCAGCCCAGAGCCCCCCGAGACAAATTTTAATTACAGTAATATGTAAACTGTCATTCTAAGGCAAAGATCATCTCCCCACAATGTCATCTTATAATCCCCACCTTCCTAGCTCGTACAGGCTATCTATTGTTGCTGCAAAATGAGCAGCGGGAGGGCAAGGGACACACCCTGTGCCCCCTTCAGACACCAGCCCACACCAGGCCTCCTGCCCCAGGCAGCCATTGGGCCCTGGTCAGCAGTAGGAAGCCTTCCAGTTGAGAGCAAGATGCCACTGAGCAAGTATACAGTGTAGATTCTGGGATTCTTCCCAAACAACACAGCACGTGTGTTTGGGGCTGAGTCTGAACCTGAGCCCAATTATTCTGTACAACCAAAAAGGAAACTTTCACAAGTCCACTCAAAGTCACAGTTAAGGGTCTTCCGGAGAGGACTACACAAGCAAGCGAGGATCTCATGGAACTCTAAGGGTGCACTTACTTTCCGCAGCACATGTGATGCTTATCAGGCACGGCCAAGCCCAGCACGAGCATGCAGTACTTCTGGGCCAAGTACTTCTGCGCCACTTCTAACTTACTTATAACCAGTTCCATCTCTTTTTTCTCCACAAGGCCCCTGAAAAGAAAATGATCATTTGGGTTCATTTGGGCAAATGTCAATATTAATTAGCGAAAAGTCAGACATGTAAACTATTTTGAAAGAAATACACAAGTGAGTCAACAGATCTCACTTTCCCTTTCATTTATTCGATTTGAGCTATGGCAAAGGGAGGGCCTCCAAGCCCTTTGATATTTATCATTGTCATCAGCACCTCGAGTTTATGGTGAATTTTCACTTTTTTATAGCTCCTTTATAGTTTGTATCCTTAATTTTACATATAGGCTAATCTAATTTACATAGAACAGCTCAACTAACAAATTACCTACACTGGTTTCTGAACCAGCTAGCAGCCCATTTCTCTGCTGTTTTGTTAAAAGAGCTATGGAGATTCTCTCCCTTCAGCTTCCCTGGGTTCCTGATGGTACTACTAAGTTTGAAGGCTCAATGTTCGATCTTCTCCATGCTTCCCTACTCCCAGTCCTGTGTTTGCTGAGGAAGCATGTGTGGACCACTCCTCTGGGAACTTTGGCATCAATTATAATAACCTTGCTTCCCTGTGAAAACACTTCCCCAATTCCAACTGAATTGCAAATGAACTTTCCAAAAGACAACCTGTTCTTAGGTTACAGCATGTCTGGAGCCTAATTTTAGAGTTTTTGCAGTACAATATAGTAGGAAACAATATTGCTAACAATACATTCCAATGATCGCTATTGAAAAGTGAAGTGTCATTGGCTTTTTATATGCCTTTTAATTTTCGGAAAGACTTAAACCTCATGAAATGCACCTTATTTATTTTTTTAAAGATTTCTTTATTTGACAAAGAGAGAGAGACAGCAAGAGAGGGACCACAAGCAGGGGAAGTGGGAGAGGGAGAAGCAGGCTTCCCCACGGAGCAGGGAGCCCAATGCGGGGTTCGATCCCAGGACCCCGGGATCATGACCTGAGCCAAAGGCAGACGCTTAACAGACTGAGCCATCCAGGTACCCAGATGAAATACACTTTAAATAACAGGGACAAATTACTGCCCCTTCTGATGTTAACCACTAGACTGACCACATGAGGATATGCTGTGGAGGAAGGGGTTTAAGGATAAAAGAGATATTTCAAAGCACAAAATGTTATCACATGAAGTGAGAAGGCCTGTGAGTCACTGGAATAAAATGAGTTTCTGGAATAGATAAAGTGAGTTTCAACCTTAAATACCCAAATTTCATGTAACCCAAACAACTGCGCCCCAAAGCCTATCACTATGCCTACCTCCCTGTTTCTTCCAGGGGTCCCCACCCTCTCTTATTCCTCACCCCTACGGTGCCAGAACTGCCAGCAGCAAATAGGGCCCTCTTGCTGTTGAAAACAAAACAACAATGAAAAAATACCTTGAAACTTTTAGGCCCCTGGTTCCTAAGTTTAAATATATGTAAGAATCACCTGAAATACTAGCTAAAAGTGCAGATTTCTAATGCCACCCCCTCTCCAAGATCTTGATTCAGTAGGTCTGCATAGAGCCTGGCACTTAAAACAAGTATAATCCTTTGGGAAAAACTTGATGATAATTTCAAGTGCCATACAACTGACCATAAACCTGGGTCCAATAATATCTCCTGGAAATTTATCCTTCTTAAAAAAATTATCCAAAATTAAGGGGGAATCTAATGCATGAACATATTCAATAATATTCAATTATTACCTATTTGTCTGAAAACTGGCAACTCCAAAAATATATAAAATGGAGGGGAAAAAGGAGTAGTAATGCAGGCTGTAGTAATACAGCCAAATACTGTCCAAGGACGTGACATTTATTAACGTAACATGAGTCCCTATAGGATTTATTCCAGCACCAAAATTCATACCCTTAACCACTATACGTACTATACTTCCTCTTAATAGGTAAGTCAATCAGTTGATAACACACATTAGCTTGATGGGAAGTTACACCACCATTAAAAAATTATAATTATGAAGATGTAATAACTTGAAAAATACTGGTGTTTTAAAAATTGCATAATTTGGGGGCACCTGGGTGGCTTAGTTGGTTAAGCAGCTGCCTTCGGTTCAGGTCATGATCCCAGGGTTCTGGGATCGAGTCCCGCATTGGGCTCCCTGCTCAGTGAGGAAGCCTGCTTCTCCCTCTCCTACTCCCCCTGCTTGTGTTCCCTCTCTCGCTGTGTCCTTCTGGCAAATAAATAATAAATTTTAAAAATCTTTAAAAAAATTAAAATTGCATAATTTTGCCTTTGTACAGAAGCTACAAATCCTAATTACAAATGGATAAACTCTGTATAAGAGAGCTCAGCTGACTGGAATGGGGTGGTTGGACACACTGCAGAGAGGCTGAGAGGCTGGGAGTTAGATAGATCTGGGCTCCCATCTCAGCTCCACCACTAACTAGGCAAGTCTTCTCCAGCCAGCTCCTTAATCTCTCTGAGCCTTAGCTTCTTCATCTATAAAATGGGGATAAGGCTCCTTCTTCTGGAATTGGGGCTTTTAATCATCTAAAACTACCAAGGTGTACCTTGGTACCCCTTCCAGCTCTCCTCTCATAGGTTGTAGGCTTTCCTCCCAAGTGGCAACCTCTGAGCTAAGATAATACGGATTATCTCATCTAATCTGGATGATAACTCCATAAAGTAGATACTACCATTATCCCTGTTCTACCTCACTAATTTGATTGAAATCAATTTTTTTTTCTTAAAGTTATTTAAGTCCAGGGTGCCTGGGTGGCTCAGGTGGTTAAGCAACTGCTTTTGGCTCACGTCATGATCCCGGACTCCCGGGATCGAGTCCCACATTGGGCTCCCTGCTCTACAGGGAGTCTGCTTCTCCCTCTGACCTTCTCCCCTCTCATGCTCTTGCTCTCTCTCTCAAATAAATAAATCTTAAAAAAAAAAAGTTATTTAAGTCCAGATATCTCAATACAATCTATATTTATTTCTATTATAAGTAAACTGACTGACTACTGGAAGCCTGAAAGTGAAACGTTAGTCTAATTATTTTAGAATCACATCACAGAGCCAATCATTTTAAGGCTTGGATTTTTCTGTCATTCCGTAACTGATTCCTTCTAAGAAAGTGACCTTATATCACTGTGCTCTATTAAGTTTTAGTGTATTTCAAAACAACTAAGAAACCTTTTTCTCTGTTGTCTATTCCTATAAATTTAGAAATGAAACAAAGGTCTCTGCTAGATTAGTAGTAACCCTCAGAATTAGAAAGCACCACATAAAATATAAGCTCATGTGCTGCCAAAGTCTCATCAGTTCTTTTTGGGGGATGATAAGACTTCTCAAACCTTCTGAGCCTCCAGCTGACTGAGCCCTTTTGCTTGCCACCATTGAAACAATTGAACCACTTCATGGGGGGGGGGGGGAGGGGCTGGGTGACTCAGTCCTTA
>CM052896.1:94962941-95031948 GCA_028534135.1 Potos flavus | reverse complement strand
ATGATCCCAGGGCCCTGGGATGGAGCCCCACATGGAGCCCCACATCGGGCTTCCTACTCAGCGGGAAGCCTGCTTCTCCCTCACCTACTTCCCCTGCTTGTGTTCCCTCTCTCACTGTGTCTCTGCCAAATAAATAAATAAAATCTTAAAAAAAAAAAAAAAAAACACGCCTCATGATCTCTGGCTGCCCTGCTGTGAGGGCAGCCCTGAAATAATACGGATGTGGTATATTATGATGGCTTCACTGCAGCAGCAGTGTTTGAATTATTTATCTGGTTCTTTACAAAGCTGCTGTCCAGATATATTTATCTATCCATAAAATGTTTTTCAAACTGCTTGGTTGTACACAAGGATTTTGCATCTTAAAAACATTCCACAGGAACAAATTGATGACTCTGACAGCATTTCTAATAGATAAATCATTGGGTTGGTTCCACACACACTGGGGAGGGCAGCCTGGGCACTAGGAAAGTTCCATGGCTTGCAAAAGGTCACCAAGCCTGAGAGGCATTGTTCTGCTCTGGACTCTTGAATTTCCAGATTCTTGTCCTGTACAGTTCTGAGCCACCTCTGCCTAAAGCAATTAAATTCTTCCTACGTAGCCTAAGAAATCTTGTTTGCTTCTGTGATATGGAATATCATTTTGGTTGTATCTATTAATTTTTTTTAATTCTTGGTTTTTTTCACTAGATGCTTACAAAAGCACTAGCAAGAATTTCAGAAGCATAAAAAGCAGAGAACCAGTATCTATGTCTGCACTGTCCAATATGATAGCTATGAGCCACATGTGGCTATTGAGCACTAACTGTGGTTAGTCTGAATTGAGGTATATTGTAAGTGTTATACAGGTATCAGATTTCAAAAACATACCACAAGAAAAAAAGTAAAGTATGTCATCAGTAACTTTCTAATATTGACTACATGTTACAATGACATTTTTGAGTCACTGCATTAAATAAAATACACTATTAAAATTAATTTTAGGGGCGCCTGGGTGGCTCAGTGGGTTAAAGCCTCTGCCTTCGGCTCAGGTCATGATCTCAGGGTCCTGGGATCAAGCCCCGCATCGGGCTCTCTGCTCAGCAGGGAGCCTGCTTCCCCCTCTCTCTCTGCCTGCCTCTCTACCTACTTGTGATCTCTCTCTGTCAAATAAATAAATAAAATCTTTAAAAAAATAAATTAATTAAATCAAATTAAATTAATTTTACCTTTATCTTTTACATTTTTAAAAATATAGCTACTGAAAATTTTAAGTTACATATGTGGCTCTCGTTATATTTCTACTGGGCAGTGCTGGTTTATATTATCTGAAATATTTTGTTGCTAGAAAAACATTTTTTAAAGATTTTATTTAATTATTTGACAGAGAGAGTGAGAGATCACAAGTAGGCAGAGAGGCAGGCAGAGAGAGAGAAGGAAGCAGGCTCCCCACTGAGCAGAGAGCCCGATGAGGGGCTCGATCCCAGGACCCTGAGATCATGGCCTGAGCCGAAGGCAGAGGGTTAACCCACTGAGCCACCCAGGCGCCCCTAGAAAAACATTTGAATTATTCAGTGAGCTTTAAAAATGAATGAACTCCTCCCATGTAAAATGTTTTCATATACCCCAAAACTTTAAAAATTTCCCTCATCTCTTTATCTTGGTTTTAATAATGGCAATAAAACAACTTTAAAGTGCACTACAAAATCCTACTTACACCATATAGCTTTTGGGTTTCCTTTCCAGTGAGTTTTTTTCCAAGTAATGAGATAAATAGTACAATAATGCCATGAGGAAATTGTCAAGATTTTTATTCCTATGGGGAGAATAAAAAAAGAAATAAATGAACGCTAACATAGTTAGTTTTTCTTCAAATTTTTATTTAAATTATAGTTAGTTAACATATAAACATATTTCAAACATAAAACTTTTCCTAAGAATACATAGGCACATGACATAAGAATACACAGAAATACACATTATCATGCCTATCATGCAACTAATTTACCATTTAAAATTCTATCCTCTATACTACTGAAGATGTAAGAAACCTGATTTTTGTGACCAAACTTTTTAGGGGGTCACACACTAAATTACAATTTTGCTTATCAATTAGTTTTAATTTTTAAGAAGTTTTTATTAACAAATATTTTCCATTGTTTAAAAAAATGTACACACGTGTGTAAAGCAAAAAGTCCTCTCACTCATTTGCTACCATCCTACTTCCAAGTGACAGCCACTGCTAAGAGTGGAATAAATCCTTCCTGAACTTTTCAGAGCACAGACAATTACAGATAAGGCCCTCCCCCACCAACACACATACATATGCATGAATACATGCCTTAAAATTTTCTTTGGTAATGAAGAAGATAATGCTATATATACACAAGTCTTTGCAACCTGCTCTTGTCACTTAACTGCTTAGCATGGGCCTCTTTCCGTGATACTATGCATCGATTTTCCTCATTCTTTAAAAAGCTGGATAAAGTATTCTATATCTCATAATTTATTTAACTAGTCCTCTATTGATGGATATGTAGGTCTTTTAAAAATATTATTGACATTGCTGCAGTAATTATCCTTATGGCCACGTCTCTGAGTAACTTCCTAGGAGTGAAATTGCTAGGGCAGGGTGTATATAGCATATTAAAGTTTCAGTTTTGCTCTAGGAAAAGGTTGCAATGATTCACGATCCCATCTCGTCTGTTTTAAAACTAGAAGCCTTTGTCTTCTTTCTAAATATTCTTACAAGATTTTTGCTGCTTCCTTTCTAGCAAATGCAAATTCTTACTGGCACTCTTTCTTCAACTACACCTTGACAACTGGATGAAGATGAGCATTGCAGACTTTTTTTCCACCACGTTAGTACCTACCTGTCCTGGGTTGGGTTCTCCCAGAAACAGAGTCTGAGGCAAAGATGTGAGAGTAGTTTACTTAGGAAGGCAAAGATGTGAGAGTAGTTTACTTAGGAAGTGCTCACAGGAAACATCAGTAGTGGGTTGGGGAAGCCAGACAGGAAAGGGAAGGAAGCCCACATGGCGGGTCTTAACAAGTTCATTATCCCTGTGGACAAATGCAGTTCAGTCCTGTGCGGGGCTCTGGGAGACAGTGCAGTAAACTTCTCAGAGTTATCCTGACAGAAGGAAGCTGGGATATTTTTGTACCAACTCTCCATCTAGCACAACTCTTGAGGGAAGGCTGCTTCTGGGACACTGACTCCCCAGTGCTCCCAGCTTGCCCTGTAGTCAGGCTGAGTGTGCTTCTGCTTCGGAATAAAGCTTCAGGTGTTTGCCACAGCAGCCTTTGCTGAATGCTGAGGGAATGTGGGATGGCTGCCAATCCTGCCAATCCTGGTACCCAGTTTTCACTGAGCACTGACAAGTGTGGCGCCAGAGAAGCATCTTCCACCCACAGCCAGACCAAGACATAATTACTTCCGATTTTGTATCAGAGGAAACAGGCTTAGAAAGGTCAAGCAGCTCACCCAGAGTCATGCACCTAGTACTTGCTGGGGCTCCAAACATGATCTTCAATAAATGAGTATACCCTCTAACCATTATATAAATATAATGTAGTCTTTATGGGACTTTGATAATTGCTCTCCATTCTCCTTGCCCTGGGACTTTTGGGCTCCTGTGACTTCTGGCTTCCTGTCTTTGGTCTCATCTTGGAGACTGAGTCCTGAGGGCATGGCTTGCATAAAGCCAGTCCCATGTCCTTTCTCCAAAAACCGTATTTGTCATCATTTATCAGATGGAATTGCTTCAGATTAAAGATAAAAGGTCTAAAATGTCTCACAAGCATTACATACCTCATAAATATTGTAAAAGAACAGATCCGCTGCATCTCAGTATCTTGCAGCAAAAACAAAGCAACAACTGAAAGGAGAGAAGATGGACAATTGAGAGAGGGACAAAGGGCTGTCTCAGAGGTTCACTCCAGACAGGATATGTGAAGATGCCGAAACAGTTACTCACATTTAGCATCATGTAGTGTCACGTTGCCCTGCTGACCTCGTTTCTCTAAGGCTTTAGATGACTTATCATCTCTTGAAACAAACTTTTTATCTGTCAACCTGTTTTGGAAGAGAACGGTTTCTAGTGGTGGTCTGAAAGGTTTCAGTTGTATTTAATTGATCCTGAGGCACATGAGGCTTTTACTATGAAGGAAGGAGAGGCTGAGTGTCAAAACCCCAAAATGGGTTTTGTTTAATGGAGGAGAATTCTGGAATGCATTTTATTAAACGTTATATTTACCAGGCTAGGGGTAGGAGAAATGCATACTGCCTGATATAAAATGTAAAAACCAATTCCATCCAAAACAGATCATTTAAATCACCTATTAATCATCTATTTAGATAATCTATTTATGGTATAGCTACCATTTTCAGATTTAAAAAAAAAAAGTATAAAATGTTGAAAATTTGCTATAAGCCAAATCACCACAGGGATACATCTGCAGGGACTACTGTAATGCCTCCCATAATAGAGAAAGAGTGCATGTTCTTTCCTTAATGGGTATCTGCACACCACCCTCCGATAACAGGAATGATATTTTCTTAGGATCTGTGACAACCCGAACCATTCCGCTGAGAGGAGCTATAAGCAGCACTGCCACGGCTGGGAAGCGAAGGTACCTGTCTGAAGCGGGACCGTCAGCTTCAGCAAAGTGTATTGCTTTGCCTTTCTTTCCTTTCTCCTTGAGTTCTATTGCAGGTATAAAACTGTAACAGAAGGGAGAAAATTAGGAACCTAACCTTTCCCCAGAAGGAAGACTGATCCTAGCAGGACAGCAGCTCATGGAATCTTAGGACTCACAGATGTTATGAGGCGCCTGAGGAGAATCTGAGGTACCACGGTACTCGATTCACATATTTACATGTGGAACAACCATCTAGAAAAAGATCAACATTTCAGGCTTTACGGTCAGCCTCTACATATCAGCAGCCTCCAGAACACCACCATACACAAAACATTTCCATCCGAAAATGTTGTAGTAGCTTCACAAGAAACAGAAAGCTCATGAGAGGTCTGGAGAGATGTTTTTATTTATTGAGCACTTGTTATACACCAAGTGCTTTCAGGCACAATCTTATTCAATAGCAGCGACTCTATGAGGAAAATATTACTAGTGTGGCCACTTTTACGCACAAAGAAACCAAAGCTTAGAACGAGATAAGTAACGTGACCAAGATCACTGAGCACGTGTCGGAGCCAGGACTGGGGTCTGGGATCTCTCACTGCAGAGCCACACACGTACCCACCAGGTAGTCCTACCTCCTGAGCTGCCATGTCAGTCGTCACTGCTCTGGACTCTTGACTATCTCACTGACGGTTTCAGGACCCTTTCTTTAACTCGAATAAATAACTCCGTTCTTAAACTCTAAGGTCACACAAACATTTACTAAGCAGTAACGGGGCTAAGGAGGGACCACGACTGAGCAGCAAACACATAGACACTGAGGCCATACTCTTGTGTCACACTTTGCTCTGACAGGAAAAGAAGATGGCGTCTGTTCAAGTCCACGCATAGCCTCTTGGGAATATCAGCAAATGCTTAATAGAAAAACCAAGAAAAACATTTTGAAGACCAGCAGAATGTGGTTCCTGCCTTTACAGAGGGTACATTTTCTGGGAGAATTGGGGTGTCTACCAAATACATTGGTTTGGAAGCCCACTGTGGATTATGATTTTCATGTTTCTGTCCGAAACAATGCCAGAATGATAACACGACCCAGAAGTTTAATCTCTGCCCACAGTTTCACGTCTCTCGGCTAAGCTTAAGTGCAAGTGTAGTGAGAGAAGCACATTCCCCCAGACTTTACTCATTCTCTAAAGATGGTTATGAATCATGTCTACTCTCTTCTTCTCCTTGTCAACATAACAGTTTTGTGTATTTTAACAGGTTTGTTTTTTTTTTTTTGACACAACAATTTTGAAACAACTTTCTCTGAAAATTTTCTGGGATTGATGTTACCCACAAAGTAGTCATTTTAGAGAAATACTTTCCTGTGGGAATAATAAAGTTAATCAGTTTGCCTCTTTCTTCCCCCAGGAGTTTTTGCCAACCTCCTAGCAGTATTCAGGTTGTAGAAGAGCTTCGTTCCTAAAAGCGTGTACATCATGTCACCATAAGGGAATGACCCTTTGTATTTTTCTTTCTTTTTTTTTTTTTTAAAGATCACTGGCACCAGTTGATTTCTAAGCTTTTCATTATTTCTGATGCTCCTCTTATCACTGGTGCCCAAGGACTGGGTATTTAGTAGGGAGGGTATCCTGAAATATTAAGGGGGTAGGTGGGAAAAAAAAGAAATGGATGAATACCAAATGTTGATGGTGGCTACTGCTGAAGAGAGACTGGGGATTAGATGGGGCAGAGAGGTGAAATGGTGACGAAGAGGTCTATCTTCCAAACTGTATACTTCCATTTTATTTGAGTTATTTTTTCTTTAAGATTTTTTATTTATTTATTTGGGAGAGAGAGAGAGCGAGAGAGCACATGAGAGGAGAGAAGGTCAGAGAGAGAAGCAGACTCCCCGCAGAGCTGGGAGCCCGATGTGGAACTCGATCCCGGGACTCTGGGATCATGACCTGAGCCGAAGGCAGTCACTTAACCAACTGAGCCACCCAGGCACCCTTATTTGAGTTTTTTTTAATAACAAGAATATATCAATTTATTTCCTGCATCACTAAGAAAAAGTTGACAGAGATACACAGAAAGAAAACATTATATGGTTGATACATTATATTGACAGGCCATTCGGATAGCCTTTAAGAAAATAATCAGCTCTCCCAAACATCCAGACCTTTTTTTTTTTTTAAATAGGCTCCAACGTAGGGCTCAAACTTACAACCCTGAGACCAAGACCCGAGCTGAGATCAAGAGTCAGATGCTTAAACGACTGAGCCACTCATACGCCAACCCCAGGCATTTTCTAATGGCTCTCTGAAGCTGTTTCTCCTTGCTAGATGCCTTGTGCAGATTCCTTCATATAACCATCCTAAACAAGAACACAAAGTTGTTTTCACATTTCTCCTTGGATCATCACACTGTTTTGGCCACTTACAAGCCACTGGCTATTAACTTTCCTACCCCAGGCTAAGTCACAGGACAGGATTTCTCTTCTCTAGAAGACAAGAGAAGATAGATACACCCAATCTCAGTGACAAACGAAACTGCTGTCTCCTACCCTTTTCTCAGTCCTATCCCTATAATTCAAAGTGTCTTTCCCTATTTGCCTGAGATGATCTGAGATGAGAGAGCCTTAAAATAAGACTAAGTGCCTGTCCTTAACCAGTAGTCTGATATTTGCTGCTAAGCTTCTAGTCCTTATTCTCTGACCTTCGGACATGCCTTCTCTACTTCACACTTGTCTAAGTGGCTGTTCCCTTGAGTCAAGTCATTCTCTAGCTCGCCTGGTGAGGATTCCTCCCTCTGAGGGCCCCACTGTAGCTCTACAGGCAGACTCCAGTCACAGTGCATCTGAAATCACTAGAAAGTGTCACTAGCAATAACTGAAAGCTGTCCTTAAAATCGTACCTCTGATTGGCTCCCAAACTGTAGTCTGAGCTAGTTCTGTGCCCTCCTGGGGTCTCCATTGTCTCCCCCTCCATCTGGCAACGCATTTAGAATCTGGGTCTTTCTCGGACCACATTTTGTTACACTCCCAGTATTACAGCACAATCATATCATTTCCCTTTGCCCTGAAATAAATGAGGAAAAGAATCTTATTTTCCTCTAGAACCCATCACTAAAATGCAGAAGGCTGGACCACTCTTGGCTTCCACACAAGTTAGAGCTCCCCAGTGGTTACTGGAGTCTCCTCTCAGGCCATGAGGAAAGACGAGGAGTTTGGGACTTCTGGAGGTATATTTTCCTCAATTGTATGTCCTCAGGGGAGTCAATGACCTTGCCAAAGACTCAGGTGGGCTGCTGGCTCTCTCCCAGCTGTGAGGAGGGGCTCTTGAAATAAGGAAGGGTAGGACAGCTGACACTGTGTCAGAGAGAAGCCTGCCTCATGAGCCAACCCACAGGTGGCCTTTGAAGAAAGGTGTTCCCTTTTTAACAAATAAGAAATGGGCATGTGTGCTGATGAATTATCCAACACCCTCATTTACTCCTCACAAAACATTATTATTCCATTTTATAGACAAGAGAACTGATCATCAGAGAGGCTAAGTAACTTGACAATCTAGTCAGTGAGAGACCTGGGATTTGAACCCAGGTCTTCCTTCAAACCACCCTTCAAAGCTTCTTCCTTAATTGCCTATTAAGAAATAATGAGGGGCGCCTGGGTGGCTCAGTCGTTAAGCATCTGCTTTCAGCTCAGGTCATGATCCCAGGGTCCTAGGATCGAGCCCCACATCAGGCTCCCTGCTCTTGGCAGGAAGCCTGCTTCTCCCTCTCCCACTCCCCCTGCTTGTGTTCCCTCTCTCCGCTGTGTCTCTTTCTGTCAAATAAATAAATAAAATCTTAAGAAAGAAAGAAAGAATGACCATCCTTTCCCGCCCATTAGTGTGTGTTCATTCCTGTGTGGAAGTTATGGGTATCTTGTATTCCGATACAGTTATCCCTCTCAGGGTATAATTTGCAAACATAAGGCAAGATCCGCCTGTGACATGGGGAGCTAGGTCCTCTCTGAAGGGTAAGTGTTCCAGTGTCACTCATTCAGGCAAGATGCCAAGACCTGCAAGGTTGGAAAGAGGAAAGCAATCATCTTCTCTGAACTCGAGAACACCTACAAGTGTGCGAACTCCCATTTGCTAGTGGGTGTAAAAGATGGCCTACCCCGTGGGAAAGAAGACTAAAACCCCATATGGGTTTCCCAGGATCTGAAATTGACAGGTTAAAAACCAAATGCCCCGAGATCAAGCTGTTACTTTGCGAAAGCAAATTATTTGGATTCATAACACTTCAAATTTTCTTCCCTACTGCTGATTATTCTTTCTTTAGTCTCCCTCTAAAGTTCCTTTTCCTGGACATGTTCCCTAAATGAGAGCCTTTCTCAGGGTTCCATCTGCTTCCTCTTCTCACTTTGAGTGATTTCATCTACTCAACTAACATCGATAACTGACAACTTTATAATGAAGGTTCAGCTCTTTCTGCAGACTTATAAAATGATACATCTGCCTACTGGACGCCTTCCCTTGGGCATCCTACAGACACCTCAAACTCAGTATGTCCAACACTGAACTCATTACCCTTTAACTTGTACTCTCTACTACTCCCCCATCTCAGCAAATGGGCACCACCACCCACCAAGTGGCCAAGGTGCAAAATGGTGTCATCTTTGATTTCTCCATCACCTGTGGCCCTTGCAGCCCACTAACCACCTAATCCTTAAATACATCTCGAGTTTGTCTACTTCCCTCTCTTCCCATTGCCACCTTCCCAATTTTATCTACCACCATCTGTCAACAGAATGTCTGCAACTGCTTCTTAACTGATTTCCCACCTCTGGCCTTATTTCCCTCCGAATTGGTTTCCACCTTGTGGCCAGAGTCATTTCACTAAGACTCAGTTCCAAACCCAGTTTACTTCTCTCTTTAAAACCTTTCAGTGGTGGGTTGCCTGGGTAGCTCAGTCGGTTAAGAATCTGACTCTTGATTGGGCCCAGGTCATGATCTCAGGGTCCTGGGATCGAGCTTAGGTCATGATCTCATGGTTCTAGAATCAAGCCCTGTGTCAGGCTCCATACTCAGTGGGGAATTTCTTAAGATACTCTCTTCCTCTCCTTCTGCCCCTCCCCCCGCTCACACACACACACACACACACACACACACACACACACACTCTCTCTCTCTCTCTCTCTCTCTAAAGTAAATCTTTAAATTTTAAATTTTTAATTTTAAATTTTAATTTTAAATTTTAAATTTTTTTAATTAAAAAAAAAAACTTCCAGTGGCTCCCCTGTGCCTTCTGAATGAAGATCAGATTCCTCAGCATAGCATGGAAGACCTTTCATGATCTTACCCTGGTTTAAATCTACTCACTCCTGCCTGGAACCCTATATCCAGCCTCCTGAACTACCTGCAGTCTCAAATATGCCCCAGGCCCTCTGAAGACTGGGCCTTTGCACATGCTAGGCCTTCTGCCTAGAATCCACTCTCTTCCTCTCCAACCAAATCTCCCTTTGCCTTCAAGTCTTGGCTTAGATATCACCTCCCCTGGGAAGCCTTCCCTGTCACCCCACTCTCCTCGGTTTCAGAAAATGGCCCCATTTGGGGACTGGGTCTAGGTACTTGGCTGAATGCAGTTTTCCTCAGCCTTGGCCCTAGCCCAGTGGTGGCAGTGGTTGATAGTTACTAATGAATGGGGCCTAGGGAGAGCAGCAATCTTAGGGGAAAGAGTTAGGGTCATAGCACTGCTACCAACAGACTCCTTCCAAGAGGAGCCTGGAAGGGTCTGGTTTATTTTCAGTAAGAAGGACAGCATAGATACCCACCCCACCCCACTCCACCCCCTTCTAACTACCCCAGTCCTCCTGTATGTTTCACCTCCCTCCCACCATACTCAGGGGGAAGGTGCTCCTATCTTTTCTGTGCTCTTGACCCCATTCCCCACTCCTCTTCTGTTCCATCTCTTCTTTTCCCCAAAACAAACCTGAGATTTTCCTACCTTGAAAACAAAACCAACAGAAATCCCCTTCCCTTAGGACTGGATCCCCAAAAGGCTACTAAATCATTTTTTTCTTCTTCACAGATAAAATCACCATTGGTAAGTGTACTCTATTTTTGCTAGGTTCTTGAATTTATCTCAGATATTCTCTTCAAACTACTGTTAATGTGATCTCTACCTTACTGGCCTCCTGAAACTGCTTCTCACCTAGACACCCTCCAGCAATCCTAACTTGTTAAATCCAAAGGCCTGTTTTTAGTATTTGCCTCACCTTGAATTCTCTTTAGCATCTGATATTGCTGACACTCCCCACTCCATCCTCTTGTTTTCAAAGGCCTATGTTTCTCAGGGTTTTTTCTTTGACTCTTCTAATTATTCTTCCTCTTTGCTAGCTTCTCTTTCTTTGCCTGTCCACTATTCCTGGGAGCCACATGAAAATACTTATGAAAATTTTAACACCTGTACACTTGATTAAGAGACATATCAAACCAATTACAATGTATGGAAATTATCTGGATCCTGATTGGAAGAAACTTATAAAACATTGGACAACAGCAGATACCAGAGTACAAACTGAATATATGATGCTATAAGGAAATTACCATTTATATTTATAAGTACGTAAATAGTAAGTTTTTTTCAAGAGTGCTTATTTTTTTGAGATACATATTGAGATATTTACAGATGATATGATGTCTGGGATTTGCTTAAAAATAATCAAGGGGTGGAGTAGATAGGGTGTGGATGAAGTTGACCTTAATTTGGTGACTACTGATGCTATGCCAAGGGAATGCTGGAGTTCATTATATTATTCTCCTACTTTTGTATATGCTTGGAATCTTCCAGTATAAAAAGTTTTAAGTGTTTACAATTATTTTAAAAACTTTAATAATGCTGTAAGAAAAAAAAAACTAGCAAAAAAACAGACCTGCAAGGATTTTATATATTGGAATTATCAGTCACAGGATATAAAATAAATGTAACCAGTATGTTGAAGACAAACAAAAATAAGGTGGTAACCCTTCACAGTGGTGCACTGGTGCTCTTTGGGGGGTAGAACGATGGTGGAATCTTCACTGTCAACTTTGTACATTTATGCACTTATTTTCAATACATATGTATAACTTTGCAATAAGAAAAAAGCGGGGGATGCCTGGGTGGCTCAGTTGGTTAAGAGGCTGCCTTCGGCTCAGGTCATGATCCCAGGGTCGTGGGATTGAGTCCCATATCGGGCTCCTTGCTCGGCAGGGAGCCTGCTTCTCCCTCTGCCTCTGCCTGCCTCTCTGCCTGCTTGTGATCTCTCTCTCATTCTCTCTCTGACAAATAAATAGATAAAATCTTTAAAAAAAAAAAAAAACGGAAATGCAGAATGTCGTAAGTTAAAAAAGCATGTGTTTGTGTACACACATATAGAAAGAAGATTTAGAAGGCTATATAATAAGATATTAATAATGTTAACAGTTACTTTGCTGGGTGGGACTGCAAAGTTTTTTTTGGTTTTGCTTACTGGTATTCTCTGATTGTTTAAGTAACACGACTTTTAAATTTTTTTTCATAATTTTTAAAAGTACATATATCCCAGGGTTCTGGTCTTTGTCATTTCACTCCACGCTCTAATTCTGCTCAGGCCTCTCTCATGAGGGCCAAACTCCTGCCTACTGACCTGGGAGTCTCACGGGCAGGCACCTCAAATTCTGCACATCTACAAAAGTCAACTTGTTACCTTTCACCCCTTCCACAAACTTATTGGCTCCCCCTCCATTCTTATCTCAAGGGGCAATAGCATCGTCCACATAGTGACTGGGACATTCGTGCTTCCTGCTCCCCTCGTCTCACAGCCAGTCTCACCAACTACTCTCTCCTTCAGCAAGGCCAGATTGACCTCCCAGTACCTCTACAACAGGTCTTTGACTCTGTTCTGCCAGTCTTCATTGGGCTCCTAGGCCCCTCCCCCTTGGATTGCTACCTAATTGTCTGTCTCCCTAGTTTTCTTTTTTTTTTTTTTAGATTTTCTTTTAATTTATTTGAGAGAGAGAGAGAGAAAGAGAGCACGCCCAGAGGGAGGAGAGGAAGAAGGAGAAGCTGACTCCCTGCTGAGCAGGGAGCCTGATGCCCCCCTCAGAACCCTGAGATTATGACCTGAGCCAAAAGCAGCCGTTTACCCAACCCACTGAGCCACCCAGGCACCCCTGTCTCCCTAGCTCTAATCTTGCCCCTCCAGGCTACTGTGGGAGGGGCTTTCTAGAGCACAGAGGCAATTCTATCCTGTATGCTCAGTCAAGGTTGATGGAGCCTACTAAACAGAACCAGGTATGAGTGCAGTGACTGAACAGGCCTTCCCTCTGGGCCTCCGCGGTTCCCACTCCTACCACTGTCTCCTCTCAACCTCCCCTGCCTCTGCCCTGTACTGTCACCAGCAACTGGGGTGGCATAAGTCTCTGAAAAACAGTTTCTGAAAAAAAAGAGCATGTTCCGGCTCATGAGTCCTCTCACATTTTAATTTGTGATGGGATATGCTTAGACTCCAAAAGGGAATCAGTACCCACATTTCCATCAAATCCAAACACTAACTCTGGCCTAAAACATCCAAAGGTCTGCTCTCCTCTTCCTTAGTACTGTCCTCAGCAGCAGGACTCCCCAGGGAATCCTGACACTGCCATGTGCCATGCTGAGCTGCTTAAACACAGAGCAGCTCCACCACAAAAGGGCTGTCACCCATCTACTCTTCATGGAATCCTTTTCCCTCTCTTTCCTAACTGCTCCCATTTTGTGTACTCCAGTCTGGAGTTTGTGTGTCGCTTTGGTTTGGTTTGGTTTTTTGCTTTTTAAAATTGTGGTATAATTTAACATATAAAGTACATAAATCTTAAATGGACAGCTTGATGAATTTTTTACTAGGTACATACCCATGTAACCACCACCCAGATCGATACATAGTCCATTTCCAGCACTAAACCTTCCCCCACCCCCTGCCCGTTGATAATGTGTCCCAAAGGTAACCGCTATTTTGACCTCTATCATCACAGTTCTTTTTTGCCTGTTATTTTAAACTTTTATATAAGAGGAATTATAGATTTACATTTTTGTATCTGGCCTTTCAACATTATGTCATATAATCTACCTTTTAAATCATACCATCACACATATATTCTCCAGAATTAGTGGAAATCAATCAAGCCATTTTTAAAGAATAATTTGATAATAAACCAAAAGAAACTATTTCATGAATGAGAAAGTCAGTATGAAATTGAAAATCTGTGAATTTATTAGTAGGGTTGTACTGGAAACAGTGACATGGGGCAGGTTACCATTAAATTAGCACTGAAAATTAATTTGAAAAATACTGCAAATTAATTTCATTTACAAAGGTCAGTAAGTAAAAGTATGGTCCAACTTTCATCATAAGAAGAGAGGACTGAGGGGCACCTGGGTGGCTCAGTCAGTTAAGCATCCGACTCTTCATTTCGGCTCAGGTCATGATCTCAGGGTTGTGAGATCAAGCCCTGCGTGGGCTCTGTGCTGCACATGGAGCCTGCTTGAGATTCTCTCTCTCCCTCTCACCCTCCCCACGCATGCCTGCTTTCTCTCTCTCTCTCAAAAAAAAAGAGAGAGGGAGGATTGAGATGGTCTTTAAATATACATGAAGATTGAGAAATGAAAATGTTGGCACTTAAAATTTATAATCACATTTTCTAGTATTTTAAAACGTATTTAACTTATACTTTGACTCCTGTGATTATCTTGGCTGTCTAATCCCAAAGCTCTTCCTGTCTTTCTCACTGTTGACCTCACACTCACTGAGTGTGATATTTCAGGAGCTACACAACAGAATTTTCTGTGACACATCTGCAAACAAAAAACTGAAAACTGAAATCAATCACCACTTTGGAAATGACAAACTACTCAGAAATAGTGAAACAAATATTTTATGAAATATAAACTTTGGATTTTAACTCTAACATAATGCTTAGCCTTTAAACTGTTTGACATTAAATATCATTATATTTATAATGTAACTATAAAGTACATCAGCTTAGCCTTTCCTGATCTCCAGCCCCATTTATCCAACAGCCTAAGAGACCATTTGTGACCGTGTCCTAGTAACCTCAAATACATCACCAGTTTTGTCTGTTACTCTGAATATAAGTGAAGGGCAATCCCAGCCACCCAATCACCCAAGCCGGGCACTGGGAATCAGCATGAGCACTTCTTCTCCCTCTCCCTTCACATCTTACCAGTTCTATCCAAAATCCTGTCGGTTCCACCTCTGAAGTACTTCTTAGTCCTGCACCCTTCTCTCTATTCCTCCAAATACAAGACTTCGTGTCAACGCATGGTTTTGTACCTGTACAGCTATATGTAATCCTCCCACAACTAGCTTTTTAACCAGTTGTTAAAAAGTTAACAGGCCCTGCCTCTGGCCTTCCTCTACTTGAATCTAGTTGGTTTATTGAAATATTCAATAAACATCTAGTGAGGGTGTACTCTGGGAAGTTTTGTAGACAGATCCTAGGGACACAAAGATGAGTAAGACAGTTCCTGCAACTGAGGGGCTTACAGTCTATAGGAGGGAAACAGTGTATATACGATGGGAAGGGCTTCGGCATCAGACAAACCCTGGTTCAAAATGTCCGTTTTGCTACTTACTGGCTGTATGACTTTGTGGGTCGATTGCTTAATATCCCTGAGCCTTATTTCTTCATCTATAAAATGGAGGTATTAATTCTCACTTTCCATGGCTGTTTAAGAACCAAAAAACACGCAAATGTCTGCACGTGCTAGGTACGCAGCAGACAGTAGCTAGTGTCATTTGTTTGGTTATGCACTTTTTATTATTTTTTATTAATTTATTTATTTTCATTTATTTGACAGAGAGAGAGAGAGAGAGCACAAGCAGGGAGAGCGGCAGGCAAAGGGAGAGGGAGAAGCAGGCTCCTCACTGAGCAGGGAGCCCGTTGTGGGGCTCGATCCCAGGAGCTTGGGATCATGACCGGAGCTGAAGGCAGACGCTTAACCAACTGAGCCACCCAGGCGCCCCATATTATTTTTTAAAGATTGTATTTATTTATTTGAGAGAGAGAGACAGAGATAGCAACAGAGAGCACAAGCGGGGAGGAGAGAGAGAAGCAGGCTTTCTGATGAGCACAGGGCCTGATGCAGGGCTCAGTGTGGGGGGCTCGATATGGGACTCCATCCCAGGACCCTGGGATCATGACTTGAGCTGAAGGCAGACTCTCAAACAACTGAGCTACCCACGCACCCCAAGTTATGTACTTTTTAATAGAGTCAGTATTTTCTCAATGGGGATTAAAATCAGTTTTTTCTAATTTAATAATTTTACCTTGGAGAGTTGATTGTCTATTGTGCAGCAAGTATAATACGGTCTCATTAATGTAAAACTGTATGTCTGTAACTCAAAGAGGCAATTTTATAAAGTAGTTAAGAATATGGACTCTGGGGGCACCTGGGTGGCTCAGCCCGTTAAGCATTGCGTTTCACTCAGGTCATGATCCCAGGGTTCTGGGATGGAGCCTCGCGTCAGGCACCCTGCTCAGCAGAGTCTGCTTCCCCCTCTCCCTCTGCCCCTCCCCACTGCTCGTACTCTCTCAAATAAATAGAGTCTTTTAAAAATATGTATACATATATATATATATGGACTCTGAGCCAAACAGACCTAGATTGCAATCATCTTAGCCACCTGTGAGCTGTGTGATTTGGCCAAGTCACTTAGTTTTCTTTAAATTGCTTAACCCTTTGAGTTCAGTTTCTTCATCTGTAAAAGTGGATGAACACACAGCTTTTTCAAAGGGTTGGCAAACTGATTAGCACAGTGGCCGGTACATAGGAAGCAGCTGATAAAATGTTATCAGAAAGTGGTACCCGGAAGGCTGCTCCCCAAAATGCTTTTCTCTAGATGGTGGGATTTCAGCAGATATTTATTTTGCTCATTATACTCTTGTGTATCACTTTTTTTTTTAACCCAAGCACATGTAATTTCTATAAAACTTATAATAAAGTTTTAATAAAATTTACCTTCTGAATTCAAGAGTTCTGGTTTCATCTTTCCAGTACCACATCCCCAGTCGCAATCCCAACTGCTATAAAATGAAATTATTGCAGCAAATATTAAAAATTCAATTTACAATACACGTCACAATGAACTTTTAACAATTCCCAGTTGTTGCTCTTTATTCAGTAAAGATGTAGAATCTTCAAGTGTTGTGTTGCGGGGTTTTTGTTTGTTTGTTTTAATTGAAGCCAGGATTTTATCCTTTTTGTTTTCAGGTGTAGTTTCAGCAGAAAGAGGGAAGAGAGGGAGAAAGGGGGGGAGGTAGAAAAGGAAGGGAAGGACATTTCACTTAGTCCGAACTACTATCCCAAAGTTCTTCAGGGCAATTTACTGATAATTGGGACTCAGACCACAATAAACTGATGCCCAGGGGAGCCTCAGCGGAGAAGAAGAGATAAGACATTCAAAACAGTGGAGCGTGCTCTAACATCAACCCCGCCCTTCGGGGGAAGTAGGCAAAGTACAAGCTTACCTTTTCAGTAGCGCGAGCTACCAAGCCACCAGCCTTTCCTTGCCGTGGGTCGCACCCGGGGCAGGACGGCTTTCTGAGCGGGAGGGCTATTTATTTTACAACCAACCAATTCGAGGTGCTGAGGTGGAACTTTCATAAACATCTAAATACCTCGGTAGGGAGCCAGAATTCAATTTGACCTTTGGCTGACTACACCTCTCTCGTCTTGGTTTTCTAGGCAAATAAGGCCACGTCCCGGGGAGTGCCGCTGCCCCCGGGCTGAGGGCAGGGCCGCGGCAGGGGGAGCCGCCCCGGCTCGGGGCTGGGCACGACCAAAGCCGTACTTACCTCCGGCATGGAAGCGGCCGGCCGGTCCCATCGCCTTCTCCGGGAGTAAAAATCAGGCGCCGGATGCCTGTCCTCTCCCAGCGCGGCAAACATGGTCTCCTAGGGAACTGCCAGCCGCGGCCAGCAACCTTGGCGCGAGGGCTGCCGCGGGGGCGGGGCCCTGCCTCTGCCGCCGGCCGCGCGGACTGCGCAGGCGGGCGGGTGGGCGCGCTGGCGAAAGGCGGGGCTGCCCAACCCTGGAGGCAGACGGCTCCGCCAGGTTTCCAGGCCCCCGGGGCTCTGTCCACCTGGACTACCTCTGGGGGCTTACAGGAGTCTGCAGAGTAAAGCTGCCCGGGGGTTATTTCTGTAGAAGTCGATTCTTCTTGGCCTTCCTACTGGGAAGTAAACCACTTAACTGGTTTTTGTTCTTAACTGGAATAACAAGATTCAATTCCATAGGGAAGATCCCTTTGTCCTAAAATTTAATAGCACTAAATTAACTTCAAATCCTGGTTGGGATTAGGTCGGGGGGTGGGGTCAGTGGAGGTTTAGGGGAGGATGCGTGGAAATAAGGTTTTCGTAACTTGGTTCTGCTGCATGACTTAGATGTGTTACCCAGGGCAAGACAGCTCTGATCCTCATGAAGATACCGAAATCAGGGGTTATGAGGTTTTCTAAGGAGTAATGTGTGCAAAGCACCACCCTAAAGTACTCAAAATTAGTGTCGCTCAAAGCAAAGAAACTTGCTTTGTGTCAATGAGTATTGACACAAATGAGTATTCAATTATATTTTTAAATTTATGCTTTTCACTTTTCAAATCCTGTGTCTTTGAATTTCTTGCAACTGACTTTCCTTGATAGTTTTCCTTCCAACACTGATGTCAGCAATGCTAGGTAACACTACATGATTGAGAATGCCTAATGTATTCTGCCTTTGTTTTATCCCCACAGCTTACGTAGGTTAAGAGATGTTCAGTAAATAGTAACCATATTCACATCAATTTTAAAAATATGGCAATAGGCATCCCACTACTTCCCCTTATGGCACCACCTAGTAACACACAATCACTGGTTACAGCGGTATAAGACTAATTAGCTGGATTCATGTTCCACTCAGTCGCACTGCTGTTCAGATATATGGACACCCACCTATACACTGGCAGTGGGGCTTTGAGGCTGTGGCCTCAGGACTGGCTTATTACATAACTCATTTGAAATAGGAGTTAAGAATATTTTAGTCAGCAAGAGTTTTGCACCTCACAATGTATATAACTTGGGGTGGGGAGGCCAGGGAGAAAGGCCTAAGAAAGACCGAGGACTCTGGATAGAAGCCATTCACCTCACCACCAATGTCAGGAAGACCACACTGCAGTCAACTTCTTCAGTTTATCCCAGTGAATGAAGAAATGCTAATAGAAAACCAAAGATCTTTATACTTCACCATAGTTTAACTTCAGGCTGTCTAATGTATAAAACTAGGGTAAAAAATAAGAGGTGAGAACTGAAAACAATGATGTATGTAAAAGTTACATGAGAAGTTATTTCACCTGTGCTAGAGGGACATAATATTTATAGGAAAACTTTGATAACTCTGAAGGGGCAATCTTACACTTCTGTATTACCAGACCCTAACAAAAAAGGGATTAAAAGATTGTTTTTATGGCTCTAAATCATTATTTATTTAAAAAGTGATCTATTCATTTCTTAGGTGGGATTTTTTTTTACCAGTTAGATTTTTTTAGTGACATCAGAATCTCATAATCTAAAATGGAAATATAATTTTCCCTTTAAAAAAAATTCATGATGTTATAAAGTAGGAAGGTACTGCCTAAATATTTAACAATTTCAAGTGTCCTGTAAGATTTTTTTTTTTTTTGCCTAATTAATAGAAACTTCTCAAGGTCATATAACTAAGAGCATATAACATAAAACTAAGTTGCTGGTCTCAGATTTTATACACAAGGCATTAACTGAATATAATGTATTATTATACTATGAAAACAGAGATTTTCAAAGTATTATAATTCTACCTTTAAAAACTAACATATTAAGTAAATGGCAATGCCAGTATTTGAATTATCAACTCCATTTATCTAATCTCCACCTAATCTATACTAAAAGAGGAAAGAGCCCAAGGCTTCTCGATTTGTTTGTTCTAAGGGAAGGACATTTCAATACTGTCACCCTATTAAATTTCGGGACTGCATATACCCTAAAGTATTCCAAGAGCTATCTCTAAAGATCCATAATTTTTAAGAAATGTATAATTTTTCTGTATCTAATTGTAGTGCTTAAGGATAATCCTTCAAAACTCATTCCTATTTAGACATTATACAGAAGCAATTGAATCAGCCTGTTGTTCCTTAACCTAAACATATATATTGCCTTAGCGATTGTCTTGTGATGTATGGATTTGAGATTCTGTAAAACTTCAATTCCAGTGTCCAAAAGCAAGGGGAACATGCCTCACAGCACAACTTTCATAAACTACATTCAATTCATAGGGTAAAGAAATTCTCATTAAGTCTCCTTGACATATTGTACAGCTGACACATTAAATATCCTATTATGCATGCTAAATTTAAAGATGTGAACAGCAGTGGCGCCTGGGTGGCTCAGTGGATTAAAGCCTCTGCCTTCGGCTTGGGTCATGATCTCAGGGTCCTGGGATCTAGCCCCGCATCCAGCTCTCTGCTCAGCAGGGATCCTGCTTCCCCCTCTCTCTCTGCCTGCTTCTCTGCCTACTTGTGATCTCTCTCCTCTCAGTCAAATAAATAAATAAAAGTCTTAAAAAAAAAGAAAAATTTTGTTTAAAAAAAAGATGTGAACAGCATTAATATCTCCTCATGGACAAATGTTAATTAATTACCACTATACACATCAAACTAATACCATAAAAAATTTAGAGTAAGCTTGTTTTGAAATTTCAAGCATCTCAAATACTATGAACAACCTGTTAGGTCTTATTTTGACAGGTGTTTAGACTTATTGCCTCAAAACAGGGACAACTATATTACACATTCACGTAAGAATTTAAGTGCTCATTCTGAGAAATGTCCTTTTTTAATCCCTTAGCATTCTGTATGTATTGCATTAGCTTTAGTCCAGACCACTAGTCCCTAGTGTAATATTACTTTCAAGTTCAAGTGATGCTAATTATTCCTTAAGCTGTAATTTAGCCTCATCCTAATATCAAGTACTTTTTCCATTGTCATTTGACTACGTCTGATCTAACATCTGCTAAGGAGTTCCCAGGAGTTATCAGATTACCAGTTTCAACTGACCCCTGGAAACACTGAATGGCTACTTTGATGGCTTTATCTTCACAATATTCAGATCTAGATAAATTTGAGAAGACAAAATTAAATTAAAAATACTCAAGAAGGCTAGGAGTTTTACAAATTAGTTTTCAGAATAACAGAAAATGAAGTATCTACATAAATTGATATTCGTGTTATAGCAAGTTACCAGAGGCCAGGCCATAGGATAGTCAAAGAGACTACCACTGGTCATTTTTCTGATAACTTTAGAAACTAATCTCTTCTAAACAAAGGTCTAAAATGAATCATACTAATACCAAATTGCACTTGCAGAAAGATTCCATTACATTTTGAAGTTAGAGCAAGAAACAAACGCTTTCAACGAATAAAGGACTAATAGAAGTTACTAGAATGAGCATTGTCTTGGTAAAAATTCATGTTAAACATCACTCTTAAAGCTAGTATTCACCAGATTCTGTTAATACTAAGGTAGTTTGTCAAGCCTTTATGTGATGCTATCTGTAGTTAAGTACCCTTAATGCCTCCTTGCTAAAAACTTTCTACCAAAGTTGCACTAGCACCTTAAACTCTGTTATCGTCAGCTTTTCAGAGTGTCAAGAGCAATTACCTTAAAATTTTAAGTTTTGAAACAATTTCAAAATTGCTTTTTGAAAAAAAAAAAGCTCAAAAAAAGCAAATCTACATTGAATAGAGGTATCAAAATGTCCGTATGTGGTGAAAACATTAGGCTAACTACGCATTTTCCAATCAGCTTTACTGAATTTCTCCCAAGTTCCCCTTATAGAGAATAAATCAGAACAAAGTAGAAACGTCATTCCACTAAAAAATACAAATAGGAACCCCCTTCCCCTAAGGATGTGGATTTTAAAGCTTAAGCCCAGTCGGTCAACCCAAAAGGTTGCAATATTCTTATCTGTAACAATTTCGAATCAGATACATAGAAAAATGGACGAGTTGTGTATTACAAAATATAAGACTATCTTGCAGTTTTGTCTTTTAGAAAAGAAAACCTGGGGAACCTGGGTGGTGCAGTTGGTTAAGTGGCTGACTCATGGTTTCGGCTCAGGTCTGGTCTCAGGGTGATGAGACTGAATCCCACATCCCACTTGGGGCTCTGTGCTTAGCACAGTCTTTTTGAGTTTGTCTCTCCCTCTCCATTTGCCCCTCCCCTCCCACTTGCCCCTCCCCCCAAATAAATAAATCTTTACAAAAGTATTTTAAAAATAAAGAGAAAAAAGAAAGAAAATCTATTCTAGTGATTTAAGGCAAGTATTGCAAAAGCATTATGATTCTCAAATCAGAAAAAAAAATCATTATCTCCCTCTATCCCCCAAATAATTTTTAGTTGTTGAAAATCTATCCTTATGTAATTTGGATATACTCAGAAGTTAAGCTGTTTCACTAGAGAATTAAAGTTAAAACAAGTTTGACTAAATTGGACTCTTAATATTAAGCGACTTTAAAGTCTGCCCTGCTGGCTCTTGACTCAGGCACTGGCATGCCAAAAAAAGCAATTTGTTCCATACTGAGTCAGGCTTCAACTCCCGCCCCAGCTTTTGTTAGTTTAGAAAAAGAATCATTTTATACTTAACCCCAGAATATAGCTTGTATTTTGCTGGAATATTCAGGTGGATTTTCACTTGGAACACTTAAACCAAGCCTTAGGAGTTTTGGGTACACTGGCAGATGCAGACTTGTCTGGTTTCTTTATTAAAAGGAGGGGGAAAGTTTACCCAGATCTTCTCCCTTTAAAAGTTGTTGGCAATTCAAAGCAGGAATCTCATCTGAGAATTAGACAAGACTGAGTTAGATACGTTTCGCCTCATAATAATATCTTAAAGACCAACATGGGTAAACTGTGAGAAGGGAACATTGAAAACTCCAAGACCGAGATTTTGAGATCAATTTCAGCTTTACTTTAAATCTGTATTTATGCATTTGTTTGCAAAAAATATGCCTGTCCTTAACATTACCACAATGTTCATTTTAGTTTTAAAGTAGTACATAAAAATAAACAATTCAAGCTTCTATATATTTTATTGTTACCAAGCTTCCACAGAACTTATGTGCAAACTTCAGGTTTCCCCGCTCAAACAAATCTCCATGCACAAACTAAGCTACTCAAAAATGCTCAAGTCAGCAAACACCCAAAACGCATTAAAGAGAAACCTCAAATAATGGTTTTAAAAATCAAACTTTAAAACTAACCTTTTATAATTAAACTAAGTTGTTGCACCCTTCCTTTCCTATGCATACACCGAGCGAAAGACTTCCAACAGATCTCATACTTGGCACAAAGGCATATCAAAGAAACACAAACAAAAGAAAAAGAGAGAAAGGAAAAGAGGTTTACGCTGACTCGAGTGCAAGCTTAGTCCACTTCCTCGATGGTCGGTCCCCCGGAGGCTCCAGAACCGCCGCCGCCAGGGCCACCTTGGTAAAGTTTGCTGATGATGGGGTTGCACACTCTTTCGAGCTCTTTCTGCTTGTGTTCATACTCATCTTTCTCCGCCATCTGGTTTCGGTCGAGCCAGTTGATCACCTCCTGACACTTGTCGAGGATCTTGTTTTTGTCCTGCTCGCTAATCTTGCCCCTCAGTTTCTCGTCTTCCACCGTCTGCTTGATGTTGTAGGTATACGACTCCACCGCGTTTTTGGCAGCGACCCGGTCGCGATTGGCCTCATCTTCCGACTTGTACCGCTCTGCCTCCTGGACCATCCGGTCAATGTCGTCCTTGCTCAGACGACCCTTGTCGTTGGTAATGGTGATTTTGTTTTCTTTACCGGTGCTCTTGTCGGCGGCGGTGACGTTGAGGATGCCATTGGCGTCGATGTCGAAGGTAACTTCGATCTGGGGAACCCCGCGGGGCGCCGGGGGAATCCCGGTCAGGTCGAACTTGCCCAGCAGGTTATTGTCCTTGGTCATGGCCCGTTCGCCCTCGTACACCTGCACCAGCACGCTGCTCTGGTTGTCTGAGTAGGTGGTGAAGGTCTGCGTCTGCTTGGTAGGGATCGTGGTGTTCCTCTTGATGAGTGGGGTCATGACGCCGCCAGCCGTCTCAATGCCCAGCGACAACGGGGTCACGTCGAGCAGCAGCAGGTCCTGCACGTTCTCTGACTTGTCTCCGATGAGGATGGCCGCCTGCACCGCGGCTCCGTAGGCTACCGCCTCGTCGGGGTTGATGCTCTTGTTCAGCTCCTTGCCGTTGAAGAAATCCTGCAACAGCTTCTGGATCTTGGGGATGCGGGTGGAGCCGCCCACCAGCACGATCTCTTGGATCTGGCCCTTGTCCAGCTTGGCGTCACGCAGCGCCTTCTCCACTGGCTCCAGGGTTCCGCGGAACAGGTCAGCGTTCAGCTCCTCGAAGCGGGCGCGGGTGATGGACGTGTAGAAGTCCACGCCCTCGTACAGCGAGTCGATCTCGATGCTCGCCTGCGTAGACGAGCTCAAGGTGCGCTTGGCTCGCTCGCAGGCGGTGCGCAGTCGCCGCACTGCGCGCTTGTTGGGCCCAATGTCCTTCTTGTGCTTGCGCTTGAACTCCTCCGCCAGGTGGCTCACCATGCGGTTGTCGAAATCCTCGCCGCCCAGGTGAGTGTCGCCGGCCGTGGACTTCACCTCGAAGATGCCGTCCTCGATGGTCAGGATGGACACGTCGAAGGTGCCGCCGCCCAGGTCAAAGATGAGCACGTTCTTTTCGCCGCCGGCGCAGCCCTTCTTGTCCAGGCCGTAGGCAATGGCTGCCGCTGTGGGCTCGTTGATGATGCGCAGCACGTTGAGGCCCGTGATGGTGCCCGCGTCCTTGGTGGCCTGGCGCTGCGAGTCATTGAAATAGGCCGGGACCGTGATGACCGCGCTCTGCACCTTGCCCCCCAGGTAGGCTTCGGCGATCTCCTTCATCTTAGTGAGGACCATGGAGGAGATCTCCTCTGGGAAGAAGGTCTTGATCTCTCCCTTGTACTCCACCTGCACCTTGGGCTTCCCTCCCTCGCTTACCACCCGGAACGGCCAGTGTTTCATGTCCGACTGCACCGTGGCGTCCTCGAACTTCCGTCCGATCAGCCTCTTGGCGTCGAAGATGGTGTTGGTGGGGTTCATGGCCACTTGGTTCTTGGCGGCGTCGCCGATGAGGCGCTCGGTGTCGGTGAAGGCCACGTAGCTGGGGGTGGTGCGGTTGCCCTGGTCGTTGGCGATGATCTCCACCTTGCCATGTTGGAAGACCCCCACGCACGAGTAGGTGGTGCCCAGGTCGATGCCGATAGCCGGGCCGCGGGCAGACATCCTGACTGAAAGATAGGCAAGCGACGTTAGGTGACAACACCTAGGACCGAAAATCTGCGGCGTCAACTAACGGTCGACTCGTACCAGACGCCGCGAGCGCAAACACGATCTCCCGCTCCCCCGGCTTGGCTCCAGGCTCTTATAGCCGCCTCCCTGCAGCCTTCTGGAAACTCCCGGAGCCAATCCGCTCCCAGGACCGCCCGCCACAGGCTAGCCTGGGTCGGAGTGACCCGCCCGTAGCCCAACAGATTTCTAGTTGGGTGAGGGGCGGGACCCCGGCCGGTGCTCAGAGGCGAGGGGAGGCCGTTATGCAAATGAGGGTCCCCCCAAGTCTCCCCGGCTCCCTCCGACCGCCCAGCCTCGCGCTCCGCCTGCAGCTTAGGGGCGTTAGGCTCGCGCCCCTCCGCCAGGTGTAAGCTCTTTAGCGCGATCTTTGCCTTCTCTAAGGCGGGATTCGTCAATGTCCCCTGGATTGGCAGGGCCTATAACCAATGAGCAGTGCGGACTCCCAAGTGGGTGGGGAAGGGAAGGCTGGGGCGTGGTGCCGGGAGGAGACGCGGAAGGGGAGCTCCGAGAGGGGAAGCACCTGAGCGGTTCGCTCAGTTCCTAAGACCTTAAATGCAGTTCAAAGCCGAGTGTCCCAACTAACCTAGCACGCTGGGGCGGAGCAGCTCCTTCAGAGCTGGCTGCTCCGAGGAAATAGGGTCAGAGCCAGCATTTTTTTCTTCTGCCCGCGCCCTTCCAAAGGAAGTGACTGGGAGTTGGCTTGGCCTGGGCGTGAGGGCGGCTCGCCCCTGGGCTGAGACAAAAAGAAATGACTTTGAAGTTCCTGGTCGGCCTCCCGGAATTTTACTTCGCGTGCTTTGCAGCGTCTCTGTGGGTGTGAGCGCCCGATAAAAACTGCCTGGCGGGCGGGGACCACAGGAGCCCGGGGGAGCGCCCAGAGAGGTCGGGGGTTTTTCTGCCCCACGCGGACCGCCTGCAAAATCGGAGACCGGGAAGCGACTGCGAGTGGTCCTCCCAGGGTTTAAGCTTTCTCCACCTCGCTCTCCATTTTCCCTGCTTGCCACTTTAAGCTTCCTGATTTCGTCTCCCTGTGCTCTCCACTGTTTTCCTTATTTTCCGTTTCAACTGCTGTATTCGCCGCTTTGAATTCTTCACTGGAAAAATCTAGAAATTAATCAAAACCTGCACGTTGAAGCACTGTGAAATAACCCAGGCTCACGACCTACACGGTTCTTCCATTCCCAGCATGCGCTCACGCGCTCGTGTTTATGACCGAGTCATGTTTTATGACCAAGCTCAACTGAATGAGGTTGTGTTAACTATGCTGAAGTTAGGTTAAAGACATAAACCCTCAGAGTGGGTAGATGAAAAGGAGCGTAACTCATTCTATTATGTTTAAGAAGACTATGAGAATAGGTCTGGAGGTACCATCTGGCACCAGCTGACAGGACTCCTGCAGGATGACAACAAAATTGCTGTGACAAAAACAGCGGTAACACTTCACGTTATGGGGGAAAGCTGGAGACATTGACTAACGAGCTTTAACAGGTACCTATTATGTGAGCGTAAAAAGACAAACGGTCAGTTTTTATGAGGTTAAGACTCTGATAAAAAGATAAAGGTAATTTGAGAGAAGTGCTGTGGGAACACAAAGAAGGGGAACATCCAGACAGGGGAGAATGTGCTGGTGAAGGCTTCCTGGAACCGAGGGCACACGTGAGCCAGGCGCTGAAGTTTCCAGCAAAGAGGGGAGGAAAGGCATTCTTTCTATGGATTGTAGCATGAGCAAGGATAAGAACAGTGTGTACTGAGGCAAATACAAGTTCTGTACAGAAGATTAGTGTTACTATAACAAGAAAGACACAAGCAAAAAATAGTCTCTTCAGGTGGACAGGATACATCTAAGAGTTTTAGGTGTCATGATTTTTTCCTGAGGCTATGGGAGGGAGGCTAATAATAATGTATGGCCCATATCAGATTTGTGTAAGACAGTGCCAGAGAAAAGTTGTTATTTAAGAAACACACAAAGCTATCTGTGTCCAAGAAGTAATGTTGACAGAATCCCGTAAAATCAATGAATAATTTAAGTTTCTTTTATCTAGTTGTGTATGTCATTTCTAATTTTTAAAAACACATTTGCTATTAATTTGTTGATCTCATTGGCTAAATAGTATTGCTTTCAACCAGGATTCCCATCTCTTTATCTATGAATGAAGCTAAAGATAGGGCACCTGGTGGCTCAGTCCTTTAAGCGTCTGCCTTCGGCTCAGGTCAGGATCCTAGGGTCCTGGCTCCCTGCTCATCTGGCAGCCGGCTTCTCCCTCTCCCTTTGCCCCTCCCACGCTCGCTCTCTCTCAAATAAATAAAATCTTTTTTTAAAAAAGACTTTTTTTTAAAGGTTTTATTTTTTTATTTGACAGAGAGAGGGAGAGAGCACAAGCAGGGGGAGCAGTAGAGGGAGAAGGAGAAGCAGGCTCCCCGCCCAGAGCAAGGAGCCCCATGCTGGGGCTCCACCTCAGGAGCCTGGGATCATGACCCGTGCACAAGGCAGACACTTAACCATCTGAGCCACTTAGGCGCCTCAAAAAAAAATACTTAAAAAAAAAAATTTTTTTTTTAATTAGACTGGGAAACCTTTTTAAAGAAAATATTAAGGAAACAAAGATAAAACCAAAAAGTTCCTATTAAAGTTGTCTTAAATTGTGAGTACAAATCTTCATTTTATTCCTGGAAATTTTTGCTTTTTATGTAGTTAAAAAGGGAAGAGGGTTTAGCAGGCTGGAGAGCAATACAAATTCTTTGTAGAACTGATGATACAGTGTAATTTAGAGACAGGGTCTCAGCTACAACTGTGAAAACAGACAAACAGTGAGAAACAAACTCATCAGATCTCCTGTGTTCAGACAGCCCTCACTTCAAGCAAAGCAAGATTGCATAAAAGCAAACATGCTAGTTCTTACAAACACTAAAACTGCAGCTTCAGAAGGGAGAGGTTTGTATAGTAACTGTGTACTAAATGCATAGTTATTACAAATAAATCTTATGGTCTAACCACCACATTCAGCTTTAACACTGCTTTCTGAAATCACCATAGCAATTTTATCTGCATTTTCATCAGTTATAGATATATGTATATATTTTTTTCTCTTCTTACCTAGTAAATTGATACTTCATAATTTTTTAAAAAGTAAATTCTATCCCCAACATGGGGCTTGAACTCAGGACCAGGCTCAAGAGTCACATGCTCTACCAACTGAACCAGCCAGGTGCCCCTATATGTTTTGTACTTTATATGGCATCTGACTTTTTCCCAAAATGACAGTGTTTGCATTTTGATTTTATATGAAATAAACATTTGCAGCCCTAGAACACTGTCATATACTGACCATTCTTGGAATTTTTATACTGTTCCTTATTTAAGTTTTTAAAAAAATTTGTTCTTTTCTTTTTGATGATTGTGGCTCATAATTTATTTAAAACATAGCCCATTACAAATGATCAAATTAGCAAATTTATGATCAAGTAATATTCATCAATGCCAGCAATGGTGCAGCAAAAGAGGTAAATGCTACTGGTGGGAATATAAATTAGTAGTCTTTCTGGAGGGCAATGTGACAACATTTTTTCTTTATCTTAAATATGATCATAGCCTTCATTTAACATTACACTTTGTGGGATTCATCCTAAGGAAATAATAGAACATACGGGTATATTATTTATAATAACAATAATAACAAAAGGGAAATGGCTTAATACCTGGCAATAAGAAAATGATTACATAAAGTATAATACATTCTTATGATGAATTATTATGTAGCCGTAACATTGTGTACAAGAATTTTTAATGATATAGAAAACGTTCCTGGTATAATTAAGTGGGAAAATAAGATATAAGGATTTTATATGTAGGATAATCTTTCATATATTAAAAGTGGATCCAAAAAGATTATCTCTAGATGGTAGGATTATCAGTAACTTTTGTAAATTTTCTTGTACTTTTACAATGATTTTTAAAGGTTGACTATTAACATACAATTGAAACAAAGTTTGCTAATCTACTGTTTACATAGAAATTACTGATTTTCGACAAGGGAAATCTCTTTGGCATATTATAAATAGTAGGGTGTTTCAAGATATTTTTAAAATCCAAAGACTGAAGTTCCACACAGTCTCGAAGAAACAAGAGCTCTAACATATGTCAAACCCTCCAATTAATCCCCAGCACCCAGAAAAGTACATCAAACACAGTAGTGCTTAACTAGCTCAGTGTTTATTAAAAGTGGCCTGAGGCACATAATTTAATAAAAAAATTAGAAATAATAATTTCATTTTTTACCTGTATAATGGGAAAATTCTCTGCCTACCTCTTTTATTTCTGTATTAAATAATATTGCAGAGACCAAAAGTTGAAACAAACTCACATCTGAAAATACTTGTACTAGAGATACAAAGATGAGTAAGATGGGGTCTAAAACTACGTGCCTGGGTAGTCAGGCCTACCCTAAGGAGACTGAGTAGGAATGAATTTTTCCAGAATTACCACAGGAAAAAATGTATGGATTTTCTAGAATTCTCTCAGTTCCTACCCAGACACAACCTTTATAAAGGTTGTGGATTAAGAACAAAACAACAACAACAACAACAACAAAGGTTGTGGATTGTTTTGAGGAAATAATGTTGGCCTGAAGAGAAGTAAGTAGCAGCCTATAATTTGAGGACCTGTGAGCAAACTGGAGTTGAAGATCTCTATAAATATTACCATCTTCTATTCTTTTTTTTTTTTAAAGATTTTATTTATTTATTTGAGAGAGAGAGAGAACATGAGAGGGGAGAAGGTCAGAGGGAGAAACAGACTCCCCACGGAGCTGGGAGCCCGATGCGGGACTCGATCCCGGGACTCCAGGATCATGACCTGAGCCGAAGGCAGTCGCCTAACCAACTGAGCCACCCAGGCACCCCCATCTTCTATTCTTTAGAAGTAACCGGTTACAAAATATTTCTCTGATCACCTGTCACTATAGGAAAAATTTCACCACTGTTTCTTTTAGTCTTGAAAAACTCAGTCTTTAAAAGTTATAATGAAACTGTAGACACACAGTGGCCTGCAGGAGGACACTTCCTGGTATGGAAGGCTAAGACCTGAACCTAGAAGAGAGGCTTTTCTAGAAGTGAATTTGTGAAAATAACACTAATTTTGCCTACTTCAGTTTTGTACAGCACCAACTTCGAGGATTGACTCTTGTGGAATAGTCCGACCCAATATTGTTGTAATTGTTAATACTTACTAAATTCTGTGCAATTATCTCAATCATCTTTGGGAACAGGACTGAAATGAAGAGAATACTCTTTGCTGATCACTTTGGAGGGGGGCAACTTATTAAACTCTTAACCTGAAAATAAACAAAATGAATTGTATTGAGAAGGAAGTTATTTCTCTGAATAAGTTATTTTGAAAAATAAACCCTCAAAAAAAAAAAAAAAGAAAAAGAAACCCTCTGAAAGAAATAAATACTATGTCAGTGGATTTTTTATAAATAATGATTTCTTTTTATATTATGAGGAAACCTAATTCATTTGTTGCCATCTGTGTTTGCCATGAAATAGTACTTTTCCAATCATTCTATATAGAAAAAAACCAGGATTTGGCAATAGGAATTTTAGTTAATTTGTTTTGTGCACTTAAAAAAATTTTTTTTTCTTATTTTTAAATAGGCTCTATACCGCAGTGTGGAGCCCAACATAGGGCTTGAACTCAAAACCCTGAGATCAAAACCCGAGCTCAGATCAAGAGTGGAACACTTAACTAACAGGTACCCCTGTTTTGTGTACTTCTTAAGTTGCTTAGGAACACCAAAATTAGCTGTATCAGATACTTTATTATTTTTGTATTAGAGAATGGAAGGAGTTGATAATAACTTTTCAGATAATTTTGTAAAAGAGCCAGGTTGAAAAAAAAATACAGTATAAATAAAAGTAATATACAGACAGTTTAACTTCTGAACATAGAGGAGGAAATTTTATTAGGTAAAAGCCAATGGATTGAAAAATGTTAACAGAAATTTCCCATGTAACTCAGTAACTCCATTTAATACTGATATACAGAAAATAATCACATTATAGAATCATTTATATCACTTATAATTATTGTAATTCATTACATTTGTAGTTTATTACAGTCAAAATTCAAGTCATGTTCCTTTTCTGAATCTACTTCTACCAGTCAGTCAAAAATTATTTGTTGAATCTCAACTATATTGATCTGGCACCATTAATTATCAGTAATCTTTAATCTTGTCTGCTTCCTACTTTTTAGAACTCTGCAGTTTTATATGGCTCCCCAGAAATTAGCTATAGCTTTTTATTTTGTTTAATTATTTTAGAATGTAACACTTTTCTAAACTTGTTTCTCTTGAAGCAGTTTAATTCATATGAATTTGAAATCTTTAGTGGATTTCTCTTCTCCCTTCAGGCCCCTATACCCACTATCACATTCTAACTAACTTTATCTAATTTTTTGTTAGTCTAATTAGTAGAATGAATATTCAAGTTATCATCCCACTTTATACCTAGAGATTTTAAATGACTTTACTTCTGCATATAGTATTATGTATACTCTTAGATTTCTTTGTGTAACTCTTTATTAAAACATTTGAACAAATAGGCATAAAAATGAAATAAGCATTTCTGAAGATATATAACATCATGATATTGCATAAGTAACAAAATAATAATAATAATGAATTGGGGAGACAGTTATCGAAAAGTAAAATTACAAGTATATTCACGATAAGGAAATACTATGGCTATAAGATTCATAAGGTTAAGAAATGTGTTTATGAGCATATATATATAAAACAAAGTATTTGAAGCCAGGTTAAAATCTCATTAAACATTTCATTTCCTGGTGAAAGGTGTTTTAAAACCTAGCAATTATTGTTTCAGTCAATACTTAGTTTAATTTTATCTTGAAATTTGAAAGCTGAGAAATAATGGTATTATACATTAATACCAAGAGTAAATATTTAACAGAAACTCATTCTACATTATTAGATTATATTGCTAAATTCAGAGGAAAATCATGTGTCTTAAGATACATTGTTTTTATTGTCTGTGATGTATGAAAATCTACCACTATTGAAGTAATAACCACTTCTGTTTTTCCTTCAAGTTAAAAGGCTTAAAAGGGAACTTCATTAATATTAATAATCAAGTTTGTGACTGGTATGTATATACAGTGAAAAAGAAGAAGGGCAAATGTTACATTACAGTGAGTATTAACTAGATTATCTTTCCTTGTTAAAATATTGGTCTCACGTTTTTTTCCTCTGTACCCACATCTTTTTATTTATACTCTAAACTATAGATTTTTGGGTATAATTTTTTAACTAACTACATTTCATAATATATAAACTGTGATTCAAATTATTTTAAGTTAGGATTATATGTGTTTACATAGATACGTTATCTCTTTATAATATATTTATAGTAGCCTAGCAAGCCCTTTGATTTCAGAAGTGACCATGGAAGATAATTAGCAAATAAAGTTTCATTTTAGTGTAGATTTAACCACTGATGTCATATGAATATTCTAGTTACTTTTCTTTTAGCATATTTTCCACAAATACTAGGAGAGTCACCACGAATCAATTTTGTCACAGCAAAGTGATTCCAAAGTGATCTTTACTGAGTTTTCTTGGATCCTTGAAACTGGAACTTTTGGGATTGATGAGGTTTGTCAGGAAGACAGAAAAGATGGTGTCACTTCAGATCTGATATTCCTGGGTCTGGACTTAAAGATTATCTGTTGAAGATTGATTCTTCCCCATGTCCTCTCCAAATTCAGATCTCACTTCTCCAGAGGTTTAGAAGGCCCTATTTCACCACTGCCACACAGAAAAAGACAAAACTCAAGAAAAATAGTATTACAAGTTGAGTGCTCTACAATATACACCATAATTCTTAGGTTAGAATTCCATGGCTTTTGCCACCAGGCCAGCACAATATTACTACAACAAAGAATGGGAACAAGAGCATAGTGCCTGGGACTTTAATTTATTTACTTTCTTCCTTAACATAACTCATTGTACCTTTCAAATATAAGGTGTTCTTATTACTAATATAATTCTTCAGCTTTAAGGGCATTTTCTTTTTTCTTGCATAATTCAAGCTAGAATGGGTAGGACACATGCCACATGAAAAGATAAGGAGGTCAGCCAGGTAGAGGACAGTAGGGAGGAAGAAAGCGGTTAAGAAGTGTCTTCCTTCAAATCAAATAATTTTACAGTGGTTTTTTTAACCTTATTTATTTAAATAATCTCTACATCCAAGGTGGGGCTCGAACTCATGAGCCCGAGATCAAACACCGTATGCTCTACCAACTGAATCAGCCAGGTGCCCCGCAATGTACTTCAACTTGTTAATGGTAAACCTCTGGTTGAAAGATAGATCCAACAAATTTAAAAGTTCATGTTCTTTGTACTGAGTGCCTTCACCCATCAAGCTAACATTGTTTTCTTCAAATAGTAAATGTTGTACACTCTGCAAATGAAAATAAAGTACATATTACACACACACCGAGGAGTTTTCCTTCCGATTCCTAAATTCATAACTCTCCTAAACTGCCCCAGTGATTCAGGGTAGAATTTTATTTTTTGCAACAGTGCTTTGCCCTAATATTTTTTAAAAAAGTGATTGTCTCTTAGAATATTTTGTCCCACATTAGGGAATGCATAAGCATTTGAAAGAAAAGATAACTTTCATAATCTGGACAGAATTATATTTCTGTCCTCTAAAAATGAGCTCTGCTGACTCTGACTGGTATAAGCAATTGGTTTAAGTACAATAAAAACAACTTAGTAACTTTCAAAATAAAGCTTAATTGGGGGCTTCATAGGCGGTCTACCTAATGGTATTCCTTTCTCAAATAGATAAGTACAGAGGGTTATGCAAATTTTCTCACATAAAATTGTTAATATTCCTAATTCTGAAATGAAATGTCTTTTATGTATTTATCATCCCCCTGGCCCTAGAGTTTCCTGTGCCTTCTTATTGAAATGGTGATTACTATATTGATACATTCAATTCAGAATGGAGTACTGGATTGCAATCTTTACACCATCTTTTCTGTCAGCAAATGAGTAAGATAATGAGAAATTATAAAGTCTTCCTGCCCCCTAGTGATCTGTGGTAGATTTTGATAGGAAGGATGAACAATTCTGTCACTACCAATGGACCTCAATGATTTTGTTCTCCTAAATAAAAGGAAACAAATAGGATTTAAGTTTCTTAATGCTAAAGTCAAATAAGCATCTGAATATAAATGTGTAAGTGGTATTAAATTAGTTCAAAATTAGCATGAGTTCACAAGCTGCTATTGTCATTTAGTTAATATTCATATTTACCAATACTCACAGACACAAAAATCCTTGCATTTTAAATCCTTGCATCTTTGCCTTTTACCAGCAGATAAATTTGTAAGTAGCTAAATTTCATCTGGTTTTAGTAGGAGACTCTACCCATATGTTACCAAGTAATATGTTCTTGAGTTTGACAGAAGGCAATGCAGGTGGGCCACCTAACTGATTATGTAGGCATCATCTATGGAGTCTTCATTACCTTTTATTTCTCTTTTCACTTAAAAAATAACATTTGGAAGATGGTAGAAAGATGACCATTAAAGTGGTAGATTTAATATATCATTAGTAAAACCTATTGTATATGTTTTAGAAATCAGGCAATAGATGCATAAAGTTAAAATCAGACTGGGAAGGGGATTGTTTCACTTAAAGCATTAAGTGTTCATTTTTTTAAAGTTTGCTGCTAGGTTAGGATGCATAAACAGCTGTCGTTTCCTGAAATTATCTTTCATTTCTTTTATGAGTAAGATTGTCTTTTTAAGTTAACACTAAATACTTTTGGTAAATTGAATTATAAATAGCTAGAATAATCAACTTTTGTTTTTAGACAAACTTAGATTACTCTATAATCAATCACAATATGGCAGTTAGGGATTTTTGTTTTGTTTTTTACTGAAAGAAATGAAAATTTTCTTATCCACATCATCTGTTAAGACAAAAAGAGGAAACTGGTTATTCTGGGGTCTTGATTTTTCTTGGGAATATTTTCAAATGATTTGAATTATTGAATTCATCAGTCTCATAAGCAACAAAATGGTGATTGGTTGGAGATTAAAACATAAAGGTCAGGAATAGGGAAAACAGAAGGGAAAAGTCACGAGGTAGAAATAGAGAAGTTGAATTCAAATTAATTTTTACTTGAGCACTTAACAATGGGCCCTCCAAAATGGCTGATACCACTAAAGATTTAAGTTTAAATAAAGGAAAATTAAACCATGTCAATATTTAGTATTTATTTCTAAACTATCATTCTGAGTGATCCATTCAAATAGGAAGTTTTATTTCCAGCTGATCTATTTTCACATTATCCAACATGTTGACTAGGTACCCCTACCTTACCAGGCACAGCGATCACAGATGATGAACATGGAACACAGAGTTTCATAGGAGCTCGATCACATGTGTTCCTAGGCTGTAAAGGCCCTTCTTTGTACCTCCTGGGAGGTGAGGTATGTGGCTTAGTGGTTTTTAAGTACAGGCACGCAGAAATCAAATAGGTCTAGGTTCAAATGCCAGCTCTAGTGTTTAATTTCTGTGTGATCTTAGGAAAAACACTCCAGTCTCTCTGAACCTCAGTGCCCCTTCTGGAAAATTAGGGTAATACTTACCTCATACAGCTGCAAGGTTAATTAACACTGTGTATTGTAAAGCACTTAGCAGAGCCTAAAGAGCACTACCTAAATAGATGCCGAGATTACTCAGTAAGAGCTCTAGCAGGGTGGACGGACCACCGGCTTCCAAATCTGGGAAGCAGCGTCAGGCTCTTAACACCCAGAAGAACCCTACTTGACTCAGTTCACTGGCATGCATCCTATCACCCCGTTCACTACACCTCAAGTATCAAGGAGATGGGGGGCCTTTCCCAAGGAGATGGCCCCACAGAGCTTTTTGGCACCCTGGAATCCTAGGCATTGTTTAGCTTAGGGGGCTCGTACAACACTGGCATTTAGAAGAAGCGTTTGTTATAAAGGAGGTAGGGCCGGTGAGGAAAGATGAGGAACTGATCAAGTAGATTAATGGCAAAAAGAAAAAAAAAGAATTTTAACTCATAAAACCCATTAAAAATTAAGAAATACACCAAATTTCTTTATTTTCAATAATGTGTACACATACACGTTCAGGTTTTTTCTTTTGATACTAATTTACCTCTTTGTTAACGATGGCAAAGTTTGGTTTAACTGTTAAACTGGTTCTTTGGGGGCATTTTCCAGAGATCTATTAAATATGTTAAGTTCCTTAACTAGGTGTGTAGAGGAACAAGTATTGTTTAACCAGGGAGAAAGTCGCCAACCACCACCAGTCTCCCTTCCCCCTTTTTTTAGAATATAAAAGTTGGTGTATCATCTCAAGTATTTAGGCTCATCCTTGGCATGTTCACAGCAATTGTTTTATTAGGCGTTTTATAGCTGTAATTTTTTTAATGTATCAGTATTATTTTAACCTATCAAATTAATCTCACACAACTCCAAATGTTTTTTTATTCAGCTTTTGTTCAATTTTTGTTGTCAACTACAGTACTTAGATATGATTTTTCATGTCTCTTGTTTTTCCTTTTAATTGATGCTCTGACTGCCCTAGCAAAGTCTGTCCTTATTTTAATTCTTTTAGTTTTATAACTAGCCCCTGGAAACTTATGTACTTTCCTCTAAGTTTTGGCCATATTCAAACTTCATACATTAAACATTAGCCATGTATCATTTTATGCATGAGCGTTATTTCTCTGATTTATTTTTACTTTAAAAATATGGGAGAGATTAAGACAAATTTCTGAGTCCTACTCCATTGCCGCCTTCTTGTGCTTTATTAATCTGAGATTTTTAGTCCTGTTACTAAAGAATTCTAAACCTGAGTTGCACTGTAGCTGGTGACAAGCTTGTTAGGCTCTGACTTCTTTTCTCCAGGATTTCTTGCTGGAGAACAACAGGCCCTTTAAGCAAGACACTGTAAGACACAAGGTCCCACATCTATCTGTCTAGATTTTCTTTCATTTTTTTGGATTTGGAGCCTAATTACATAAATTACAAAGGCAGGAGGAGAAGGCGGCTTCCATAGCGTTGGTTCATTGCCTTCACAGCATGGAGGGCAAGAAGCAAGAGCAAGGAATTACAGCTCTGTAACCCCAGCAGAGGAAGGAAGTCGGCGGAAACTGGGCTGGAGAGAGGTGTCAGACATTTTTCATTCCCCTTAAGAGGCAGGTGGCCTTTACAGGTACTCTCTGCCTTCAGAAGGAAAATTTGTACAATACACTAACAGAAGCCTGTGCTGCCCTATAGTTAGTTCCAAAACACACACAAGGTGTCCTCTTTAATATGAAACTGGGAGGAGACAACATGGTGAGGTGGGGCTTTGTGAAACCATAAACACCTCCGTTATGTAAAGTTAGATCACGTTCAAGGTTTCTACATTGGCTTGCTAATTGTTGGCTGTTAATACATATCAAAATCCTAACTTAACACCGCCCCCCCCACACACACACGCTTTTCCTAATGGAACATATAATCCTTTTTACAGCGTGGTAGTATTTAGAAAGAACCCTATTCTTTAACGGTGGGAGGCCATTGCAATAGATTTTCATGAGGGTTATGGACAAAAGTGATCCCCCTAAAAATTCCATCTACCTAAGATACTATATAAATAGTTTGGAAATTTAGAATGAGTTTATCTTCTCTCTTTACACAAGCCTCTGATGGTCTCTGGGTTTGTTACAAAACTTCTAGCAGGTTCCTATCAGTAATATATACACCATATTTCATTTAAAGTTGCATTTCAGATTGAATTCCTTGATAAACGACCGTGTCCAAGGCTAAAGTGAATCACTTTTCCTGCTTTTTCTGCTACGTGGCTTTTTTAAAAAAACGCCTTACTTCTTGTTTAACTTTTAGTTTATTTCCCCCATCTCCATTTCTTTTGTTCTCATACCACACACCTCCTATAGTGTTCCTATTCTTAACACCAGTGTATCCCCACCAATCTCTGAGCTCACACTGTGCTCTATTACTTACTTCCCTTTCAACTAGATCTGTGGTAGTCAATATGTCTCTCAATTCTCCTGGCAATTCATTCTTTTATGCAAACTATATAGAAAAATATGACTTGCATATCTTAAAAATTAGATGTAAACAAAAAGAGCAATGTTATGAAGTTACTGTTCATAATTACAAAATTATACTTTAAATACAGATGTTATTTAAAATCCCTTTCATTATGAGAAGGGTATTACAATGCAAGTAATTCACATTAAAAGGCATTCTGTTCAATAGATGTGTTTATTTGTGGGGTCAGTTTTGCCAGTGTTTTAATTCACATGTAATTCATGTAGACCCTGTGGCAGCAACAACTAACAATACTACTTTAACTAAAATGTGATAAACTATTTCCACTTATATGCTCTGTGATTATTTTATGGTTCTCAAATTTTGTAGTCCTTTATAGGAAAAAAAAAAAAGAGCATAGAGATAAACTGCAATTTGCCACAACACATTTCCTCCAAATCTTAGATAGTATAAAACACAAGACATTTTTTCCACACTCTATACTTTTATAGAACAACCAGATTTATAATTGATTTCTTTATTTTATTTGATTTATCAGTATACATGGCAGCTTTCTCAAATCTCAAAGTAAGTTCCAAAAGTATGTAATTTTAAAGGTGAAAAGTCATTTTCCTTAGATGTCATATTCCTAGAGAGCTATTAAAGTCTATTTATAAACAAAAATAATTGATAAACTAACACACTTTAGAAATCAAAATATCTTAAATTATTTTAAGTGAATACAAGATATCTCTTTTTAATTAACTATCATAGTTAAATTTAATATCACAAAACAAAATGACTTGTCCTCACTCAAGTGGGGTAAAGTCATTGGGTTTTACACTTAATATAAGTTTTAAATGTGATTATTAAATGATAACATTTTATCAATTATAGGAAATATTCATTTATAGGAATTTCCTTAGGTCCATCAATGTTTTTAGGCCAAGTGTGAGCCCATGTCAACCTTCAAGTTTAGAGTCAATGCACCTAACCTGCCTAATAAGCACGTCAATTTAAGAATATGAATTTCACTGATAAGGGGGAATAAACAGTGGCTAAATCACTGTTCAACTTACAAAAAAAAAAAAAAGGCTAAAAGTAGATGAGACAGTTTCAAAAAACTAATTACTTAAAAAAAAGTTTTTAAAATAAACATGAATGGCCAATGATGTTGGATTTAAAACTTCACAGGATAACCTTAAAAAAAAAGTCCCACATAGAAATAGTAAAGTCATCACCTTATGATAAAAAAAACTAAAGTTTAATAGTCATTGGAGGGGTAACAACCACTGGTAGTCTACATTGAAAAGTAATTTTAATCATAGCTAAAACAAACTAAAATCAAAGAATTCTATTAAGAAATAACAAAAATGATAAACATTTAATAACACCTAAAATGTAGATACTTAAGATCCTAAACAAAAATATTAAAGATAAAAGGGCCTTGAAATTTTTTTCCCAGCAATCCATCTTATAAAATCAATTTCTAAATAGCTCATATCCTTTGCTTTGGTGTTTTGTCTGCTATCGACTAAACATTAGTACAGTAGAAAATCACTTATGTTCTTTTCAAATGCTTGGCATTATAATGTGATCTCATATCTTTCCTCAAATTAAACTTTGCTCCACATATTCCACATGTATACAGATGAACATCCATGTGCTGTTCCAACTGTTCATTATTTGGGAATATCTGAAAGCAGACCTGGCATATTGTCTCACCAGCAGATAAATGAGAAATCATATGCCGTACATGGTCATGTTTTCTGAAGTTTCCTTGATCACAAATGGAACAGACATACCTGGCCATGCCTTTGTGCATATCATTGTGCAGTCGCAACTGACGCTCTCTTAAAAACTGCTTTCCACATGTCTGACAGACAAACTGTTTTTCCTTAGTATGAACAGTATAGTGTTCTCTTAAGTGACACCGCTGATAAAATCCTTTTCCACACAGATTACAGAAATGCTTTCGCCTGTGATCTCTTTCGTTCTCTTCCATGATGGCGCTCTTAAACACATCCTGGTCTAGGCAGCTAGACATATGTTCAACCACTAGGTTTTCGGTTTCGAAACGCTGGCCACAATTAGGACATCGAAAAGGACAGGCAGAGTGTTTGAACAACTGCTTTTTTTGGATACTGTTTATCTGGAAATGACTGTCCCTAAAATCATCCAACATTTCCACAAACATATCTCTTATTTCTGACTGCTCATCAGGATTCTCTTCCATGTCCATCTTCTCCTCCGCATTTCCTAACCCGTTCATGGTCAGATCCTGGGGTTCCCCACATCTTTGAGCATGTTCCTGAAGCTGCCTCCCCTTAACGAGGATCTGTCCACATTTCCCACATGCACAGATATTTTCAATGTGTTTGGCTAAGTAATGAGACGACAGGTCCTCCTCGGTTATCGTGAGTCCGCAGAGCTCACAGGATGCGTTTTCGGGATCCTCTTGTACTGGGCTGCTGTTGTTAGGGGGCCTCAGATTTTCTAAACCACCTCTTTCATCAGCAGTTATCGACATCCGCGGTTTGAGAGTTTTCCTACCGCTTTTCTTAATACCGATATCCTCTTCGACATAGTATCTATAAAACGGCTCTTCAGGCTCATCTTCTAATTCGTCATTGTCAGTGGACTCATTACAGTCTTTATCAGTCACTTTAATAATGTTGAAGTCTTTCAGTTCGTCTGTGGGAATATCTTCGGGCTCCATCTTGATAATGATTCTTTTCCTCTCGGCAGCTCTGCTTTTTTCCTCGCCGGCTAGTTCAGACTCCACTGTGCTACTTTTTCGGCTTCCGGTGGTTGAAGTCGAATCATCAGCAGCCTGGCCGGTGTCTCCTCTGTATTTGTCTGTCTGTGTAGAAAATGCTTTGGAAGACTCCTTTTCGCCAAATTCGGCTTTGATAGTACCATCTTTTCCATCCCTGATATCGACTATTCTGTGATAGGACCTTGTGTTTTGGTACGAATGTCTGTTGGTACAGGTCAGCACATGCTCATCTAACAATTTCTCACAGCTAAAGCCAAATCCACAACTATCACAGGTGAAACTCCGTCCAAAGCGGCGTGACACGCGTTCTTTTGGAGTTGATAATTTGGACACAGAACTTTTTTTACATACATCAAACAGTGGTTCGGGAAAACTGCCTAACTGTAAAGACTCGTCATCGGGCTCTCTGTTGTGTGGAGTGTTTACTGTTGAACTTGGCTCTGCACACCACCGGTTGGCTTCACTGCCGTTTCTAGCCACTGTGTCTTCATACATCCTTACCCCGAATATCATTTTGCTGTTCTGTTTGCTGGAAGCAGAGGAAGAACACTTTGAGCTCGAACAGTCTGCATCCTGGATGTCTTCTAAGCAGTCGGGAACGTTGTACAGCTGCAGGTAGTTCATTGCCACCTTAAACTGCTCAAAACTGGAGGGAGCCGTCATAATTTTTCCTAAGTACATAAACTGCAAAATGAGATCAAAACACTCGGCACTAATTTTCATGTTGCTGAGATTCAGTTGTGCGGTACTGTGCTGATGGTTCATGAAAAACATTCTAAAATAGGAGCTACAGGCAGCCAGAACGGCTTTGTGTGCTTGGAAGTAAATGTCGTCGATGGCAATGCAGCAGTCACAGAGAAAACCCCACTCCCTCTGGTTGTTTAGCTGCTGGAGGACGTAGCTGCTGTGGCTAGGCTTTGCCATCTTCTATTACTGAGAGACCTATGTGACACAAGAATATTAGAGTCAGACAAGATAGCTTTAGGAAAGCGCCTGAAAAGAAGGATCGCTTTGATCATACATTGGGACTTGGGCGATTCAGCTATCACGATAAAGGCATATATAAATAGCTCTCCATTCCGATGTAGCAAAACTCAGTAACATACACCCGAATCATTTTTCGGACGCGAAGATGACGATAACCCAGCCATTGAGTCAAGCTCTTCATTTTGGTTTTAAGAAATACAAGCTAAGGTATCCAAAGCAAAAACTATCATTTTGGTTTCATCACAACTCTACAGGGGAAAATGTATGCTAAATGTGAAAGGAAAAAGTTTAAAAGTATCTGAAGGATACAAACAGTGAAAGTAAATAAAATTGCAACTTAAACGCAGAGTATTAAAAACGTCTCACAAAACTGGGTATTAAGGAACTATTGCTCATTTTTTAAGGATGATGAGTATATTTTGGTTGTGTTAAAGGAGTCTCTATCTTTTAGATATACATATTGACATATTTATAGATGAAATGATATAATCTAAAATACACCAAGTGTAACCCAGAAAATAACCCAGTGAGGTGAGTGTGGGGGCTACAGATGATACAAGATTGGCCATGTGTTGATAACTACTGAGTCTGAGAGATAGGTATATTTCTATTTTTGTATATTTGAAAATTTCTATAGAAAAAATTCTATTTAAAATGCTTATTAGATTATATGGAAATGGCAACAAGTAAATAGGTTTGATCAATGCTCTTCCCTTGATTATTGGAGAAGCAATCAGTCTGTAGAGTCAAAATATGTCTTATACTGCTGGGCATGTACTTTAGGGTATAACAAAGCAGTGGATCCTTTAGGGAAGAAGGTGTCTATCCTCAAAAGGTAAATTTTTCTTCATTTTTTTTGTTAAAAAAAGTATACAAAGTAACATGTGCAAAAAATTCAAATATATAAAGTAAATAGAATAAAAACACACATTAGGTCACATACCTCTTCCCAGAGGTAACCTCTCCAAACACTCTGGATCGTGTATCTTTAGATCTGTTTATATGTATCTATACAGAGTCAACAGATATTGAGTACCTACTGTGTGCCCAGGCACATACTCTTTGCTCTTGTTGTATGATTTTTTTTTTTTTACCTAAACGGTATCATCCTTTTTTTAAAATATTTTATTCATTTATTTGACACAGAGAGAGCACAAGCAGGGGGAGCTACAGGCAGAGGGAGAGGAAGAAGGAGGCTCTTCACTAAGCAGGGAGCCCGATGTTGGGCTCAATCCCAGGACCCTGGGATCACGACCTGAGCCAAAGGCAGATGCTTAACCAACTGAGCCACACAGGCACCCCCTAAATGGTATCATTCTATATATACCTTTCTGCAACTAGTTTTCTTCATTGAACATATGGTAGACACTATAAATATTAATGTAGTGAGTTGACTTTGGGTAAAGAGGGAGAGAAAAACGTTAAAAGTATTAGAAGCCCTATCCATTATATTATAAAGCTAAAATAAGATTCAATTTTACCCTCAATTTTTAATCTGTATATATAAAACTTCAGAATCTATCTTCTACTTAAAAATAAGTTCCTACACAATCTGAGCATAAAAAGAACATTTAACAAGCTGTTCAGAGAAATAAAATGTTCACTCTTCAGTCCCCAAACTCTTGAATCCCTGCAGTGGTAATTAAGAGGTATCTACAGCTTATTTCCACTTGCTTTTTATCTGTTCGTCACAGACCATATGTGGATCACATATCCCTTCTCCCCACTACCTGAAGACCTATCCTACCTCCTTCTTCCTGTTCTTCCTGCCTAATGACAGAGAGGTGCATAGCCAGGGATGTGCCTCTAGTGAAAGGAAGGTGGCCTATAATGAGACCTACTGCCTTCTTAAAATTGCAACCATTGTTACCATTTTTGTAAGCCAGGTCAAGCATGTCACATAGGTACAATCTTTCAACCTTTTCAACCTTCTGTAAATCAGACATCTGTACCCAATGAGGAAGCATGCTCAGTATGTACCTAGATACAAAAAGCAATACATGCACAAAGATATTCATCAATAATTTGAAATTCCTGGTAATAAGGGAGCTTATGAACCAAGGTAAACTGACCTTTACCAAGGTAAATCCACTACCTAAATTCACTGTCATGTGGCCTTTAAAAATTATATAAAATGAATCCAAATAACAACAAAACCTTATTTAGAGGGTGAAAAAAAAAATGAAAACACACACGCACACAAATGCTGACCCCAATCCCATTTTATATTAGAGGAGATTTCTACGTCTATAGTCATTTTGTGGGACTCAGAACTTTAATGGGTAATAAAGAGAAAGAGGCAGAAGGATAAATGTTATCTCAAAAAAATTTTTAGTAATAAGAGTTGTTAAAAAATGAAACAAACTCTTTTGGAGGACAATGGAAGAGGGATGAAATGTTATTGAGGATGATATAAGGAAAAGAACACAGGCTTTGGGGGTGCCTGGGTGGCTCAGTTGTTGAGCATCTGCCTTTGGCTCAGGTCATGATCCCAGGGTCCTGGGATGGAGCCCCACATCAGGCTCCCTGCCCAGCGGGAAGCCTGCTTCTCCCTCTCCCAATCCCCTTGCTTGTGCTCCCTCTCTCGCTGTCTCTCTCTCTCTCTGTCAAACAAATAAATTAAATAAAAATTAAAAATCTGAAAAAAAAAAGAACACAGGCTTTGGATCTGAGAGACCTGAGTCCCAATCTGGCTTTGCCACCTTATATATCTTCACTGACCCCAAGTTTCCTGAACCGTCACAGTGGGGATAGTAATATGTCAAATAACATATCAAACATGGAAGAATCATAGAAGCAATGTGTAAAACATATAGTTCTTGACATGTGATAATTAATGGAAGTTAGACTGGCGGTTGCTTATTCAAGCATCAGGAGCTAAGTTGGATAAGATAACCTTAAAATTTCCTTTCAAACAGGAGTCCAGTAGAAGAAAGCCAGCAGTTAATATGTAAAGACTTTCAGATTTTAAATCTCCTGTGCTTAAAATAATGACAAAAGAGCTTAAAAGTTCCAAGAACTCTTCTAAGCTAAACGGAAAGCAGTTTATGGCCAGCCACCAAACCTGGGGCAGAGACCGACACCACCAACATGCCAGGCACCGCCACCGCTGGAGCCATAATTCGATTAAGTTGGTAAAAAGACATTCTATGTTAACATCAAAACATGAACACAATGCACCAAGGGCATTTTACTGCACATTTGTGAATGCAACAAATACGCATTGAGTGCTGCAGTGGCCAGACACGATGCATAAAGTACCAAGAATCGGCTACAGCACGGGCATTCTGTAGTCTCGAGGACACACCACCGAGGGCAATCTTGACTTTTTGTACATTACTGACTTCATTCAACATGTATGTCTTCAGTAAAGTGCCTCCTCTGTGGAAGAAGGCATCATGCTCTGGTGGTGAGAACCAAGGGCTCTGGGTCAGGAAGGCATGGGTGTGAATCCCACTGCCTTCAGATGCCTCTCTCTATCCCGCCCTTCCCCTCAGGGCTTGGGGCCCGAACAAAATTCTGCTAACACTACTTGCACAGCTTCTAGGCTGCCCTGGAGCTGTAGTGTCCTCAGTGGCATTGTGCAAACATCCATGTTCCCGTAAACCAGACTTTAAAGATTTTTTTATTTATTTGTCAGAGAGAGAAAGCGAGTACAAGCAGGGGGAGCGGCAGGCAGAGGGAAAAGCAGGCTCCCCGCTGAGCAAGGAGCCCGATGTGGGACTCTATCCCAGGACCCTGGGATCATGACCCGAGCCGAAGGCAGCCACTTAACCGACTGAGCCACCCAGGCGTCCCAGCCGTAAACCAGACTTTAAAAGGTGGAGTGACTTTTAACAGCAGTCCTACACACAGTAGTACCAACAACTTTGTTCTTGTTCTACCCCACTCACAAAAGCTTGGAGAGGGCCTAATAACACAAAACAAAACAAAACAAAACAAACCCCCAAAACACAGAAAAGAAAAAAAGAAAGGAAGTAGGGCAGGGAACCAGGGGTGAGGGATCTGAATTCCTATGAGACTTTTAGCTTGTTATCTCTTGAGAATAGTTTTTGCTTAAAATTTTAAAAATTCATTCACTTATTAAGAACAATTTCACTCAAGTTCCAAAAGAAGTTTTCTTTCAATTTTCTGATATTCTTAATCATTCTACCAAAAAAACTTAATCTTACAGTAAAGCTTGCAAATGTTTTAAAGGGACTGCTTATATTTTAGCTGTTCTTGTTTTTATTTTAATTCCAGTAAAGTTAATACCCAGTGTTATACTAGTTTCAGGTGTGCACTTTAGTGATTCAACACCTGCACACAACACCCAGAGCTCATCACAAGTGCCCTCCTTAATCCCCATCTCCTATTTAACCCGTCTCCTCACCAATTACCCCTCTGGTGACCATCAGTTTGTTCTCTAGAGTTGAGAGTCTGTTTCTTGATCTGCCTCTCTTTTTCCCTTTGCTCATTTGTTTTGTATCTTAAATTCCACATACGAATAAAACCATCTGGCATTTGCTTTTCTCTGACTTATTTTGCTTAGCATTATACTCTCTAGCTCCACCCTTGTCGCTGCACGTGGCAAGATTTCATTCTTTTTCATGGTTGAATAATATTCCATCATGTATATATATACCACATCCCACATCCTCCTTATCCATTTATCACTTGATGGACACTTGGGTTGCTTTCACATCTTGGCTATCATAAGTAATGCTGCATAATCACAGGGGTGCATATTTCTCTTTGAATTAGTGTTTTTGTATTCTTTGAGTAAACACCCAGAAGTGCAATTGCTGGATTGTAGGGTAGCTCTATTTTTAATTCTTTGAGGAACCTCCATACTGTTTCCCACAGTGGCTGCACCAGCTTGCATTCCCACCAACAGTGCATGAGGGTTTAGCTGTTCTTGTCTTTATGACTGAAATCTGTGATTGCTTTTGTGTTACTAGCTGTATCACTGGTGAAACAAGTTTATTACAGCTAGAAGTCAAGGACTGTGGGAGAGCAGGACTTCAAAATGTGATCCAAAGCCCCGGGGTTCTAAGGCCAGGATATCTATATACACGCAGTTCTCCCAGAAGAGAAAGGAGTTAGGTGATGCAAAACATTTTACACTGAATTTTTTAATTTTTAGTTTGAAAGTTTCATCTCATTCAAAAGCAGCTGCCAAGCGTATTCAGCATATTAATTTAGATACCCACAGATTTTGAGAGTTTAGAGAGATCTAATCTGGTCCAACATTCTTATTTCACAGAGGGGGCAAAGATCTAAGACTGTTAAATAGGGTATCCAGGGGATAGTTAAGTGTGGTAAAGTAGGTACTAGGATTGCAGGACAGACTTCTGACCACCCAGGTGGGTACCAACCACTTGGGACTTTGTAAAGTCCCTGTAAAGACTCCTGCAAAGAACACTCAGCAAGGATGGGCAGGAGCCCTTACTACAGGGTTTACTGGCCGAGTGCTCCTGCACAAGCCACTGCCCACATCTGAACTCTATCTATAATGCTGTTTTCTCTCTATGGGGGTGCCTCCAGTCTGACTCAGGAGACGTGGTCCCTAAATTACACCGTGTAAACTATTTCAGTAAATTTCTCATGGACGCAGTAAGGTATCCGAAATACTTTTCCTTCATCACTATAAATCTCTTAAATTGGAAAAAACAGCTTTGCTCAAAGTTTCTTTTGCCTCTGCCTTAGTCAAAGGATAATTGAAGGGCCTATAAATGAGCAGATAAACTGAATGAAGAAAGTAACTTACAGTTACAATTTTGGAGTGACTCCTTCTGAAAAGCAAATAATCTCTTTTTAATGTGTGCCACAGACCAAGGAGGCTCCCCTGGGGACAATTTGCATAGCCTCAGTGAGAATCTGAAGCAGAGCCTTGCGTTAGAGTCTCAATTCAGTGCCCCAATCTCTGAACTACTAACAATTATCTCTGGATCTCAAAGGTCATTTAGGTATATACATTCATTTTCTCATACCTATTTCTGTGTCTTATATGATTGGCTATATGTATATGGATTTAATTTGAGGGTTATAGACTATCCTTTCAAAAAGCCTGAAGTGAAATGAAAGGATTCTCTTATGTTTATAAATCAGAGTATCAGAATGTGTTTAACACCTACAATGTTCCTAACACTGCATAAAGCATTGAAGTAGAGGGTGGAGAAGGATGGTAAACATACAGCTAATACCATATGAGAGATTAAATTTTGAACCAAGAAACAATTTGATAATAATTATTAAATTATACTGGATAAAGTTCACCGAGAGTTAGAGGGGGGAAAAAAGCATGATTGTACTAGAACAGTAGGCTTTAGGAAGGACATAGGATTTGAGTGAAGCCTTAATGAATGAATAGGATAGAGAAAAAAAAAGAAGGCAAGGGGAAAGGCATTTCAGGTATCTGCATAAGTGTATAGGTAAAGAATTGGGAGAGGGGTACACAGCAGCAAAAACAAAAGCAGGAAAATGTAATGGGAGGGAAAGCAGATATGCTTTACTGGACTTGTAGATGGAGGTTATAAAGGTAGAGTAAATGACAACTGTCATACAACAGTAATTGGAATAGCCAAGATCTGTTAAGCCTTACTATCAATGGTAAGGCTCTAGTCTAAGCAGGTGTGTGTGTATAGCATGTATTTGTATGCAACGTTATATAACTTTTGGAAGGCCACAGAGGACTTGGTGGGATTAGAACACAAGCAATATGACTCTTGAGCCTGAGAATATGGGCTCAGTGATTTTGTCACCTATAAAAGTAAGGTCACGCTGGCGAATTTCTTTCCTAGAATACCATTTTCCAAAGTATACAGTCCAATATCTAAGCTTAATTAAGTTCCTTAGGTTTTCTCCTTGAAATTTCCAGGAAGAACCAGTTTTGTGGGTGCTCCTAAAGATGAAAAGTTTTACTTCAAGGCACTTAAATGACACACACAAGGTTAAAATTTTTTTTCACTTTTTAGAACAGGCATTCTGCCTGGTTATTAGACTGTAAATTCAGTACTTAGCACAGGAAGTGCTGAAATTATAATTGGATTATGTTCCAAAACTTTATTTTTAAGTTAGTTATTTGGAACTTGAAACACATATTCCCATAGAAACAATGCTATAAATGGTGAGTCAGTTCTATGCTCACACCCTAAAATCTTTTAAAACCCTAATGTAGCTTTCCACCAGTCCTACCAGTGCTACAGGGTGACTTTTATCATTTGTACTAACAGAGGTGCCAAACAGCAAAGCCTACCTCACTGACCTCCAGGTATAAGGATGCGACTTGATGGCCTCTGTGCCCTGTGCCTAGCACACATTGCCCAAACAGCTGGCCCTCGATGCATGCTCGTTCAAATGAAGTCTTAAAAAGAGCCCAGGAAGCAGGCACCAACAGATTTGGATACCAGCTCTACCACTTATTTAGCCATGAGGAAACATCTTTCCCTCTCTAAACTTGCTCTTCCAATTGATAAGGATAATCATACTCCTCCCAGGGTTCTCATATAAATTAGAGAGGACAATTTCTTCTTGTGTTTTTAGTCAAGCATAATACAATTTTCCTTAAGTATTAATGTCATCATTGTGAACATAGTTCACAGAATTTTATCAAGTGATAAGTTCGACCCGATGTTTTATAGATGAGAAAACAAACTGAGGCCCTAAGAGGTTCAGAGACATGCCCAAGGTCACTTCTAGTTTCAGTGGCTGACAGCAAAGGCCCTTGGCTCCTCAATTCTGGTCCTGGAGTATAGAACCAACTGGGTGTCTGCTTTCTCCTCTGCATTGTGTTTTGCTGAAATACAGGAGCTATTCAAATTGGCAAGGGTTGTTTGCACCTACACAAAATGGCCCGAGACGGTTGTACTTCGGGAGATTGTGGTTTGTTGGCTGGTTACTATTTTTATGCCTCCTTGCTGGTCAAGCCAACAGCGATCACTTCTGAAAGGGATGCTGATCTCCCGCTGCCCACTATTTCAATCTGTTATGGGTTATGAAATTAGACAAAAACTCACTGAAGCTGAATTTATATAATTTTCGGAGAGGACAGATAAGATTTTAATTCCTGCACTTGGTTTCATCTATTTTAATTGCTGATAGGCAACGATCTGCTTTAGCCTTGCTTCTGGCCAGGGGACTGGATAGCTGAGATTGCCAACCAAATAACTTCTGAATAAGTGAGGTGTTACTACAGGTAAGCTGCTAGGTCTAGGAAATTTACCCACACAGAAAGTGAACACAGTGGCTTCTGGAATATTTCTCTCTCCCTCCAGAAGAAAAGAGGAGCCCAGTGGGTGGCTCAGTTGGTTAACTGAGTCCAGTCAAGAGCACTGGACTCTTGGTTTCACTTGGGTCACCATCTCTGGGTCCTGGGACTGGGCCCTGTATCACGCTCCGTGCTCAGGATTCCACTTCAGGATTCTCTCCCTCTGCCCCTTCCCCGACTCGTGCTCGTGCGTGCGCTCTCTCTCAAATGAGTAAGAACATAAATATATCTTAAAGAAAAAAGAAGTAGAAAAGTATTTAATCAAGGCAGTCTCTACATTTGGATCCGTTCATCTTAACGAGGTAACATGACATCTTCTGACCACTAGAGGGCGCCGTGTGAACAGTAGGTTTCCCTCAGCAAAACGCAGCTTTACCAGGAAGTCACTTTTTTGCACGTGGCATTGGTATTCTTGGTATTCTCAGGGCTCATTTTGTGGAACTTATATCTATTCCAAAGTGCCTCTGTGACTTTGGGACCCACCTAAATCTGCTCCTCCCCATGAATTCTGTCTCAGCTGGCACTGCCATGCACCAATCACCCAGGCTACATGGGAGTCACCTGGGGCTTCTCCCGCCCTCAATAGTTAACTATTAAGTCTCACCAATTTTCTAGTATTTCTCAAACCTGCCCCACTCTTCCATGCCTACCTTCCCTGCCCTCCTGAGGCCTCTAACATCACTCCTGAGTTATTACAACAGGCTCCCTAACTGGTTCCTCAAATCCATCCTTCACCCTCAATTAATAATGAACAAAAATCAGACCATATCATTCTCCTGCTTAAACCCTTCTATGGTTCCCTTCGTGTATCCGCAGGCTAAAGTACAAACTCCTAAGCAAAACATACAAAGCCAACAGTGCCCACCCATCTAGTCTTATGTTTGGCTACTTCTTGCTTCAAACTTCATGTTCGAGCAGCATAAAACTGCTTGCTCTCTCCACTCCGCCTCCCCCCAAGCCCACCTTACTTACTTAATGTATTTCTTACCTCCGTTTTTATTCATGCCTATTGGTTTTTCTGCCTGAACCTCCCACATATCTAAGAATCAGTTTATCACCTCCTCCAGAAAGCCTTCTGTAATACCTCCCTCTTTCACTATTTCAGGTTTTGATATTACTCTGTATCATCTCCTTATTTTGCACTTATTTACACTATTATTTTAATCATCAGAACAGTAACATAAAGTAGGTGTTAAAGCGCAGACTAACCAGATTGCCTGGGTTCAAATTCTGGCTTTGCCACTTACTAGGTGTGTGACCTTGAGCAGATTGCATAAGCAACTTGTGCCTCAATTCTCTCATATGGGAATGATAATCCTTCCTAGTGTTTAGGTTATCACAAGGCAGTGGCTGTCAGGGAGTAAATGCTAAATAAGAACTGGCTACTACAGTTATTTATGTGTCTGTCCGTAGGTCTCACCACTAGATTATGAGCAATCTGAAGGCAAGGCTGTTAAGCCTATTTCTGTGCAATATAGTAAGTATTCAGTAAATGCTCCTAAAGAAGCAGCTGGTGAGGCAGCCCTAGGACAATGGGAAGTGCTACCCAGGCTCCTTCCCTCAGCAGATACACACATCTTTTTATTTATTTTTTTAAAAAAGATTTTATTTATTTATTTGACACAGAGCGAGAGAGCAAAAGCAGGCAGAGCAGCAGAGGGAGAGGGAGAAGCAGGCTCCCCACGGAGCAGGGAGCCTGATTTGGGGCTCGATCCGAAGACCCTGGGATCATGACCCGAGCTGAAGGCAGTCGCTTAACCAACTGAGCCACCCAGGCGCCCCAACACACACACATCTTTTTAATTTGTGTGTTTTTTCCCAATTATAGCCACCTTTTTCTTGTTTAATTCCAACCAAAACCCTGAAAATTCCACTCTCTCATCTAATTAAAAGTCAACAAAATGAAATCAATAAAAAGAGTATCATAAAAAAGTGTGTTCATTCTAAGAAGCTTAACTCCATTTTTAAGCCTTAAATCTATTTAAGATTTCAGATCCCCTTCATCCCCAGGACCTACCACAGCAAAAGCCTTCACGCTTTCATATATGCTATGCCATTCCCTTTGCTTAGAACCTTTTTGATATCCAACTCACTCTCTTTGGAAAGTTTTGTTTTCCCCCCTGATCCCAGGATAATGTAGATGCCCCTCTTCTGTGTTTCCAAAACAGCCCCTACCTACAACTATATGGTGACAAAAAAATGTATCATCCAAACTGAATGTTATATTACCACACTCTTGGCACGGATTATAATTATGTGGCTCCTCTGCTTTGCTGTAAGCTCCCTGAGATCAAGGCATTGTCTTAGTCATCACCGTGTCCCTGAGCCTTTAACAACTGCCTGGCATTTAGTTGGTATTTGATCAATTTTGAATGAATAAATGTTGAAATAGGTGTTTTATTTTGCTTATCAATTTCTTCCTTCCTTCCTTGTAATCTCTACACCCATCAAAGGGCTCAAAGTCAAGACCCTGAGGAGTGATCTCTACACCCTGAGATCAAGAGTCACATGCTCCACCGATGGAGCAATTTTTTGCATTATTTGCATTTTTGCACTCAAATTTTTGCATTATTTCAATCATGGCAACTTTTACGTAATGGTCAAAAATTTACAAAGCAATTTCCCATACATTAAACAACTGATTCTCACATCGACACAGAGAGGTACTTTCATTATCCTCATTTTGTGAATAAAACAACATGTTTAGTGGTTGGTACTGAAGTGCTCATCCTGTAAGTAGAAGATGGGACTCAAACTCTGGAGTCTTGATTCAGAACCCTGAGTTTCAGCTTTTATAAAACAGACAACAGTCTTCCTGGCAATGACTATTAACTAAAGTGCCGCTTTGGAACGTCTTGAGCCTCGCAGTCACCCACTCTCACACAGACCTACACTGCAGGCAGCACGCCATGCCCCTGCCTCATCTCCTCTTCCATCTGCTGACTCCCACGGCCCATCAGAGCAAGCCCTTTCCTAACACTAAAAGATGTAAAGTGGGGACAGAGCTCTTTACCTTGAAAAAAGGATTATGTGTATCTCATGTAGATAACAAATGAAAAATCTGGTTGGTGATTTAATTCTTTCATTTTCCAATATTATTTGGAAAATGATTTTAAACTCAAAGCAGAGCAGTGTAAAAAAAACCCACGTCCCCAACACTCAAATAATGTTGTGATTAAACTTCTATGTACTATTTTGGGGCTTCGTTTTTAGATCATCAACCACCACTTCACACTCATTCTGCTTGAATACAGCAGGCTAAGCAATAAATGATTCTGTACTTTGACTAAGATCTCTTGTAGTTCCCATACAAGCCACAATATACAGTTAGAAATTTATCTTAAACATGTGCCGGCCCCCCCCATGCCACATCTAAAAACTGCACGGTCATTAATCCCCCTCTTCATTCTAATTCTCTTTCCTTGATGTTTGGCATGCTACCTCTAGATACTGATCAAGGGGAACCCTTCACACTATATCAGCACAGGGATATCTGGGCCGTGGTCTTCATGGCAAGTATAGCCACTCCTTCCCTCCCAACTATGAAATTATTAAACTCTCTACAAATATGAAGCTTTTGGGTTTTTTTTTTAATGAGTTTGGCCAATATAAATCAACCCATCAGAGGCTGGGTTCACCCAATCGAAAGCATGAAAAAGTGTGAGAACTAGCCCACCGAGGTAAATACTTCATAAGGACAAACTTAAAATAGCAACCCTGTTATATTTAAACGCTCACGTCTGTTACTTGATCATAGAATTTTAAACTAGTCCAAGGCAAGACATTCCTTTTCTCCACCTAGCCAATTCTCACCAACCTGAGTAGGGAATAGAGAACATAAGGCCATGAATCATCACAGGCCATCCTTAGACAGGGTGAGGCATACACAACGGCACAGTTATGATCAAATGTTGCTTCTCCTTGTTTTAAACAAGGAATTGACTATTAACAGTTATTATCTCTGGAATTATTTTCATTTTTGTATTTTATGTACTCTAGTATAGGCTGAATTTTTACAAAAAGCGTGGATTTTATACTTCCATTTTGAGAAAAAATAGAATATACATGAATCACTTTTAATTTGGTTCACATAAAAGCATATAAGAATGACAATGTCAATATTTCAGGGTAAAATATACTAGCACAAGAAAAAAAATACCAGGAGAAAACATCCTATAGAGACCAAAGTGACCTCTCAAGCAGGTGTTTTTCAAATACAATTCAATTTTTTTTGGAAGACAACAGATTACAGCTTAAAAATAAAAATATATGGAAACTTTTCTCCCTTTGTATCCCAAATGGTTGTCTCCCCTTCGGGCCAGAAGGTTAATAGCTAAGGCTTAGCACTTTCCTGACTGGAAAAGGAGAGGCCTGAAAGCAGACTTTTCTCCTGCACAGTAGGATAGGAAATGGTGCTACAAGGAACACGGAGACACTCTTAAAAAGCTCCATGAACTTATCTTCTCCAGAACCTGGTGAAAGAGGAGAATAAGGAAACAGTACAAAAATTCAGCACTGTTAATATGAAATCAAAACACAAGGTCAAGAGCAAGTGGCTGAGACTGTGCTCATGCCCTGCTAAGGTCCTCGTTATATGTGGTCTCTTTTTTCTCTGATAATGATGCACCAGGGCTAGCCCCTCAAAGTAGGCCATTCCATTGGAATGAGAATAGAAAGGTTTCTGGAAAGGCCACTCAATCTGAGTTATTCTACACAGTGAAAATTTGGTTGTAATGGAGAAATCTCTTAAAATGAGTATAAGATGTTAATTAAAGTTTCTACCACAGACTGTCTTTATTGATCTTTGAAAAGTTTCACGTCCATCAGGTTTCAATTTTCTCTAAGATAACGTAGCCCCCATCTAGCTCCCAAACCCATTCAGTTATTATTGGGACTTTATCAGACAGCCAGCAAGTGAATCAAAAAGAAAGTTTTGAGGTTGTGATGGCTAGCCATCATTCAGGCTTCGTCTTTTTGTATCCCAATTCTCCCCATCATATCCATTTGCACTGACAAAATTATATAGACTCTAATTTCATTCGTTTCAGAGAAGGTAGTGAGTGTTTTGAAGTTAACATGAGAACTGCTTCCTTCACCATTTCTGCTCCAAAGTGCCTTGAACTTCAAATCATGAAACTGATTTTAAGTCTCCTCAAAAAGCCTGGAACCACTCCTTGGGTTCGAGAAAATCGTTCTGTAATAGTTTTCCTGCCGTGAGATAGTGAGACATACCGTATGGAAATACACTCAGGCTAATGGAGAATCTGCGCTTTACCCACCACGTTTAAGCTCGATTGGAGTTATTATTACACACATACAAACGCCCTACTGTCCCCCAGAAAACATCAAGGACTTTCACCGACATCTCCCTGACGCTCCCAATTTGGAAAAGGTCATGTCAACCTTTCAGATCACACAGACCTGTTCGTTGCTTGGTTTACCTAAGACTGGGAAGGTGGCTGAGCTCTGACCAAGCCTACATATTTTAGTGGTAATGACTCCCGATCTACACCCAGCGCATTTGCCGAACACTAACAGAACTTCTAGCAAGCGCCCACCGCTGGAATCGAAAGCACTTTCTTCCCAGGAAACACATCTTCTCCACCGAAAATTCCCAAACCCGAGACTCACTACTTTTTATTGAACAAAAAGCGTGTGTGCCGGCAAGAGGGGGTGAAAAAGAGCGTGGCAAGAATTTGCACGGCTCTTACGCCTCCTCCCTCGGAGCGCGCCCAAGTCTGCGGCCTCGGGCTCCGGGACACTTCCCCTCCCACCCGCCGAGGAGCCGCAGCTGTAAGTTGAGAGAAGCGGGCTCTGGGCACGTCAATCAACCGGGTCCTCCCGCCTCCCGTCTACACCTCCCCTCCCCTCCCCCCACCCCCAAAAAATAAAGACAGAGAAAGAAAGGGAAAAGAAGGTAACTAATTTGGGAACTAGTCTCCGCGGGGGATTCGCCTCCGACGCAGGGAGGCCGCACGTCCCGGACGGGGCGCGCCGGCGAACGGCGGGATCGAGCAGGCGGCCCGGCAGCCGCCCGTCGCCGGGTCCTCGCGGCGCGTCCTCCGCGCTCTGGATGCCCGCACGGGTCGGCACCGCTCCGGCCCCGCACTCCGCCAGGCCCGCGGCCCGCGTCCTCCCGCCCGGGCCAAAGTTGCGCAAATAACCCCACAACTGGCAGATACTCACCGGCCGCAGCAGGAACCGGGGCTGCGGAGGTTTTAGGGACTTTAAGGCAAATCAGCCACGGGAAAGGCGGGCGGAGGCAAAGGGGCCGCGAGCTGCAGTGGCGGCGGCGCGCGGCGTTCGGGCTGGGCTGCGCGGAGAGGCTCTGGCTCTGCCAGGGACTGTGCTGCAACAAAGGACTTCCGCTGCCGCACAGCCGCGCCTGCCGCACCGCACTGAGCCGGCCCCGCTTACGCGGCGACTCCGGGTCTGCCCACCAGTTCGCTGCGGCGTCCGCCAGCCTTCCCCTCCCTCTCGCCCGCCCACCCACTCCGCCGCTGGCTGCTAGGGGCACCCGCGGTCGCCTGTTTGTTTGCAACAAGTTTCTGCGTCGGGCTCCGGGGAGGCTGGCGCAACCCGCACCGCGGGGGCCTGCGCGGCGGCGGCTTTACCACCCCTCTCGCCCCTCTCCCAAGGGTAGGCTTGGGACCTCCTCCTCCTCCTCCTGTTTGCACAGCTGGATGGGACTGGGCTCCTCCCGACTCCCCAAGGGCAGGATGCTGTTTTCCCACTCCGTCCAGATGTCAGACCCCTGCCCCGGAGGGCTCAGCAGCCGAGCCTTCCCTCTCGGTTCGTCCCCGGCTTTCTGGGGGCGCCGGCACCCTCGCCCCGTCCCGTGCGCCGCCAGTCGGTCCGGGGTCGCCCATTCGCCGCGCTCCCCCCACTCTGCTTGCCATGGGCCTGTCCGCCTCTGGCCTTGAGTCACTTCCCCCGCCATGCCCCACCCCACCCAGTCCGCCTCCCCTCCCAGGCTCCAGCGGCTCGGCCTCCTTGGCCCCGCGCCCCCACCCCTCTCCCCGCGAACACGCGGGCGCATCCTTCCCCACCCCCACCCCCGAAGTGAGGCACTGCTGTGCTTTTGCACGCCCTGGGGAAAGTCCCCGGGTCACGCGGTTGTGTGTGGGGAGCGTGTGACGCTCAGGCCCGTCTCCACGTTTCCGCCTACAGAGTCACGACTGAGGACCTTGGCGGAGGTACCCCGAGCGCGGGCCGACCCCCGCCTGGCCACTTGTGTAGGCGGGCGGGCGGACGCGCACGTACGCACGCACGCACGCACACTTCAGCCCCCGCGCCCCTCGTTCCCCGGCTACCAGGCGCGCGGTCACGTGGACCCATCGCGGGGCGGCCGGCGCGGGAAGCCGCGCGAGAGCGGGCTGCAGGGTGCGTGAGCCGGCGCCGCCGCGTAACGTGCGCGGCGCGGGAGCCGCCCCTCCCGCACGGAGGAGCCGGCTGGCCGCCGCGGCGGCGTCTGGGTAAGCGACGCGGCCCGGCCCCTGTGGGTTGCTCCGGGCTCAGTCCCTCCCGCCGCGAGCCGCCCGGGGCGGCGGCCTGCAGCTGCGCCGGTCGCGGGACAGATGCAAGTAGCTGGGGAGAGGGGTATTTTGGTCCGTTTGACATGTCAATCAGGGCACAGGAGGAAAATGGCAACCGCGAGTGAGCACTGGGCCGAGGATGCCCACAGCCAGCTCTCGCTGCCCGCAGAAGGCGGCTGCAGGGGCACGACCCCGCGCGGGAACCCCCGACGGGCCCGCGGCATTCCCCGGGCGGCCGCGCGAACCCTTATTGCAAGTGGGCGGGTCTCCCGGTGCAAACTGAGAGACGCTGCGGCCACTGTCCTCTCCCTTCCCCACCCCCGTTTGTGATTACCCCGTTTCTAGAGCAGGAAGTTCCTCCTCCATAATTCATTTCTTCCTTTTTTCGGATTATATTAATCTCATTCTGAGTAAATCCAGTTTTTCTTTTTAAAGTTTGCCCGATCATTAACTGCTTCCCTAGCACTCGTTATTTGGAGAAACCAAGCTACTTAGACAGCACTTAGCGCTGTACTTGGAATTTGACAGCAGCTAACGTGTTTCATAAAGTAACGCCCATTTCCCCCCAGGAAATTACATTTCGCATTCATTCTCTTGAGTCTCAAGTTTTTTTGACGAAACTGTTGATTCGCACAGGATTTTGTCAAGTGTGTAAAATACACTTTGGGATGACATTTTAAAGCTGAAGGGGGTCTTAACAGGAAATCGAGCTCATCCCTCTGTTTTACAGATGAAGACACCCGGCCTAACGACCGTGTAGCTTGATTGAAGCCCTACACACCTTTTGAGTAACTGGACTCCAGGGCTCCAGGCCTTGGTTATTGGGCTCTCCACCACACCAGGAGCGCAGTGCCAGTTTAACCCACTCACTGTAGAGACAGTCTGCCAGAGGTGATTATACTTGGCTTGATTCAGATTGTTGAGAAGGCTTGGCCTTTGTGTGATGGCTCTGGTATTTTAAGGAATGGGGTTGGCATTATCTTTAGGTGGAATAGATTGCCTATGATGTATTTGGGGGCTCAAAGCCCGTCTCCAAAATTTAGCCCTATTATCTGTAAGAATAACCAATATTTGCAGCACTGGTTGCTTTCTTAGGTTAAGGCATCAAAGTTCTCTTTAGCAATCTAGATATGTTTTGATTAAGCATAAACTATCCAGTATCAGAAATCAGTTCCTTCATAGGGAGCAGTATACTGGGAAAGCACTCGGAATAGATTGGTTCTGATTGCTGGGAGGTTATCAGGAAAGAATGGAACATCGAAGGGATGGTCAGAAACAAAGCAGGGAAGGGCCTCAGATGACTTGCTCTACCTTTTTGCCCAGCCCTTCCCTGAATGTCTTATTTGGAGGTAGTGGAGATGGAGTCTGCTCCAGTTGTTGGCTGTTTATTGAGCACCTGCAGTGGCTAGCCACTTTCATAGATGAATTTTGAGTACTTGACAAAAAAGAAGGTGATATTGTCTCTATGTTACAAACAAGGAAATAGAGATTTACCTGGCTTCTGTGATGCTGTCATTTGCAGTGGAATTCAAGGCTAGATCACTTATCTCCCAAGTCCAGGCACTGCTCTTTTGCATTTTATCTTGCTACCACTTCAAGCCGGGAAAGGGATGAGAGAATGGCCTGTGGCTGATTTATTGGCGCCTGTGGTTGCCCAGAGAGGCTGAGCAGGACTTTCAGCTGCCCTCTTTGCCTTAGAAAATGGAGCTGTGTGCTTCCACCCTATCTCCTGAGGGGAATGCGCAGGAGCCAGGCTGTCTAGCTGGGGAGGAGGGGCCCAAGAGTCTTGGCCGTAAAATATCCTGGCAGGGCAGTGCTGGGAAGTGTTGCATAATGCCCTCCCCACCACTGAACCAAAGTGATTTATTTACTATGGCCCGTAGGTGGTGCTTGACCATCTCGTTAAAGAAAAACTTGTCCTTTTTTGTAATAAAAGTGCAAAACAGAGTTGGGGGGGTTATATTATTGCAGGGTTTTATTCTTGTCTTAAAAAAACAGTGCAGGTGCTCTTATCTTGATAGATTATAAAGTACTTGTACACCACTTCCTGTGCCCCCTTTCTGCTTATTTATTCCAAATTGCATGGGAACTTCCATCTTCTGAGAGAAGAATGCTAAGAAAAATACTGTAATTTATAGTTACAGCGCAGGTTATGGAGTCAGACCTAGCTTTTGATCCCCACTTTATACTCTCTCCTAGTTGTGTGTTCTAAGCCCACGTTTTTGGTCATCTGTAAAAGAGAAATAAAAATAAGACATAGTCGAGGTGAGGACTAAAAGAATACATAGAACACTTAGCACAAGGCCTTGAATGTAGTATTTACTCATTATAATAGTAGCTGTTTGAACTAGAACAGTATTATTCCCTCTAGGATAGGAAAGATATTGCTACCTGAACTTGCTTAGGGAGAGTAAAGGAAGAGGAAACTATTTGAAACAAACATCGGTTTCAGGATTAGTAATTGAATTTATTCACACATCTGCTTTCCCTTTGCTTGTGGCAATTTTTTTCTTTTCTTTCTTTTTTTTTAATCTTAACTGAAGAAAAGTGTTTATATTATTTTTAGTTGTTTTTGAAATTTTTCTAAATCATTTCTTCCCTGTACATATCAATCATACAATGACTTTTTGTTCCTTATGAAAAACTCTAGGCACTTTAAGCAAAGGGCTTCATTAAGCCATCTGGATAACGTGTTTGTGGAGCTTTCTGTGGCAAAGGAAGTATTGGTTCACCTATATTCAGAAGTTATAATTACTCTTGTTTGTACTGTATTCTAGGTCTGTACTAGCATTGTCGTTATCCAGCTTCCTACTGTCCTTTGAGTACCTTATTTTTTTCTTCCAGAAATGCAGTCATTATTTTTTTTTTTTAGTGGACTAAGAAGAATCATTTATTTTCCTCACAGGGTTCTGATTTTTTTAAGGTTCACTAGCAATTTGCACTCACCAGTGTTAGCACTCTTGTTTGCCTGGTGCTGCGGCTTTATCAGGCATCCCACATGTTGGTTAGATGGTTAGAGATGTAGTAGGCTGGCTGTGTCTGGCAACACGCAGGCCCCAAACTAACGTTTCCCTGTTCCGTTAAAGGTTTCTAGAGCATAACTGCTCTTCCTGTGTCATCTACCGCATCTACTTCTTACCCTCTTCTCTAATATTTTCAGTGATTTTCGTAAGCAGATGCTTAGAATTACTGCACATTTTATCTCAATATTCTCAGATTTGCGATTTCCATATCATCTTCAGATGTTATGAAAATAGGCATAATGGTGTATGAGAGTAAATACCTTTTTCCTAAATACTTTTTTAGAAGAAGTCTGAAAATGGTATGTTCCTCCTCTGTCTCCAGGGTCCAATTTACTAGTTTGAGAGCACTTTTATTTCTTAGAATCTGGCTAATTTTTTTGTTTAAAGTTACAATTAGAATTAACAATAGTTGATTTTTGTTCATTTAATGTAATTGGTATAATTCCCACATTTTGAGCACGTCTTGTAAAATTACTTCTTTTTCTCCATAATTCTACAGTGTGAAATATTCTCTTCGTTTTCCTTGGTTTCCTTCTAAACCAGTGGTTCTTGACTGAGGCATCATATTAGAAACACCTGAAGAGCTTTTTAAAAAAATCTGAGACTCGCTCTCAGCAATTCTGTTTGGCTTGGTCTAGGGTAGGACGCAGGCATCAGTACAACTCTGCATTGAAAGTTTTACAATACAGTGATAAGAGCTACTATTCCATGATAAAATGATTTCTGCAAACACTCTTTCTCTGAGTTATAAAATGTTATACTTCCATAATCATGTGAAAGTATCATTCAAAAGTTAAAATCATTGTATAAAGTCTGTTACCATGTGGCACTTTGAATATTTCTGCTTTTACTTTTGTATTTATAGCCATGAGTAAGTATCTCAAAAAAGCTGCACATATTCCTCTGCCAACTTTTCTGTCTCTTTCTCTTAATGATAATTTAATAATAAAGTCACAGTGGTAGGAACCACAGAGAAAATATCTAAGACTTTTTTTTTTTTTAAGATTTTATATATTTATTTGACAGAGAGAGAGAACACAAGCAGGGGGAGTGGGAGAGGGAGAAGCAGGCTTCCCAGTGGAGCAGGGAGCCTGATGTGGGGCTCCATCCCAGGAGGCTGGGACCATGACCTGAGCCGAAAGCAGCCGATTAACAACTGAGCCACCCAGGTGCCCCTCCAAGACTGTTTATTTTCTACAGGAACAGATGCCTTACTCTTTTCGTCCCATTTTTATTAAAGATTCTACAGCCTGAGAGAATGAAAAGCTGTGTATTTCAGGACATCGTCTGGCTACCATAGGTCTGAAAGTCCAAAAGATTTTTTTAAATAAAAATCAAAAGATGTTAAATTTCAAGTTAACTTTGAATTAAACAAAAATGGATACTGGTATAAAGCTGTTCTAGTTTACTAAGTTTGAGCTAATCCAGAGTTACTGCAATTTAGTTAGTAAACAAGGTTGTGTGATCTCTCTTAAATATCAATACTAATTCTATTATTGTAGTATAAATACCACTTTGATAATAGACACAGCATTTTAAGATGAAGCACTCTTTCATTTTGGCTCTTGTAAATGTAATAAAATGATAAATTATTTTTTTGCATCTTCTCTCACATCTTAAAATTCCACCCAAAGTTCTTTTCTTTTCTTTTAAGATTTTATATATTTACTTGAGAGAGAGAGAGCATGAGCAGGGGGGAAGAGGGAGAAGCAGGCTCCTCGCTGAACAGGGAGCCCCAACAGACATGGAGCTCCATCCCGGGACCCCAGGATCATGACTTGAGCCGAAGGCAAATGTTTAATCAACTGAGCCACCCACGTGCCCCTCCACCAAAAATTCTTAAATAAAACTTCTAAGATCTTTCTGTATGCATAGGAAGCTTTAGCTATTCCACATACTAGAGAAAATAATATTGATGGCCAAAGAAATGATGAGCAAAGGCTATATGAAAAACCTAGCTAATAAATTTGCAAAGTAGGTTGTGTTAGAAAATGTTTTTAATAACTTTGCGATGGATTGGCTCTATTGACAGATAAAGTCTGGTTGTGTTGCCTTAAAACGTCAAAGGCCTATTATTATACAAAGAAGTTTGAGTGAACCTATTATGTATCTAAGTTGTGGGTTTTTTTCCTTTTAAGCATATCTGAATTTGTTTCATTTTATAAACTTGGGAAAAAATTCCCTTTATTTGATTCAATATATTTGCAAAACCTGCCATCAATATATATGTTACAAGTTTTAGATGGGGATTTTGAAGAACGGGGATGAGTTAAAAGTCAGACTTGAAATACTACCTGCACCATTTAATGGCTAGTTGTCTGACTGCGGGTACCTCTCCCACCTTCTCTGAGCCTATGGTTCCTCAACCGTAAAACGGAACTAATATCACACCTGCTCTATTACCTCTATTTTAGGATTAAAAAAAAGATAGCATAGGGCAGAGATTCTCAAGGTATGGATCAAGGACCCCCAGAGGTTCCTGAAACCTTTTCAGGATCTACAAGGATCTTGCTTTTGAAAGGCCAAAATCTGTTAATATACTTGAATTAAAACAACTTGTGGCAACAGATTGAACACAGAAGCAAAGAACCCAGCTGTATTTTTTAAAGCGCGCTATTAAAAGAGTACTGTAAAATATAAAACAATGCTACTCTTCCCACTTACACAATATATGTGGTTATTTTTTAGAAAAAAAATGTTAATATATAATGGGTTTATTATTATTTAAATGAACTAAACATTTTACAATGTCTCACTTTTAATTTTTTATATGGTAAATATTGATAAATACAACCCACATAAGCAACAGCTCTTTGCAGTCCCTAATGCTCCTCTTAAGAGTGTAAGTGGATCTTGAGGCCAGAACTTTTTAGAAGTGATGAAGAATAATAATGGCTGAGTAGTTCCTATTGGGACAGTTCTTTTTTTTTTTTTTAAAGATTTTATTTATTTATTTGATAGAGAGGCAAAGAGTAGGCAGAGAAGGCAGGCAGAGAGAGAGAGGGGGAAGCAGGCTCCCTGCTGAGCAGAGAGCCCTATGAGGGGCTCGAACCCAGGACCCTGAGATCATGACCCTCTGAGCCGAAGGCAGAGGCTTTAACCCACTGAGCCACCCAGATGTATTGGGACAATTCTGAACTGGAAACTACATTTGACCCTTGAACAGCATGGGGATTAGGGGCACCAACCTCCCAGCACAGTCAAATATCTGCATTTAACTTGACACCCACCCCCCACCCTCCCAAGCTTAACTACTAACAGCCTACTATTGACTGGAAGCCTTACTGATAGCATAAATAGTCAATTAACATATTTTGTATGTTACATGCATTATATACTGTATTCTTATAATAAAATAAGCTAGAGAAAAGAAAAAATGGTATTAAGAAAATCATAAGGGGCACCTGGCTGGCTCTGTAGAGTGTGTGACTCTTGATCTCTGGGTTGTGAGTTCAAGCCCCACGTTGGGCCTAGAGCTTCCTTTAAAAAAAAAGAAAAGAAAAGGAATCATAAGGAAGAGAAAAAACATGTACAGTACTGTACTGTGTTTATCCAAAAAAAATCTGCATCGAAGTAGGCCCATGCAGTTCAAACTGATGTGGTTCAAGGGTTAACTCTATAAACTTGAAAAAAAGCTTTAGAAACTACCAGATGGCATATGAAAGTGACAAAAATCAGGCAGAAACTGGAATGAAGTCTACGCTTGGAAGAAAGGAAGAGCAGTGGATGATTTTTATGGCTTTTATCCTGAGAGAAGTCTCCAGTTGGTGACAAGAGGAGCTGGGCAAATTTAGGTTAATAATCCGTAATCTTACTTGCTTGAAGAAAAGGGAACAGGGTTCAGAGTGACCACACAGCTGGAAAGAAAAGGAAAATCCTAGAAAGGATGCTGGGGGAACTCCACATATTGAATCTCTTGCCAACCCCTAAACTTACACATATGTTGAGCTTCCATACAGTACACCAACAACTAAAAAAACTAAACCAAAAGGGAGGCAGATTTTGGAGTTTAAGTCCAGCCCAGTTAATTGTAATAACAAAGCAAAAACATCAGTACTTTTTGGAAGAATATTACAGAATCTGGAGTCTTTACCACAGTAATCGGAATGTCTAGGATATTGTCCAAAATGAAACAGGAAACTATCACTCTAATTAATGGAGATTGACTCCAAAATGACCTAGAGGTTGGGTTTGGCAGAGAAAATTTAAGGCAGCTATTATAACTATGCTCAAGAATATAAAGCAAAATAAAGTGGTAATGTGTCAACAAATAAGAAATCTCAGCAGAGAAATAGAAACTAAAAAGGAATGAGATGGAAATTTTAGACTGGAAATATAATATCTGAAATTTAAAATTCACTGAATGAGTTTAACAAAAATGAGTCAGTGAACTTGTAGCTTAATAGAAAGTATTTCGTGTGAAGAATATTTTTTTAATCTCTTTTTATGCCTTAATTTTTTTTTGAAGATTTCATCTATCTATTTTAGAGAGAGACTCCCAAGCAGACTCTGCACGGAGTGTGGAGCCCAACATGGGGCTTGATCGCATGACTCTGAGATCAGAGGGTAGAGCAGAAACCAAGAGCCAGACACTGAACCAACTGAGCCACTCAGGCACCCCTGAAACAGAAAAATTATTTGATGTGAAAGTTCTATATAAACTTCATCACTATACATTAGCATCAAGGGATTGTTACTCTAGGTTTCTTTCAGGGTCTAAACTGAGCTCTTCCCTCTGCATATGGACCACCTTCATAATGTATGAATCAAAGCCATCGACAGGGTACTTTCAGATTCTCTCCTTACCTCAGCCATCTCCTTGCCACTGTCCAAAAGAAGTCCCTCTCTTCTCTGTGGCTGACTGCTACACTTAGACTTTTGCTTGTGTTCCTTCTGGCTTCTGGAGATTCCACCCCTCTTTAGCCTGAAAGTCTTCTCTGAGCTGAAGCTCCCTATCATCGGTGTCCTATCCTATCTGTACCTACCCTTTATGGCCTCTGCTGTCTAATGTTTCCTTGCAGTGAGATATTTTGCTCTTGCTGCTTTCCCAGACTATTCAGAGGTCACTAGAAATCTCTTAGTCACCACACTTGGGGTGTTTATAATAGGCCTCGTCTGCATGTTTCTCTGCAGTACTTTCCACCATTGGTGGACCACTCCCTACCCAGGTTCTTGCCTTCCCTTTACCTCCCCCCACCTTATCCCCCGCTCAATGTTGATACGTTTTCTTATTACTCCTCTTGTTGTGTCTTTCTGTGTTGTTTGATGATTCATTCTTAGCTTTTCCCCCCTCTTATTTCACTCAATAGTCGCGTCCACTCCTGGTGGCTTCAGCTGTGTAATTACAGAGGACCTCCTCTCCCTGTCTAGCCCTGATCTCTAGAGCCGCAGTCCTGCATAGTGTCTCCATGGATCACTAAACATTTCTACTCAGATGTCCTGGAGTGAACACCTTGAACACACTGTGTCCAAAATGAAACTTCTCTTTTATGAAGCCAGTTTCTATTGCCTCTTCTTTGGCATTCTGGGACAGTGCCGTTATATTGATACCTACCACATGACAGTTACCTGCAAATATGATCTGAAGGGATAAATGAATTCTTCCAGTAACCCAAGCTGGAATTTTGAGACTTGCCTTTGACTTTATCTTCTCTGTGGCTGACCACATCCAGTCTGGCTGCCAAATCATGTCAGTTCTGTGTCTGGTGTATCTCTTGTATTCCTTCATTCCCACCACCATTATGTGGTTATGGCAGTGGACTTCTTGCTGGTCTTTATTTCTCCATACCTTTCCCTTGCTAATCTTTTTTATGTATTGCTACTAGAGCAATCTTGACTCACAGGCCTGATGATGATGATGATGGTGATAATTGGTATTTACTGAACACTTACTGTGGGCCTGTCTCACTATTTCTATGTGCTTATATGCATTATCTTATTAAATCTGTGTAACAGCCTGTGAGGTAGATACTGTAATTATCCATATTTTACAGGTAAAACCAAGGACCAGAGAGTTAAGCATCTCCTCAAGATCACACAGCTAAATGACAGAATTGGAATTTTATTCCAAGCTGTTTAATTCCAGAGTCCAAGCTCTAACTACTATGCTGTTCTCCCTCCTGCAAAAACATCTTAACATCATTCGTTACAAACACAACTGGAGTACCTCTCAGTTTTACATTTGGTACCCGTGTGAGCTGACCACATCTCTTGTTACTCACTTACTTTTGTTTTTTCTATGCCAAACTGAATTCTTCAGTTACCTGTATATTCACACTCCTCCTTGTAATTTTATTTATTCTCTTTTTTCCTGCCTGGAATGCTGTGTTCACCTTCTGCCTGTTCATCTAAATCCAGTTCAAATGGCTTATTTTCATTGGATTGCCTGATACTGATCTCCCCCTCATAGCATGTTCTCTGAACTGCTCTTATGACATTTACCACTTTTACTTTATAACATAATTACCATGTTTTATATTTTGTCTCCCCATTAACCTGCAATCTTCTTTAAAAAATTTTTTTATTTAAATTCAATTTCATTAACATGTACTATATTATTAGTTTCAGAGGTAGAATTCAGTGTGTCATCAGTTGCATATAACGCCCAGTGCTCATTACTTCAAGTGCCCTCCTTAATGCCCATCATCCTGTTACCCCATGGCCCCCCAGCAACCCTGTTTTTTCCCCATAGTTAAGAATCTCTTATGGTTCGCCTCCCTCTGTATTTTCCTCTTATTTTATTTTCCTTCCCTTCCCCATGTCCATCTGTTTTGTTTCTTAAATTCCACATATGAGTGAGATCATATGGTATTTGTCTTTCTCTGATTGACTTATTTCGCTTAGCATAATACCCTTTAGCTCCAACCATGTCATTGCAAATGGCAAGATTTTATACTCTTCCTGTGTTTTGGTAATTGTGGCCATTGCTACTATAAACAATGGGGTGCATGTTAGCCTGCAGTCTTCTCGGTTGCAACATGTAAGTATTTTTCTTTTGTCCCTATGCCTTGTATAATGCCTGCTTTCAAATAATTTTTCTTTATTAAATTTCTCTTCAAAAAATGTGTTCAGTAAGTGAAGAATTTAACTGTTACTCATAGACCATTAACCACAAGATTTTTGTATATGTGGCTTTTTAGTGTGCCCTTTCTCATTTCTATGTGGTTCGATAGTTCATTATACTAATGTACCATATATATATATACATATATATATATATACACACACACATATATATATGTATATAGATAGATCTGGTGAAAATGTTTATGATCTGAGGTTTTTTTTTCTTAAATAGTTCGTAAGGCTAGTTTAAACTACTTCAATTTGAACCATTTCATTGAATCTAAGACACATGTTTTCACATGGTGAAATCTCCAGCATACAGTTTTATTTTGGATTTTAAATCTCTCTGTAATAAATTGATGGTGTTTTAAAATCTGGGTAATGCATCAAATACAATAAATAGTGACTTTTAGTTAAATGGCCTTTTGGAACAATACTCACAATTTGGAGTTTCGTTTATGCTCAGGTCTCTGTAGGTTCTGTTATTTTGTTCCCTCTTATTTCATTACTGCTTAAAGGCTTTTAAAATGAGATGGTAAGGAGTAAGGGTTTTGTTTTTATTTATTTTTTAATTGGTGGAGGTTTGGGAGAAACTTAATGTTTGAGTAGAATTTTAAAAAGTAGATGTATGAATAAAATTAAAAGCAGCAAGTTTCAGGATTCCTAAAGTACAATATTATTTATATAAAATTTTAAAACATGCATCCCTTCCTTCTTAAGGGATATGTACAGATGCAGTAAGAACACGATGATGTTATGAGACAGTCATAAACCCCAAAGTCTGGATGGTGATTACCTTTGGAGGCAAGGTAATGGGTAATTAGAATGAGGGAGAGATGGCTGGCTGGCTGTGTGTTTGTCACATTGATCTCTGTCCCTATCTGTCTATCGAAATACCTCATAATTTTTAAAAATGAGGGGAAAAGGAATACATGTTGGAATATACTTATGATGTTAAACTTCAAGAAAAAGATTTAAGTTTGGGGCGCCGGGGTGGCTCAGTTGGTTAAGTGTCAGACTCTTGATTTCAACTCAGGTTGTGATCTCAGGGTTGTGAGATGGAGCCCCACATCAGGCTCCACGCTCAGCAAGGAGTCTGCTTAAGATCCTCTCCCTCTCCTTCTGCTCCTCACCCCCAGCTCACTCGTGCTCTTTCTCTCTCTCTCTCAAAAAAAAAAAAAAAAAAAAA
>CM052896.1:94888737-94962441 GCA_028534135.1 Potos flavus | reverse complement strand
GAGACCATGACCTGAGCCGAAGGCAGAGGCTTTAACCCACTGAGCCACCCAGGCGCCCCACAATATTGTAAGTTTTTATGCCACAAACGGCTGCTCTACATGGAACCTCTGCATGGTAATTTCTCTGAGGATATGCGATTGATCTGAGCATGCATGCCTGTAGCTGCATTAGTTATGACTGACTAATCACAGATGTGGTCCGGAGACCCCACTTGTTGCCATACTGACTAGACCTTCCTGTGCCCTGAAGGTACAGATGTCACGGTAAGGATTTGGGAATAAAAGCTTCAAGGACAGGGCACCTAAGTGGCTCAGGTGGTTAAGCATCTGCCTTTGACTCAGGTCATGATCCCAGGGTCCTGAGATCGAGCCCCACATCAGGCTCTCTGCTCAGCGGGAAGCCTGCTTCTCCTTCTCCCACTCCCCCTGCTTGTGTTTCCTCTCTTGCTGTGTCTCTCTGTCAAATAAATAAATAAAATCTTAAAAAAAAAAAAAAAAGCTTCAGGGACAAATATATAAATAATTGCATCTGCTTTTGTGTCACCCTGTGCTCCCCATCTCCAGGAGAGCAGAATCGGAAGGTCTGGGTTTTATGGCCACAGGAGAGCTGTGAAAGGTTGAATCTCTACCCTGTAATTGCACTATAATAAGAAATCAAGGCTGAAAGTCCTATTGGAGTTTAGCCACAAAACGAGTCATAGGAAAAGTGCACCTTGTCTTGCTAATGTTCAGAAACTGCTGGATACTGCTACCACTGCTGTTATGATGAGTTGGAACTGCCAGAGACAATTTTTAGTTTGGGATTTTTCTAGGCTGGGGGCCACTGCACCCCCCTCCGCTTACCTAGGTTTTCCTTAACGGTTCATGGCACCTGCGCCCAGCTTTGCTGAGGATTTTCCACGGATGTGTAGTGTTGCCTGCCATGTACAAACACACATCATCTTCCTCCATTTATGACGGGGTTATATCCTAATAAACCGATTGCATATTGAAAATATCATGAGTTAAAAATGCATTTAAGACACTTAATCCACCGAGCATCATAGCTTAGCCTGTCTACTTTAAATATAGCTCAGAACACTTACATTAGCCTATTCTGGGAAAAGTCATCTAACATGAAGCCTATTTCATAATAAGGTATTGACTATTTCATGTAATTTATTAACTACTGTCCTGAAAGCGAAGAACAGAAGAGTTGTATGGGTACAGAATGGTTGTAAGTGTATCGGTTATTGACCCTCATGCTCCGAGGCTGGGTGGGAGCTGTCGCAGCGGCTGCTGCCCGGCACAGGGACAGGGTATCGTGCCGTACGATATTAGTCTGCAGAAGCTCAAAACCCCAAATTCCAAGTACAGTTTCTACTGAATGCATATTGCTTTTACACGATCATAAAATAAAAAAATCATTAGTTGAACATTAAGTCGGGGACTGTCTGCGCTCACTCTTTCCCAAGCTCAGAAAACTCAACCCCGAGGTATTTTCAAGCTTTTGGGGAAAAAACAAAGCTCAAAGGGGTCAAGGACTCCAGACTTCAGCCATAATGGTGGGTCTAAAGGATTAGCAGAATTGCCTATGAGGACAAGTTTTGCAAAAGGTTGTGTTATCTATTAGAAAGATGTAATTTAATATGAATTTTAAAACTCTGCAAGATGTGAAATATTAAATAAGCTTATGGACAGGGTTTGTGCGTTAGTAAGACAGTTTGCTTTGGAACAAGTTTTAGTTTTAGGACACTATCCAGTTTATTTTCTTTTTTAAGTCACCTCCACACCCAGCATGGGGCACAAACATACCCTTGAGATCAAAAGCCGCACGCTCTACTGACTGAGTGCCCCAGACACTATCAACTTTGAATTGGTCCCAAGATTTGGAAAGTACATTCTTTCATAGAGTCCAATTATTACCATTACACTGTGCCTTAGAAAAAACAGGGTTGTCAATGTTAGGGGACTAAAATCAGTGTCTTCATAAACAGAGAACTTTTGAAACACCCAGCTTTAGCAGGCAATGTCTGAAGAATGCAAGCATTTTCATGGGAAGCTTGCTTATTTGGAAAGCCATGAAGATTACTAACAATTCATAGGTTACTATAATGTAGAAAAGACAACTAACGAGCATAGCAAGAGATGATGAAAACAAGTACACTTTTGTCAAATTTATAGATGGCATCAAAGTCAGGTATGCCCTTTAGATGGATAGATAGTTCACTGAAATTGAATTCAAGTTCCAGGTGTTTGTGTTTCTCTCTGCTGGAGGTGGGCTCTTTTAGGCTTGTCCTTGTAAAGTCTGTCCAACACCCAGTCAGCAGAGCAGAACTTTTGGTAGTGCTAAGTTCCATCAGTGTGACCTTTATACTTTCAGGAAATAAACATAATAAACCACCTTCCTCTTAAATGATGTAAATAAAATAAACATGAGCCACTATCACATTTATTATATTAAGAGTCATACATATATTAATTCAGGTTGAAACCTTTTCTACAGAGTATTTCTTAAATATTAGCATCTGATCCACAGTCATAGAGTACTGATTTTAACGAGAAATTACAAAATGGAATTTTTTACTTTCATAATAGCTCATCCACTTAACATTTTTATAGACAAAGAACTACTATAAATATGTAACATAATGCAGGCTTTTTTCTGCACCTGCTCACAAATCATAATGAATATAACTGTTTAACTATTTAGAAATGGAATGCTTTCAAACTGTCCCTGTATTTAGATGACCACTTCCCCTCACTGGACAAATTAACCTTGCTCTCTTTACTCTCCCCTCTATGGCACTCATGATGTTGCCTTGCCTGCAGCTCTTAGCCTTAATCCCTGTCCCAGTTCCTCTGGTTGCTGTTCCATAGCTTCAGCTCTTGGAGGGCTGGGAGCCTGTCTCCTTTACAGTGTTGGGCATATGTTATACCCAACACATGTTGAACCAAACTGAATTTAATCAGGACATCTAAATTTTATGTAGCTTCCTTCTGTTTAATTTTTTTGTAACTAAATAAGGATTACAAGAACTTTTTTCAAAAATGTACCACAAAATGTACTATTGACTGAAATTTTGAATTCTGTATAATACAAAACTTTGTTACATGATAAAACTTCATAGGAATTTGAACCTAAAGAACCTGAAACCATAAACAAGGACTCTTAAGAAAATGTAGAAATGGCAGGCAGAAAAGTCAACCCCCGATGTATTGAGTATCAGATGAAATTAGAAGACTTTACATATCTGAATAAAGTTAAAATTAAAAGGATCTTTCCAAACAATGGGACTCTAAAGCCTAACAGTTATTTTAAAAATTCTGCTGTAAGCCCCCCACCCCCCGCAAATTAACTTTTTAACTATAAAAAATAAGGCAACTTGAAGTGAAACGTTGAAGAAGTTAACTCTGGATTGCATGCAGAAGCCAGATTTGACTGGTGCCCTCCCATGACCCCCGTCTTTAATGACCTTTAGCAGTATGGCTTTTCACAGACGCTGGTAAAATAAGATAATCTCTCAGAAACAAATCCGAGGGTTTCTCAGATTCTACTAAATAGTAGACCAATTAAGATCATCACAAACTTCGTGCTGTCAAATGCATTACCTTGAAAGAAAATTATGCAGACAGCTTTTCTGAAGAATCCCATTTGTGCCACATGCTTATTATTCTTTGAGGTGGAGGTGGTGGCAGGGAACATAATTTCTGTTTGAAAGTTCTTTTGTTTTCTGCTACCTTTACTTAAATGTTACCCAGTACTATTTTTATATCCTATAAAGTACTTTGAGAAAATGTTAAGTGAATAGTGCTACATAAAATAGAAGAGGGTTTTCATATTCACTGGGTTGTAAAGCAAAGTGAATAATACTTGGCTCTTAAAAGGGCAAAGATAATACGCTGAAAAAATGAACAAGTATCCAATAAACCAACCCACCTTGTAAAATGCTGGGTTCAAAGGGAAACTGAATCCCAGCTAATTAATAAAATGTTCATTAAAAGCAGCATTTATCACAGCAAATTTAAATGAAAATTAATGCAGTATTATTAAATTGCCTTTTAAATGATCATTTTAATCATGTCAAATGGGGATGAACTGAATAGGGACCTATTTATGTTCACTTAATGTCTGGCATATAAGGTCCAATTGCTTAAAATAAATAGTACTGAAATGAAACATATTTTATAAGAGACTTCCAAGTTATCGGATCCCTGCTTACTCCTGTAACAAAACAACTTGGATCACCTTAGAATTCATGTTAATAGGATTTGGCCATGTGGCAGGTATACTCAGATTGAGACCAATCAGTTTCTGGATTCCTTTTTCAGACTGAAACCCTATTTATTTAATTCACCAGATACTCTCAATAGAAAAGATTAAGGAGGAACCACTTAAGAATGAATGCAGGTAGAGTACACACGTTATCACAAAAACTATCAGTTATAATATGTTCTAATCAAAAATATATATCAAACCACAGTGGGGGAAAAAGAAAAAAGTAGAAACCCAGGACCAGAGAAAGTGTTCTTTTCTTAACAAAAATAACCAATTACACATATTTATCTCGTAACTGTTTTTAAAACTCCCAAATATGCATAAGCCTTCCAAAATATTTTCAATCACTGGTAAGTGCTATACTTTGTGTTCATTCATGAGAGATTACTGAAAAACTTACAATGCAAGTATATTGGCTTGAGCCATTCTTGCAGTAAATGAAGACAGGATTCCTTAAAACACTGTAAAATGCACCAACTTTGGTCAGATTTTTAAAAATTGTTCACTTTTAAATATGATATGATATTTGCTGGTAGCCATCCAAGTCCATTAGCACCACAGACAGTGAATTAATAAGAGTATTTTTAGGGAGAATGACTTGGCAGTCCTCTTTTAATGTTTAAAAATTATACAGCTAAAAGAAATTCATTTCTTGGGTCATATGTTTTGAAAATCCACTTTTGTGTTGCTAAATTGAAGGATTTTTGTGGGTTTCTCCTCCCAAGGTTATAGGCATGAAGGTAGGAAAGTCTGGGGGAATAATTTCGCACTTCAGCAAAGAATCTTGCTAATAATATCCATTATTTGGTTCAGTTCCAAAGTCAGATTAGGTTTTTCTGCCAGAGGTCTCAAGATGTACTCACAGCAAGAAACAAAGAAGGTTCTATAGGACAAATTAGCACGTACTTTCTATACGTAATCCACAAATAATGCAAGAAGTCAGCAGATCATTTACAATCATCTAATGTACACTCTTTTCTCCAAGAATGTACAAATCCTCTTTAACAAATACCTTGCAACTTGAGTGGAAAGCTCTTTATACTTCATCTACTGTCAGAGTAACGCTGTCCCTCAGTTTAGACAGTGGAGAGTATACAATTTGGATCTTTACCTGTGAGGTAGGGAAGTGTGTTGTAGTATTATGGCCATTTCACACAAGGAAAGATTGAAATGGAATTACTTTTTCAAAAAAATATGGCAGTCATTGATGAGATCGATGATTTAAATAACCAGATAAAATGCAAATAAGCCCTTCTCGTCGCTACATTAAGTTCACTTTTTTTTTTTGGTAAGGGATTAACTGGATTGAACATACTGATGAAAAATCCATGTAAAATGTGTGTTACTGGTGTCTATTGACACATAGGCACAATGAGAGAATACTGACATTTAAAATACAGTGTGCTTTAGCAATAACTTTTCACTTTCTATTCAGCTATGAACTTGGCTCATTCTTGGTCAAAAGTGAATAATATTTTCACTAAGTTATTATGATTTCCTGGGACTTTTACTGCCAGGCTGGCTGTGAATTCCCTCTTTGGGGAGAGGTGGATGAATGTGGTCTCTAGAGAAGCAATCCTGCAAGACGAATCCCATGTTATCTGTGACCATTTGTTACTTGGGCAGTTTGCTTTCTCCTGGATGGAAAACAATATTTCACTCTTCTTGTTTTTGCTGTTGCTGTTGTTTAGTTTTTTGGGTTTTGTTTCTAACTTTTCAGCAGATGACCCCATGCAGAAATGGATTTGAAGCAGAAGAAAGATGGAGAGGGAAAATGCACTGCCAATTTCCACACATTTGCATTTGGTAATTATTTGCCTACTTGAAATAAATTGTGAATGGCTTTTGTACGGAATCTAAGCAAGACTAGAAAAACACTCGTGTTTGATTCAAATATGCACATTCTGCTGAAATTAGGAAAAGGCAATATTTTTTTTTGAGGTAAGACTACTGCCTATGCGTGTAACAACTGTAAATCACACATTCACAAAAATAGCTCACCTTATTCACCATTTTAAACATAAAAGTGCACTGTAAAAAAAATTTTTTTTTTGAAAATCCAATGTGATGTTAACCTATACACAGGACTGAACTATCAAAAGGAAACCGGGCTTCGTGACATCAGAGAATATTAAAGAGTTTCTGGCATACCATAAGTGCTCAATAAATACAGCTTCCTCCCCCCAAGCACCCCAGCTTCCACATGTCATTTTAGCAACTCCCTGTATGTCACTTCCATTGCAATCCGTACAAACTTCCTCTAAAATCCAGAAATGACTACACTTCAGTGGTAGGAGAGTTTTATATACTTAATTCTTTAGCATTTCCGGGCTGGAACTGTACCTGTAAATTCCACAGATGATAAACCTCTCATTTGTAACTGAATAAGAAATGCCACAAATATGCAAAATAATTTAGCATGAAGCTTTTTTCTTTTTTTCCTCTCATGATCTGGAAATTAAGTCACTGTAGAAGATTGTTTATTTTATTATCATCAGAGGCCATTTCATTAACCAGCTGTTCTATAGACAATTGGATAGCATTCTTGACAAGAGAAGAAGCTGTTTCTATTAAGAGTGTTTCGTATTGTTCTGAAGTTCGACCCTCAAAACCACTATCATTAGCAAAAACCCCCATTTGCTCATTTTCAATTGAAATTAAGAATTGCTTAGGGACATTTTTAGATTTCTTAGCATCAAATTCACTGATTTCAGTGTCTGTAATAATAATAGCAATTGGCTCCATTCTTTTGCTTTCTTCTGGTTTGGGTTTCTCTGCAGTGACCTCATTTTCTCTCAGCTCTGATTCCTGGCTCAATTCAGTATCTTTTGGCTCACTCTCTTCGGCTACAATCTCTCTACTTTCGTGCTCTTCCCAATTCGGTCCACTTTCTAGGATCTTGCTTCCGGCATCTTCCACAATTTGCTGATCTGGGACTGCAGGTGAGGGAGGAACGTCAGAAACCACTGGAGGCTGTTGTTCTGTTTCTGAAGTTTTAAGTGGGCTTGCTTGCTGGGGTTGAATACTTTGTTTTTCCTCAATCGTTTCAGTATCTCTTTCAAGGATTAGTGTTCCTGGGGGAATGGCAGAATGCCCCGTATCTAACCCAAGTTCTACTGAGATCACTTTTTCTCCAGCTGTAGTTGTGCTGTTGCTCACATTTGGTTCGCAGACCTCATCACCCCCCTTCAGGGAGACGTCTTTACTTACATCCTGGGGCAACTCCGTCTTTGTTGCCAGGTCATCTGATTGGGCCGGAGCTTTTGTATCCACATGTTCAGCCTCCCCCTGGACTCTGATGCTGCAGTCTGAGTCTTCTATAATCTTGGAATGATTACTTCTTTTCTCTCCTTTTGAGAATTTTATGCAGGGAATCTTAAGTCCAGATTTTGCCTTTTTCTTAGAAAGATCAGCATCCTCAGCACTGATTTCAGGTTGCACTTTAGCCTCAAAGGCCTTATGCTGCTTCGAAGATTCCGACCTTTTCCTGCGTGTTACAAGACGTTTGATTGAGGCCCAGGCCCCCGCTGGGGGCTGTGGCTGATCGGAAGCTCCTGCTTCTGGGGGACATGTTCCTGCCGTAGCAGCAGCTTCAGAGCTAGCTCTGGGCTTCATTGCTTTGGTTGCTTTCTTTCTTCTCTTGAAGCAAAGCATCGATGCTCTTTCCTCCTGCCTCTCATCTTGAGGACTAACTTCGGTGGGCCTCTTCTCATCCTTGCTTTCAACTTGAATTTCAGAAACCGTGGTTTCCATTTTTACATCACATTCGTTCTTTCTCTAGAAAACTATATTCTCTCTTCCTTGGCAGCCTTTATGACAAAAAGGTGGGCAAAATATACTAAGTAAAATTTCTTCCAGATATATTCACTTTTTGTCTTACTCCATATAGTTGTTTTAGGTGGTTTCTTCAATGTACAATTCCTAGTTTCTCTCTTGTAATTTCTCCCGTTAATTTCTTCATGAAAGCCCTTTGCGGGATAGATTTTTGTTTTATTTAAGGATCAACCTGATGAGAGAAAAAAGAGTGGTATTTTATTTCACCATCAGCCTACTGTTTCCTAGAGAAAGATTTCAGTTGAAGGTATATCATTCTACCAGGCACGTTTCCCATCTAATAATCTACTGAAATGACTGGAGAATAAAAAATAATCAAAAAGATTACAATGCGAATCTACTTTGCTCTGTTATCTTTGTTAAAACTTCAACTTGGATTACTTGCAAATCTGATATCAGTTCTTTCGTTGTGCTGTCTTGGATGTTTATGATTCAAATCCAAGTTAACAAACAGACGACAATAACAAAACAATGAAAGGCAAAGTGGTAAGAAAGCTAGGGTGATTTTTATTACATGCAAATTCTGCAGCTGCAAAGGATCTTAGAGATCATTCAAGTCCAGCCAGATGAAAATGAGCTCCAGAGTGGGTAGTTGGAGTGCCGAAGATAGATAAGGTCATAGCCAGAGTTAGAACAGAAGACTCTGACTCTCCAATGTTCTCTCCATTATACCATAAGGTTTCTGTTCTAAAAATGTACGTTCCATCAGAGAGGTGCTACTTTTCATACACACTCTTGGGAAATTTAACATCACCGTCATTCTCCCGTCTTAAATTTAGTTGTATAATTTTGACATTTTTCCGCCTATGTATCTACTGTTCAAATGTTTTCCATGAGCGCATAGTCAAAGGTCAGTAAGAGTGAATGATAATAATAGCTGCCATTTACTGAGCAACTCCTGTGCATTAGGATATGCTAAGCACTTTTACATCCATCTCCGATCTTCCCCGCATTACAAAATGAGTAGATGGTGGTATCACTATCTACAGAGGAAGAAACTGAGGCATAGAGAGTTAAACAACCTGCCCGAGATTATAGGCAATAATGCTAGTAGGTAACAGAGATCAGATTCAACCAGATAGCCTGTTTCTGAAGCCCAGGCTCGGAAAGTGGGCATTCGAGTTTTATTTAAAAAAAAAAAAAAAAAAAAAATTGGAGATACGAATCTGCACTAGATTCACTAGTCAAAAAATGTTTGTTTTCTTTAACTGTAAGGCAGCCGGTCAACTCATCATTGAACCAAGACTAGACTGAATTCTTGCTATTTTAAAATAAAGCTTCTGAAATTCTCTATATTTTGTTTTCTTGGTTCTGGAACTAATTTGAAAGCCAAATATAATTGATAAGCTATGCAGTTGGCAAACTGATTAGTTATATATAAACATAAAATTAATCCACAGAATAGTATGAAGCACCAAAGAACACAGATGTGAGGTGATGATCTAACAAAAACCGTATTAATTTTTGTTGATGGATGTCCTAAAATAAGCAAGGGGACTCTTTCCTTGTACTGTTTTTGTGTAAATCCTTCAGAGCTGAAGGTTTATTTGGGTAGCTCTTGATTCTGTGAACCACAAAAGGGACTGGAACTCAGGAAATCAATTTATGATCTAAGTAAATACTCCCTTAGGTTGGGAGTTACATACTCTATGCCCCGACAGAAAGACAAAGACATCCTAGAACAGCGATGGAACTAAAATATGAACATTGTACAGTGTCCGTCCTCACATAATGCTTCCATAAGCCCTAGCACCACAGCTGATTACAGCTCTCTTTAAGTCTTCTCACGTCTTGGAGTTCTCAGCACCTGACAGTTTTTACCAACCGGAGGATGTACAACAGAAATAGTGAAATTAGATCATGTTTAAGACGGTACGATTTGAAGTTAACCTGGACAACCAAAGACAACTGCCTGAGAAGCTCACTTGAACGTCTATTACGGTAGAAATCAAACAAATACGCAAACAAAACCCTAACTGAAATGGGGAAAATACAATTTGTAGACATTAAAACTTTGCACAACGTTAGCGTGCAAGTGATTCTCCTTAACCTGCAAGGTACTTCCATTGCCGCGGTAATCTTAAAGTCCCTGCTGTCATTTCCTGACAGAACCGCAAGTCTAACACCACTTTTCCCCTTGAGCAAAGAAGCCCGGAGGCCAAGAGCAAGCCCTTCGGGAGGAACGCTCTGACTCTCTCCCAGGGCCATGTGCGGGCCACCAAGCCGCCACCCGGAGGCAGGCTGCTCCTTCCGAATGGATGCGCCTGGCGGCAGGAGCCGGAGCGCGGGACCAAGCACTCGAAAAGGAAAGTGCCGGGGGCGTGGAACAGAGAGCGCAGCTTCAGGCTATCTGCCCAGTTATGATGGCCAGGAACCCCAAATCACAGTTCCCTCAAATGAGGGTAAGAAGGCAAAGCGGTCCCCGCAACCCTTGCTGCCAGAATGAGCTGTAAGGCGAAGACGGTGGGTGGGCACCGCGGACGAGGGTCGCGCTGGCTGGAGGTTCCGGCAGACAAACGACCCCTGTCGGTTCCTACCCAGTCCTCGGGGGCCGGGGCTGCGGGTGTCCAGCGGGGACCTTCCGCCCACCCCGCCGCGCAGGCGGCTAGCGGACCGGACCCCAGCCCCGTTCCCCGCCACTCCCTCGCCCTCCTTCACTTACCGACGGCGCCGGGGTTCCTGGCCACCCTGCTGCCGAGGTTGGGGGGCCGCTCGCGGGGCCGGGCGCCCAGGCAGCCTGGAAGCCCGGGTGGCACCAGCAGCGAGCAGCCCTCTGCGGCGGGGGAGCGCAGCCGGCGGCGCCCCCTCCCCGGAGCGCGGGGAGCGACAGCCCGCGGCTCCAATGCGCGCGGGGCGGGCGGGCACGGGGCGGGGCCAGGGCGCGGGGCGGGCGGCGGAGGCGCGGGCGCGGGGGCTCAGTCTGCGAGCGGCTCGCCCCGCGGCGTGGGAGCGCACCTGGCACTCCTGGCCCCCGCGCGGGTCCCCGCGGCGCGACCACGTGCAGCACGGGCAGCGGACCACCCAAAGGGGGAGCTGGCAGATGGGGCGGGCACCGGGGCAGTGAGCCCCGCATTTTCTGAGACGCAAAGTAGCAAAGTTTTAATTTAGGAGCACTTCCATTTAAGTCCCCCCACCCCAACACGCCGAGTATTCAAAGACACGGCAGATATTACATTTAAAAAGTAGGGTTAAAAACTGCAGAGTGAAAGCTCGTTTGGGGAAAAAATTACATATATGAATTGAAACAGAAAAAACTTTCCTAGGAGTGGCTTTGGTTGTAATGGTGTTATGGCTCATTGCCAAATACTCTCAGACACCCAAGACCCCAGACCCTTGTCTCCCTAGTCTAGGCGGCAGGTAGAGGTCATCTGATGTGTGTGCGGAGGTCAGAAGGGCACAGGAACCCAGCCCCATCCATCTTTTATACTTTCCGTATTTCCAATGTCTGCTTAATCTTGTCTCTCTCAGTGAAGCGGGGGTGGGGAACAGGAGATGGCTTCTCTCACAATTTCAGTCCCAGTCAGAGCAAAGGGCACAGGCAACATCTACCCTCCAGCCTGACTGGATGACCAGGGTGGGTATTTTCATACATTTCCTGGGTCTTTAAAACAAGTTACTAGCTGTAGTGAAAAGCACCGCAAGCATTTATTTGTACACATGACGCATAGGTTTCATTAACCAATGAAAGGTGTTGCTGTGAGGGCTTAGGTGACATGCTTCAGGTTTAACATTACCTACGAGGCATATCCGGAAATTCCAGCTGTGAGGTCCTCCCAAGGGTTGGGTTGAGGTTGGGCTGTAAGATTGGCTCCTCCTGGCCCCTCCTGCTATACCATCCAGATGAAGAACCTATTAAGGTGGAGGAAAGAATTACTAAAGAGCAGTTGTACTTACCACCTTTCTTTGATAGGATCATGATCTTCCAGGAAGTAAATCTGTTATCTGCTTTTGGATGTTTTCCAGGAATATATTTTACCTTTGTAAGATTCTGAAGCTCTTGCTGAGACTTAAGAAAGAACCAACACAACAGCAAAGCTGAATCTAAGTTGTCAGGGTCTTAAATTTACAGGTAAAATTAGAGACAAGACCTGTAAAACAGGAAAATCCCTAAGCATCTTCTCCCTTAGTTGTAATTAGAATTCAGTCTTCGTGCGGTCAGCAAACACCAGTCTGTGAAAATGTCATTAATATCCCCAGATGGGTTGCTAACCTTGCTTACTGACACTTTTGGACTTTAAAACAAGCCAAGAGAAATGCATGCCACTCAAAACTAATTGAGATGCTATTACTCACTGAGATCCAAGCTTTCCCAAATCTAGTAGATCTAGGTGTTTGCAACAATTTCAAGCAAAAATAAGATGAGCGTATCCAGATGAAAACAGGGTAGAACAGCTGTCTTATTAGAAAGGAACTGGAAACTGAGACAAGGGATAGGTTAAAACAATAAAGGCCCCCTAAATGACTTGTAGATCTTATTCCACTTTTCTTAAAAAAAAGGGGAGGGGGTAACTAATGAAAGAGAACTGAAGGGTGGTAAGAGGTAAAAGGTAAATTGATTTTGTATTTGAAGGGCATTTTTTTAAGGTATATTTCAAATAACTCATCCCCAACCTCCACCACTCACACACGCAAAGAATATAGTACTATAAATGAAATATTGCACTGATATTTCTTTAGGATATGACTAGAATCTGATGCCATATCTGAGTTTTAAGAAATGTATCCAGTACTTCATGCATGAAAGAAACCTGTCATCCCTGAACTCACTCAAGTGACAGTAAGCTATTACCCATATCACTGTCTGCTACTCCATTAGTAGCTTTTGATTATATAATGAGAAGCAGGCTATAAATATATTTCTCCAATCTGATGAGACATTATTCTACCTACAGCTTATCTTGTTAATATCACCAGACACAGTACACCAATAGCATCACTTGCATATTTATCTGAACGCTTATTTCTCTGATCTCAACTGATCATAGCCTTTCTCCTACCCTGGCTCCCATCCACCCATGGCCTGGGCCTGTACCTACCAAAAAATGATTTCTAATTCCTTAGGAATAATTCTTACATCTTAGAAACCTTCTGGGAATAAGCCCTCCATCCTCTTCCCTGGTGCACCACTAAATGAACCTGTGGCTCATTTTCTGGTATTTTGATCTGTTTCTAGGCACCATCAGGGTTGTACCAGTGAACACAAACAGTAGTTCTGTTGTAATCAGCTTCCCTTGACAGCGCACAAATGCTGCCTCTTCTGAATTAAGAGTATACATACGTCTTCAGTGCATGGCAACAGCCTCCGAAGCACAGGACAGAGGGTCCAATCTGTTCATCCATAACATTACAAATATGGGGTGGGAAAGCATTAGTGGCCCAGAGAAGGCTTAGGAACAGTGATCTGGAAGGGCTCCCAGCCCCAAGGTAAAGGCACTGGACCTTGTCTGGCAACACACTCTAGTTATGTACCCCAAGCACTAATGCTTCTGTAAGTCTTGAATTCACGTCTTCAGTTAGCCTGCAGTTATTTTTTTAATCCTACATGCTGTCTCTTTCTCGCTTTTATTTTTTCATGTCATCTCTACCCCTAACGTGGGGCTCGAACTCCTGACCCTGAGACCAAGAGTCATATGCTCCAACTGAGCCAGCCAGCCACCCCTCTTTCTCACACTTAATCACACACTGAAGAATTAGTTCCACAAAACCAAGCTATCAATTGCTCAGCAGCATTCCTCTTTATTTCTTCCCTCTGCTTCTGCTACCTTTTATCATTCCTTCCTTCTGGAGGGAAGTGAAATGGGGACACTCTCCGCCTGTCACAAATGGGAAGTCCATTTCTAGGCCACCTGGCCAGGGCTGGCTTCTAGGAACAGCTCTGATAGGCGGAATGATGGTAAAGAGCAAAGGCTTTAGAATCAGAGGTCTTTACCAAGTTCATCTGGTAGGCAACAGCAGTGCAATTTTGAAGTTTGCCTTTCTGTAAAATGGAGATATAAACCTAATTTACAACTTTGTTCTTCTATAATTTATCTCTACACGTTTCTAGCCAAAGACCAGCTCTCATTTTGAAGCTAAAGATCACTTTTGAGCAATTCCACTGCTAACAATTTATCCAACAGATGCTTCTGCATAAATCGCACTGATACATAAGAGAATATTCTGCACTCTCTCACTTGTAATAGCAAAACCCACAAAACAGTGGTAAATGTCCATCGACAGAGGACTGTTTAGATACTACACAGCCGTAACAAACAAGGTGAATCTCAAACTACTGATGTAGTAAGATCTCCAAGATATATTGCCAGGTGGGAAAAGCAACTTGTACCATTTGAATTTTTACTGAAGACATATTTTACTCCTACTTAGGAAAATTCGTACATTAGTGATAGTCCATTCATTCCAACCAATATCTGGTGAAAACAATTTGCATTCCTTATTAGGGCTTTATCATCTTTGGTTTATAAAACTCCACTCACACTCCCCCACCAATTGTGTTCACTATTCCTATCAGTCTTAAGGATGTAAACCCACATGGCTTTTGGGGATATGAGGAAGCCTCAATCCTTTAAGATGATCGTCAAGTCACCGTGTCTGAAAATAGACTGCTTTCTTCCCTTATTGACAAAATGAATTCCCAGCCAGTCCCATTCCAGATGAGGTCTTATAGGACATTTAAATAAAACATCAAAAACCGTGCACTCCATGCAGACTGGGTCCGCATGATGCTTTGGAACAGGAACTGACAACACCATTGTGTACAATGTGCCAGGTGCTGTGCGAAGCGTGGTGAAGCTGGGGCTCTGCACGCATGACTCCTTTGCCACATGCCCCCAAAGCACTGCCGTCACTTCTCTGGACAGCAAAACTGACTGTATTACAACACTGATGTGAACCTGGGGAATTAAAGATAGGAAAACCAAGGACACCAGGAAAGCTACTGCTCTGCCAATGCCAGCAGCATTTACACTGGCCTCCGTGGGGACGCATCGTCTTCTGGAAAGATCCAATGCCGGAAGACAAGGGGGACAAGGGAGGAAAGAATAGGAGAGGAAGAACTGAGACAGAAGCTGAAGAACAAGAATAGAAGGGGAAACATTTCAGGGAAAATGAGCCCAGGCACAGCTCAATCAATACTGGTTGAATCAACAGAGCCGATAGGGTTCACCTATAGTTAGAGCTTTATGACCATCGTTCCTGAGAACTTAAAAATAAATGGTGCTAAAGCTGTGACAGAAATGGGAATTCCAAGGAAGTTCAGGACAAAAACCTATATGAGCAATACTTTCTCAGGTTAAAAAAAAAAAAAAAAAGGAATATACAAAGCTGTATGATAAAAAGGTACCTTCTCTATACCCTGCTTCCCCCTCGACCCTATCAGGAGGTCTCCTGATGATGTGTCCTCCCAGAAATCTGAAAGCATGCACCATTTACCCCTGTAAACACAACAGTGTTGGGACGCTTGGGTGGCTCAGTCAGCTAAACATCTGCCTTCGGCTCAGGTCATGGTCCCTGGGTCCCGGGATTGCGTCCCGCAGGGGGCACCCTGTTCAGTGGGGAGCCTGCTTCTCCCTCTCCATCAGCCCCTCTTCCTGCTTGTGCTCCCACATGCTCTCTCTCTCTGACAAATAAATAAATAAAAACCTTTAAAAAAATAAAAAAACACAACAGTGTCATAAAGTACGTCTCGCAACTTGCGTCTTTGGTCCTGGGCTCTGCTGGCCAGTGGGCTCCCCCAGGACGGCAGATACTGCAGCACGGTCTGCAATTGCTAGAATTTATATTTAAACATCCAGATCGCAAAATCATTTCCTTTTATTCTGTGGAACTTCAATCAAGTAAGTAGACTTGTGCATGATTTATGTTAATTTATACATGATGGTGGGAATTAAGACTGAAGATAAGGCTACTGGGGAAACGCTCTTGATTTCCTAAGATCTTCAGGGCAGGGGCTGACTTCTCTCGACTTCCGCTTCCCAACCAACAGTCGGCCTCAGTGGACACCGGCCAAATGTTCGCAGCAGCTTCTTGGAGAGGCCCAATCTAGAAGGAAAGAGAAACGAGAAGTAAGTGTTCCTCTAGGAGCTGAAGCATGGCCTCTGCCCTTCCACGCCACAGCACTCCCTCTGGCGCCGCCAAAGCCCTGAACGTTTCCAGCCTTGCCATGACCACCTCTGTAGGGCTGGCCCGCAGGCCTGAGAGCAACACACGGCATTTGCATTCTGGCTACGGGAACAGTGTCCAAGACCAAGCCAGGCCTGAGCCAGACGGACATTCCTCGTGTCACAGAAGCCCTCCTGGAGGAAGAACAGTGTTCCCGGGCAGCAAGCACACCATCTCTTCTCTGTAAGTAGTTACTTCTCCAAGCAACCCATCCTTATGGCTGCTTAGAAGAGGACTAGTTTGCTTCATTTTTTTAAACAACGTGAGAGCTTCAGCTTTGCATTATTACCCTTTGATACCCTTGTCTTTTCTAGCGTTTCTCAATTCCTCCCTCCTAGACTTATAACTCTAGGTCCCTTGCAGCTGTCAGGATTCTCCTTCGTGATCGCCCAGATCAGGATTCGGTTTCCTGAAAACTATGGCTTCCTTTTTCTTGGTCGATTCCCCATTTTGCCGGAGTCCACTGCTAAATACCTTCCTAGGAAGCGAGGTGGGGCGGCAAACCTGCACGCGTCTGAGAGCATCTGGACAGACCTGCTGGGGTGTGAGTGCAGGTGCAAAGTCAGCTCGGAGGGGATTCCGCCACTGCCGAAAAAGCCCCTTATTCCAAGAAGAAGACAGCTGTTCACTCTAATTTCCATTTTCTCATAGACAAGCCATTTTTTCTTTTCTGGAAAAGGCTTTTTAGGATTACATCTTTAATGTTTTTGAAATTCCAACTGGATGTGTCTAGGGAAGACTCGCTCATTGTGATGAGTACTTGCAGACCTTTCACTTAAGACGCCAAGGACTTCTGGACGGGTCCTGTTTCCTCCTCTTTTCTACTTTCTGGGGCGTTTACGCTACTCTTGCCTGCTATTACTCAAAGTACACAGCCCCCCTGCCCAGCCTCCGTGGCAGTCCCTCCGGAGTTCACTAGGCAGCGGCTTCCTTCCCTACACCGCTCCATGACAAGCCACAAGCCACGCTCTTCTTCCAAAACTGGAATATTTCTTCCATTGGTCACTGCCAACTCTCCCCTCAGGGATGTTTGGAAAGAAAAGTTTAGAAAGCATTCAAATTTGCATTCAGCTTTTGCTGGGGTCTCGTAATTCATAAATATACCTCAAAGGAAAAAAGCAAAACTCTTACCAGTAACAACTCACCTGTTTAGAATAACCCATTCACCTGTTCAGTTTCAGGGTCCAAATCAATATCATAGAAACAGGGCCGTGTGGGGAGTCCAGGCATTGTACTCATCTAGGAGATGTGAAATAGCATGAGAAATAAAGTGACCTTTGTTTCCACCTTCCCTTCAGATAAAAAGCCCGAGGCACAAAGACAGAATATTATTTTATAGTTGTCAATAAAGTGGTATTCTTCTTGTTACACGCTGAAAACCACATCACGGATCCTGTTATGATCCCGAAGAGAAACCCTCGTGTCCTCTAGCCTGCCGAATGCCAGGCTTCCCTGTCATCGTCCACACTGACAGCTGTAACAAGAAATAGCAGGAGACACCTTCATGGTGTCTAGGGCAGGGGCCAGGGGTGCTGACGAGGCACCTCTCCCCTCTCAAGAAACCAAAAGGAGGTATGGGGCTTATCTGCTTTTTAATTTTGTTTTGACGAGTCTTGCATCGAAGTCTCTATTATTTTGCTTCAGCAACAACACATCAGGACTGGTGTCCTTGAACTTGGGCAGAGACATTTCCGTACAAAGTTTAGATAGCTTTATAAACACTATGCTTACTCGTCCAGTTTGGCCTTCCTAAAACTGAGGGTGTAAGGCCTACAGATTACATTTGTACTTATTTCTTTTCTCAAGACTAGGCTTTGACAAATATCTACTTAGCTGCAGATCCATAAGGCTTGTAAGTAAAAACTCAGTCCACTTTCACCTGTAACAGTGTCTTGTATAACAAATACGTACAAGTCCCCAATCAGATCCAGACAGGAGAAGAACTGAAGCTCAAATTCTACAACTGAACTATAACTTACCAGAACACTCTACAGGGATCTGATATTGGTCTCTATTTGTGAACTCTGTAAGCAACTGCTGGGTGTGGGAATGAGAAGAGGGAAGGAAGGGATCGTTCCTTAGACCTAGCAGAGAAGCCTGAAGAGGACATTAAAGATACTGGGCGTGTGCCCACGGACGTAGACACACGTGTGCACAGCGGCAGAAAACTCTAAAGATGGCTCCCAAAACAGTGATTCGGATTTTCAGTATTTTTGCTCTTTCCCAAAGAGGATTTCCCCCCATGAACACTGGCACTTGTCTGAGCACTGTTGTTACGGGATGATACTGCCCCACGCTGCGAGCTAAGGGGGGCAGGGCACACGTCTGTGTAACCTGCCCAAGCCCAGAACCAGCAGCGAGGACTGGATGCATTTAGACTGGCTTTCACGTTACACACGTTTGACTCTGTAACGCCACCTTCTACCACTTCCTTACTATCCTGAACGAGTGACATAGCTCCAACGGGAGATCTATCGGCTTCTTTTTCATTGTGAACTGGCTGTTTGCTAGGTCAGTCTTGTGTTGCAGGTAAGTACAAGCTGCAGGTGTAGGACATGGGGCAGCTCAAAGGGGGGAAGCCAGGCTCGGGGTAGCATTAACCTGGTGGGTCAGTGCGCACTTCCGCATCCGTCCTCCCCTCCCCCCCAGGAACAGGGCTCCTCTTTCCGTGTGCATACAATTCGTAAGATAAAGAAGCATCGGAATTCATCTTGAAGTGGAAATGGAATTCATCTTGAAGTGGAAATAAGCGACCTCAATTGTCACATCTACAGGGTTCATTTGCATTTTAAGAGGGAAATTCTTTCCTCAGAAACAGCGAATTCCCAATGAGTTTCAGGCCTAAGCTCCAGGCTTGTCAAGAAGACCCGGGAGGGGCAGGGCCTCTGTCCCTACTTCTAAGGACGCTTGGCAGGACTGAGTTGTCTGTGAAAGGCGCCCAGTGAAGGTCGGCTGTGATTATACATTAGCACTATCACAGATGATTGATGAGGCCTGTCCTGGATTCAGTCAAGGTCATACGGCCCCCCAGGGAAACAGCTGTTATTCCTGACAAGCAGTTACAGCTTCATCCTTGAACCGACACCCGGATGGTCCACAGCAAGAGGATTAATCCTCAGGGGCCTGACTCCAGCTTGTTGCTCAGCGAGGAACTCTGCTCAGCTCTTCCGTGACCAATTTCAGACGAGAAGCCCAGACGAACCACCCCCTCTCTGCCTGCAGCACTCACTCACCGTCCCCACCAAGGGGTACAGAAAACCGGCCCCGACGCTGGCGCGGATGTCACGGATGGGCAAGACAAAGCCTGTGGGCACACCCTTCTGCTCTGGGTTATGAGACAAGGACAAGTGTGTTTTGGCCATGCAGATGGGCAGGTCCCCAAAGCCCTGAGGAAAGAAGGGAAAAAGCAGGACCAATGAAAAGCTGACAGTGCAACAAGGCCCACCTGGGCATAGTGATGATACGGATTCTTCCATTGCTTTAAAATATCCAATTCCCCTATACCCATCTGGACCTCACTGACCCCGAGCTTAGTTATCACAGATCTTCCCCCACCCCAAAAAAAATCTCTATTGGGTGAGAGAGGCAAATGCCCACAATCATATTCTAAAAGTGAGTATTGTATTTTCGTCTACATAACCAATTAAAAATGATAGTTTGGAGCAGACATGAGAATACAACTGAAGGCAGGCTCTTAATATTTGAGGAAGACACTCCCTACTTCTTCATGGCTTTTCCACACATTCATCTCTACCACCTCTGGGTACATAAAGGCCTGAACCTCCTCATCCAAACCAGTATTCGGAGGGGAAAGGGCTACCACCGAGAGAAGTGAGGGAAAGGGCACCCCGCAGGGCTGGGAGAACTCGGGGGCTCGGACTCCAGGCCACTCTGTAACGAGGTGAAAGAACACCAAATATCTACCTGTTTTGTGTAGACTTCAGCTTTGTGTTGAGCTTCGGGAAGCAATTCAATATTGTCAGCCCCATAGATCTTCTGCGCAATGATCCTGATTTTATCCTCAACAGGGAGCTAATAGACAGGAAAGAGAAAGGGGATGCCATGACTGGATGCACACGATGATGCTGAACTGGGACAGGGCCACACTCCAGGTCAGAGTTCCCAAAAGGCTGAGAAGATGGTTTTACCCACACACACACACACACACACACACACACATTTAAAGATTTTATGTCAGAGACAGAGAGTGTGCACAAGCAGGGGGAGCGGCAGGCTCCTCGCCCCGCAAGGAGCCCAACGGGGGACTCCATCCCAGTACCCCGGGATCCTGACCTGAGCCGAAGGCAGACACTTAACCCACTGAGCCGTATGTGTATGTAGGCGTCCCCACATACACATACAGATATGTAAATAGTTTGAGGTATATTTGGGTTAGCAACATTTTCTTTTAATACCAAGCTCCAGATATTTTAAGTGGAAAATGTTGCACAGAGGTAAAGTTATTGTGTGTGTGTGTGTGTGTATACATATGCGTGCATATTCAGGATGTCCTTAGGTACATCATTGACACTACTACCGACTACCCAAGAATAATTATTTCTTCATAAATAAAAGAAATGTTCCAGAGGCTGGAGACGAGACTCATGTCAAACCAGACCTGGGATACTACTGATGGAAGAGGACCTCCAATATCCATCCAATAACCCCCAGTTTGGATACGAGAGGCAGAGGCTATTTTTAACACAACGTATTGATTACGGATTGCTGTTGCTTAGAAATAGTCCTAAAAAACAAATCATCTACACATTCAAAAACAACAACACCAGTGACTTCCACGATGCTCACATACCGGGAGTGCCAAGGAAGGCTAGGAAGCCAATGGCACCCTGCACGAAGGCTGGGGTGCCCCACCCAGCGAGAGCCTCTGTAGGGGAGCTAGGATGCATAGCAAACGGCATAAGGAGACATTGCCTAAGGGAAATGGGAAGGAAAGCTCCTCGGATGAGCAAAGTATTGAAATTTGGCAACATATCTGTCTCCATGCTCCCCAGCAACTAAGGCCAGGAGGACATGCGGGGCAGGAGCAATAATCTATAAAGATAAAAATCCCTTCTGAGCTGAACAGTGATAATTTATGAAGACGCTTTGGACAATGGACAAAAATAAAGTGTCTATTTAGCCACGGTTTTATCAAGATGCGGCAGAGATTGCTTTCATGTGCGTCTTATCCCTGGAGCTTCATAAATGCCAACGCACACTCAGAGCTTCTGAAGCAGAAGTACTTTTGTTGAGGGGTGACTGAGGACCAACAGATGCGAAAGAAGACACAAAGTGGCAGCCTCCTGTTTGTCGGAACAGAGAAAAATTCCAAGTAGAAATGAGAGATTCAAGTCCTCATCACGCCACTTCCTCGGGGCCTCCTGCTGGCCTTCCAGGACTGGGGTTCCCAACTCAGGCACCGGGGATGGGGCTTAGAGAGAGCACCTAGAAATGCTTTTGTTGTATTTGTGTGCATATTTGTGTTTATGGCATTTCCTAAAAATAGGATTGGTTGAACAGATATTCAAACCAGCCTATAAAACTAAAGCTCGATAAGAAAATGTCAAGGTCAACAGGACAACGTTAATGAAATGTCAGTGTATTTTAACTGCAATAGGCAAATGGAAACAAGAGAATGTTAATTCAAGAATACTGGGGTTTTCTCCCTTTTTATGGCTGATTTTGAAAGTCTATGCTTATCTTTTAGAAATCATGGCAAGAACCAGCTGGGAAAATATAAGCAGAATTATATACCACATCCATCCCATGTTCCTAAAGAAGGTTCCAGTTATTGTGGGCATACTTACTTAATGTCCAACCACATCCTGAAATACATGGGCAGAGAACTGAAAACAAAATACAACCCTACAGTAAGAAACACCTCTCTCTGAACTAAGTTTATTAGAGCACAGAATAAGCAGCGCTTCTTAGTTACTCAGTGACGGAAAGAGTGCTGAGCCCAGCCGGGGTGAGAGCTTCTCTGAACTTGAGGCAGCCCTGAACCAGGAAGTGAGCTGAGGAGCACACGGCTTTCCCCCGTTACTGGGAAGTGGTCAGCAAACTTTTCTGAGCTTGCTGTGGCCCCTTGTCAATTTGCCACAACATGGCTGGGGCCTTGGGTTCAAGGCTGCAGTGAATTACACTGCTGGTCCTGCATTTAACCCCTTCTCCTGCCAGCAAAGGAAGGTACTGTGAGTCTTTTCACAAGTTAGGCCGGGAGCCAAGCTCCCAGCGCGTTCTTGTGGGGACCCGCTCCTCGGTAAGTCAGCAGCAAGGTGCGCTGGTGAGACAGCTGTCTGGGCTTCACAGCCCAGGCTGTGGTGGTCTAACTCACTGGCGTGGGGATCCAACCCACTGGGCTGAAGGTGCTAAACACAGGCTCTAAAGAGAGGCAGCCACACAGAAACCTCATGGTGCTTTTTTTTGTTTCTTCCATACAGAAAGTGACTCACCTTGAGGTCATAGAGGAGCTGGAAGCTGCTGGGCACCTGAGCTGCTCTCTGGACGGCCTGAGCGAGGGCTAGGGCGCCCTTGCCCCCTTCTGCCCAGTGCGTGCACTTCACAGCATCGAAAGCCCCATGTTCTTTGGCAAGGCGGCTGACGAGGTCCAGCTCGGTCTCCGAATCGGTCCTGGAAAGGCAGCGATTCGTGTTAAAGCACTGAGGACGGTGGGAGAGGACAATCTTGGTCTTGTGTTTGCCATGAAAACTCTAGCGAGTTACTCAGTGATGAACGGAAACAATCAAGTAATACTGACTGGGTTGGACTCCTAGCCCCACAACGGACTCTCTGGGTGACCCCTGGCCAGTTAGTTATTTAATCCACATGTGCTCTGGATTCCACGTGGTAAAATGGGAATAACCACGGCACCTTCTCCCCTGGACGTCATGAGGCTTGGATGACAGAAACATGCAGAATACTCGAACATTCCAGGCACATCATAGGAATCAATAAATACTAGCTTGCTGAAACTGTCCTCTCCCGTTCTGCCGTGGTTTGGCCATGAGAGGAAGACCAAACCCAGCACTCCACTATCTGAACAACCTACACAAGTCCTCACTCGCATGAACACTTCTAGTTCCGCATGTTCGACTCTTTGTCAAAATAACAGCCCACCAGGCCGACTGAAATCAGGGCACACTGTAGGGCTAGGACCTCCTGTTAGCATCAGAGGCCTCTAGAGAGCAAGAAAAAGCCCTTCACTTCAGGTCTGTGCATCCTCCCGTGGAGAAAGGGACCCGTGGGAGCCACATGTGACCCTGGACCCTCCGTGGGAGAAGTGACGAGTTCGCTGTGGCATCTGTGGGGCCCCTCCCCCCGCAGGCTGTCGTCAGGGGCTGCCAGAGCAGAGGCTTCCTAACCACTGCCAGTAACTGAAGAACAGAAGAGAGCTACCCGCGGTGCTGTACGGTCAGCTCTTTCGGGCTCTTTTTCACAGCCCCCCCCCACCCTTGACTCCTATTCTTTGTACCTACTTGAATGCGTTCACGGCCACTACCACCGGAACTCCAAACACTCTGGCATTTTCGATTTGTTTCCTTAAGTTACTGAAGCCTTTTTCAACCAGCTCCAGGTTCTGTAAGAACAATGGGGAAGCGTCCATGAGGTCACCGGCAGGGTCTTCTTAAAAGCGAACGTGTCTCCTGCAGCCAGGAGCCTCTGGCTGTGGGAACAAGCCCACGGCAGGTCTGCTCTTGCCGTTCCTTTCTCCCAGGGAGGGGAGGGAGCGCCGCGGAGCCCTCGCCCTGTGCCAGCCTGTTGCGCTGGAGCCTGGAGTGGAGCGAGGCTTGTTTCCCGGCTGAACGGCAGGCACAAGAGCCGGTCTAGCTGCTGTCACCAAACCACATCTTAACAGCGTATTTGCCGTCTGCAGGGAATTAGTTGCTCTTAAGTAAGTGATAATGACAACCTTGTTTGTAGATTTTATGTACTCATATGGTACAATGATATAAACAGACTCTACTCGGGGGTACACGGACCCTTCCGTCAGAAGACAGCGCCCAGCACAGTGCCTGGTCTTCATTACACAACTGCCAAGGTGCTGTTGGAAAACATAAAGTGATCAGGGATGCTTTCAAAGTCTCTAAGGAACTCGGCCATGAGCCTCCAGTGGGGACAAAGAAAACAAGATAAATGCCGCCTTTAAGAACCAAATACTGTGACCTTTAAAGGAAAGTGATTAAAGAAACACACCTTTAATTAAATATGTTAAATGTTAATGGCGGTGTTGTTCGTAGCCTTGGAAAACTGCAAACACACACCTCCTTCAATGGGGGACGGGCCAGTGAATTATGACATACACACTCAATAGATATATATCATGCAGGCGTTATGAAAGTGAAATAATCTGTATTAACACAGAACCTAGCAAAGATGTACTAAAGTGTACCAAAGCTGCAAAATGATGGACAGCTTAATTAATTCCATTTTTGGACAAATATAAAAAAACATGAATATATTCATGAAATATTCTACATGTTGAAAAATATGTACCAAACTGTTCAGGGGACTCAAATCATGTATTATATCCTTAAATTGTTTAACTTTTTATTTATTTTTTACGAAAAGGATGTTACTATTATAGGCTTAAAAATACACTAAATCTTTTTAAGATAAAAATATAATAGTCATATAAAAATAAATACACCAGGTCATGAGCAAACCCCAGCGTTAACAGCCCTTGGTCTGTGGATTCAATAAAACAGCAGGAAAAGGGGATAAGATAAAGGCAGAAAACAACTAAGATTATAAACACGACTTATACTTTTTTCCCTTTAATAGATGAAAACTAAAATTAGGACTTAATTGATATTCTAAAGAGCCCTGCTAATTCCTTTTTTTTAAAGATTGACTTTATTTACATTAAGTAAAAACCCTCCATTCATATTCTATATGCTCCTAGAATGGAGATTTTATAGATTTAATGACCACTAACTAGTACAGAATTCAGATTTAACCTCAATGCTAAAATACATGTCTTCCTGGTATCATATATATTTGTCTCGCTTTCCATCTGAAAATGTGAACATTTTTTGCTTGATTTGAAGCCTTACACATCTTTTTTGCTCTTTGAGGAACTCTCTTGTTCGTTTTTCTCTTGTGAGCCCTGCTAATTCTTTACCTCTAGTCACATGAAAACCAATTAATATGTAAGACTGATTGAGAACAGTGTTTAAAAAGGAGAATTTCTTAAATGAAGACGCCAGCTGGGCCGGTTAGGGGCAGTCACTCTAATTAGACACAGGAAAGGCTGTGGGGTGGCAGGAGGGCCAGAACTGTGAATTCCCCTCCTACGCGTGAATCAGACAAATGACCATAAAAGGCAAATCATATCTCAGAAGACAGGCAGACTCAAGGCACCAACAATTCTTTTCTAGCTGCTTCTGAAATACTTCATTTAGGGCTTGAACAGTGGCACTGTATTGCCTGACAATCTAAAAGTCTCCCCCCAAAGAAAGAAAAATGGAAGGAACGGTGGCAGCAGCTGACCTCTTCATCTCACGTGAGGGTCCTTCTCCCACATAACCACCCCAAACAGGCCCTACTGATGTTTGAGAGGAAATGATCCAAATATAAAAAGATTTAAGCTCCCAGTTCTTTGGGCTCCTCCTTGACTGCTATCAACCAAATCAGCTTAGGGAAAATTTACCTAACAAAATAACGGGGATCCTGACCTGTATAGTGGCCCTTTAACATGGATTTAAACCTATGGAAGAAAAGACATTTCAAAAAAAAAAAAGTTCCTATTTGCTTCACACTCAGATGGCGTTTGGCAGTGAAGCAGCCAATGCAGGGAAAACAATGGAAGGAAACGTCATTAGTCTAGGGCAGGGTTTCTTAACCTCAGTACTCCTGACATTTGGGGCCAAATGAGTCTGCAGTGGGGGCTGTCCTGTGGGCTATAGGGTGTTTAGCAGCATCCCTGGCCTTTAGTCAGAGCCAGGAGCACTCTCTATCTGAAGTCGAAACCATCCCAAATGTCTCTAGACATTGCCGAATGTCCCAACTGAGAACCAACCACTTAGGGTAGTGGCTTCACTGGCGGCCTCTGTGAGTCAGCTGTTTCCTAAACACTTCTTGCCAACTTCATCCACTGCAATTCTTCTGCACACTGCAGGCTTTTTAGCGCCCTTGCCCCCAGCAGCCATACCCCCGCCCACTCATTTCTGAACAGACTGGGTTGAGAAATGCTGATTCGGGGTGGGGTGCTCTTTAGGACAAGGGATTAGAAATGACTGAAGTTACCTCCTCTGTGTAAGCCTTGGAGAGAGGCAGTCCAGCAGTAACCTGGAAGGAAACAAAGCAAAGTCAGAGGCATTTTCTATGTACAATCCAATTTTAGCTTAAAATGATGCCTTGCCGGGTGTAAAAGGCCAGAAGCTGCATCCCGGGGCGGGGGGTGGGGGGCAGTTATAGTGGGATAAGGTGGTTTCCCACCCGAAGGATTTAGGGTATCTGACCAACCCTGCTGCACACAACAAAAATGACTGCTCTGAGCAGAGTGGGAGACCTCTGTGGCCTCAACGAAGGAGGTGAGGAAGATCTGTGAAGGCGGTGGGGAAAGGGATGTATTCTAGGCAGGGGCAAGAACCCGAGTAAGCGAAGCACACAGCAGTGGGGGTGGAAGTCAAGGGGCGTGCTGGGAAAAAGGCAGGGGTCAGCCCCACAAAGGCCACCTGGAAATGTCGGCCAGTGGAGTCCGTGACGAGCCCTGCAATGGGTTCCTGGGCTGGCCCGTGGAGCCAGCCCACCCCTTCGTGGAGCTGAACGAGGGCACACAAGCAATGCGAACATGGGGGACACGCAGGACTTTCTCCCTCCATCAGAGTATACAGATGGAGTCAGAACACTGAAGCAGTGAGTTCGCGGTTACGGAGGCACCCGGCAGCTTGGCCCTGCTGCGCCCACAAGGACGAGCGCTGAGGTATAGGTGCCAAGTCCAGGGACTCCGCTGGGAGCAGTGCACAGCGTCTCAGCTCGGTCCGCTCCATTCCTGGGAGACGATGGTGTTCCGACGCCAAAAGGGGCCATGTTGAGGCGGAACGGGGGGCAGGGAGCTGAGCCGCCATGCTCTGGGTCTTACATGCAGCTCCCTGAGGGAGCGAGAGCAGCAGGGCTGGCTCCCGGACAGAGCTTTCTATGGGATGCTCTCCTCGCAGTGCTGCCCGGGTTAAGTGTCTGGCACTATTTTTCAGACCCTGAGTTCAGGAGGAAAGAAGGTGCGATGGTGTAAGGGACACAAGGGGAAAACATGTGGGTCATAACTGGGAAAAAAGGGAGAGTCCATCCTGCACTTGTGGGCTAGGAGTGCTTTTGGTGCCTTGGGGACAAGTGAGACTGGAGAAGTATGCTGGGATTGTTTATGGCAGTGGTTCTCACAGTGTGGTCTGGGGACATAATCCTTTCATGGGGTTCATGAGGTCAAGACTATTTCCATAATAATTCTAAGATACCAAGTGGTTCTCTCCACTCTCATCCTCTCATGGGAGTGTACAATGGACTTTTGTAAAAAACATGTGACATGCGATCCCATAGAGAAGATGAGAATCCAGTGGTCTCCAACTAGGCAAGATCCTGAAGAGATCTGAACAATGGACAATGCTTATATTTTGTTTGGGAAAATCTAACAACTTCTCATTGAAAAATACATATATATCTATATATAAGTATATAGATATATATAAAATATATATACGATTTTTGTTACTATTTAACTCAGCTTCAATTCCTAATACCGTAAATATCATAGATATAACCCACCGAGACAAAAGTTCTTACGGGTCCTCAATAATTTTGAGAGCATAAAGGAGTTCTGAGGCTAAAACGCTTGAGAATGTCTATGTTAGGAAAACCCCTGATCACTACACTAAGAAACACTGATTTTAAGTGAAGGAGGTCTTATTTCTCAAGTTGTAAGACTGGCTTCTGGAATTCAATAAGGCTAGGAATTTAATACTTCTTCAAGTAATTTCTAAAAACTATCACCACGTCTTCATGTGCAGGCGCTGAAGAAAGGGTATTACAATAATAGGATAAAAAGTACAATCTCTAACCAGTAGGAAATCAGGAAAACACAAAGTTCTGGTTGGACTTGAAGATAAACTAGTCCTGACCTAGTTTCTCTCTATTACCCGGAGGCAGTCCAGGGCATATCTGCCTTTCTCATTCTCCTCCCTCCCAGGCTGGGCTAGTCTCACCCAGCAAGCGCCTTTCAAGAAGGGTCTGACCTCTGTCTCCGCTAAATGGTTTGGTTGGCTGGCTGCCAGCGTCACTATTTAGAGGGAAAATGGGACTTACTTAAAAAGAACAGTCTGAACATAAAGGAGTTTTCTGTGCATCTGGCTAAGCACATGTCCTTGGTTTAGATATTATCAGATGGTTCCCTCAGAAAGACTGGCCGTGAAGCCAATTTCCATGAGTGATAAGGTGGCCGGTACAAGAGCTATGGAAACATCTCTTGCTTCTGGCACCCTATTAATCATGAGAATAAGAGCAGCTGAGTGAAGAAAGAGGGACAAGTCATCCCAACTTCCTTTTAGCCTTCAGAACGCTGCTGAGAATTAGATTCTTTGAACTCTTGATCCTCACCGTGGGGCCGCCCCCGTGCATCTTAAGGGCCCTGACCGTGGCCACAAGCACCACCACGTGAGGGCGGAGACCAGAATACCGGCACTTGATGTTAAAAAACTTTTCCATTCCAATGTCGGCTCCAAATCCTGCTTCAGTCACTGTAAGTGAGGAGAAAAGCAACTGTAAAAAAGGCCATCCCAACTCCCTTGATGTTAAAATAAAAAACCCTAGTTTATTCACAGATTTTGCAAAAATACTCACCCACAAACCCTTCAGGGCCAACAAGCTTGAGGGCAATCCGGTCTGCAATGATGGAGGAATTCCCATGTGCAATGTTGGCAAATGGTCCGGCATGAACAAATACTGGAGTGCCCTGTGGAAATCGGTAAGGCATGGGCCACACTGCCGATCCTGCTTCCAAATGCGATCATGTGGTCAAGGGTATGAAAGTTAGTTGGAATCCAAAAGACCAAGACTTCCCAGAAGAAAAACACAAAGCCACCTCTTGTATTTCAGCAACATCCCAATCACAACCGTGAGAAAGAATGCAAGGAAAGAGAGGAGCAGGCAGAGAACTCTCTGACTCCCCAAGAGAAGTGTGCTTTATAATCACTCTGCTCTGACACACGAGACCGATTCGGGAAGGTGGGAGTTGCTCTGCTCACCTCTAGTGTCTGCATGAGATTGGGCTTGATTGCATCCTTCATAAGCACTGTCAATGCACCACTCACCCCCTACAAAACAAAGGCATGACGACGTTTCCTAGCAGCAAAAAACTCCAATCTTATGAACCAAAACTGAACATTCTTAGATCTTCCCTTTTCAGCCATTTTGCACCAATTAGTACTTTCACCTGAACTAGACCATCCGCTTAGTCGTTTTTTCTGGATATACTATGAAGTTGTCACTTATTTTTAGCAGGAAGAACACAAAGAATGAAAATGACATTCACGTGTAATTTGTGGAAAAACATGTAACTCTGGAAACAAGCATCCCAATCAAGCACTGTTGCTGATTGATGAGGGAATCCATTTTAAACTAGTTTATAGCACAGAAATGCTAGCTCCTAGAGAACTGAATTATTTGTAACTTTGATGTCTGGGCAGAAATGATTGAAAACCAAATTCAGGGTGTGTTTTCCAAAGATGAAACTGGAGATGTACCCAGGAGTTCAATACACACTCTTAAATATCAGGTCCCTCTTTTAAGGACCTTGAATGAACTGGTAACAAAGTAATAAGGTAAAGCCATGGATCCCACCCATATTCACTTGTGGTGAGTTTCTAAGTTTCTGGTTTGGGGGTAAAAACTGAAAACGATTTCCTTTCTTATACATATTGACTGTAAAAACAGGAAATTAGTATTTTGTCCCTTTTCTGAATTCAGCTGACAGACTGCTTATCACAGGCCAAACATTTTGGTGTCTGTCAACACAAACAGGCCTTCAAAAACTTAATCTGTAAGATGACCTCATTCTAAACCTCATATTACCACACAGACAGTTCAGAAATAACCCTGAAGTGGAGAACTAGCCAGGAGGGCCATCAGACAAACTGGCAGAGAGCTGTTCCCGATGTGGTTATTAGCGGGGAGAGGGTGACCAACAGGCCTCCTGCTAACAGGCCTCAGGGCAGGGAGGCCTGTCGCCAGGAGAGGCCAGGGTGTGCCTCTAGCCTCAGCGGCTAGGGACTTCACTGGGACTTCTGACGCTCTCTGCAAACGGAGGTCATACACCCGCTTTCAGAAATACTCACAGGCTGAAGCTGTTGGCTCAAACCATCTGAAACCTGTGGTCTATTACTGGAGTATACCACCTATTACTCGCTATGAGGTACTTTGTGGAAATTTCGTAATTCTCTTGTAAGCAGCAAAATCACAGAGAATTTATCAGTAACTGCTGGGATACTCTAAGCAAGAGACACAGAGGCATCACTAAGCCTCTGTATCCCCACAGAGTACCCTCTGAGCACCTGGGTACCCACCAGATCTTCGGTACTGATGGGCTCCCCTTTCTTGCTGGATGCCACCACCATTCTGCTCAGTCTCTCTCTCATGTCTTCTAGCGAACTGGTGAGAGCCAGCACAGCCATGATTTCACTGGCCACAGAGATATCAAACTGGGCCTGTTGGCCGGGAAAAGACACGACAGGGAATACCGCATGAAACCAAAAGAGTGAGTTGCAAAAGCAATCCTTGTCTGCATCCGAGGCTTACGCAAATAGCTTCAAAGGACAGAGGCACAACAGGACACAAAGAACTTAATGAAAATAACTCTCCAATAGCAAAAATTTGTAATCAGTGATTCCAGGACCTTGAGTCACGGATTTTTAAAAATAAATGTTCTAGTAGGGCCAAAAATCTCTGTTGAAGGAAGCTTGTAATCATGTGATGATGGTTTCCCTAACACACAAGAAAACGACACAGAAGCTCTTACATCGAAGAGACACATTGTAAATGGCCACAAAAAAAGAGGTAGTTTTAATCCATTTATGTGCAAGGATATTCACCGGGGGCTCACCACCTCCAGGAAAAAGTGCTGGGGGAAAAACACACAGGTGACACATGGGATTTATTGCAAAAGCTGTCAGGAGCGCTCAATGCAACACACCTACTCACTTCCATTTTAAAAGGGAAAAGGCAGAGCAGCACCTGGCGGTATCAATCGTACGGGAGAGGATGGAGGAGGAGAGAAGCAGCAAGGAACTGCATCAGAGGAATAATTCACTTAGAGAGGAACAAATAGCTACCATCCGTGTGTGCCCTTTCTCCGTTGGAGCCTGTCCGAGGGTGATCTTTCTCAGGAATCTATCGTTGGTATCCAATACTGTAGCAGAAAGAGAAGATACAGAACAATTTTTAGTAAAAGGACCATAAAGTTAAGCCAGCCAGTCTTAAAACAAGTCCAACTTAAGGACTGCCCATTAACATTTGATTTCAAAGATGATGGCGAAGCCAGAATATGGGAGCAAGTTAAAAAAGGATGCTCCCATACCATAAACGAACAGGAGTTATTTTTAAAGAAGGATATGTTTATTTATTTTTATTTATTTTTTTGTTTTAAAGAAGATTTTATTTTTAAGTAATCTCTACCACCAGCGTGGGGCTCAAACTCATGACCCACGACCCAAGATCGTTAAGTCGCATGCTCAGGGTGCCTGGGTGGCTCAGTGGGTTAAAGCCTCTGCCTTCGGCTCAGGTCATGATCTCAGGGTCCTGGGATCGAGCCCCGCATCGGGCTCTCTGCTCAGCAGGGAGCCTGCTTCCCCCTCTCTCTCTGCCTGCCTCTCTGCCTATTTGTGATCTCTCTCGCCCTGTCAAATAAATAAATAAAATCTTAAAAAAAAAAAAAAAAAAAAGAAGTCGCATGCTCTACTGACCCGAGCCAGCCAGGCGCCCCCAAAGAAGGGTATTTTCAAGAAATGGGGAGTGGCTTGGTTTTATTCTGTCTAGAGAATTCAAACCATCAAGGAGAAATCTGGCATCTATTTTAAAGCCCATCGCACGTGAAAAGAAAAACAGAGCAGGTCAGTTTTTTAAAAGGCCGAGGTTATTGTTCTGTGAGATGACTCACTGACCTTACACCATCCTGAGAGACAAAAGAGCCATAAATGCAGGACAAGGCAATTGCTTTCTGAAGCATGCTAGGTAACAGATCTGCTCTTCCCTTCAGCACACTTAGAAGAAATAATTTCCATTCCGATGACAGAGTATCTATCCAATTATATACCCTTGGAAAACATGCCAAAGATCAACCAGCTAACTAATCTTAATTTCACCTTTTAGGACTAATCACTGTTACGTTTTAGTGCATTCCCAATTTTGTTTCTTGTGCCAAACAATCATGAAACTCATAATGAACAACAACCAACAAGTTTACACTCTAAATGGGTCAAATGCAAGAGGCATTTTTAAGCCACTTGAAAAACATGGAAAATTGTTTTCCATAGATTGCAATAATTTAAACCCCCAAAGCAGTGTCTCGTACAGAGTGCGTGCACACGAGCACCCATACACACATATACACACACACACACACACACACACACACACACACACACATCCCAGTTGATAAGCAAAGGCTGTAATGTGCTGTTGGAGCCTCTTCTTATTTTCAAAAACTAGGTCAAGTTCTTTGTACTTAATTTCTCAATATAAAATAGCCAGTTAGTAGGTATGATCCATTTTTTCCCTTGTCCCCTTCTAATTTCCTAGAAAGCATGACTTAGACATAAAGCAAAGGAAAAGTGAAAATATACCATCTGTCTAAAGCTATTGAAGCAAAGGAAGAAAAATATCAGTGTGGTGTTTGATATTAAGGGAGTCATCTTTAAAATGCCATTAGCTAGCAATAGTTACTGAGCCTATGAAAATCATAGAAATAGTCAAAAATATTTGCCATTAGCTGCATTCTGCATGACTGGATAAAAAGTCCTTCTCAGCAGTGACATGGGACAAAGAGATGCACTATTGGTACCAAAGAAAATTCTAAGCCATGCCGACTGCACTTGGGGAAGCATCACGTGGCAGTGAAGCCAGGCAACTCACTCACTAAACTGCCAACTGTTTAAACCTTGAAGGCTAACTACTTTGTTACAGAAGTTTAATAAAATGAGGTACAAATGAGTAGGCTAGCTAGAGAGCGACAAGAAAAAGCAAGTCACTTTATGCCAGACAAGAGTTCTGAGAGAAAAGAGCAACATGATTCAAGAAGTGATAAAACATAATTTCTCTACTACATGACACCGAAACTTTTTGCATAAAGTGAAACTTGCAAAATGTTATTTCTGGTGTAGGCATGAACTGCCTTGAAACCACCCTCACTCCAATCAACACTGAAAAGCCAGCAAAATGTCCAACGAACCCGATGAAAGGAGGTTTGATTACAGCTAATAAGGAAAAAGACTGATGGAGGTAGCCAAAAAAACAAATTGGTCACCATCTTGGTCATGACTTAACCGTGAAAACACCAACACACGGCTCTTGGACCTCACACTAGAATAATCCACATGGGCAGCGTGGGGTGTGCAGACAATGGAAGCATATGGGGCGTGTATACTGCACGGATACCTCTTTGCCAAGTTATGGTTTCTGGATCAATGTCCAATCTTGCAAATCTGTTTATCTCATCATCAGTCAGCGTGGTAGGGTCGGTTTTTTCAATGCCTAGTCTCTAAAGAGGCAGGAAAATTAAAACATGAAATAAGACAAGACAAATAAGGGGCGCCTGGGTGTCTCAGTGGGTTAAAGCCTCTGCCTTCGGCTCAGGTCATGATCTCAGGGTCCTGGGATCGAGCCCCGCATCAGGCTCTCTGCTCAGCAGGGAGCCTGCTTCCCCCTCTCTCTCTGCCTGCCTCTCTGCCTACTTGTGATCTCTCTCTCTGTGTCGAATAAATAAATAAAATCTTTAAAAAAAAAAAAAAAAAGACAAGACAAATAAAAGCATGATAATTTTTTTGAAAGATTTTTTTTTTATTTATTTGAGGCAGGGAGAGGGGCAGAGGGCGTGGGAGAGAGAGAAACCCAAGCGGACTCTGCATTGAGCACAGAGCCCGATGGAGGGCTCGATCTCCCAACCCTGAGATCACGACCAGAGCCGAAACCAAGATTGAGATACTTAACCAAATGAGCCACCCAAGCACCCCAAGCATGTAAATTTTTTAAAAATATATTCTCTATCTCCAGATGGGGTGCCTTCTAGGAAATATAAACTGTGTTAGATTCAGAAGGGAAAACTATAATCCTTCAGGCTGAAGTTTTATTTCCTCCTCACACACATACAAAGGTATTATTAATATGTCTATTCCTCTGAGCACCAGAGGCACTTCCCTAAACCTAGCCCTAAATAAGCATAATGACAAGTGTACCTAATTCACCAAACCCAAACATTTTGGAAGGAAAAAGCAAAGTGCAAAGCTTTTTCAATCAGACAACTGAGAAGCCTAATTCAAATGAAATAGGAGGAAAGGCAAAAATGAGTATCAATCGTTAAAAATCAGTGTAAATCACTTTTCCATGCTTTGTTATATATATTACATTTTCACTGCCTTCTGACTGTTCCAAAAGGCACAACAGAGGTTTGTCTCTTCTTCCTCACAGAACTTGGAAATTTTATTTACTTATAGTGTGTATACAGGTCACATCCTGAAATGGAACATGCCTATAAAGTGTATTCTCCGTTTTTTCTAAAGTGTGGTAGATCTGAGTGGGCTCCAGCAAGTCCTGTTCTTCCCACCGTTCCTTTTTTATACTGTGAGGACTTTGTTTTAAAATCTCAGATGTGTTTTCAGAGCCCTCACTGGCTCATCAAACTGGTCTCACCAGCCTAGTACAGGATGTTATTTACAGAGTCAGCAAAACTCTCAGTCACTAGGCTGAGAGTCCGTCGTTGAGAGCCTACCCTGACTGAGCACACGGGGCCAGACAGGGGGGAGCACAGAGAATACTTGGGGACCCAGGACAGTGCTAGTTCCAACCTGGTGTGGGGTACTGTGGCCCCGGGCAAGTCCCTTGATTTCAAACCCTAGAGCTTTTTAAAGGATCAGACAGGTTTAAAAGCAGACAGATTTAGTCCAGCACCTCCCCACATCTGACAAAGTTCCATCATTAAAGGTAAGATTAGAAGTTGCCTGCTGGGGCACCTGGGTGGCTCAGGCGGTTACGTGTCTGCCTTTGGCTCAGGTCATGATTCCAGGGTTCTGGGATGGAGTCCCACATCAGGCTCCCTGCTCAACGGGGAGTCTGCTTCTCCCTCTGCCCCTTCCCCTGTTCATGCACTTGCTCGTGCACTCTATCTTGCAAAAATAAATAAAATCTTCTAAAAAATAATAATAAAAAAAACCATTCATGTTTTTGTATGAACACAAGTTCACATTTCTCTTGAATACCTAGGCACAGGATTTCTGGGTCATATGGTACAGTGTAAGTTTGATGACTATATTATTTGTAACAGAAATTCAAATAAAATATGGGAGTAACCGCTCTTGCTTAAGATCCCAGTGCTGGGAAGAGCAGGTATTCAAACTCCAGGATGCTGGCATCCTGACTCCTATCCACGCTATAAAGGACGTATCAGTCTTCATCCTAACTGAGGGAGGGTTGTCGGTGCTCTCCTTATTCCAGGACTAACCACATATAATTTATAGATGAATGAGAACCTCTACCACCAATCTTTGCTAGGTGTATCATGACCAGAAGACTATGGTTATAGATGTAACTTGATCCAAAATAGATTACTCCAAGCAGATTTTCATTTCCTTATCTTTTTATCAATCACCCGATTTCATACAATATAGAAAATGAAGAAGGGAAAATCTTACCTGTAACCTTCGGATCTGGATATTGGAGAACTTTCTCACTCCATTTACTGAAGGTACCAAACGATTGAAGAGAGCCTTAAAGAAAGGGAGGAAAAGGGCTTCTCAATGAGAGGAACCGCCTCGCTACCTACAACACCAGCTCCCCAGGAGCTAACAATTTGGGGGCTTTGACCCTTTCAAAAGTGCCCCTGGGGCCCCAGCAGCCTACCTTGTCTGTCTGTGTCAGTTCGTGGAAGATCCGGGCATCGATGGCCGCAGCGACAAGGTTATTCGCGGCAGTGATGGCGTGGATGTCACCGGTGAGGTGAAGATTAAACTATAACAGAGCAGAGGCCACATCAGGCTTTCGACTTCTCTGCATCTTTCCACCCATCAGTGTATTGCAACCCAATCGATCCCTACGTTAAAGCCCACAGAAAACGGACAGCAGTACAGACGGCGAACAAACACCCAATACAAACAGCTCCTGAAACATAAATTATATAAACTCTCTCTTCTCAGGAGAAACTGGTGTTTTCCTTAAGGGACACGTCCCATAACCACAAACCCCACACCACCAGCATCAACGGCAACCCTGGACTACTGAGGACAGGCTCATGTCCCTTCAACAGTGAGCAAGGAGGAGCAGACGAGAACAAGCCTATGCCCACATGCCTGTCCGGGGTTCCCACTTCTGTCGTTACCACCCTGAATTCGCTCTCAGTTGGTTCTTCCCACTCTCACGCTTCATTTGATCTCTCACTGAAAATTATTATTCCCACTGAAAGCCAGACCTTGAAGTCCCCATCATGTCAAAAAACCAAGCTGTCTCACAAGTCTGCATATTAAGAGGTTTTCCCCTTAAGTGTTACTTCTGATGAGAAACCAGTCATCTGTCCACTGAGAGCTCTACAGAAGAAGGTTAATCTCTGGACGGAAAAGCGATCATAAAGGGTCCAATTCAAACCAAATTCCACACACTTTACCTCTTCCATGGGAATGACCTGGGAGTAGCCGCCTCCTGCAGCGCCACCTACAGGACAGGTCAAGGGTGAGGCCTCGTGTTAAGTGTGCTTTCGCCACAAATCAAAGCAAAGCAAAGCAAAGCAAATTGGTTTCTGTCACTGCTATGCTTATCGTGTGTTTACTTCTTTCAACCACTCGGACAGCTTTGATTCACTGTTTTGTAGTTTTCTTTGACCAGGCTAAAACACCTGATCCTGTTCACGCAGGATAGTCTCAGTTGAAATCTGAGTCTCAATGACAAAACCATGAACACATCCATACCTACTCATTATCTTTAGAAACAGGTTCCCCACAATTCCTAACATTTGTTGAAAGACCCAGCCTACAGTTACATAAAGGCAACCCTGTTCAATTTCCTACTCTCATAAATGCTACTCTGGCATTTTAAAAAAGGAATGTTTAAAATATACACGCCAAACACAAACACAGAGACTGCAATTCTTCCTAAATAGGAGACATATGTTAGAAAGCAGCTTAACTGCTAGCTTTTGCTGGACCGTTTGGGTTATTAACAAAAGACCAGACAAAAACGTTCTGGTTATGAGGCTATTAGTGAGGTAAAATGTCAATGTGGGGTTTTTTGTGAGGCAGAGACCACGCAATAAAAATAGGGCAATTCGCGATGAGAGGAAAAGCAGAATGCAGGATTCAATAAGCAGAACGAGGGAAAGGTTCATTCTGAAGTTGAAAGAGGGTTGTTAAGACAAGCTCAAAAGCAAAGCTAAGTCAGTACATGTATAAAATATATTAATATAGGCAGAAAGGCAAAGGTGTATGCTGTGCAGTAATCACTAGAACAAACAGAACATGTGATACTCTCACCAAGCCAATGAGAAAGCTAAGTCTAAGAACTGATAATTAACAAAAATAATTTTATTTTATTTATTTATTTATTTATTTTCAAAGATTTTATTTATTTATTTGACACAGAGAGAGAGATCACAAGTAGGCAGAGAGGCAGGCAGAGAGAGAAGAGAAGCAGGCTCCCTGCTGACCAGAGAGCCCGATCCCAAGATGCTGAGATCATGACCTGAGCCGAAGGCAGAAGCTTTAACCCACTGAGCCACCCAGGCGCCCCAACAAAAATAATTTTAATTAAAAGGGCATATTGGCAGTACCTCAGCTATCAAAAACTAAAAGTGAAAAATGATCATTGATGTTGCGTCTTCATGCAATCAGAAGAAACACTGTGGGGCGCCAGGGTGGCTCAGTCAATTAAGCGTCTGCCTTCGGCTCAGGTCATGATCCCAGGGTCCTGGGATCAAGCCCCATGGCAGGTTGCCTGCTCAGCAGGGAGTCTACTCTCCCTCTCCCTCTGCCCTTCCCCCTGCTTGTGCTCTCTCTGTGTCTCTCTCTCTCAAATAAATAAATAAATCTAAAAAAAAAAAAAGAGAGAGAGAGAGAGAAGAAACACTGTGTTGGCCATACTGGGAAAGCTCTTGAAATCGACATGGCACACACTCTGGCTCTTAATCAGAGTGCCTTTGACTAAGTTACCTCAGAAGTCCCAGTTGCTGCTACTGGGAAAATGGTGATGCCAGTAACAATCTCGTACTAGAAGGTAAGATAAAATGCACGAACTGTTTAGCACAAAACATATACTCAATAAGGGTAGGCTTTTCTTATTCCCAAAAGGGAAAAACATCTGTAGCATTTGTCTTTGTCTCTAGAAAGTCAGCATGATGAGCAGTAGCTATGATCACCTTTATTGTTACTGTGACAGTTGACTATTAGTCACATAAAAGCACCCCTAGCTATACAGTAGCCCCCACCAGGGAACCCCTGTGCAGTATCAAATACTGACAGCAAGAGCTGGGATGATCGTGACAGGGGGCCGCCAGGCAGACATTCCTGATGTCTAAATGAGGTGAAGGCCCCACAGGCACTCACGAATCAAGGGGGCCAGGGAGGACTGAAAGAGAAGCAGTGTCCTCTGGCCACCCAAAGCCTAGTCCTAGCAATACCTTTTATTCCAAAGGTGGGGCCCTGAGAAGGCTGTCGCACACACGCAAAGACATTCTGAGAAAGATGGGCGCCAAGGGCTTGCACCAGCCCAATGGTGGTCGTGCTCTTCCCTTCTCCCAGGGGCGTTGGAGTGATCCTTCAAGGTGAAAGCCAAAGAGGGAAATTAAATTAATATGAATTAAATTTATGCAAATCGCTAAGTCAGACCTAACAAATCTGAGAGAATGACTCAATCTGAATGGTAACAAAGATGAAAGACCTGAAAAGAATCTTTCCCAAGAGTCTTAGTTGAATTTTCCAGAAAATGGTACATTTTTAAAATGATTGCTGTATTCCAGCTCTTCTCACTGTGAGCAGAAAATACATTTTATCTTGTAGAGAAGCACTGCTATAACTTTAATATCTCAATTTAATCTCAAAAACTAGTTTTTGTATGTACCTCAGCCAAACAATAAAAATAAATGCCTGATACATCTAATGAATTAATGAATTTGGGGTTAAAAAAAAAATGTCAGCTTTTAAAACTCAACTCTTTCACCTACTAGATGGATAACCCTGACAAATGTTCTCCTCTCGAAGGGTTATAATCTACTCTAAATTACCTCACGGGGATGCTATAAGAATCAAATGAGACTGAACGCACGTGAAAATGCTAAGACCAAACGAAAGGAACCCGCACATGTATATAGTGAGAGCAAAAGCAACCCTCAGTAATGACAATCAGGAGGAGGACAGTTCGATGAGCAAAGGAAGAACCTCCCTACCCGGTCACCACCACGTATTTCCCGTCAGGTTGGTGCTTCAGGCGTTCCAGTGTGGACAGCAGAACCTTGGCCTTTGTCTCACCGTACAATTCGACCTCCTCAGAGAGCAAACCAATTTCCCGAGCCAGGCTGCCAATGGGCTTAGGCTTGCAAGATCGTGATATATCAATGTCACTTAAAAGAAATACAGAAAAAAAAAATACAGAAAACATGTATCAATCTTTAACTCACTGAATTTAATGAACCCCATCCTAGGAACGACCCTCCCGGACCCACGATTATCAGCTAAACACAGATAATCCACAAAGTTTTAAACCAGCAAAATTTTATATTTTACCTTGGAACAGGAAACTTGAGGTTAAGGTTGTTATACTGAATCCTCCACTTTCCTGGCTTAAATTTCTCCAAGAAACGCTCGGCACTCTCTATGGTGCTCTAAACAAAATGTCACAAACGGAACTTAGAAGAAGTGATTATTTTAACCTCCACCTCAATTCCAAGTCCCAGGTCACTCCAGTTTAACCACAAAATGAACAGCTTTATGATCCACCTATAAACAATCCTAAGCAAGAACCTACAAGCAGGTACGGCGCCCTGGGCTGCCTGCATCATGCCCCTGCAGCTGATGTGTGTATTAAAAAGGGCAAGAAAAAAATAAAAAATAAAAAAAATAAAAAGGGCAAGCAAGACAAAGCACACCTAGCAAAGTTGTGTGTTTGCACTTTGCTTTTTCGGAGGTTCTTCTACTCCAAAGTAAATTCGAATTGTGCCATCCCTACCTTCCTCTATTAATATGACTGCTTCCCTATCTCTGTTCTAAGAGTCCCCTTTTCTTCCCTTCAATAGATTCGCATCCTTACTTCTGAGTAAGTTTCTACTTGGGGAAAAAAGCAGTAACTTGAATTCCATCAGCTCTTTACAACTATTATAGAAACTCTTTTTATGGAGATCTAATTGACCTGTAACGTTAGTTTCAGGTATACAACACAACGATTCAGTCTCTGTATATACTGCGAAACGATCACCATGGAGAGTCCAGTTAACCTCAGTAGAGAAACTTTTATTCACACGCACCTGCATCAGCATTGCCACGGTCATGGGCCCCACGCCGCCAGGAACGGGAGTGATGAAGCCCGCCCTCTCTTTGGCCTCATTGTAGGCCACATCGCCCACCACTTTTTTCCCATTTGGTTTTGTATCATCTGGTCAAGGGAGAAAAAAAAAAAGCAAGGTCTCAGAATCGTAATTCTGGTGTTTATTTCCAAGTTAGATGATCAATTACCATAGCTTGTGCTAAAAACTGAGTAGAGCTCAGGGCGTTTAAGTCCTTTTAGGGCTCGAGAACCTATTTTACTTCAAAGCGGTAAGATGAAGGTGTTCGTTATTTTCGAGGTAGAAACTTATTTTACCTGCAAAAATTCACAAGGTGCTTAAGTGGTTTTTCACAACCAGGAGAATCCTTTTGCAGTCAGGTGGCAAATAAGATACCAAGTGTTTTTTATTCTTAAAACCAACTACCCAGTATATAATGAGCGCCTTTTAAAATGTTAATTTGCCAAGGCCTACAAAGGAATTTTTTGGGTGCACAAAGCTCCAACTATGTCACAGCTGCCAGATACCGTTTCTACAGCAACTGTCAGCATTTTGTAAGCTCCATGCTTGAGCTGGAGGAACAATTCAACATCCAATTCCAAAGACAAGCAGCTACTTAAATGTATGCAAAAGGCAAAGAATATAATTACACTTCCCTTAAAAGGATACAAGAACAACTACAAATCTTACCAGCGAAGAATAGCTATTCAAGAGAACAAAACCCAGTGATGCATCACTGCTCACTCACACAAAGTACATCCTACACTTGGCTTCAGGGCACTTCCGGGAGGGGCTGGGGGACAGGGCCAGCCTTGCAGCTCTAAGGCTTCCCAGGCAGGATCTGGGAGGATCTTAGCCATTTCACCACTTGTCTTTGAGCGGATCCCCACAGGCGAGAGAGCCAATGTTAGGGTATAGCCAAACAGTCAGACTTGAGAGACCCGAGTTCTAGGATCAGCTCTTTTACTAACTGCCAGTCTTCAGCCCCTGTGGGCTCCTTACTGATCGGAAGCCCAAAGATGACAAGAAGGACTGACAATACCTATTTCACAAGTTTGCAGAGAATCGAGTAAGAGATCGTGCGCATTTGTGAAATTGGGAAAGCAACCTCTAAACATAAAGGTCTCTCTTCTCATCCTAGAGACAGAAGATATTTTCTTTTTCCTTTTTTTTTTTTAAAGATTTTTAAAATTTATTTGACAGAGAGAGAGAGCAAGAGAGGGAGCACAAACAGGGGGAGGGGGAGAGGGAAAAGGAGAAGCAGGCTTCCTGCTGAGCAGGGAGCCCGATGTGGGGCTTGATTTCAGGACCCTGGGATCATGACCTGAGCCAAAGGCAGACACTTAACGACTGAGCCACCCAGGCGCCCAGAAGATATTTTCTATACGTACTATAAGGAGCTGAGGAATACAGCTCCTTGGGGTAGTGTCAGGTTTCTAGATTATATAGCAGAACATTTCCTCTTAGAACTCCGGAGTCCTTTCGAAATGCCAAGGAGCTACGGTTAAGGGTTTGCCCTTTGTGCGGGTCACAACACAGACATTAGCTTAAAATACGCTGCACCTCTAGGGCACCCGGGTGGCTCAGTGGGTTAAGCCTCTGCCTTCGGCTCAGGTCACGATCTCAGGGTCCTGGGATCGAGCCCCGCATCGGGCTCTCTGCTCAGCAGGGAGCCTGCTTCCCCCTCTCTCTCTGTCTGCCTCTCTGCCTACTTGTGATCTCTCTCTGTCAAATAAATAAATAAAATCTTTTAAAAAAAAATACGCTGCACCTCTCTGTATTCATGCTAGTGATTTTAGTATCTCCACATACAGGATTCATTTCAGTTACCACACAACTAACGGCCGCACAAAAAGGGCTGTTTTGCTCCTTAAACAAACACTATCATGGGTGACTGGAGTGCCGACTGGTACGTGTCCAGTGTTTCATGCGAAGTATGATGTGGTCAAGAGGAAAGGCGACCGCTTCTCAATCTAAGTGTATGGCTTCAGTAACCAATCAACATTCTGGTTATCCACCCCAAGCCCCAGAATTCCCCTTTCATGGGAATTACAGCTATAAAGTCCGATCACTGAGTTACAGGCCAGTGAGTGTACTAGAAGAACCCAAAATTCTTCTTTGCAAGTGTTCATTTTCAAGGCACCGTGTTCTGTAACTGGACCACATCTTGACTCATATTTTGATTATTTAAATCATTCACATGGTCCCTTCGGGGATAACATCCTAAGTCATTTACCAAATCAAGAATGAATTAAGGTATATACTCTTTTTTTCGAGAAAAAAAAAGGAATACTTTTAAGATTCAAGTGCAGAGCCGAAGTACTGGCCAGACAAACACGTCAAGTGTTTGTCTTCCTACTTGGCTTATTAAAGATAATTGGAGAAGGAGACGATAAAATCCAGCCTTATCAAAAGTTATTTATTTATATACCTCAGATCAATAAAAATACAGCTGACCAGATACTGATTTGGTCTTCTTCATATTTCACCATCTATGTGAAGAATAAATGGGAACAGGATGGTGGGTTTCACGTTTAAGTGAACATTTTATACCTCTCTGTAACACTCAAGGTTCCCATCCAGGCTTTTTTCTTCCATCTCTCAAATCTAGCCCAAAAAAAAAAAAAAGCCAAAAGCAGAAATATGATCTAGAAGACGCAAGGTTTTAAACAGAATGAGCCTGAATGTCGTATCACAAGCACTCAAAGTGAGGAGTTATAGGAGAGCAATTTCTTTACCACCCATTAGATAATTACACTACAAGAAAATGAGTGATCAATTATGAGCTACTGTCTTAAAAGCATGGTAGAGAGAGTGGGAGGGAGGTTAAAACTGCTGAAGGCTTGACAGTGACTAATGTCCCTGGCAGCTTAGTGTCTATGCTCCAAATCTGAGACGGGAAGGGAGAAAAAACACTCTTCTCGCTCTAAGCCCTTTGACAATTCAACAGGTGCTGAGTGCTGGCACTTAGAAGGCAGAAAGCCAGCCGGGCCAGAGCAGAGACCACACCCCACGGGGGAGGACAGCGCAGGACACGACACCCAATGAAAGAGACACCCAGTTCTCCAGGAGGGAAGAGAGGAAGAGCAGGAGATTATCCCTTATGGAAGGGAAATCAGACCAGGTTTAGAAAGCAGAAGGGGCATTCCGGGCAGAGAGAAGGTTGGAAGAGAGGAGCTAAAACTGAAGATCAAAGTCAAGCTTTATCTGATCATGGAGCCCGAGGCCTGCCGTGGTACCTGATGCACAGAAACGGTTGTCTGATTGAAGCCTGTTCTTTTCTCGAATCTGTGAGGCATGTATACAAGGATTCACTGTATCAGCCTGTGAGATTTTATGTTCGAGAACTTCACAATGAGGCAACGGCCTACTGCATGGAGGACCCGGGTGCAGACGCCGCCGAGGGCAAACAAGGCATGTGCAGAGAAGGGCACGGGGTCCACTTTACAATCGTGCAAGGCCGGGATTCACCAAGTGGTGTGAGAACAAAGGCCCGGAGGCGGCTGCAGCTAGTGTGGGCTAAGCAGTCTGACAAGCGGCGTGGGAGGAAGACGCTCCACATCAAGACCCACGAACACGGCAAGAACATGCAGATGGCTGTGAGTGGGAGTCAGCTGGCGGTGGGAGACCAGTAAGCAACCGGCAGCTGCGCCTCCACCTGAGAGGGCAGCACTCCCAGGGGACGCTGACAACAGAAGAATGGAAAAACTTACTGGCATTTAAAAACTGATCCGCTATGCGGACTGACTGGGAGGCAATGACGATGGGCTGGCCTGATCCTCGCTGCCTAGAAGACGCTGGGTCCAACGTCTTCATTGGAAAGCCCGCCTAGAAGGCTCTTGGTGAAGTGACCCCCCTCTCTTGGAATTACACAGCACCCCGTAGAGATGACACTATACTTTAAATCCATCCATCCTTTGTTAAAAATAAAGGGTGATCTGTACGTGAAGGGAGAGAGATCCGCCCCTCCCACCCTTTCCTTGGACAAGGTCATTCTGGGAAAGGCACAGCACAGTGGCTAAAATCCCAGGCTGTGCTGTCCCTCCGGCCACAATGCTATCTACCACTGTCTGCACCACGGGCAGGACACCCGCTCTGAGCCTCAGCTCTTCACGCCGGAAATGGGACACGGGGTTCCCTCGTAGGCTTCATTTAATGACCCAGACTTCTGCCCAGAAACGACCTTCATTCTCCAGCAGCACTCACCCGGGACATAATTGATCCCACAGTCGATGACGATTGCCCCAGGTTTGATCCACTCCCCTTTTACCATTTCTGGCTGACCAGCTGCAACCACCACGATGTCACCTTTATTTACCTAGGGAAAGAAGGTTTTGACTTCAGAAATTACACGGTGGAACAATAAAAAAATAAAAATAAAAAATAAATAAAACAATCTAGAAGTGGAGCACACTAAGCTTTGCAAGAAACTGTTCATTGTCACCAGCTACTCTGTGCAGGCCGCACGCCGTCTCTGCCAGCTCTTGATGGGCTGTGCTTGTTCCCACACATGCCGAAATGCTCCCTGGTCCTAGACGTCTTCCTGAATGGGGAACGTGATGAAAACACGCGGCACTGGGAGGGGCACGGGCTCTGAATTACGTGATGCTGGGGGACTGCTCCCTCTCCTACGGGGACCAGCACCTCGCACAGAACACTGCTTGGGGAGGATTCCAAGAGGAGGTGCGCTGTCAACACGGACAGGGACATGTGAGCACTCCTGGGCTCAGGAATCCGATGCAGGGTCAAGAACAAGATGTGACAGACGTCATGGGACCGCTGTCCACAGGCCTCTCTGGAGCACCTCCACCTGAGGCCACCACTCTGTCCACACCTGCGATCTGGCTGCTGGGCTCCACCCCAGGTTCTATATTGCTCACCCCGATCTACCACCAGGCAGGCCACTACAGAAAGAATATGATCAGAACATGAGCTATGTGACCGGCAAGTTTTGTAACTGGAATCTGTTTCTTCACCATGTAAGATGAGACAAGAAACCAGACAATGAACAGAGGGGTGCAGTGAAATACTGAATGAGGTAAAGGACATGGCGGTGTCTGGCACTTAAATGTCAGCTGTTCCTATCATGTGAGAAGACCTCCCACACACGTGTACACGCACGTGCACACACACACACACACACACAACTCTCCCACGGCACTCTGGACCCCTGACCTCTTCGCCTAGATTGGCAGTCTTGGAGTGGCAGGTTGTCACCGTGGCATGGTTCCACAGAAGCAAGTGATGCATGGGGGCACCGACTATCTTACTGCGCCCAACCACGACCGCGTGCCTTCCAGCAATCTGCACCCCTGAAAGAAGACCAGGCTGAGTCAGAGCATTGGCAGAAGCCGCCCTCTTCACATGCCACCTAAATGGGAAAATGCAGAACAAGTGCACAAAAGCGGATTCTTAGCATCAAACAGAAATCTTCCTAAAAACATCCCTTTCCTTGGCAATAATACTCTCAACTCTAGGATTTCAGTGATGAGTTGGGACTTATACTGTGTCCTTCTTGCTGTGGGTTTTTGGGAGCAGCCGAAGCCAAGATCCATTCATTGAGTCATAGGAGAGTGGGAAGAAAACCTACACTCAAAGAAAAAAGAAACCCTGACATACGGCTAAATGGCCATATGGAAGAAGACAGTAGCTATACTTACGTGGGAAAAATAGTTATAACAAATAGGGGGCATGTGATGGGCTGGAGGGAAGCAAAGGAAATTAGATGAGTATCAGTAAGTCTTTCCAGCTCTGGTTAAGTTTATTTATGCAGTTCCTCATCCACATTTCTCTTTTGGCATAGGGCCTGCCTGAGCCATAGGGCTATTTGCAGGGAAGTGATAAAGGGGAACTTTAAATGTAGCAGAAAGAGTTCTTTTTGTTTACTCAGCATCCATTCTTCTGGCAGTATCACAATGTCCTTTTCAGGACTGACATACTCTATTCAACAGAGATGGTTTGGGTGCTCACCCACATCTCTGCCCCCGACCGATGAGATCTGTCAGGTGTACGGCTGGAGCTGCTCTGGGCCACCTAGGAGAGCCCAAGAAGGAGCCACGACACAGAAGCAAGCAGGGATAAGATCCTGAAGACTCTGCCTGAGCCCCTCTACCCAGTCTAGCTGAAGTGAACTCTTGCTTAAGGCGGGTTGTGTTTATTTTATTTTTATTTTTTAAAGATTTATTTATTCATGTGAGAGAGAGAAAGAGCATGAGCAGGGGAAGGGACAAAGGGAGAGGGAGAAAATCCCAAGCAGACCCCACGCTGAGCACGGAGCCTGACACAGAGCTTGATCCCATGACCCTGAGATCATGAGCCAAGGAGAAACTAAGAGTTGTATGCTCAACCGACTGAGCCACCCAGGAGCCCCAAGGCAGGTTGTTTAAATTGTGCATCTTGTGTAACATTAATTTATTTAAAACAGGTAAGCTTCTACATAATGTTAACATGATGAACACCTACAAGTAAAGCCCTCAAAGTGTGAAGTGTTTAAAAGGTACCTTACTCTACACTTTTGAGGATTCAGCAAAGGATTTGAAGCTGCATTAGGGCAAATAGCTTCACCATTAATAAAAGTGGGAAGCCTACAGCTGCTGTGGCTCAGGGGATTTGTTTCTATCAAGTTGTAATACAGTTTGCTAAATATGCTGGAGTATAAATTTAGTTGTAGGACTGAACGGTAATAACTGTCCCGACGCTTATAGCTTGACCTTTTCTTCCAACCACAGAAAACTTTCATTTACATTGGCCAACACTTTCCACTTAAAACTTCTGATCCACTTCCTTTAAATAGGACACATCTCCTTGTAAAAAATAACCTCTGCAAAAAGTGTTCATGATGAAATTAAAATACCAAGATGTTGACTAGGTAATGGGGTAGCATGGCCAACTGTTGAAGAGATCTGTTTCCAGCCATCTGTCGAGTCCTCAAACTATTATGGAGACTCAGGGCCCATTTAGGGGGTTGGGACTTTTTCCTTTGTCTGAATCTTTATCATTCGATAAGTTATTTTTTCATAAAAAATAAATCTCTTTGAACTCAAATAACCCTGAGTTCATATCTTGCCTCTGCTACCTCTCAGACAAGTTGCGCATCTCTCTGAGACTGTTTTCTCAAGCTGTTGAGCAATAATAGTACCTAGTTCTTAGAGCTGCTGAGAAAATTGAGAATTTAGGTAAAGCTCCCTGTTGACAGGTCCTTGTGCCAATCAAGTCCCTTTATTTAGGGCCCACAGGGTACCTCCTCCTTGCCTCCACGTGTCAAGACCAAGCCCAAGAAACAGTGCTCTGTTTTCGTTCCTTTGTTTTTACCTGTCTCCTTGATGAGTTCCAAGCATCCTTTAGGTGTACAAGGGATGAAACAGTCATTTAGGTCACCTCTAGCAAGTTTTCCAGCACTGATGCTAGTTAACCTAAAACAATCAAAGCAGGGAAGGGGGAAATGAAAGTAATTAGACGTCTTTACTCTTTAGCTGCACATATGGTTTGTTCCCATAACAGAAATATAATTGGAATGCTGCAACGTGACAGAGAGAGCCAAGGCACACTCACCCATCCACATCCTTTTCGGGCACGATCGCATTGACCACTGCTTCAGTGTTAATGGGGTTCTCTGAATCTAAAGGCAGCTGCACTATGAAACCATGTACAGTGAGGTCTTCATTCAATGATGTAATGTACTTTAACACCTAAAAGTAATACCGCACACAATTTGCATAATACGTTAGAAACCAAAAAGAAACACTTCTCAGTCACTCCATCTTCCCCCAGGAGTTTAACTGTAGTCCTCTCAGAGTGTACCTCCCCTTGAACCCGAGAGCAACTCTAACACCAAATGTCATCTTCAGTGTCTGGTAAGAAATTCATCAAAGAGCTAATAAGAAGTTCAGTAGCAAAAAAAAAAAAAAAAAAAAAAGAAGTTCAGTAGCAATACCCATGTCACTCATACAAGTCAAGATTTCTGTGAAGACCGGAATGTTCTATCATGCACACTGTACCATACAGTAGTGGCGAATGAATACTTGAAATATGGCTAGCACCACCAAGGAACTGAATTCTACATTGCATTTCGTTTTAATTAAATGGCCGCATGGGGCTAGTAGCTACCCCACTGGACGGCACAGATGTAGGACATTTCCATGACCTCAGAAAGTTCTTTTCCTCACCTGCTCCTTCACTGTTACTCCCTCCACCCTCAGGGAACCACAGTTCCAACTTTAATCTCTGATTATGTTTGGCCTATTCTTGAACATCAAAGAAATGGAATACATATTTGGTTTTTAAAAGGCAAATAGCTACAGGCCCAGGGTGGGTTTTTAATGAACACCACGGGAGATTTGAAGCACGTGACGCTGCAAGCAGGCGCAGAGTACGAAGCGGCCATAGCCTAGGACGGCACCATTTACTCTGCGGGTGTTTGCAAAGATTTTCTGGAGGCAGAGTCTGCGCAGAAAGAACTTCCTCAAAGTCCTTCCTGTGGCAAACGTACCAATCCCTAAAATTCCGCTAACCCAAAAGCCAGAGAGGAATGCACTTTAGCTGCCCTCTTATCAATCTGTTGCAGCTCACCTCGGATTCTGTGGCTGTTCTTGGTAACTTAATATGTGTGAATTTGATCCCAATCTGCAAAAGTGAACATTTAAAACAGGTAAATGGCAAGAGAACGTGAGGCATGGGCCCGTTTCTTTCAACCACGATGACTAAATCAAATCCGGGTGCCTTAGTCATCATTTCAGCCTCGTATGTTCTGAAGAATGAGTCTCTCGTTTTGACCCATTCACCCTTTACTTGTTCACTGTCACCACTGCACTCAAGCAATTTCGCGTCCACCGTTCCTGCTCTTTGGGAAGTCCAGGGATCACTGATTGGAAACATTCAAGTGCAAACCAGAGACTGCAGCTTAAGTCCCGCATTTCTGTCTTGCAAAATTGACAAACTCAAGTCTGAGCAGTGACAGTTTTTACAGGGAGGGGTGCAAAGGGCAAGGGGTCACCGACAAGAGCTGGGGTGGGGGTGACGGCGTGGCTGTTCCGGGCTTTACCTCTTCAGCAGCCTTCAGCTTCACATCTATATAAAGATTAGAATCATCTCTGTCGCCAACCTAGAATAATAAATACATGCAAATCAGACGATCAGGGAAAGGCAAAGTGTACAGAAAAGCTTCTCAAATTTTAGTTTTGATAAAAGGAATATTTAATCATGAGACTGTTGTTGAGAACTTTACAGGAGAATGGAGAATGTTGGGGCGGAATGGATATATGAACACAGGTGGTATTACCAATCCCTCCCCAAACAAGACCCACCAGACTGCCACTGAAAAAAGTCACAAGAAAAAAAACAGGGGACATCTGCATCTGCCTTGGAAACTGAGCGAAGGTCCCACAGGCCTTCCTGAAACACGTGTAATTTGTCGACCTTTGAGCTGATACACGGAACAGAGTACGGAGGGCTGAACTGTCATTAGGCAAGAAAAACACCATACCATGGCTGTGGGAGCCAGGAAAACCCCAAGGGTATATTCTGCACCCTCTCCCCCACCCCCAGGGACAGTGGAAAGTTCTCTCGCCCAGCTTCACAAAAAAGAGAAACCAGCTGCGGTGGAACTAATTCTAGCTTACACAGAAGAGACATCTATGCAAGGCAAAGGGCAGTTTGCGGCCCTCAAGGCAGAGGGGAAGGCATGACGTCCTCTGAACCACTATGCTGCGTCTCACAAGGTTCCCTCGGTTTCTTTCATCATGAGCATATATTTATAATTTTTCACTTGTAACCATCTATCTGTAAAACTTTAGTTTACAGATATTTTTCCATGTTCCAGTGATTGACATAAGTTTGGTCTCTCCTAAAGCTGCAGAGGGGAAGAACGGTAGGCTGGCTGATTCCACAGACAACAGACCCATGCCTCCTCGTAATGAGACAACCGCAGAGAAAGGAGTTGGCCCTAGGAACAGAGTATTTCCAGTCCTTGTCACGTGCTGCTGTCACTGGGAGCTCTCCTGAAGGTCACAGAACCCGGCTTTGCACTTAGCTTCAGCTGTCCTTTGTACAGATAGTTCTCAGTTTTGCTTGTGCTCATCTGAATTTCAAGAGTCAGAGGAACCCTTTGAGGGGAATTTGATTTTTTCTGGGTCACCTGCAGCTCCGTGCATTAGCTGCTTCCTGTGGGGGAATCGCTAGAATTTCGGAGCCTCTCGTGTTTGTTCCTCGGGCATTTCCTACTTGTGCTCCTTGCTGCTACCACCCAGCCCGCCTCCAGGATTCAGTTATCATATCTGAGATGCCCTGGGATTCTTAGATCTGAGTGGAAAAGGAGGTGGTTCCCAATACAACAGTATTGTTCTTCACGCTTTCATTAATATTTATAACTATAATGAGTTATCTAAACTTAACTCTCAGATTAAATGGTTTGCTCACGGCTGGTCCCTTTTAAACCACAACTTCTCTGTTCTATAGTTTATCTTCCTACATCCCCCCCAACCCAGGTAACTGAAATGGAACTTGAAGTCACTTTCCCAGAAAAGGTATGTGGGCATTTTTCTGAGTCTATGCTATCTGGAAATATTTTTCTGCTGTTTTTGCCCTTGACAGGATTCACTTGGCTGAATCTGGAGTCATGACATTTTCCTTCAGAGATGCTATCTTCCGGCATCTGCTGTGACAGAAGAGAAGTCTCAAGTCTTTTGTTGTGGTTCTTTTATAGGTAACTTGTTTTCTGGCTACAGGTTTCCGAAAGAATTTTTCTAAAACTCCAAAACCAGGGGCACCTGGTTGCCTCAGCTGGTGGAGCATGCCACTCTTGATCTTGGGGTTGTAAATTTGAGCCCCACATCAGGTGTCGAGATTACTTAAAAATAGAATCTTAAAAAAACAAACAAGCCATAAATGCCAAAGCTGCCACCAGTTTTAAAAAGAAAGTGTAATAGTTATAAGCATATATCGAAGTTTTATTATAACCCTAATGCAAAGGAAAAGACCTCTTAAAATCCAATCCAAAGACTCTCAGTACGGACATTTTATTTTTTTAATTTTTAAAATTTATTTACCTGAGAGAGAGAGAGGAGACAGAGAGATCACAGAGGAAGAGGGAGAAGCAGACTCCCCACCAAGCAGAGAACCCGACACAGGACTCGATCCCAGGACCCAGAGATCACGACCTGAGCCAAAGGCAGACACTTAACCTACTGAGCCACCCAGGCGCCCCAGTATGGACATTTTGTAGGGGAAAATGGTTACACAATCATTGATAGACTAGAGACTAGATGCAGAAAGAATGTTTAGTTGAGAACAATAGATTCTTGACTGACAGTCAAGTAAGTAGGTGGAAGACTGGTTTCTGAGAACAAATCTTAATCCTATCAATTTATCAAGAAAATCACTGAAACGTTTTATCAGTAATGCTAATTTCTTCCTTGAAAAAGGTGAATTACGTTATTCGAAAAAGGTCCTATCCCTGAACAAGTTAGGGACTTTTTTTTTTTTAGAGGGGAGAAGGGAGAGGGAGAGGAGAGAGAATCTTAAGCAGACTCCATGCCGGGGCAGAGCCCAATGCGGGGCTTGATCCCATGACCCTGAGATCATGATCTGAACCAAAATCAAGAGTTGGACACTTCACCAAAAGAGCCTTCTAGGTGCCTCAGGACTTTTTTTTTTTTTTTAACACCAAGAGTCTGCATTTCTATACGGCGTCAGACAGTATATATTCTGGCTTTTGGGGGCCACATACTCTGTCATATATTCTTCTGCTTCATTCTTACCCTTTCCAACCTGGGCAGCATTGGGATGTGGGCCACAATTTACTTATCCCCATTTCTTTGTTTTTTTTTTTTTTAATTTTATTTATTTTATTTTGAGAGAAAGAAGAGTGAGAGAGTGTGAGCAGGGAAAGGGAGAGAGGCAGAGGGGGAGGGAGAGACCCTGTACATACTGTCATTCCTTCTATAAAGGACGGGGTAGGTGTGGTTGGATGGATTATGACCAGTCCTTCAGTTGTAGTTGAAAAGACAGACTGGAAGTGTCCAGATCAGAAGCCTAAAACTTGTAAGCAGGTGACTGTAGTGGCCCCAGAGAGTGGGAGAAGTCAAAACTGAAAGGAGGGAAGAGATTCCAAGAGTTTATGAGAGGCACAATCAATAGCATGATATTCCCCTAAGTCTAAGGGACAGAAGGAGAGAAATCCTAAAGAGAAGAGCTTAGGTTTCTGGTTGTGTGTGGGAAGATGGTGTCAGTCACCAGGAGGGAAAAAACAAGAGGTCTGAGGCAGCAGGGATGTGATTACAACATAACGTGTAGGCCTTACATCATGGAAAGATGTGGACTTCGGTGCTAAAGTGCAAGATTAAAATGTTCTACCACTGTTTTATTGGCAAGGACACAGAAGACAAGCTGCAGAACAGTGTTTATGTAATGAAAACACTTGTAATCAACAAATTTAAAATACAAGTTTGGAAGTCAATCCTAAAAACGGGAAAAAATCGTACCATTGCTAAAATTGGAATTTTTTTTTTAATCCTTTCTGAAACCTTCTGAAAGGTTTATAGAAATAAAGTTCTTGCCTAGCACATTTACTCTTTCTACAACAAATGATTCACAAGAATAAACCAAGCAATAGCTGGTCTCCCAGATGTACCAAGTAAACACCCACTACATAGACCTTTGATTCTCATTAATTTGCAAAAAAAGGAAAAAACCCCAGTGCAGCAGAAAACACACCAGGCAGAACCACAGGCCTTTTGTGCTTTTTTTCTCAGCTAAGGCCTCTTAGATAATGAACAGCAATGAGGGAAAATATTTAAGAACTATTCACTCTGAAGTTCTTTCATATATATATATATATATATGTGTGTGTATATATATATATATATATATATATATATATTTTTTAGAGATTTTATTTATTTGACAGAGAGAGATCACAAGTAGGCAGAGAGGCAGGCAGAGAGAGAGGGGGAAGCAGGCTCCCTGCTGAGCAGAGAGCCCGATGCGGGGCTCGATCCCAGGACCCTGAGATCATGACCTGAGCTGAAGGCAGAGGCTTTAACCCACGGAGCCACCCAGGCGCCCCTCACTCTGAAATTCTTGAGGAACACAGTACAGAAACTCATCAAGGGATTAAATGATAGCACGTCGACACACACACACACACACACACACACACACACACAGAAATGTGAAGTGAGGGAGCAGGCGTCTCTGAAGGGCATTTCGAATGAAAGTTATCAGTCTCTTGTCATCCAAATCAACCCTTCAAACGGGCATCTGTCCATCTGTTCATACGACAAACATTTGTTGAGTGCCTCCTACGGGATGAATCAGGAGCTCAGGGAAGAAACCCTGGAGAGGAGCCTAAATCAGGAAGGAGTCTCCCAGGCAGTTGGGAGAACTAGGTGAGCTCACTTAGGGAAAGAACAGGTGGAAAAGAGGCTTTATCGCTGGGCCCTGGGGCATTTGAATGGTTTAGGTATCAGGAAAATGAGGAACAGTAAGCAAAGGAGATTAGAGAAAGAAGGGAAATGAGAGGCGTCCTAGAAACCAAGAGTCTAGAATTCAGAAGAAACCCAGGTTTAGAAGCTACTGACTTAGAGCTGGTATTGAGAGCCAGGTTAAACTGCCAGATTTGAGGCAATGGTTCCCAAAGCACGGTTCGCACACTCTTGGGGGGACTCCAAGACCCTTTCAGAAGCTCTGTGAGGGCCAGGCTGCTTTATCATGATACTACGATGTCATGTGCCTCTTTCACTGGAGGACCGACATCTGTATTGACAATGCACAGCTAACAGTGAGTAAGACTGCGGTGACGTAGCAGAAATCAAGGCAGTGGCACCAAACTATACTAGTCACACCACACAGACTCAGTAAACACAGATGCCAATTTCACTTAGAAGTGCTCTCGATGGGGGCGCCTGGGTGGCTCGGCGGGTCCCGCATGGGGCTCTCTGCTCAGCGGGGAGTCTGCTTCTCCCTCTCCCTCTGCCTCTCTGTGCTCGTGCGCGCGCTCTCTCTCACTCACTCTCAAATAAATAAATAAATCTTAAAAAAAAGTGCTCTTGATGAAGCAGTAAAAATGATTCATTTTATGAAACCCGAGCCCTTGCATACATCTCTTTTTAATACCTTGTGTCAAGAACTGGGAAGCATTCGAAAAGCACTTCCGTCCCACACACAGAGGGCTGTCACCAGGAAAAGCCTGTGCTTTTTGGCCTTGCACCATCGCATTTTTAAACAGAATGCTATCTTTACTTGAAAAAACAACCAACAAACAATCTTTACTTGAAAAAACAACTTACAAACAATGATTATTCACGCTTGAGTATTTGGCAAATATTTTCTCGAAACTGGAAAATATTTTCTTGAAACTGGATGAAGTGAGCCCCCTACTTCAAGGAAAACAGCTAACAGTATTTGTTGCCAATGGTAAAATCTGAGCCTTTGAGTGAAAAATCAAAATTTTTTTTCTCCATTCCTGGGAGCTTGATAACTTCTCAATAATTGAGACTTTTTTCTGATGAGTTTGTTGGCAATATTAACGCTTGTGATTTTCTTTATATTGCATAATGAAATGTGTTAACATTTGGAAGAGCTGCATAATTCAGTGAACCATTATTTTCCAAATGAGAGATAAAGGACAAAACAAACCAAGCATGGGTAAATAGCCATTCAAACTTCAACAGAATACAATAGATTTTGATGTAACCAAGCAGGAACATATACACTTTCAGATTCCACACTGCAACTAACCTGTAAAAACTTTTACAGGGTCCTTTTGTAGTAACAAAGAAAAACAACCACACTTCTCTGGGAAGACGACTGAAAACACCTTCCCTTTTACAACTATACATTTATAGGAGACCAGATTTTCTTCATATATCTCACTCAAGCCAGCATGTGGCAAAAGGCTCAAGGCAGCAGCAGACGGGAATCCAGCTATCTTCTATTAAGCCAGATAATAATAAAAAAATCTTGCGTTTTTGCAAAAATGTAAACTAATGTCCCTCTTCTCACTAAATTTTGTTTTTTAAAAGTTATTTTTTTCCTAAGAATGTTACTTACGCTAACATATAATAAACTTACTACTGGCATTTTTAAATGTATAAATATTTAAAAACTTATTTTAATTTCTAATACAGTAAATATCAATGGGTAAATCCATAGAAAGAAAAGCTCTTCAAGGTCTTAAATTCTGAAAAGTGTAAAGCAGTCCTGAGACACTGGACTAGGGAAAAGGTGCCCGCAGAGAAGAGCAGAGGGCCGGGATACACCGACATCTACAAGCTGAGCTGAAGAGGGGTGGCCTGAAAAGGTATGAGGAGATTTCACAGAAACCAAAACAAAACAAAACAAAACAAAAGGAAAGCTGTGAAGTGCTTGCTGCTGTGTTAAGTGCTACTCAGAGGTCTGGAGAGGAAGTTATCAGTGGAAATAACACGATCACAATACCTGTAAAATTGCCAGGCCTGGCGTAACACCAGGAACCCGCTCCTTCATCTGAGAGACTTGGTTCTTCAGTCTCTCCCTGATTTGCCTAGAGGAAAAGGAAAGGTTGCAATTAACATCGAACGTTTCAAGCACAAGTAAGCCATGTGGATTATTACGTGTATTTCTCTTTTAAATTCAAAACACCTTCACTGAATAGACATTATCTGATGTAGTATGTACCATGAACTTCCCATCCATTCTCCAGGGCTCAAGCAGACATGGATCTTTTCTAACTCCTAACGACACTGACTGGGCCATGAGGTATGGGGAACTATTAGTTTAAAACATTTTAGTTATCAGAGAAAGACAATTATCATATGATCTCACTCATATGTGGAATTTAAGAAACAAGGCAGAGGATCACAGGGTAAGAGAGGGAAAAATGAAACAAGAGAAAACCAGAGAGGGAGACAAACCATAAGAGACTCTTAATCATAGGAAACAAACTGAGGGTTGCGCCAGGAGAGGGGGGTAGAAGGATGGGGTAACTGGATGATGGACAGTGGGGAGGGGATGTGTTGCAATGAGCACTGGGTATCATATGAGATTGATGAATCAGACTTGTACCCCTGAAACAAATAATACATTATATATTATTTAACTGAATTTATATTAAAAAAAAATTTTAGTTGACGGCATTCAAAATCACACAGTGAACAAATAAAAACTTGAACCAGGACTTCTGGAAGGCTGCTAATTATCTTTTCCAGCATTTCCTCTCTCCAGGTGCTATATGAAAAAATTTTGCAGGAAAGAACGAGAGCTCACACCTGCTCAACTTTCCCTGGTAAGACGACCACAGGTATCCACGTAAGGCTGAATCATAATCAATGAATCCCACTCCAAAGTCAGTATGAACTTATCAATTATATTTTAATTAGCAAAAGAATTTTCCTCACAAAAGAATTTAACACAAGGTCAAAAGTATAACCTCTCATGAAACATGAAACTTCTCAACAATACAATAGGACATCAAGTACATTAAATTACATCCGTAAGTAAATATTCAAAATAGTCTAACTTTGCCCAGTTATGATACAGTCACGAACTTGAACAGGCTCTGTCTCTGATGAAGGAGCACTTTTGTCGTTTGCCTTTCTTCATCGTAACCACCTGACATACAATTATATAAGGACTTAGTAAATATCTCTTCCCTCTTTCTAATATGGTTACTCCTGATCCAGTTCTCCACACTTTACAAACCACTGACCTAAATAGGCACAGGTGTCACAAGAAACAGATTATTTGGATTCGCCTCATCAATGGTAAGAATTGTTGAATGATACAAGTCATACTTCAGAGTTCAAAACTGTATTTCTAGCTAGTGATCTTATTTTTAAAAATCAATTGTATCAATTATCCTACACAATAATACAGTTCAAAAGAATGACTAGCCTGTTGGAGTTTCCTTCACTGGGATTTGACCTGAACAGGGGCCACAGTTCTGCTCTGACACAAGAGAATAGGAAATACTGGAGCCGCCATGTTTTCACCGGCCTGCCACTGAAACGGCCCAGCAGTCCTAGTCTTGGCTGCTTCCCCGCATGACTGGACAGAGTGCTGGGCTACTCCCGGCTGCTGAATTGGGAACAGACTATAAGGGGAACAGTGAGAATCAGGGACACAAGCAAGAAGTTATTCAAATTGCAAAGGCCTAGACACAGGTTCCCATGGGTTCTTCTTGAACCCTCCCAACCCAAACGAAATTCACTGGGCGGGGTGGGGGGTGGGGAACAACCATCTCTAGGCACAACGTGTAAGACAGTAGTAAGAAGCAGCAGCAGTAACAGCTTGATACAGGTATCCCCTGCTTTTCAACAGTTCAGGTTTCTCCACTTGACTTTTCAGAAGGACCTATGTTAGTACTTGTTTTCACTAACCCAAAGGAATCCAGGGATTTTCACTTTTTTTTTAAAGATTTTATTTATTTAAGAGAGAAAGTAAATGAGAAAGCGAGCAAGCAGGAGTGGGAGTGGGGGGGAAGGGGCAGAGGGAGAGGGAGAAGCAGATTCCCCACTGAGTAGGTAGCCCAACATGGGGCTTGATCCTGGGACTCCAGGATCATGACCTGCGCTGAAGGCAGCCACTTGACCAACTGAGCCATCCAGGCGCCCCAGAGGATTTTCACTTTTATGAAAAAAAGGAAAAAACAAAAATAGCATTCAGTGTTTGTTTTGCAGCAAGCCCTTACAGAGATACTACTCGGCTCCTTTCTGGGGAACTCAGCATCTAGGCCTTGAGCCCCTACACCTCTGAACTGTGTCTGTGAGCATCTGTGCTTTATCGATTTATTTTATTAGTTAGATGTGTCCTAAGGTATCAGAAATGCCTAAGAGAGGTTGTTTTTTGGGTCTTGGAATGCTTAAAAAATTTTCCGTATAAACTAATGGTTACCACTTCTTTGCTTTCTGCCACTTTGGTTTGTGAAAGGTTTCATAGGAACGCTGTACTTTCGAATTGTCGGGGAAACCTGTATCTGAGACTCTCAGAAATGCTGGACACCAAGGGAGGAGAGGCTTTCCTCTTCCCCAAAGATGTAGAAACGGGCTCTGGGCAGTCCTGGGGCTTTCTGTGAACCAACTGGACAATAAAACAGCAAGTGCAAAGGCCCCGAGTGGGTAAAGGAGGTCCAAGGAGAAGCAGTAACCAAATCAGGTAGACTGAGGTAGCCTGTCTTTTATTGCGTATGTGATGGGAAGCCATGAGAGGACTGAAACAGGGCTGACATGATAGGATTTAACATTTCTAAAGGATTACTCCTGGCTGAATCGGGAAGAGAAAGGTGAGAATCACGGACACAGGCAAGAAGTTATTCAAATTGCAAAAATCCAGGCCAGAGGTGATGGTGGCTTGGACTAGTGTATGGCATGCTGGCAAGAAGTGGTTGGATTCTAGATGTCTTAACATGAAGCACCGAGAAAATTCCAGGGCTTCAGATGATGCTGAGGTTGGGGATTATAAAATAGAGTTGGAAGGACTGACGACCACAAATATTTTAAGGTACTGAGCAGACTTCATACGGATACTGTGAATTTATTCACCAAATCTTATAAGGGTTCTAGAATAATGGCCATCTGAGACCTGAAGAAAGGATTCTAGAGACAACTAAAAATAATACTTTTAGGGGCGCATGGATGGCTCAGTGGGTCAAAGCCTCTGCCTTCGGCTCAGGTCATGATCTCAGGGTCCTGGGATCGAGCCCCGCATCGGGCTCTCTGCTCAGCGGGGAGCCTGCTTCCCCCCCTCTCTGCCTGCCTCTCTGCCTACTTGTGATCTCTCTCTCTCTCTAGTAAATAAATAAAATCTTTATAATAAAAAAAAGAAAACTTAAAAAAAAAAATACTTTTACCGAGCAGGTAGCAAGCTATGAGATCCTAATACTACAAGGTGGTATAGGTGGAAAATACTTCAGCCCAGTAGGTTAAGAGCAAAGAACAAAATGTTCTGTATTTTCTTTTCTTCTTCTTTTTTTTTTAAATGTATTTATTCATTTGAGAGAGTAAGAGTGTGTGTGGTGAGCAGGGGGAGAGCGAGAGGGAGAATCTCAAGCAGACTCCTTGCATGGGGCTCAGTCCCACAACCCCGAGATCATGACCTGAGCCAAAACCAAGAGTCGAAGCTTAACCATCTGAGCTACCCAGCGTGCCCCAAAATGTTCTGTGTTTTCTGTGCTATAATTTAAATGGGTCTAAGTATGCAAATTTTTTTCTAAAAAAGATCATAACTTGAGATCAGTTACACTGACTCCCTTAAACTTTTTCTAAGAAGCAGGACTGTTTTTGAAGTTTGCATTAGCAGGGATATTCTTTCAACTAGAAAGATTCGTTTAAAAGTTAACATTTAGGCCTCTTCATGAGACGTGATTAGAATAGCAATGAGACATTTAAAAATGCACATAAACCACAATCAGCAAGAATTAGACAGCTCAAAACACTAAAGTAATAGGCAGAAAGTTTTCTGCTCTAGCAAGGAAAAAAAAAACAACAACCAAGGCCTCCTTAGGCCTCCTTGGTCCCTTCAAAATTTCCCCTGCCTTGGATTTCTGGGCTGGCCACTAACTGAAGAACCTGGAAATGAAAAGTGGAATAACGAAGTGTCAAGCATGCCTGAGGCTAAGAAACTGTAGAAGACCTATGTGGAGAGAAAAGTTAATCCTTCCTTCCTCAACTACCTTTTTTTTAGGGTCAGAGAGCTGTAATGAGTTAAATGGTTGGAAACTCTTCAGTTTTTATAGTTTCTTATTTCCAGAAAGTTAAAATGCTAGAACAATTTCTGAATCACTTAAACTTCCTAAATCAACAGAAACTTCATTGAGTTGCAGATGCCTTGATTTCTAGCCATGGTCCATGAGTCACACTATCCTGGTAAAGATTCTGGGACAAAGTGAGGCAGAAATAGGCACTTGGAAAGACGCCCTTGATCCCTGAATAGTAGACCTCCGAATGCAGAGTCTACCATCCTGCATCGACATTCTCTAGAACCTAAGGGAGGATGTATCTCAATCTCAATGTAGGAGAACTCCAAACTAAAGTACCAGTGAATGTGGTGAGACAAAGTAGCAGTAAATCATTAAAGTCTCTGGTCCTGTTAGACTGATACTAGTAAAATAATCATGCCAATTAGATATAAACAGAGATGCAGTTTTAACTAAGTCACTACTGGCATCTAGTGGGTAGAGGCCAGAGATGCAACTAAATACCCTACAATGCACAGGACAGCAATGATCTAGCCTACATGTTAATGGCACTCGAGGTTGAGAAGCACTGCTATTGGCCAATAAAATGCAATGTTTGGGGTTATCTTTTTTTTCTAAGGGGTGAAAACCAAGGTAGAAATCATTTATATTTCAACCTGTCAAAATGTGTTTGAATCTCTACAGGCAAGATTCATGTGCATTACTACTGGTTTTCTCCAAGTCAACTTCTGTCACATACAGCTGTAAAAGAGCCTAATCAATAAAAGTCAAAGGTGCACATCTCTATAGAATTACATTACCCCCAAAGAATCCTAATACCTTACAGAGTCACCCAGATCTCTTTTGCCCAAAGTCTTATACAATTATTCCTGGGAAAGGCCACTACAAATTACAACTCATTCTTTAACACGATGGTTCATTTTCAAATTTTGGACATTTTACGACCGAGGAAAAAAGCATTGCTAAAACATAACCCAACAGGGACATTTCAACAGAAGCTATGGGTAGAAAGAGGAGGCAGTAAGAAATTCCTGGCTAAGAAATCTACATGATGAAAATAAAAGCTGCCTCAGTTAACAAACACTGAAATGTAGCACAAGCTTAGAGTAATTCTCAAATGATCCTCAAAGGTACACAGAGTGAGCCTTTAGTAACTGATGAGAGAAAAAGGAAGAATATTCATCTTCGGTATGTAGGGCTTTTCTAAAGGACACAAATTTCTTTTGCTTCCCTCCCCCCCCTCCAGGCGTAGATTATTGTTGTGAGATTGTCACAGTGTGGTACAACACAAATGTTTTATTTGCTTTGTTTTCATGTTGTTCATTTGTTGTTTTATTTCATTTGTCCTTAACAACTTTTATATTTTAAAAAAACATGTAGTTCCTTGTAAAATCCACTGTGATTGTGAGGCCACCTAGTGTTCCAAGAAATACATATATTTCAAATTCCTAGCTAAGTCAAATTTAAAGACTGAATTACCTTCTCTCAGAAACTGATTGTTCTCACTGCCTCCTGACATAATAGTAACAGCTACATTATATCAGTATACAGAACACTCAACTAATACCAGTACTTTCCTTCATTATGTTGAAGAATATTTAAAATAAGAATTATTATAATTAATGCAAATATATACTAAGCTTGACAGGTACCTCAAATATGTATTTGAAAGCTTAATGTGAATCTATTTTATGCCCCAACAAAAATTTATAATGTAAAATTCTTCCACCCAGTTCTCTCCAACTCTCTCAAAGGCCTAAAGACGGTAAGTTGCCTGATATTCATGACATGAAAATGGCTAAATGGTATAAAATTCTAATGAATCTTCTGATTCCCAGTGAGTGTGCAGGTCATCCATACACACAATCATAAAATAACTACTTACTGTAAGTTTCTAGATCAGGGTTTATCAGTCTCAGCACTATTGGCCTTTGGGCCAGATATTCTTTGTTGGGGGCTCCTCTGTGCATTGTAAGATGCTTGGTAGGAGCACCCCTGGGTTCTACCTCTTGATGCCACTAGCACATAGCCACTCTCCATATGACAACCAAAAATGTTTCCAGACACATCCAAATGTACCCTGGGGTGGAGAAAAGGGCAAAACTGGCCCCATTTGAGAACCACTGATCTAGAAGGAACACATGGAGCTGGGAAACTAGGTTGAACTGGTCAAGAAAGGCTTCATAAAAGGTAGGAATTTAGACGTGGATTAAAAGTGCATTAGAGAGAAAAAAAAAAAAGTGCACTAGAGAAAGGTCAGAAAGAGAAAAGCACTGCCAGAGTTCAGGTGAACACAACTAGGTGTGGTAGGATTCCTGAACAATGCGGTCCCACTTCCCTCCCCCTCACATGGGAGTGGGGGCAGCTTCTAATCTGATCCAACAAATTGGTGACATGAAGAATAGAGAGTACAGCATTGCTAAACTTTCCATCTCCTTTCAAAAAGTCAGGCATCCAGATGTGGGGGTATAATTACACGCATAAATGTGTTGGGAAGTAATCCAATTTTTAAAAATAACTCTGTATGCCCAACAAAACCTATATTTGGCCTCTAGGCTACCATGTTGTAAGCATTAGTTGGTGGCAAGAGTTATGAGACATCAGGGGATGATGGCCCCAAGTATGAGGATCTGTAAGTGAGAGCCCAACACCCAGAATTAGTCTATTAATCACGGATGTGGCCATCAGAGCTGATGATGGCCTCAAGTTCCAAGCAGGCCTCCGGATCATCATCCATGGGAATGTGGGAAGAAGGTGGCAGCCTGGGGGCCTCCATTTGGAGGGAAAGAGCAGACTAAGAGCTCTTATCTGAGAAAAGCCTCACAAAGACCTGAGCTTTCTGCTTTTAGAGAAGGCTAAAGGAAAATCTTGGGTAAAAAGGGCTTAGGACTAAAAGACTGCTTACTAAATAAACAGGGACTAGTACTTGGGCACCAAAATGAAAAATCGTTTACCATGTTAAGTCCGTGAAGATAAATTTCTTACAGGCTCCTATCTTGTGCTTAAGATAAATTTCTTAAGCACAAAAGGGTCTACAGGTTTCTTATCTACAGGACAACAGGCTCTGGCAAAACCTTTTACAGAAATACTACCTATTTCCTGGTACTCCTCAAGTGTCAGCAACTCAAAGCTGTACCTCTTCTGCCCAGGCTCTAGGGGAAGAGCTTTTCATCAAGGGGAAAAAAAAAGCTTAGCTCACAAAGCAAGGTTTGACTTGTCTCCAACCTTGACAACAACTTTCTGAAGAGCAGGTTGGAAGCCTTCCAAACAGATCAATTAGTCCATTCATCTCCTAACAGGAAGAGCCAAATCCAGTGGATACAAGCTTGCAATTCCTTTTAGCAAGCAAGTGACAAGCCCTTGGCAAGGCAGGAAAATGCCCCTGGAGTCCCTTGCCACCAGCCTTGTAACTCCTGGTCACGTTAGTCCTCTGGCCAAAGTCTCAGAAACTGCAAAATGGAGGGTGAGATGGCCCGGGTGGCTGAGGGATCTTGCCTGTGGCACCATTAGCCACTCACTCCTTCCAACTCATGGATTTACAGGGTGCCAGGTGATGCCTTATGGGAAAGTAGCAGGGGGAGCAAAGTGCAGGGCACAGGGGTGCTTGGGGCTTTCTGCACGATGGATCAGATGTCAGGGAATCCAGTCGCAACAGACAGTAGCACACGGGCTTGTTCCCAGGGCCTGACACTACACACCCTTTTAATCCTCTTCACAACCCCGGGACATAAACATGGCTATTGCCACCCCCTCAGCATGGAAGAGGAAAGTGAAGCTGACTGACTTGCCCTGGCCACACAAGGCCTTAATCTCTACCCTGCCCAGCCCCTACCAGGGTCAATGGAAGGAGAAGGAGCCTTTTCCCTCTGGGGCAGGCACCCTCCTCCATGTTGGGCCAGCCTGATAATCCTTCTTCCAGAGGATTCTTCCTGCAAATGCAGATACAATACACAGGGGACCACTCACCCCTACTCAAAGCCCCACTGTCCAAATCCCAAGCTGCCTGACGCCAACCTTCCAGACGGATGAGGACACTTATTCTTGACCATGTCCTCAGTCAGGACTTCCGTGGGTGCCATGGTCACAGCAGTCAGCTGCCAGCCCCAGACTCTGCAGGGAGAACTAGACTCCAGAGCCTGGCTGCGTGGACTATTTACAACCTCGAAGAGAGTCCCACGTGCTCCCCTGCAAGGCTCCCAGACTCAAGCCAGCCTGGGCATTCAAGGTTCCAGATAACTTCTGAAAGGCCTGCACTTTGGATCTCGCTATAGGCAAAATTTTTTATGCACAAAAGGGTCTATGGGTTTCTTATCTACAGGCCAACATAAAAAGCTTATCAACATTTAGTAGCCCTTCCCTGTGATGAGCAAATTCTGTTTTCAGAAAAGAGTTCTTCTGGCCTGGAGCTAAATGTACAGCCAGGGTTCCATTTTTATCTGTGACCAGCAGGATAAAGTCTAATTTTAAGGTTCAAGGTTATAAGCCAACTGCCCAAAATACAGCCTGAATAAATACAAACATGACTTGTTTATTCAAGAGGTACTTCCTATGTACCAATTCATTAAAACATAACTATGTGCCAGGGACTGCTCTAAATGCTTTACCAGTAATGACTCATTTAATTTCAACCACCTTATGAATTAGGTGCCATTACTTCTCCAACATACAGATGAGGAAACTAAGGCACAAAGAGGTAAACTAAGTTACCCAGGGATCCCTAGAGGGGGCAGCACTGAATCCAGCTTTGGGGTTACTGCCCACAGGGAGCTCACAGACTTACCCAACCTGCTCTGCTCAACCTACAAAAACTAACAGCACCTTCTCTCACTGGCCTGACAAGCAGCAAACCCCTGTCTCTTCACAACCAGTCTTTCCAGAAAGAAGACTTGACCAAGAAAAATGCCACCAATGGAGGGCTCCAGCGTAGCTAACAAAGAGAATGGCAGGGCAAACAAATCACACAAGATTCAGCAGGCTCCGCTCTGAAAAGAACACATAGGTAAGAACTGTAATTTCTAGCCTAAAAACCAACTCAGGGTGGTTCTTCCATCTAATTTCCACTCCTTTGAATAATCTCACCTTTTAAAAGATGTTATTTATTTATTTGACAGAGAGAGAAAGCACGTGCACAAGCAGGGGGAGCGGCAGAGGGAGAGGCAGAGGGAGAGGGAAAAGCAGGCTCCCCACTGAGCGCGGAGCATAACATGGGGCTGGATCCCAGGACTCTGGGATCATGACCTGAGCCAAAGACAGACACCCATGCCCAACCAACTGAGCCACTCAGGCATCCCCCCACCCCACCTTTGAATAATCTCTTAAAGGACACCTCTGTTAAGCCAGGGTGGGCTCTCATCACCAATGACAGTGTACTTCACTTAGCTCCTCTGCTCAGTCTGCCTCTCTGGGGCCATCACTGTTGACTGCAAGGCAGCCATTTAAAACAACCAGTGAGGTCAAAGGTCCATCGCACAAGCTGTGTTTTTGGTCAGGAACTCCCTTCCCCATAACATTGGGAGGCCCACAGCGCCACCACCTTCAAATATTTGCCCCAAAGTCACCTTTCCGATAAGTATGAGCTTAATTCCCACATTTAAAATTACAATTCCCCCACACTTCAGAATTCACTGTTCCTTTTCCTTGCTCTGGTTTTCCTTTTGACACTTCTTACCACTTCACATTTTTGTACCTATTTTATTGTCACTATCTACCCAAGAAAACACAAACTTCAGAAATAACGGATTTCGGCTATTTTGTTCACTACTAGTCTCTATGCTCCGAAGAGTGCTTGCGTACAGGAGGCATACAGATATTTGTTGAAAAAGTGAATAAATATCCAAAACTGACACAGACTTGCCTCTAACCCTCAGATCCCTCCCAACTGTCAAACTCAGACTGCAGCCTTGGAACTCCCCTTAAGGGAGAAAAGGGGTGCTCCTTCCAAAGGGAGATAATTGGGCAACTATACTTTCCACAGGGTAGAACAGGCAGAGATGGAAATCTGGAATGATGAACTCTGTCTAGTCCTGGCTCTGAGGAAGGTATAAAGGAAGAATAATGAAAATAGACCAAACTCAAGGATGGTCTTTCACAGCAGAGTAGGAAGCATGGCAGTGAAAAGAAGACTGCTGTAAAGATTAGTTTACGAAATTCCTTTCAGCAAAGTAGTAAGTGCCTGACAGAGTGAAAAACAGCATATACTGGGCAACCTCTGCCACTGACCAGCCTACTGACCTTTGGCCAAATCACACCACTTTCAGCAGCAGGATGGGATGGACTGAGTGGACTGGGTTTTGGATAAATTCTGATTGTGTAACTGATGGCCTGTCCCACTCTTTCTCCAAGTAAGAGATTTTACAGTTCAAACACTGTATTAGGGAAAAGACTGCCCAGGGCCCTTGAAGGCTTGCAAATTTATCCCTAGAGAGAACGGACAGTTGCCGGCAACCAAGAAAGCTGACCTGCAAACTTGGGAGAATAGGGGACCCCTTCCCTGGACTCCAGGATCCCTGGTTGCCATGTAAGAAGTTCACTTACCTTTCCTCTCAAGAGTGTCCCTGATCTAGTAAAAGAGGACAGGTGGGGACACCCTCCCAGAGCCTGCACATGGAGTCCAGCCTACTCAAGCTATAGGAAGTACCTTCTTGTTCAGATTCCCCCAGAGCCATAGCCTTGTAGCCTCGGCACAAGTTGCTGGGGGACTGCATGACCCCATGAGCCAAGAAGGCTGTCCCCTCTTCCAAAGCTCCCTCTTTCTGAGGAACCATGGCTAGTACCAGCTTCTGGAGTCAAGCTCTCCATGAAGATCAAGGGGCCAAGGTATGGTGGTCTTTGAGCCATTTTATTAACACATGAAAGAAAGGTCTTCTGTTAAGTACAAAGAGACCGTAGGCTGACATTGTGTTAGTAGAAACTGATGACTTTACCATAGGGCAATGTAAAAAAATAAGCCAACTCAACTCTGCGCAGGCTGGGTAGAGGGACCCTTCCAGTACCTGGAACAGTCTTTTCCAGAAAATGCTTTCAATCCTTATAACCAAATAACTTCCATACGTCAATGATGAGAACTAGATTTATATCTAAGATTTTAAATAAGTGGTTCTCAACTTTCAGGATGCATTAGAATCACAGAAATGAGCTTTTAAAAGACTTAGAGAATATTTGAACCCACTGGCTTATTGCTAGCAATTCCAATTATCAATCTGGTGTGGGCACCCAAGCATTGATATTTTTCACAAGTACCCTATGAGACCAAATTAGCAAAACTATCTTGGAAAAGACTGGCAATTTCTACTTAAACCAATCATACATATTTATCCTACTACTCTACAATTCTACTCTTACATACATAACCAACAGAAATGTGTGTATGTTCCACCAAAAGACATGTAAAAGGCAGCTCATGGGACACGTGGGTGGCTTAGTCGATTAAGCATCTGATTTCAGCTCAGGTCATGATCTTGGGGTCCTGGGATCAAGCCCTGTGATGGGCTCCCAGCTCAGCAGAGAGTCTGCTTCTCCCTCTCCCTCTCCCCTCCCCCCGCTTATGCTCTCATCAAATAAATAAAATCTTTAAAAAAAAAAAGAATGCTCATAGCAGTTACAACTTATACCACCAAAAACTAGAAACTAAATGTCCACGGATGAGTAAATAGTGGCAAATTCATGTAGTAGAATACAATACAGCAATGAGAGTAAATGAACTACAATTACATGCAATATGAAATAATCTCAGAAACACAATGTTGGGGTGCCTGGGTGGCTCAGTGGGTTAAAGCCTCTGCCTTCGGCTCAGGTCATGATCTCAGGGTCCTGGGATCGAGCCCCGCATCGGGCTCTCTACTCAGCAGGGAGCCTGCTTCCCCCTCTCTCTGCCTGCCTCTCTGCCTACTTGTGATCTCCCTGTCAAATAAATAAATAAAATCTTTAAAAAAAAAAAAAAAAAAGAAACACAATGTTAATTGAAAGAAGCCAGACACAGAAGTCTTTATACCATACAATGCCATTTATATAAAGTTCAAAGACAGGCACCATTAATCTACAGTGTTAGAAATCAGGATATTGGGACGCCTGGGTGGCTCAGTTGGTTAAGCAGCTGCCTTCGGCTCAGGTCATGATCCCGGGATCCTGGGATCGAGTCCCACATCGGGCTCCTTGCTCGGCAGGGGGTCTGCTTCTCCCTCTGCCTCTGCCTGCCACTCTGACTGTTTGTGCTTTCTCTCTCTGACAAATAAATAAATAAAATCTTCACAAAAAAAAAAAAAGAAATCAGGATATTGATTACCTTTGTGGAGGGTAGTGACTGGAGGGTATAGGAAGAAGGGCTTCTGGGGTGCCAATGCCACTTCTTGATCTGGGTGCTAGTTCCTTAGGTAAGTTCAGTTGCAAAAAATTCATTGAGTTGTATACTTGTGATAGGCACACTCATTTATGTATTCATAGTTAAAAAAAAAAAGAAATAAAAACAAAAAGCTCCCTGAGTGACTTTGAGTTCATGTTGAGAACCACTGAAATTGAGTTCAAGATAGCTATCACTGTCAAAAAGATAATGAATCAATCATCCATGTACACATTAACTTAATCATTAACACAGCTAACATGTATTGAACACTTACTATGTGCCAGGAACAATTCTAAATGCTCTTCAACAAAAAATTCATGAACTGGAGGAAATCGGAGGGGTGATGAACCATGAGAGACTGTGAACTCTGAGCAACAGACTGAGGGTTTTGAGGGATGGGGGTGGGGGGTTGGGCGAGCCTAGTGGTCCGTATTGAGGAGGGCATGTATTGAATGGAGCACTGGGTGTGGTACATGAACAATGAATCTTGTAACACTGAAAAAATAAAAGTATTTGGGGAAAAAGAAAATAATGGGGAAAAAAAATTCATGCAATTCTCCTAACAACTCAGTACCCTATTTATTTTTATTTTACATCTGAGAAAGTTTTGGTATACACAGGTTAACTAAATTACTTAAAGCCACACATCCACTAAGGAGTGAAAGATTTCTAGGTGTTTTAGATATAGACAAAATAAGACAATGCCTGCATTTGCCTTTATGGAGCAAAAAAACATATTTAACTTTCTCTCCACTCAACAAAACGTATCCATTGAGCACCTAGTCTCAGGGGCCTGCAAGGAAACAAACCTAAATTATCTCTTCAGTCTTTTTATTATTTTTTTAAAAGATTTTATTTACTTATTTGACAGAGAGAGAGAGAGAGAGACAACGAGAGAGGGGAACACAAGCAGGGGGAGGGGGAGACAGGTTTCTTGCGGAGCAGGGACCCTGGGATCATGACCTGAGCCGAAGGCAGACGCTTAACGACTGAGCCACCCAGGTGCCCCTAAAACAGTCTTTTTAAAAGGAAGACTTTATCAGAAAAAGTCACTGGTAAAGGGAGTAGGTTTGACTATAAGCAAACAAAAAGCAAAGTCAAGCAGAAACAATGTAGTTTAGCACAGCACAAGTTGAAAAGCACTCAGATGTTAAGTATTGTGATTTCTAGTCTAAATGTCTGGAGTTCCTCTTTACGAACACGAAAGATTCACTATCATTTACTGTACATCTCACCTTCTTTGTCCACCAGCTCTACCTCCCAGGAAAAATCATTTTGCCCCAGGGTGGGTTTCACCAACGACTCCCTAACACACTCAAAAACCTTTACTCACAGAGTTGGCAAGTTCACAGGGCAATTACTATTGCCAACTACAGCAATTACTAAGTAACTGGTGAGATCAAAGATCCTAAGATCAACCTCCAGGAGAGTCACACAAGATATATCCTTCCCTCTTCTACTCCAGTATTTCTCCACTAGTCACCTTCCAGACAAAAAGCAGCAGGGTGTACTTCCTGGGAGTAAGTTTGGCAATCATGTCCACCAGTTAAGCATTTAGATTTCCTGTAGAGGTAGAACAAGCAGAGGTCAAATACAACAAGGAATAGTCGCAGGACTCAAGAGCCAAACTTAAAAGTAACTCTAGGGCCTGGAGGGAGACAAGGTTTTTAGAAGAGCATGAAATTGAAGGAAAAGGAAGTTTACTAGGTTCCACTTAGCAAATGACTCAGGTGTAGTGGAAAAAGCCATGGCTGGAAGGAGTCCCTCCATCACTAAACAGCCTTATGACCTTGTCAAGTTTTTTCGCCTCATTAATCTGTCTCCTCACTTCTGAATTATAGGGTGAGGAGGTAAATCGCATTAATGAGTTCTGACTATGGCGCTTCAGACAGTCCCAACCACACTCTTCTGGCAGAAAGCCGTCAGTAGCTGCATTTTGGGGAGCCACTCGAGCCAGTTAAGAGTACTAGTCCAAAACACAACAGCCAGCGAGCCCAGGTACCAGGGAGCCCTTCTAGAAACTCGGACTGTGCCCGAGGCCCCATTCTTTGACTGCTGGGAACCGACCTCCAGGTGTGACGGGTTCAAAACTATGTCCTCCCTCCCCATCCGGCTGGCCTTACTCTTGCGCTACATGTGTCCCTCCAGCAAAAAAAAAAAAACCGGGAACGTGGGGAGGGGCAGACTATACTCAGAACCCTCGCCTGCAGCCCAACATGCCCAAATAATAATGACAGGTGCTTACGCAGAGACCACCTTCCCGTTCAGGATTTCCGCCGGTGCCATGGCCTTTATTTGTCCGCTGCCCACGATGGACACCACCAAAATTGAGGATCCACTAGCTCCACCAACGCGCAGGACAGCCCAACCCACGTGTTTAGGGACAACCCCGAGATCCTGCTTCTGCGCCTGCGCTCCTCCCACCCTCCGCCCCCGTCGATGCGCGTGCGCAGGCCGGAAAGACGGAAGGGCCTCACGTAGCGAAGAGCGAGGATTTGGACATCCGATGCAGCAGAAAGATGGAGGAACTCGGTGATGAGTGGTTGGCGGAAATGATTGGCTGGTGGAAGAAGCCGTTTCAGATTGCGTCTTCGTGTAGGGCGGGGAACTCGCTGAGGAGGGGTCGGGTTTCGATCCCAGCCCTTCGTGGGCGGGGCCCGAGGGGCAATCTCGCGGGAGAGCTGTTTCGCGCGCGCGGGAGCGAGGCTTGTCTCCTGGGCTTGCTTGGGCGTTCGGAAAGATGTCGCCCCGGGGGCTGAGGGCGCGGCTTCCTAGGGAAAGTTCTGGGCAGGCTTCCGCGCTCAGTACGGGGTAGGGCTTAGCACTGGCCCACAGGCGTGAAACCCGCAGGGCGTGAGGCGGCTTCCCTTCTGGCGTTCTTGCCCCCGGCGCTGTCAGACTGGTGTGGGATCCGCACCCCTATTCTCAGTCGGGGGTGGGTGGGTCCGGATGGCGCCCGTCACCGGTTTAAAATCTCAGGTGACGCCTGCTCGGCCAGGGTCGGAGCCAGCGCGCTGTTTTAGGCCCCTCCGAGCTGGAGCGCCGCGTGGTGCGTCGTCAGCTCAGCAACCCTTGATTTTGTGAGCTCCCCGCGCAGATCTGGGGTTGGAGAGGACGCGGGCCTTAAAACCCACGAGCCACCAGCCAAGGCAGACGCTCCCTCCCCGCAGGCGTCCGCTCTGCTCCACGAAACAAGCTGCGTTCTTACCGTGTTCACGGTACAGTCATCCCAGGATAGCTCTGAAGTAGAGTTGTACAGGGCACTTTATTTTCTTCCCCGGTATTATTGACAGAGAATTGACGTAAAGTATGCAAGTTTAAGATGTACAATGTGATGATTTGCTACACATTATGAAATAATTACAATAAGGTTAGTTAACATCTCCATTCTCTCACATGATTACAAGAGCTTTGTGTGTGGCGATAACATTTAAGAACCACTCTCTTAACTATTGTTAGTCACCATGCTAAACATTAGATCTCCAGAATTTATTCATCTAATACCTGGAAGTTTATACCCTTTAACCAACATCCCTACTCCCTGGCAATCACCATTCTATGTATATGAAGTGGGCTTTTTTAGATTCCACATATAGATATCTTACAGTATTTATCTTTCTCTTACTTCACTTAGCATGTGACCTCAAGGTCCATGTTATCCTAAAAGGCAGGATTTCCTTTTTTATATTTGAATAATCTTGTGGGTGGGTGGGTAGGATTGTGTATCACATTCTTTATCCAGTCTTCCTTCCACCATACAGGTTGTTTACATATATTGGCTACTGTAAATAATGAGGGTATAGATATCTCTTTGAGATAGCGATTTTGTTCAGGTCACTTTGGATTCGACCGAATAACAGTTTCTTTTATAAACCATTTTTTGGGGTGCCATGTTTCACTAATGGAAGAGCTCATCTTTTGAACTGTATTCTTTTAGGGGTTTGGGGGGGACTTTTGGTAGGTGCTTTTGCTTTATTTATAAATTCTGAGGATATTTTACAGTGGCCTCATGTATGGAATTAGAGAATTTCTTTTCTGAGAATTTTTGATTTTTGAGAAAATTAGAGAATTTTCTTTTTTTGCTTTATTAACAGTTTTATTGAGATAATTTATATGCCATAAAATTCACCTAATTTAAGTGTACAGCTGAATGATTTTTAGTATATTTACAGACTTGTACAACCATCACCATAGTAGAATTAAAGAATTTTTGGTGAATTTTTTTCTGGTAATTTGCAGAAGTGGACATACTAGAAACACAACTTAAGCAACTAATCTTCGATAAAACAGGAAAGAATATCCAATGGAAAAAAGACAATCTCTTCAATAAATGGTGTTGGGAAAATTGGACAGCCACATGCAGGAGAATGAGACTGGGCCATTTCCTTGTACCATACACATAGACTCGAAATGGATGGAAGACCTAAATGTGAGACAGGAATCCATTAAAATCCTAGAGAACACAGGCAGCAACCTCAATGACCTCGGCTGTAGCAACTTCCTGCTAGACACTTCTCCAAAGACAAGGGAAACAAAGACAAAATGAACTATTGGGACTTCATCAAGATAAAAAGATTTTGCACAGCAAAGGAAACAGTCAACTAAACCAAAAGACAACGGACAGAATGGGAGAAGATAATTGCATATGACATATCAGATAAAGGGCTAGTATCCAAGATCTATAAAGAACTTATCAAACTCAACACCCAAAGAACAAATAATCCAATCAAGAAATG
>CM052896.1:94852044-94888637 GCA_028534135.1 Potos flavus | reverse complement strand
ACTCTGGAAAACAATATGGAGTTTCCTCAAAAAGGTAAAAATAGAGCTACCCTGTGACCCAGCAACTGCACTACTGGGTATTTACCCCAAAGATACAAATGTGATCCAAAGGGGCACCTGTACCCCAATGTTTATAGCAGCAATGTCCATAATAGTCAAATTATGGAAAAAGCTTAGATGTCCATCGACATATGAATGGATAAAGAAGATGTGGTATATATATACAATGGAATACTACTCAGCCATCAAAAAATTGAAATCTTGCTATTTTCAACAATGTAGATGAAACTAGAAGGCATTATGTGAAGCGAAATAAGTCAATCAGAGAAAGACAATTATATGATCTCACTCATATGTGGAATTTAAGAAACAAAGGACTTAGGGGAAGGGAGGAAAAAATAAAACAAGATGAAATCAGAGAGACAAACTATAAGAGACTCTTAATCATGGGAAACAAGCTGAGGGTTGCTGGAGGGGAGGAAGGTAGAGGGATGGGGTAACTGGGTGATGGACATTAAGGAAGGCACATGATGTAACGAGCACTGGGTATTATTAAGACTAATGAATCATTGACCTCTACCTCTAAAACCAATAATATATTATATGTTAATTAATCAAATTTAAATTTTTAAAAATTACAAAAATACATGAAATAGTGATGTAACATAACTTAATATGAGGACCTCTGAACACATACCCTTATATTGTGTTTGACCAGAACAAGTAAAATTAGGAGAAACATTGAATCAAGTGTTCCTGGTAAATTGCAGGTAGTGAAACTTCTGTGGCTTAAAGTATCAAATAATATTGACTATTTAAGCTGTCTTGTTTGCTAAGGAAGATGGGAAAACCCCAATTTACAGGTGGAGAAATAGACTGAAGGATACCTTGCCCAAGCTGTACAGCTGTACCTGGGATAGGCTCCACACCTTCCTTCATCTCTAAATATATTGCCTTTACCAGCTCAACAGCCTGGTTTTCAATAGTAATAATGTCTTTGTATGACCTGTATAATTTATTCACTCATTGAGCAAATAGTTACTGAGTGGCTGCTGTGCTAACAACAAAAATTACTGCTCAAGGTGCTAGAGATACCATAGCAAACCAACAAAGTTCCTGCCCCCAGCTAATATCAATGATCAATTAAATAAATAATATAATTTTAGATGTTGAGACATGTCATTTTTTAAAAATAGGCAAGCTGAGAGGATGGGTAATGGTAAGAGGCAGGAGAGTACTGGTGAGAAAGGCTTCTCTGGGGAATCTGACTTGAGCAGAAACCTAAATGAAAAGAGGAAGTTGGGGCGTAAGAGAATGAAAGAAAGGCTTTGACTTGAGCAACTGGGAAAGTGGAGTTGTCATTTATTGAGTTGAAATAACACTGTGGCAGAAGCAGATTTTGAGTTTTAATTCAGTTTTAGATGTTTTCAGATGCCTCTCAAACATCCAAATGGAAATTGATATTTAAGTCCATGAGATTAGGTAAGAGCCCATGAAGGGTATGGGTGTAGGTAGAGGACCAAGGACTGATCCCTGGGGCACTTTGGTGTTTAGAATTCAAGGAGATGAGGAGGACCCTGGGGGGCAAATTGAAAAGCAGAGTCCAGTGTGTTACGAGGAAAACCACAAAAGCATACAACTTTAAAAGACAGGTAAAGAAAGTGTTTTATGGGAAAAGGGGTAATTCAAATATATTGCAGATAGGTCAAATCGGGTAAAGATTGATAATCGTTTCACAGAGAATAGAAAGAATATTTTTATTCAAATGATCTTATTGGCAGTTGCTAAAAAAAACTATATCCTTTTTGCAGAAGCTCCATTTTTTATAACCTTATTGAGGGTAATTTGATAATATCTATCAGAAACTTAAATGTATCCTTTCTTCTTTTTCTTTTTTTTAAGTAGGCTCCACACCTAGCACAGAGCCCAATGTGGGGATTGAACTCACCACTCTGAGATCAAGACTTAAGCTGAGATCAAGAGTCAGACACTCAACCAACTGAGTCACCCAGGTATACCAAATATATGCTTTCTTTGACCTTCTAATTCTGCTTTTAGGAATATATCCTAGAGTAATATTTACACTTATACGCAAAGATATATGTACCAAAGTGTTCCTCACAGTGTTGATTTCAATAGTAAAAAAAATCTCCATCAGGATGGATATAGTTGTAGAAGTAATAGATGTGTAGGGATGTATAAGATAGCTTTCACACATTGTTAAGTGATAAAAGCAGGTTAAGATAAAATGTATAATATGATTTAATTTATGTTAATACACGTAAAGCAGGCTTTCTTTGACTACATTATCAAAAGTTGCCTGCTTATTTACCTCATAACTGTCATATTAAACTAATTTATTCACAACACTTATAACTTTGTAAAATGATTTTATTTATATACTTGTTCACTTTTTCCGCCAGAATATAAGCTTTGTAATACATTTCCTGTCAGTTCATCCCCTGCTGCTCGGGGATATAATTTTTAGAATCTTTTTTATTTTTTATTTTTTTTAAATTTTTAAAAGATTTTATTCATTTATTTGACAGAGAGACACAGTGAACAGCAAGAGAGGGAACACAAGCAGGGGGAGTGGGAGAGGGAGAAGCAGGTTCCCCGCTGAGCAAGGAGTCCGATGCGGGACTCCATCCCAGGACCCTGGGATCATGACCTGAGCTGAAGGCAACCGCTTAATGGCTGAGCAACCCAGGTGCCCCTAGAATATTTTTTAAGGGGAAAAAAAGAATATTTACTTTCCTAGTTTAGTTATTAAGTATTACTCTCATTCCAATGAATATCACTTCTTGCTGCCTCATTCTTATCATTTATAAATGAAGATAGTGGAGGGGACACCTGGGTGGCTCATTCAGTTAAGTGTCTGCCTTCAGCTCAGGTCATGATCCCAGGATCCTGGGATGGAGCCCCACATCAGGCTCCTTGTTCAGCGGGGAGCTTCTTCTCCCTCTTCCTCTGCCTGCTTCTCCCTCTGCCTGCTGCTCCCCCTGCTCCTGTTGCCTCTCTTTCTCTCTCTCTCTCTCGGACAAATAAATAAAATATTAAAAAATATATAAATGAAGATAGTCATTCTCAACCCTAAAGTCACGTTAAAATTACCTGTGTAGCTTTAAAGAGAAAAGATTATGCATAGCTTCCAGTGTAGACCAATCTCAAGTCAGAACTTGGGGTGGAATCAGGGTATTGGTATTTTTTAAGTTTTCTTTGAGATTCTAATGTCCAGAGTTGAGAACCACTAGATTAGATGATATATGAAGTATAATCCTAAGGATTCTGGTATCAAGAATACGTAATAAGGACACACTTTCCCTAGAGTAAAAGTATTTCCCAAGAATTAGAATATCAGTGTTTCAGACAAATCATCTTTTGCTTTAGGAATAGCAGATTGAACCAGTCATTTTCTCCTCTCAAAGTACTTCTCTCTTGGGGCGCCTGGGTGGCTCAGTGGGTTAAAGACTCTGCCTTCGGCTCAGGTCATGATCTCAGGGTCCTGGGATCAAGCCCCGCATCGGGCTCTCTGCTCAGCGGGGAGCCTGCTTCCCCCTCTCTCTGCCTGCCTCTCTGCCTACTTGTGATCTCTTTCTCTCTGTCAAATAAATAAATAAAATCTTAAAAAAAAAAAAAAAGTACTTCTCTCTTGAAGAGGTGTAGGTATTGGAGACAAAAATTTAACCTATTTCAAGAAATTCGTAAAGGAGAGACCCCAAATTTCACATTTACTGGAAGGTTTACTTTCAGTGAGATCACTTTCTTAAGAGTTAAGTTTACTAATGCTGGATGAAAACCGCTTTAGGTTTTCACTTCATTAGTTAGGGAAATAACCATAGGCCTTACTGCATTGCTTCAGGAAGACCTTTCCTCCCTTGGACCTCTGTGATGCGTTTACCTAGAAACAGCTTCTTTGATGTGCAAACATTCTACTGGCAAATTGTGCAAGGCCGCCACTCCTACTAGACAATTCAGGTTTCTTCTGGGAAGTGAACTTTGATTTGGAATTTTCTCTTGTGCCCGATATGGTAAAAATTTATGGTTTTTGCTTTCTGAAGCATAGTGAAGTATAGCATACTATACCTTTCTAATTTGAAGTATCAATAAATCTTATAAGCACATAGAAAAAATAGAAGTCATGTGCAAACCTACCACCACAGAATAATTATGTCATATTGCTGCATTTTATTTACTTTAGTCTCCTAATACATTTTTATTACATAAAGTTAATTTGGGAAAACAGTTCTATTATCCATAGAAGTTAACTTTGTATTAATGTATTTCTTTTCCTGTAGGGTCCTTTAGTTGTTTAATGTGTATTTTTTGTGCCTAATATGGGATGATAGAAATAAACCAGGAATAGATTCTGCTCTTAGGTACCTTTAATGTAGTAGGAGAGATAAGATTTTTACTAATACAATATTGAATGAGATAACAGTTGAAAAATAGATCATACCCTACAAGACTTGGAGAAAGAGGAAGATTACCCTCACCTTGCTGGAATCAAGGAAAGAGGTAGTGTTTGAACTGATATTGAAAGATTTATATGTTTGTGCTTTTAGAGATATAGTTTGGCCCACATAATAGCCTGTTTTTTAGAGACAATATGAGTGAAACTCATTAAGTAATTTTGTTTTTAATAGAGCAGAAGATTCATAAAATGGTAAGGAAATAAAAGTAAAGAATAGAATTCTTAAGAAGTCTTTTATCTCCATTATCATTCCAGGACCGAGGAGCAGTTTATTGTCCCTTTTCATTCACCAAAACTTAAGTTGTTTTTTTGATTTTCTTCTTTTTTCTTAGGAAAGGAATTAATGCAGTAATGATTTTAGGTATTAAATAATGAAAATGAGGAAAAGATTAAAGTCTCATTAGAGATATTTACAGTCTATTTATTTATTTATTTATGAAGACTTTATTTTTAAGTAATCGCTACACCCAATGTGGGGCTCAAACTCACAACCCCGAGATCCTCATATGCTCTACCGACTGAGCCAGCTAGGCACCCCAGATATATTTGTTCTTCAATAATTACCTTTCATGGGGCGCCTGGGTGGCTCAGTGGGTTAAAGCCTCTGCCTTCAGCTCAGGTCATGGTCTCAGCGTCCTAGGATCGAGCCCCGCATCGGGCTCTCTGCTTGGCGGGGAGTCTGCTTCCCCCTCTCTCTCTGCTTGCCTCTTTGCCTACTTGTGATCTCTCTCTCTGTCAAATAAATAAATAAAATCTTAAAAAAAAAAAAGATTAAAAAAATAATAATTGCCTTTCATATCAGTAAAATGAAGTAATACAGGAATTCCAAAATGTATTTCAGAGTTAGTGAATAAAATCAGGCCTTCATGCTTTCTGTTCCATGTTATTCAAATCACACCATCTTAATTTTTTTTCTCTATGAAAATTTCTGTATTCTGAGAAGATTCAATTTTCTGGAAGATACTAACTAGCAAGGGAAACACATCCCCTACCTAACATGCAGCCCCTCTAGCCCCCAGTTTCTAAATATGCTTTCTCCTTCTCCTCCCCCATACATCCCCTGATCTTAAAAAAGAAATCTCCATTTTTTTGTGTTTTTTCTGTTGCCTAATAAACACATGGAAGATGGCTTTCCTCTTTTTCTTTAACTTTAGAAAAGAAAGATAATATATGAAATTGAACTGGGTAGGAAATACGGATTTAAGTCAGTACTGAAGTTCTTGGGAAACTGAATTTATAAAAATCATGGTGTATAGTTACATTTTGCATTCCTCTGAGCAGAAAGAACACTACAAGAGCTATCAGATGCTACATAATTAACTCATGTTAGACTTTTTATCTTTTGGCTGAATCTCAAGGGTAGTTAGGGTTCCTGATAGAGAAATTGAAAATGAAGGATATTTGCAAGTCAGGTGTGCATAAATATGATTAATAAGTAGCATTTAAGTATGATATGAGTACATATATATACATTAGCAGGCTGTTTCAATCAAGTTACAATTTAAACAGTGGTTTGATACTATCTTTAGAAACTAGATCTGCCTTGTCTCCAAGCAACAGGTTCAGCAGGCAGCTCCTTCTGAAGTCTGACTAAGCTGTGAGGATCTGAGGTTGGAACCTTCCTGACGACATTGCTATTGATGCTGGGCATACCTCAGCATCAATTCCTGACTGCTCTATGCAGACTCTTCTTGGAAGCACCTTGAATCACCATTACTAGATCTGCTTCATGCTTCTTTTATCTCCAGCATATCAGGCCCTCTCCAGTTTTTAAACCACTCAGACACAGAAAGGCACCTGGCTGGTTTGGTTGGTAGAACATGCGACTCTTGATCTCAGGGTCATGAGTTCTAGCCCCACGTTGGGTGTAGAAATTACTTAAAAATAAAATCTTAAAAAAAGAGAGAGATAAAACTTCACTGATAACAGTTGAAGACTGTTCTGTAACTTTTGGTCCCACCCCCAGTTTTTGGGATGGATGATATAAAAAATTTAATAAGTAGGATCATACATTAACCAGTAAGAATCTTTGCTATTTCTAGCACTGGGGCAGGCCCTGGAGTCATTGCTGTTGAGCATTAGGTATCTTGGTTACTAGAATGAAGGGGGGTAAGTGCACCCCCATTGATTTTTTTATTCCATTTTTTCCTTTGACTGTTTTGTAACTTTTGGTCCCACCTCCAGTTTTTGGGATGGATGATATAAAAATTTAATAAGTAGGATCAGACATTAACCAGTAAGAATCTTTGCCATTCCTAGCACTGGGGCAGGCCCTGGAGTCCCTGCTGTTGAGCATTAGGTATCTTGGTTACTAGGCTGAAGGGGGGTGAGTGCACCCCCATTGGTTTTTTTTATTCCATTTTTTCCTTTTCTACTAGTTTAGAAGTTCTGTGCTATATGACTCCTGTTTTAGTAATTATATTAGCTATTTTAACATGAATAATTAACAATGTTAACTGAAATTTTTGTGTTACTCCTGAGAAATCTGAAGATTTTATAGTGCTTTAAACTGTGTTTCTCCTGTCAACGTATATGCATTTTTTGTCCTGTATTGGTTCTCTTCTTTATTTTCAACTCCATAAATCGTATTTTTTAAAATTAATGCTTGGTTAAATATACCCACATATTTACTATTATTTTTTGTCCACTATCCTTGCTTGTATTTCAGACTTTGTAAGTTAATTTTCTATGTGAAATCTATCCTTTAGAATTTTCTTAAATGAAGGCATATTGGTAAATTCAGTTTTTGTTTGCCAAAAGGTCTTTATGCTACCCCATATTAAAACATAATTTCATTCAGTATAAAATTTTAGCTGCCAGTTATAATATATCCTTGAAGAAACATTACTATTTTATGCACTATTACAAAGTTTAAAAATGTTGCCAGCTAACTTATCCGTAATATGAAGTGATACCAACTTTAAGATGCACCCCAGTTAAGGGCACCTGAGTGGCTCAGTTGGTTATGCATCTGACTTGTGATTTTGGCTCAGGTCATGATCTCAGGGTCGTGTGATTGAGCCCTGTGTTGAGCTCCATGCTTAGCAAGGACTCTGCTTGGGGATTCTTTCTCTCCCTCTGCCCCTCCTCCCTTTCCCCCTCTCTCAAATAAATAAATAAATCCTTTAAAAAAAAGTTGCATCCCAGTTGCAGAGGTGTGAAAACTTGTGTCTCAGAATTAGTGACAGATGATATATTTTTCTTAGTGCATTACAGCTATCATTTTGCTGTTTTCTAGCTTCTGTGTTATTGAGAAGTAACTCGCCAGTCCAACAGCTATTTCTTTGTAATCATCTGTCCTTTCTATTATCTGCTTTTTAGATATTTCTTTGCTATTCTGCAATTTCATTATGAGTGCGTAGGAAAGGAATTCTTTTTATTTACTCTTCTTGGGATTTGCTAGACCACTTTATTTGATATCTTTCAACAATTCTGTAAAATTCTCAGGCATTATGTCTTTAAATATTGCCTCTTCCCATTCTCTACGTTATAAATTTCCTGGACTCCATATAGACATCTGATAGACCACCTCATGTTGTTCTCTGTGTCTTCAAACTCTCTCTTACATTTACCACTTATTTTTTCCTATATGCTATCCTCTTGATAATTACTTCATGTAAATTCATTCATTCTTCAGCTAAGTCTAATCTGCTTTTTAACATATCCATTCAATTTTTGAATTAAAATTATTATACTTTTCATTTCTAGAAATATTGTTTGTTTTTTCCAACATCTTTATTCTTTGTGGTCTTATGACTTATTTATATTTTCAAAATTCTTTTATTTTTTAAATTTTTTATTAAAGATTTTTAAAATTTATCTTATTTCATATTAATATTATTAATATTTCTTCTTCTTCTTCTTTTTTTTAGAGAGAGTGTGCAAGCAGGGGAAGTGAGGGGCAGAAGGAGAGGGAGAGAAAGAATCTTATGTAGGCTCCACACTCAGCACAGAGCCCAACACAGGGCTCAATCTCATGACTCTAAGATCATAACCTGAGCCGAAATCAAGAGTTGGATGCCTCACTGACTGAGCCACTCAGGCACCCCAAAGATTTTATTTTTAAGTAATCTCTACACCCAACCTGAGGCTTGAACTCACAATGTCAAGATCAAGAGTTGCACTCTCCACCTACGGAGCCAGCCAGGCACCTCTCTTTTATTTCTTTAAATAGTTAAACATAGTTATTTTGTATTCTCTTGTACAGTTCTATTCCCTATTATCTTGGTAAGCATAAAATTCTAAAACCTGATAACTTTAGAAAAATACATTTTGTTCCTTAAGTACATTAAGCACCATGTGATACATTTATACACTTTTTAGAAATTTATGTTAATACGTTTTTCTTAGTTTTATTTGAGTCATATAAACGTTGTTCTTAACCAAAGTTAATACTAATTACAATTACACTTTGCACACCCTTTTGACAATAGGAGGAGATATTGTATTACAGGTAAATAATGCCCTGATCTTTACTTTCAATATAGATATGGAAGAAACACAAAATTGTTGATTTACTAAAATCGGATTTTAAAAAATTAATTTGTGTAATAATATAATGCATCAGAATTGATTTGTAAACAAAAATAAAACAAATACTGGTTTATCTTTCATCAGTGGCCTTCTAATATTTCAAGTTTCTGTAAAGATTTTATTGGATGTAAGTTAAAATTTTCCCAGATATCTTATATGTGTTTTCTTGATTCCTATACTCTTAGAAATTATATTTATTTAGATGTGATTTATTTAAGGTGTTATAAATTATCAGGTAGCAGTTTTTAAAAAAAAGTAAAGTAGTCTTTTAGGTCAACATATTACTTGTTATTTTCCTGAGATCCATTGCATTGGTTACCATAGCACCTCAAAATAAATATTTTAAAGTTGTATTCGGCTTAAAGCTACTTATTTGAGCTTGTGTGGGTTAGAACATTGTTGGTTTTGATCAATAGGGTACATCTTTAGTTAATTAATTTGTAATTTCTCTTTGTAGGCTTGTTTTGATCAACCTGTTTTGGTTCCCACCAAAAACCCAATGATGTACAACAAAAGGGCAGCTGATCCAGGCCATCCTGAACTTACTGGTTTGTTGGTGAAAAACAAGAATCTTTTAGCTGAGGTATACGGATTATCTGAAAATAAAATGCCAAGGGAAATTATATCCTCTGTAAAAGTAGGAAGATAAACATTCTGATAAGGGGCTCAAAGTATTATCTTAACTCAGTTTTGCTTTTTTCTCAATATTGAATTGTCTTATCACTGAAGAGCACTAATTTAGACCCAAATCTGTCTTTTGCTAGTTAAATTCTCTTGAAGATCACACGTAGTTAAGTGCTTTTGAGTTGACTGCTCAATGCTATATTGTTAAAATAGTGTTCAGGACCTGCCATGCTCAAAATTTAGTAAAAATAATCAATTATATGTTTTAAGCATTTTTTAATGGAGAGGTTGATTTCCTATTTAAAACGTAGCACCAAATGTCAAATATCGACTAGTCTTATAAAATACTTGATGAAACAGGGCGTGTGGGTGGCTCAGTCTGTTAAGCATCCTCCTTCGGCTCAGGTAATGATCTGGAGGTGCTGGGATTGAGCCCCACATCGGGCTCCTTGCTCAGTGGGAAGTGTGCTTCTCCCTCTCCCTCTGCCTGCTGCTTCTCCTCTTCCTCTTCCTCCCAGATTTATTGCCATATAATTGCCATATAACATTAAGTTTGAGATGTACAATGTGATGTTTTGATATACATATATTTTGCTAAATAATGACCACAATAATGTTAATTAATACTTCCATCATCTCACATAATGACTGTGTGTGTGTGTGTGTGTGTGTGTGTGTGGTGAGAAGGTTGATTTCTTCTGAGACCTCTTTTCTTGGCTTATAAATGGCCATCTATTCTCCGTGTCTATATATATGTAGATAAAAACATATTTCTTTCAATTTTATTTATTCTAATATTTTCCCTCCTTTAGCATAGAGGTAAATAAGCTTAAATTTGAATGGGGTTTTTATAAATTCAATCCATTTTATAATACTGGAAAGATTTCTTAATTTGTCTTTTTTTTTTTTCCCTAGAAAAATGTAATCCCAATACCTGAAAACTGAAGCAGTTTTAGTATGGGTAGCATCATTCTTCTTGTCCACAGTATAACTTCCTACTAAGTTTGGGATTTTTGATCATTCAGATTTGGATTAGATTAAGGTTTATGTCTATGCTTAATTCATAAAGAAGCCTTTTAAACCAAATTGTCAAAAAAGATCACAACCTTGCTAAAAATAGCTTAAATGTAATCTATTTTTAAGAATTTTGAAGTACTTTTTATTTATTTTTTATTTTTTAAAAGGATTTTATTTATTTATTTGAGAGAGAGAAAGAGAGAGCATGAGCAAGGAGGAGAGGCAGAGGGAGAGGGAGGAGCAGACTCCCTGCTCAGCAGGGAGCCTGATGCCAGTCTCATCCCAGGACCTGGAGATCATGACCTGAGCCAAAGGCAGATGCTTAACTGACTGAGCCACCCAGTCACCCTCAAAGTACTTTTTAAAAGTATTTCTTTACATATATATATAGATCATTTGGTAACTATAAATATTTTTAATCTATTTCTCAAAGGAGATATATAAAAGGCTCTACGAGATCTCATTTTGACTTCATTTTAGATGGTATATATATTAATAAAAGAATCTAGTGATTTCAACAATACCTTCAGCATGAGTCATCTTTCTCTTTTCCAATAACCTATTATTTAATCCCACAGGAACACAGTTGTCTTGATAAGGCAGTTTTTCTGTTCACTGCATGAATTTAAAGTTTTTTGTTATAATCAACTTTACTTCTTTGTGGGACATATAAAAATAATTACCGTGTGTTTCTGCCCAATAATGAAGAAACAGGTGCAGGAGGGATTATATTTAAGAAAAGCTAGATATGGACGTGGTAAATATTCAAGTGTTCAGTTGGTGATTGTGTTGTCTAGTTTAGGCACTATGATGTTGATCTAAAACTCTTGCATAGTGCTGGTTAGGCTGCTGTAGGAATAAATAGGAGTTAAACAACTTGTAAAAAATGTTACTGATAATACGTATAATAAGGCCTGGTATGTTAAACTTAAAATAAATTTAAAGCATTTTGCCAGTATTTTTAGTGTGATTATTCATGGAAATTTTTTGCAATGTGACTGTGTTTATGCAGATAAGATTTTTTTTTCTTTCCTTAATGTAGTAATAAGGCAAATAGTAGAAACCTGGTAGATGCAGCCAGCTCTGGAGGGGGGGAAATGGAGGCAATGCCAGTTTTGCTGCTAAAGAAAAATATATCAGAACTGATTGTTATTAATTTTACTTGCAATTTTTATTAAGATAATTGAAGAAGCACATGCAGTTTTAAGAAATAATACAGAGAGGGGCACCTCAGTGGCTCAGTCGGTTAGGCGTCTGCTTTCGGCTTGGGTCATGATCCCAGGGTTGGGCTCTCTGCTCAGTGGGGAGCCTGCTTCTCCTTCTCCCTCTGCCTGCCGCTCTGTCTACTTGTGCTATCTTTCTCTGTCAAATAAATAAATAAAACCTTTAAAAAAATAGAAATAATACAGAGAGATCCTTTATACACTTTGCCGAGTTTATCCCATAGTCAATTTTGCAAAATATAACAGCCTGAATATTGACATTGATGTAACACATCTACCAGTCCACCAATCTTATTCAGATTTCCCCAGTTTTACTTTTATTCATTTGTGTGTTTGTGTGTATAAAGTTCTAAACAGTCAAAATACTGAACAGTTTAAACACCACAAAGATCTTTCCTGTTGCCATTTCATATCCACACCCACTTCCTTCCTACCCACAACCCCTGGTAACCACTAATCTTTCCTTCATTCTAAAGTGTTGTTATTTCAAAAGTGTTTTATACTCAAAAGCTAAACATAAGTTATCATATGACTTTTAAAAGAAGAGTGATATTATATGATCTGAAGTGACAACTAAGGGTAGAATAGATATCCTTTGCTTGTGTTCTTAGAACAATCTGTTCATACCACTATTATTTTACCTGTTAAGGTATATTCTAATTATTTGTTTTATAATTGGTCTCCCTGATGAGGCGGGAAATTTTTGAGCGTTCTTAACTTTCTCCTGGCACATACCTGGAACATAGAAAATTCTGAAGCCTTGTTGGTCAAATAAAGAATGGCTTAGAGAGGTGCTAGCTGGGAAGCAGGAAGATCAAGTAGGAGGTCTTGTAACAAACAGTGCATGAGATAGACAATGGGGCCCTAACACAAAACAAGGCAGCAAGGCAGCAGGCATGGGAAGAGAGGGATAGATATGAGAGACAGAGGTAAAATGAACAGATCTAGTAACTTGAGGGGAGGATTTCAAAAAAGGATTAAAAAATGACTCTGATCTAATTAATCAATATGTTTTTACAGAAATATAAATGAATTTTGAACTTTCCATTTTTAAAACATTTGATCTTATTATTAAACAGTCTTTTCTAAATGGATTTTTTCATAGAATACTTAGCCCATTATATTAAGTAAATAAATTTATGATTAAATAAATAGGTTTTAAAACAGGCTCTGATCTGCAATACACAGACATAGGGATAAAGCAAATCATATTTTGGTAACAATTAGAAACTGACAAATGATTACCTGGGGAAAGGAGTGGACGTGCTCAAAAAACGCTACAGGGACCCATGACTGGCATAGTCAGTAAGAGTATGCAGCTCTTAATCTCAGGGTCATGAGTTCAAGCCCTACATTGGGTGTGGGTCCTAGTTAAAAGAAAAAATGCTACAAAAGAGTGGCTCCTTTGTAATAGCTAACACAGGTGTAAAAAGTTTTACTTGTATGAAAAGTAGGAAGGGGGGGAAACCTGATCCTAGATTTTATATAGCACAAATCAGAAAAATTTAAACCAAACCATTTCATTATCAACGAGTGATGGTGAATTCTCTTAACTAATCACTCCTTTTCTCTAGGGAGAATTTATTAAATTTATTACTTCACTAGTGATTGTATTTTATTCTAAGAAATTTTAGTTTAGTGTTACTGTAATTTTTTTTTTTAGAATTCCTTTCCTCACTACTTCAGACTGCAAAACTGATTCCTATTCAGAATTTTGTCAGAATGTCCTAAAAACCCAACTTCATATTATAAGCCATGTTCCTCTATGGTAGGAAGGCTGTAATATCCTTTGAGAATTGCTTAAGGGTCAAGACTATAGAGCAGCTTTTAATAATGCATATTTTGGGGGAAATGGATTGGTATTTTAAAAAGAAGTTTGGTCTGTGCAAAAATGGAGTTAAAAAGCAGTCTAAATGATGAAATCAATGCAACCCTGGAGACTGTGGGGCTGGCCATGAAGTGTTCATTCAATTCCAGACTCTTCTTCACCATGGGAAGCTTTACAAAATGTAAGATGCATTCAAAAAACCCATGCATTCACTTACATCTTCTGTGGTCATTTAAAGAACTCCTCCCCCACCAATATAGAATTTGTTACATGCAGTTTAGCACAGTTCCTTAATATCAGCACAAGGAATGCCTCCATGCAAGAGAAAAAGAACCACCAAAGAAAACTGGAAAGAGGTAATCAGGGAGGGAGAGAAAAAGGAATTTCATGAATGCCAAGGATGGTCATGGATTCACTGCAGAAAGCACAAACCACCTTGAGTATTTCAAACCGAAAATGATTTAATGCAGAGAATTATGTACACAAAGTGATTGGAAGGTCTGGGTGTGGGAGCTGGGGCCAGACTGGATGAATGAGCTCAAGGACACATACTGTGGATGAGAGCCTGAGGTCAGGAAGTTGTGCTAATGCTGCTGAGCCTTTATTTTATTTACTTATTTTTATTTTTTAAAGATTTTATTTATTCATTTGAGAGAGAGAGACAGAGAGGATGAACAGGGGTAGGGGCAGAGGGGAAGCAGACTCCCCACTGAGCCGGGAGCCTGACCCAGGCCAGCCCCAGGACCCTGAGATCACCACCCCAGCCAAGACCATAGCTGAAGTCAGATACCTTAACCCACTCAGGTTAAGGCATCTGGCTAAGCCAGCACCCTCCTGCTGAGCCTTTACTGCACAGGCACAGCTGCTTCTCAACCTCCACGAAGCTATTAACTAAGTAATGCGATGTTTTTCTCTGGCTCCCTCCCTGACCTTGCTTACCAGCAGAATTATTTCATGGGAATGTATCTCTTTGGTGCAGCTCAATGTACACATAGCATGGCTCTCAAAGTGTAGTTGCCCGGACCAGCAAAATGAACGTCACCTGGGATCTTGGTAGATATACAAATTCTCCAACCCCATGCCAAACTAGGAACTCTGGATGTAGGCCTATCAATCTGTTTTTTAATGAGCCCTCCAGGTGATTCCGATGCATTGCTAAAGTTTGAGAACCATTGGCCTAGAGAATCCTGGCCCCCACAAGGACTCTGGAAACAAAGTTTTATTTCTAGTTCTGCAGAATAAGAAAACATCATGGGGATGGGAATGGATACCAAGTGCCAGTGACCATATCCAGAAAAGGTCATGGCCAATGGTGTCAAATGATTCAGTGACATGTGGAATATGGTGACAACTGGAAGGAAATTATTGAATCTGATAAAGGACCACTGGTGACTTTTGAGAGAAGAGTTTCCATGGTGAAAATAATGGATGAGAAATGGAATGATATAAAAATGAAATTATAGTAGATGAAGAATGAGCACAGGGGATTCTTACTGTGTGTGTGAATGGGCAATGAAGAAGAGAAGTGGGCTTTAGCTTGAGCTCGAATCTTTCACTTCATCTTCATGACCTTGTCTGTGCCCTCTACCACCTCTTCTCCATTTCAGATATCTCAGTCACTTCTGCAGCTAATTAGGGAGGTTTGTGGAGTGCCTTTTGTATGACATAATTTCAAATTCCAAGGGAGCACAGACTTCAATTTAGTGTGTTATCTACAATTTAGTTGTATGTTTTCAATTTAGTCTATTATATTTTTGTGTGTGACAGACACTATGTTAGGTCCTTGATATATGTTATTTTTATTCCTTACAAGCACAACGTGAGGCAGGTAAGAAAATTTAACTGACTTGCCCATGGCCATAGTTTGTCTTGTTACTCCAAATTTTGAGGTCTTTCTGTTCTTCCATACTTTCTTTCTCTATAAACTTCATGGCCTCACTGAGGTATGTATTTTTAGTGGTGATATAATAAAAAAAATACATAAAGGTACGTTTTGAGAACATATGAGGTCCACTTTATTGTTTTAATTTCACAGAATCTTCTAGAATTAGAACACATTTTATACACATACTGAACTAAAAATTTAGTTTCCCACAGCCTGTGCTATTAGGAATTATAGCATTTGTCACTAATGTAATTTTTTTCAATAACTAAATATTCCTGACCCTTTTCTGGTAATAAAGCTAATGATGTTTTATAATGTCAAATCAAATTTTCCCCTTCCCCCCTCTTTTATAAGTTTTTCAGGATCGTACACAGTCTATTAAGAAATTTGAACAAATTAGGTTAAATTAAAAGTTAATTGACCTCTGAATGTTAGCAATACCTCAATTTTCTTTAGTGAACTTTTTTCACTTATCAGATATTAGAGGAGAGACTTTTTAAAAAAGATTTTATTTATTTATTTATTTGACAGAGAGATAGAAAGAGCCAGAGAGCATAAGCAAGGGGAACGGCAGAGGGAGAGGGAGAAGCAGGCTCCTCACAAAGCAGGGAGCCTGACCCTGGGCTTGATTGGAGGACCCTGGGATCATGACCTGAGCCGAACTCAGATGCTTAACTGACTGGCCACCCAGACATCCCTGGTCTTTTTCAGTTAGCAGCTTGTGGCTCTCTACTGTTGCATCCCCTTTCACAGGTCATCACTCTTTATAATTTTATGATCTTTTCTTTCCTTTACTTGTCTTAAAAATATGGTCAATTTAAGCCTCATTCTTTCTCTTCACTCTTCTATCCACTCATTTCTCTGATCGCCATGGACAAGGAAAGGAAACAAGTGGCATCTCTTTAGGAGACAGGCTTCTGAACCCATTCCCCTTCACAACCAGCATAATGCAAACATTTATGACCAAAGCATTAAGTATTTCTTTTCTCTTAGGAATTCTAGAACTCATTATTGGTATAATTTACTCTTATAACAAGATTTAAACAACTTTAATGTTGTTGGGAATAAAATCATTTATTCCAAACCCTATGTGTCATTTTGATATGATTTTTTAAATTACACTGCTTCAGTTTTTATTTTATTTTTTGATAAATTTATTTATTTAAGTAATCTCTGCAATCAACATGGGGCTCAAACTCATGACCCTCGGATCAAGAGTTGCAAGCTCTTCCAACTGAGCCAGCCAGGCACCCTTTGAAATAATTTTTAAAATATATGTAACATTAGAATATACTGTTGGGAGATTTGAGAGTCTTCATTTTATTGTATAATAATGTATAATTAGGACATCTGGGTGGCTTAGTCAATCGAGTGGCTGACTCTTGATTTTGACTCAGGTCATGATCTCTTGGGGGCCTGGGATCGAGCCCCAAGTCAGGCTCTGCACTCAGAATTATCTCTCTCCTTCTCCCTTTACCCCAACCCCTACTCTCTTACTCTATCTCTGTAAAATAAATGAATAAGTCTTTTTAAAAAATAATGAATAAATTAAACACCCATAATGATTTAAGGTCATGAATTTTCTAAAACCAAAATTATGATTTTCCCTTTCTCATTAGTTAAGAAATCTTCAAAACAAGCTCCTCATAAAAGAAACATTATTGCAAGAGATGAAGAATGTGCTAGAAAGTTATAAAGAAAATAATGTGCAACAGTCTTTCCAGATAATGTCCCTGAAAGATGATATCAAGGATCTAGAGGAACTTATTGCTTCTCTAACCAGAATTAAATCTTTGAAAAACACCAATATTCAGAATCTTGAAAGAGGCAACTGGGATCTAACTGAAAGAATTATAGAACTAGAAAACCGTCTAAGGTAGGAAATTTTCTAGTTTGTTTTCAAACATGTCATTTGTCATAAGCTTGAAAATAGCATATAAACTCTGTATTCCTGATTTATCATATAATTTAAACTTAGTAAGATTTCCTATAATACCTGACTCAAAATTACTATGTGTAAAGACATTTTTATTGAGATATAATTCACATACCATTAAAATTCACCCTTTTAATCAGATGTACTTCATTAAAAAAGAAAAGAAAAATTCACCTCTTTAAAATAGACAATTTGGTAGTTTTTAGCATATTCACATGGTTGTGCAATCATTACCACTATTCAATTCCAGAACATTTCATCACCTGCCAAAGAAACCCCAGATCCATTAGCAATTACTCCCCATACCAGTCTCTCTAATCTCTGACAACCACTAATCTACATTCTTTCTCTCTGACTTGCCTTTTCTGGACATTTCACATGAATGCCATCATATAGTATAGGGTCTCTGTGTCTCACTTATTTCACGTAGTACAATATTTTTAAGATTAACCCATGTGGAACCATGAATCCAGATACTCCATTCCTTTTTATGGTGAATACCCACAGTTTCCTTATCCATTCATCATGGACATTGGGTGGTTTCCCCTTTTTGGAGGGGCTTTATGAATAATGCTGCTGTGATCATCCTTGTATGAGCTTTTATATGACTGTGTGCTTCACTTCTCTTAAGGATATGCCTTGGAAGTAGAATTGCTGGGTCATAAAGTAACTCTGTGTTTACTTTTGAGGAACTTCTAGACTATTTTCCAAGGCAGCTGCATCATCTTACATTCCCACCAGCAATGTATGAGGATTCCAATTGCTGCACATCCTCACCAACACTTGTTATTGTTCATCTTCTTTATGATAGCCATTCTAGTGGATACGAAGTCGCATCTCATTGTGATTTTAATTTGTATTTCCATAAGATTAAAGAGTTGAGCATTTTTTCATGTGCTATTGGCCATTTGTGTATCTTCTTTGTAGAAATAGAAATATCTACTCAAATCCTTTGCCCAATTTTATTTTATTTTTTAAATTTATTTAAATTTATTTTTTAATTTTTTTAAGGATTTTATTTATTTATTTGACAGAGAGAGTGAGAGAGCACAAGCAGGGAGAGTAGTAGAGGGAGAGGGAGAAGCAGGCTCTCTGCTGAGCAGGGAGCCCAATGTGGGACTCAATCTCAGGACCCTGGGATCATGACCTGAATGAAGGCAGACGCTTAACCTTCTGAGCCACCCAGGAACCCCTATTTAATTTTTTAAATTTAAATTCAATTAATTAATATATAATATATTACTAGTTTCAGAGGTAGAGGTCAATGATTCATTAGTCTTATATAATACCCAGTGCTCATTACACCATGTATACTTCTTAATGTCCATCACCCAGTTACCCCATCCCCTCTAGCAACCCTCAGTTTGTTTGCTGAGATTAAGAGTCTCTTATGGTTTGTCTCCTGCTCTGATTTCATCTTGTTTTATTTTTTCCTCCCTTCCCCTATGATCCTTTGTTTTGTTTCTTAAATTCCATATATGAGTGAGATCATATAATTGTCTTTCTCTGATTGACTTATTTTGCTTCACATAATGCCTTCTAGTTTCATCTACATTATTGAAAATGGCAAGATTTCAATTTTTTGATGGCTGAGTAGTGTTCCATTGAATATATATACCACATCTTCTTTATCCATTCATATGTCGATGGACATCTAGGCTCTTTCCATAGTTTGACTATTATGGACATTGCTGCTATAAACATTGGGGTACAGGTGCCCCTTTGGATAACTACATTTGTATCTTTGGGGTAAATATCCAGTAGTGCAATTGCTGGGTTGTAGGGTAGCTCTATTTTTACCTTTTTGAGGAACCTGCATACTGTTTTCCAGAGTGACTGTACCAGCTTGCATTCCCACCAGCCGTGTAAGAGGGTTTCCCTTTTTCTGCATCCTTTCCAACAGTCGTTGTTTCCTGACTTGTTAATTTTAGCCATTCTGACTGGTGTGAGGTGGTATCTCATTGTGATCTTGATTTGTATTTCCGTGATGCTGAATGATGTTGAGCATTTTTTCATGTGTCTATTGGCCATTTGGATGTCTTCTTTGGAGAAATGTCTACTTATGTCTTCTGCCCATTTCTTGATTGGATTATTTGTTCTTCAGGTGTTGAGTTTGACAAGTTCTTTATAGATTTTGGAAACTAGCCCTTCATCTGCTATGTCATCTGCAAATATCTTCTCCCATTCCATCTGTTGCCTTTTGGTTTAGTTGACTGTTTCCTTTGCTGTGCAAATGCTTTTTATCTTGATGAGGTCGCCATAGTTCATTTTTGCATTTGTTTCCCTTGCTTTTGGAGAAGAGTCTAGCAAGAAGTTGCAACAGCCGAGGTCATTGAGGTTGCTGCCTGTGTTCTCTAGGATTTTGATGGATTCCTGTCTCACATTTAGGTCTTCCATCCATTTTGAGTCTATTTTTGTGTATGGTGCAAGGAAATGGCCCAGTCTCATTCTCCTGCATGTGGCTGTCCAATTTTCCCAACACCATTTGTTGAAGAGACTATCTTTTTTTCCCTTGGATATTCTTTCCTACTTTGTTGAAGATTAGTTGACCATAGAGTTGAGGGGCCATTTCTGGGTTCTCTATTCTGTTCCATTGATCTATGTGTCTGTTTTTATGCCAGTACCATACTGTCTTGATGATTACAACTTTGTACTAGAGCTTGAAGTCTTGAATTGTGATGCTGCCAGCTTTGGTTTTCTTTTTCAACATTCCTTTGGCTATTTGGGGTCTTTTCTGGTTCCATACAAATTTTAGGATTATTTGTTTCAACTCTGTGAAAAAAGTTAATGGTATTTTGATAGGGATTATATTGAATGTATAGATTTCTCTAGGTAGCTTAGACATTTTAACAATATTTGCTCTTTCAACCCATGAGCACAGAATATTTTACACTATTGTGGTCAGAAAAGATGCATAATGTGATTTCAGACTTCTTAAATTTATTGAGACTTGTCTCAAAGCATAATGTGTGATCTCTCCTAGAGAATGTTCCATGGGCACTTGAAAAGATTGTGTATTCCATTGTTTTGGATGAAATGTTCTCTATATATCTGCTAAGTCTATCTGATCTAATATATCATTCAATGACACTGTTTCCTTATTGATTTTCTGCTTGGATGATCTATCCACTGATGTAACTGGGGTGTTAAAGTCCCCTAGTATTATCGTATTACTGTCAGTTTCTCTCTTTATGTCTGTTAATATTTGCTTTATGTATTTAAATGTTCCAATTTTGGGTGCATAGATATTTACAGTTGTTATATACTTCTGTTGAATTGACCCCTTTATCATTATGTAATGCCCTTCTTTGTCTCTTGTTACACTCTTTGTTTTGAAGTCTGTTTTGTTTGTTATAAATATTGCTATCCTGGCTTTTTTTTTTTTTTTTTTTTCATTTCCATTTGCATGGTATATCTTTCTCCATCCTTTCACTCTTAGGCTGTATGAGTCTGTAGGTCTGACATGAGTCTCTTATAGCCATATGTAGATGGCTCATGTTTTGTTTTGTTTTTTTATCCATTCTGCCACACTTTGTCTTTTGATTGGAGCATTTAAAACATTTACATTTAAGGTAATTATTGATAGGTATGTACTTATTTTCATTTTATTAATTGTTTTCTGGTTATTTTTGTAGTTCTTCTCTCTATCTTCTCCTCACATTCTCTTTCCTTGTGACTGATGACTTTTTGAAGTGTTATGCCTGAATACTTTCTATTTTTTGTATATCTATCATAGGTTTGGGGTTTGTGGTTACTTTGAGGTTTATATGTAGGACCCTAAATAAATAGCAATTTATACTAAGTTGATTTAAGTTTGAACACATTCTAAAATAACTTTTTTTTTTTACTCTCTCCTCCATGTCTTATGTTTATGCTGTGATATATTTTATATCTTTTTATCATGTTTTTCTTACTTCTAATTATGGCCTTTTCTTTTTCACTTAAACAAGTCCCTTTAACATTTCTTGTAACACTGGTTTGGGTGACGAACTCCATTAACTGTTGTTTGTCTGGGAAACTCTTTATCTCTCCTTCAATTCTGAATGATGGCCTTGCTAGGTAGACTGCTTTGGGTTGTTGGTGTTTTCCTTTCAGCTCTTTGCCACATCTTTCTGGCTTCCAAAGTTTCTGCTGAAAAATCAACTGAGAGTCTCATGGGGTTTCCCTTGCACGTAACTAATTGCTTCTCTCATGCTGCTTTTAAAATTCTCTCTTTATCATTAACCTTTGACATTTAATTATTATGTGTTGGTGATTTGGACCTCCTTGAGTTCATCTTGTTTGGAGCTCTCCATGCTTTCTGAACTTGGATGTCTGTTTCCTTCCCCAGGTTAGGAAATTCTTATTATTACTTTTTTTTTTAAAGATTTTATTTATTTATTTGACGGAGAGAGAGAGCATGTGAGCAAGCATAAGCAGGGGGAGTTCAGAAGGAGAGGGAGAAGCAGGCTCCCCACTGAGCAGGGAGTCCAATGCAGGGCTCAATCCCAGGACCCTAGGATCATGACCTAAGTGAAAGGCAGATGCTCAACCAACTGAGCCACCCAGGCACCCCTCAGCTGTTATTTCTTCAAATAACTTTTCCTTTCTCACTTCTCCTTCTAGAACCCCTATAATGCATATTTTGTTTGCTTGATGTTGTCCAAGAGATCCCTTACCTATCCTCTTTTTTTAAAAATTTCTTTTTTCTTTTTGCTGTTCAGCTAGGGTTCTTTCCATTACCTTGACTTCCAGATTACTGATACATTCTTCTGCATCCTCTAATCTACTGTTGATTCCCTCTAGTGTAGTTTTCATTTCAGTTATTGTATTCTTCAATTCTGATTTGTTCTCTTCTATATTTTCTCTTCGTTGGAGTTTTCACTGAGTCTCTTCTTCCCAATCTGGTGAGCATCTTTATGATCATTACTTTAAACTCTCTATCAGGCATATTGCTTATCTCCATTTCATTTAGTTCTTTTTCTGGGATTTTGTCTTGTTCACTCATTCAGAGGATATTCCTCTGTCTCCCCATTTTGCTGGATGGTCTGTTTCTATGAATTAGCAGGACAACTACTTCTCCTAAGCTCGAAGGAATGGTCTTGTGTAATGTCATCTCCTGTGTATAGTATGTGTGCCTGGTGACTTTGGCTGGCTGGCTGGAGCTGTGTCTGGCATGGGCTGAGGTTCCCAGTGCCTTCTGTGCTGAGGCTACCCTGGTGAGATGGCTGAAGCCGAAGTGAGTATGGACCTGGGTGGTCCCAGGACTCTGTGCAGACAGTGTACCAGCAGAATGGCTGAAGCTGAATCGAGTGCAAACCAGTGGGTCCTGGGGCTCTTCATGCAGACTGCCCTGGCAGGACAGCTGAAGCTCAAGTGGGCACAGGCTGGTGTGATCCCTGGGTTCTCTGTGCAGAAGGCCCCCTGGCAGGATAGCTGAAACCGAAGTGGGTACAAATCGGATATCTTGGGTATCTCTGTGCAGAGGGTGCCCTGGCAGAGCAGCTAGAGCCAAGGTGGGGCCTGGGCCAGGGGATTTTGGGTTGCTACACAGGGCCACCCTAGGAGGACAGCTGAAGCAGAAGTTGGTGAAAGCTGGGATGTCCTGGGGTATTTAGTGCAAAGGGAGTCCTGTTGGGGTGATTAGAATGGAGGCTGGCATGGGCCAGGTTGTCCCAGGATGCTCTGTACAGGAGGCTCCATGGTGGGGTGACTGCAGCTGAGGTGGGCTTGGGAGTCCCAGAGTGCCCCAAACAGGAGGTGTCCTGGCAGGCAGCTGGAGGTGAGGTGAGCATGGGTTGGGAGTTCCGAGGGAGTCCCATGCAGAGGGTACCGTGGCAAGGCAGCTAGAGCCGAAGCAGGCATTAGCTAGGAGGTCCCAGAGTGCTCTAGTAAGCTGTCTGGGGCTGAAGTGGTGTGGGCCTGGAGTTTTCTAGGTGCTTTATGCCTGTATCACTTTGGTATGATGGCTAGAACTCTAGTAATTGCAGGACCAGAGGTGTCCCAGTGTGTGCCATGCTGGGGCTGCCTTTGTGTGAAAGCTAGGGTTGGTGTGGGCCAGGGGCCTGGGGTGGTAGGCTGGCTATGGTGCCTGGACCTTGTTCACTAGTGTGGTCCCCATCCATATTATCAAGGTGTATGGGGAATGTAACTATGGTGCTCACCAGCCCCTTCAACATGGAGAGAGTTCTAGCAATTCCCCCTGCTGTTTTTCAGAGTTCTAGGGCTGTCTCTTTTCTATTAGTTCCTCTTTTAAGCTGTGGCTTTTCTGTGCCCCAGGGTATCTGGGGCTGGTGTGGCCAGGGGCATGGGGTTTGCTGGTGTGACAGGCTGGCCATGGTGCCTGGACGCTGTCCTATCTGCACCATCAACATGGAAGGGGAATGTAAACCCTGGTTCTCCTCAACTCCTCCACCCAGAGACAGCTCCACTTGTTCCCTCACTTCCCAGAAAGTTTCTAGACCCAGCTGCTTTACACCCTAGCTGCTCTTTTTAAACCTTGGTTGTTCCTCCATGCCCCAGGGCATCTGAGGCTGGTGTGGGCCAGGCACCCAGTGCTTGCTGAGGCAGCAGGTCAACCACAGCATCTGGAACCCTGCTCCCATCTGCATCACCAAGGTGGAGGGAGAGCACAAACTGTGCCACCTGCCAGCCTCTCTGACCTAGAGAGAGTTCCAGTAGCTCCCTCTCCCTGGGCAGGGTTCCAGGGCTAGTTCCTCCAACTTCCAGTTGCTTTTCCAACCTCCAGCTATCCCTCCAAGCCCCAGGGCATCTGCAGCTTGCATGGACGAGGAACCCAGAGCTTCCAGAGGTATCAGTCAGGGTGTCTCTATCTCTCCAGCCTCTCCATGTGGTCTCCCCATCCTCTGTTGTGCAAAAACTGCTCAGTCAGCCCTCAACTCCCCTTCAGGCAGAATTGCTGTACAAATTGTTGTAGGCCTGGTGCCTCCATGGAAGAGGTGAGCCCAGGGTCTTCCCATTTCACCATCTTGGACTGGACATCCTCTAGTGTTTCTTTTTTTTTTTTTAAAGATTTTATTTATTTATTTGACAGAGAGAGAGAGATCACAAGTAGGCAGAGAGGCAGGCAGAGAGAGAGGGGGAAGCAGGCTCCCTGCTGAGCAGAGCGCCTGATGCGGGGCTCGATCCCAAGACCCTGAGATCATGACCTGAGCCGAAGGCAGAGGCTCAATCCACTGAGCCACCCAGGCGCCCCTCCTCTAGTGTTTCTTATAATGCATTTCTTCTGACAGTTTTTTCCATTTTTTTCTTCTGAAACTATATTATTTCATTTTAATTTTTTTGAATGACTTTTTTTTTTTAACTGAGTATAGAATTCTGGCCAATATTTTTTGTTATAGCCCTTTAAGTTATCATCCGATTATCTTCTGACTTCTCTAGTTTCTGTTGAAAAGTTAGTCATCAGTCTCATTGTTGTACCTTTGAAGGGAATAATGTGTGCTTTTTTTTTTTATTGGTAGCAATTTGACTATGATGTGTCTTGGTGTGGCTTTCTTTGTATCTATCCTGCTTAGGATTTACAGGATTTATGGAATCTATCAATTATGTCTTTCATCGGGTTTGGAATCTCGGGAATTATTTTTTCAGATATTGTTTTTGTCCCATTTTCTCACTCTAGGGTTACAGTTACAGGCGTGTTAGACCTTTTGAGTGTGTCCTGCACATCTCTAATATAACCTTTTGAGGTAAAATTTTCTGTTTGGAGAATACGAATAATTTCTTTTGAACTGACTCAAATGCACTAATTCTGTAAGCTATAATTACTAGACAGAAGAGGAAAAAAACCAAAAACATAGAAGATAGATTGAAATTTTAACCTAGCTGTAGGTATGGGACAGAAAGTATTACCAATACCTAACAATTAGTAATCAAAACAAAAACCAAATAATTAGCTATTTGTATATTTGATTAAAAAAAAAACAAGCTTTTATATATACTATTCTCTATTGCTGCATCGTTATTCTAATTCCCTTTCCTCTCATCAAATGCCAGTGGAAGAGCCCATCAGTTGTTATTAAAATAGGAGTACTTGTATCCCTCTAGAACCTCCTGATCATCACAGTGTTACCAATAGTGACAGGCAGATATTCATGCTCAAATTTTCCCATGAAAAGGATGGTTTAAAAATTGACCTTCCCCGGGGGAACTACTAGAAGACTCTCCGTTTCTCTGTCATTTCTAGTCTCTCCCTAGAAATTGTTGGGTAACTGCACAGCTTTTTTCACAGGAAGTACGTTGCTACTTGATACACATATTTAATATATTTAAAGTGGAGATTACTTCTTTTAATTATTTTTAATTGAAGTTTGAAAATTGAGTTGGTTTGTTGTTACCTACTGATATCTTACTCTTCAAACAGAGTACATCTGTTTGAAAGAGAAAAGGCAGAACGAAAAGCAGGACTTTTGGAGAAAAAGTTAGCAGGTACTGATGGATTCATCCCTCATATGAATACGAAAGGACAAGAAGATTCCTCGGATAGATTCATGATGAAGGTGAGAATAAATTTTGATTGACTTTTAAAGAAACAGGATTTTTATTACCCCGTGTTGTTGCAAGAGATAATTGGCAAATATTGAGTAGTTTGTTGGTCGTCTTCTTATGGAGGCTCAGAGGAAGCTGTGCTGTATGGTTGACTGAAAGCCTTTCTGAAGTACAGAGAGAAGGCAGAAGGCAGATAGATCTAAGGTCTCTGATACCGCAGAACCGTTAGAGGGAACCGAGCTGAGAGAGAACTGGGAGAAGTGGTGGTTAGAGAATGAAGTGTTGGAGTTTTACATTTCTGATGTGGGTTACTTGCTGCTGCTGACAACATCTGGGTTTTGGGTTCTGAATATAAGGGTTGAAGAGAGGTGTAGGCAAAAGTCATTGAAACCAAGGCACAGGAATCATGAAGCTAAATTGGTAGATCATCTATATTGGACCTTGAAATCTAGAATTGTGGCATAAGTTGGGTTTGGAAGAAAGAGATGAGCCTGGTCCCTAGTAGATAGCAATTCACAGGATGAGTAGAGGTTTTATAGAAGAATGTTGGAGGAGAATGGGACCCACTCTATTGTCAAGGAAGTTTATTTTGAAATACTTAGACTTTAACAGTTTATTATATAACCTGAATGTAAGACGAGGTCCATTATAATCCAATTAATGTGAGGGTTTCCATTTAAAAAAAATTAAGCAAATACTTTTAAAGTAGTGTAAGGTAATTCCAGTTTTTAATTGCCCCCTCAAGTAATTCATGGTAACATTTCCCATTTTTTTCACTTCTCTCACTAATCTGTCACATTCTTAAAAATCTCTCCCAAACCAATATCTGTGCAACTCTTACTTTTACTCCCATTGCCCTTTTACTCTGCCTCTTCTAGCCTTTTAGTGATGCAAACCCATCATTACTTCAACAATTCTAGCTCTCTTTCTATTTCTCAGTTTCACATGACAAAAGGCCTAGAAACAGAACCTACTTACTCAGCTTCCAGAGTTGAAGGTGTCAAGAAGGTGGAAAGAAGGCTAGAATTTATAATAGTAGCATGTTCCTGTGGGAGATTGGGAAAGAAGTACAAGTATCATCTTCCCTTCCTCTCCCCCCATCCCAGCTATTTACAATGGAAACAGGCTGATTACAGGAGTACAAGGGAAAAGTTGGGGGAAAGAAATGGAACTTCTTTCATTTATACTTTTACATCATCAAAGTTGTTATTACTAAGTGATGTTATATAACCATAATGAAGTCTTTATGGAAATATCCACTTCCCTCCCAACTTTTCACTTAATTGTCTTAACATTCATTGATAATCTTTGCCCGAATCAGTTATTTTATTAGATGCAAAATGATGATTTTAAAATTTTTGTCATTCTTTCTCTATTTATTAGCTCAAAATTTTCTGTAGAGTGTAACTTCATAAACTGAGGCTGTTTGGTTAGCTATTTCTCCAAGCTAAATTTCTTACATTCTCAAACCAGTTTCTCCATATGATCATTTTAATACCTCTTGATGTTCTCGTTTGCTCTTTTGAGTATGCCCTTATCTCTCTTACGACTCCATAACTCTTTCTTTTGAGCGCCTTGCTCCTTAAGTTTTGTATTATGACTATATTTATATTTCAAAAAAGGAAGTAATTGTCTCCATATTAAATTCCAAATGGGAAGTTTAACATGTGTGTTGGCATATTTAGGATAAAGGTGAAGCTATCCTGACCAAGAACTTTGAAAGAGACATTTTTCATTCTGAAGGACCAAAAGATGGGCAGAAAATTTGGGATAAGTGTCAAGAAGATTCCATCCATAAGGGAAAACAAAAATATGAGTTGGACAGACCTCCACATTCATTCGGCTGGGAAAACAAAACTGCACGATCTCACTATCAGAAATTCCTCAGTCAGTTGGCTACTCTTCTGAGCAACAATGTTGTCCGCATACCAGCCACCGAGGAAGCTGTGAAAGAGAGGATTCAGGAAATTGGTGCAAAAGAGCAATCTTGGAAGTCTGTAAGTGTATTGACAGACAAGTCATTCTTTCAAATTTGTTACTTTTAACATGTCAATTTTTACATTAGCCGGTTTAGTAAATTCTGTGGCTCTAAATTTTAACTTTGATTTTATTTTTACCACTACAGTGATAAAGGAAAAAAGGATGTCCATTATTACAGCAGAGGTAGTGTAGTGTATTTATTAAGAGCACAGAGCCCAGGTATGAATCCCAGCTCACCCATGACCAGCTGTGTGCTCTTGGACAGATTACTTATCCTCTCTGGGCCTCAATTTCGTTTGTAAAATTTGGTGGGATGGGGTGGGGGTGGGGGCTGGAAGGGCATAGCTCCTATCTCACAGAGTGGTAAGGATTGAATGGATTAATACACAATACATGCTTAGTAAAGTTCAGTGTAAGCTCAGTGAATCCTGATTTAAAAATAGTGGTATGGTGAAGATAATGTGTCCATCATACCTAAATACTGGTCAGGCCAGCCAGTGCAATAAATACATTGTCAGATCAGTTCTTTGTTTGAATTGATTGGCCAACTGTATGAAAAGACTGAACAAGCAAGTTTCAGTGGCTATATCTCCTTGTCATGTCCAAATCAACTGAGTACAATTTCATGTCTCTTCACCTTAAAATTCAAAGGAAGATAGGTATTGCTTAGATTCATTGTGTTGGTAAAATCTGCTGCACTCTGTTTATTGTAGAGTTCCAATTTTTTCTTTCACTTTTTGCTTAAAATTCATTATACAATTTTATTTCTTAGTACTAGCTAAAATGTCTCATTTTGTATATCAAACCTTTCCATTTCTTTTTCTAAAACCAGCTGATACATGTCAAATCTTAAGTCTTCCCCATTCACCTAGTTAGTAATGTAACATTACTACATGTCGGTGTCGGTAGAACTCGCACAGAGTTTTGAAATGAAATATCATGGGCCCTCAGGAGTTTTAGCTGTCCTTCTCCCCACAGAGGACTGAAGGCCTGCGGCAGGAAGTTCTGACGCTCACTCAGCGCCTGGAGCAGCTGCAGCGTCACTCTGAAGAAGCCGCTGGAGAATCATCCCAAATGCAAGACAGGTGTAGGGAACAAAAAAGACCCTTGAAACATCTGGAAGGAAAAACTGCTGTTAATGACTTTTTTCAAGAGAGTTTAGCCTCGAACAGGAATAAAGTAAGACTTTCCTGTATAAGGCATTTCTTTGACAATGAAAATTATCAGATTTTATCATATTATCTAATGTTGATTAGATATTAGATATTATTAATGCTGTTAATACTATTTATACTTAATATTGGAAAAAGAGAGGAAAATTTGTTGCAGATCTTTAAACCTTCTGCTTTTATCAAAAACCTCTCCTTATTTCATATCTCTCATTTTTCTAATACACATATATTCCATATTCATTGTGAGGGCATTGTTAGTGTATTTCTTAATGTACTTTAAAAAGGGGATTGGAAGGAAAGGAGCTCAAAGGAATGACTGTACAAGTAGAACATAAGGGACTGTGTCAGCAAGATACGAGGAGTGTCAGGGAGGGGCCGGTGATGCTATTCCTCAGTAATTACTGTGTAGACCGATACCTTCTCTACTCTCCACTTCTCTGTGTCTGTAAAGAAGACATGAGACCATCAATTCTAAGAATGGGATAGAAACAGGTCAGGTACAATATAATTTGTTTTCAGGAGATTTTTAAAAAATTCTATTTCATTATCTCTTAATAGAATTGCTTATCACACATCAGACCTATGTTATACTATTTCTGTAATTGCTGTGGCTCAAAGCATAATCTCACTCATTCACTCATCACTCATTCATTTAGTCTTTCGTTACACTTATTCATTATATATGCATCAAGCACTGAGTTTAGACTTCCAGTGCGAAGTAAAGTGGTATTAACTATGTTCTCTACAGAGTCTAAGGATAAATCCAGCTTCTACCTCTGTTCCTAAAAATGTTCCTGAAAATAATCGTTGACTATTCATTTCCCTACAAACATTTTAAAATACGATATTAGATTTTAAGAATATTCAAATTACACATGCTTTCTACAACTCTTGAAATCAAGTTAAAAGGTTTGAGGAAAGAATAATTTTCCTCAACTTTCTTTCTGCCTATTTTACCTCAGTAACCAGTAGTGTATATATCTTCTACAACTATTGCCATGATTATAGAAATATACAAGTACATATATGTGGGTGGTGGTATTTTTTATAAAACTGGGACTATGCTAGTCAAATACTCTTCTTACATAGTGAAAAGTTAAATACCTCATGGTTTTCTTCTTAGGTTAAAAGATATAGATTTAACTCATTCCTTTAAGAGCTGCATAGTGGGGGCACCTGGGTGGCTCAGTGGGTTAAGCCTCTGCCTTCGGCTCAGGTCATGATCTCAGGGTCCTGGGATAGAGCCCCGCATTGGGCTCTCTGCTCAGCAGGGAGCCTGCTTCCCCGCCTCTCTCTGCCTGCCTTTTTGCCTACTTGTGATCTCTCTCTGTCAAATACATAAATAAAAGCTTTAAAAAAAAAAAAAAAGCTGCATAATGGTCCACAGAGTGTATATAACTTATTTATTTGATCAGTTCCCAATTGATGGACTATCAAAATATTTCCACCTTTTATACCACTGCAAATAATGGAAAAATAAATAGACTTATACATATATCTTTCCACGTTGGTGCTTTCATCCCTTATGGGATTGAGTTCTAAATGTAAAATTGTAGGATCACAGTGTATGAGTATTTTAAATTTTAATAGCTACTGCCAAAGTACTACTTCCAAAAGGTGGAAGGAATTCACTTTCCATATAGAAATATAGGAGTACCTCTTTCTCTTCATAGCCTAGCCAGCACTGGAAATGTCATTTTTTTTTTTTTAAGATTGTTTTTATTTGACACAGAGAGAGAGTCAGAGGGGGAACACAAGTAGGGGGAGTGGGAGAGGGAGAAGCAGGCTTCCTGCCAAGCAGGGAGCCCAAGGCAGAGCTTGATTCCAGGACCCTGGGATCATGACTTGAGCTGAAGGCAGATGCTTTACTGACTGAGCCACCCAGGTACCACGAGGTGTCATTCTTTTAGAGATACAGAGAGAGAGAGTGCAGTTAAAATAGTACAGTTTTAACATTTACCTGATTACTAACTTGAGTTGAGTGCTCCCCACCTTTTTAAATGTTGGGTTCTTGGATTCCTTTGCCTCTCTACTCCTCACTATTTGGACCTCAGATGCAGCAGATTGAGTTAATCAAACTCTGTGGTTCCTAACACATTATCTTGGGCCATGGAAGGGCTTTCTCTTATTTATTACTATTTGTTCCATTTAAGTCCATTTTCCCATCCCTCTTTCAAAGCAGATCAGTCTGGGGTGACTGGGTGGCTTGGTCGGTTAAGCGTCCAACTCTTGATTTCAGCTCAGGACTTGATCTCAGGGTTGTGAGTTCAACCCCCCCCCGTCCCCCAGTGTGGAGCCTGCTTAAAACAAAAACAAAGGAGATCAATCTAATGTGTTTAATGTATATCTTTTTGTTTATACAGTTGACCCTTGAACAGTGTGGGGGTGAGTGTCACTGACACCCTCCCCATGCACTTGAAAATCCCCATGTATAAGTTTTGACTCCCCCCAAAAGTTAACTACTAACAGCCTACTGTTGACCAGAAGCCTTGCTGATAACATAGTCAATTAACACATATTTTGTATGCCATATTTATAATACACTGTATTCTACAATAAAGTAAGCTAGAGAAGAGAAAATATTAAGAAAAATCGTAAAATACATTGACAGTACTGTGCCCTATGTCTCAAAAAAATCTGCGTGTAAGTGGACTCGCATAGTTCAAACCCATGTTGTTCAAGGGTCAATTGTATGTTCTTTTAAATATAATTTTAATATATTATTAATTTATTATTAATATATTATAATTACTCAGCGTTGTATTTTTAAGATCCACTTAGTGTTGCTGCTATGTGTTCATCTAGTTCATTGCTTCTATTGCATGGAGTTCAATAGGATGCGTATCTGCCATGCTCTGCCTGTCCACTCCGCGGTGATGAATACCCTGGTTACCTCTTTCTGCCACCACAAATACTGCTATCAGCATCTTTGTACAAGTCCCCCTATAGACCTGTCAGAGAATTTTAGGGGTATTTGCTCAAGACTGGAATTGGTGGCTCATTGGATTAGGGTTATACGTACACTTAATTTGATTAAGTACTGCCAGTCAGCTCTCACAGAACGATAATCCCACCAGAGATACACGAGGGTTCTTGAATCTCCACGTTCTTGTAATTTCTTGGCATTAACCAGCTTCCTGATTTTTTCCATCTCATTGGGTATAAAGTGATTGCTAATTTAATCTGCATTTCTCTAAATATTAATGAGTTGGAGCATATCCTTTTTGATTTTTAGTCTTTAGGCTTTTTAGTCCTTGTCTGTTTCCTTTACCCATTTTCCTATATGGATTCCAGCCTATTATTGTTAATTTCCAAAACTGTGTGCATGTCTTCCTCACCCTGTTCAGGTCCTTACACTCTATGGCAGATCACCTCCGCATGTGGGCTCTCCTCTCGCCCCAGTCAGGGCAGCCCTCCTCTGTGCCCACTTTTGTTGCCCTGTTTGGGCCACAACATTTCTCTCGTCATTCTGGAGCCTACCTTATTCTGCCCACTTAATGGCTTTAAGACTGAATTGTCCAGAGGGGCACCTAGGTGGCTCAGTGGGTTAAGCCTCTGCCTTCAGCTCAGGTCATGATCTCAGGGTCCTGGGATCAAGCCCTGCATTGGGCTCTCTGCTCAGCAGGGAGCCTGCTTCCCCCCTCTCCCTCTGCCTGCCTCTCTGCCTACTCGTGATCTCTCACTCTGTCAAATAAATAGATAAAATCTTAAAAAAAAAAAAAAAGACTGAATTGTCCAGAGAGGAAAAGAAAGGAAAGGAAGAATAAAAAGAGAAAGAATAAGAGTAACTCGTTTATGTTTAATTTTTCAAATATCCTGATACAGTTATTTAAATCATAATTTTTCTGTCAAGATGTACTTTAGCTTTGTTTCACAAATATTGACAAAATATTGGTCAAGTTTAGAGATTGACCCTTGAACAACATTTGACCAATATTTTCCTTATTTTTCATTTTAAATATAGTAATAGGTTTTTAAGTTTCCAGATGTATGGGATTAAAAAAAATTTTTTAAAAGATTTTTTAAAATTTATTTTGACAGAGAGAGAGATCACAAGCAGGCAGAGAGGCAGGCAGAGAGAGAAGGGGAAGCAAGCTCCCTGCTGAGCAGAGAGCTCAATGTGGGGCTTGAACCCAGGACCCTGAGATCATGACCTGAGCCGAAGGCAGATGCTTTAACCTACTGAGCCACCCAGGTGCCCCAGGATTTTAAAAATTTTGTATTTTATTACAACATGCTGGAAGTATATGATCCTTGAGAATTTACTGAGACTTCTTACATGGCTGAATACTTGGTTGATTTTGGTAACTGTTCCATGTGTGGTGGTAAGAATGTGTTCTCTGTTGGGTATAAAGTTCCATATATAGCTAGTGCTCAAGCATATTATTCATATGGCTCAAATTGTCAGTATCTCTGATTATTTTTATATCCTTGATTCTGGGAAGGGTATCCTAATTCTCTAAGGATAATTTTTTGTTCATCCATGTATCTTTGCAGTTCTGTCATTTTATGCTTTATAGATTACTGGAGCATGTGCACTCATGACTCTTTGCTATCTTGTTCTTTTAAGCACTATAAAACATTCTCTTTTTTCTGCTTTATAAAATATTGCCTTAAATTGTCCATTTTCAGAAATTATGGTTACTAACGCAATGTTCTTTTGGTCCGTGTTTGCGTGATGTATCTTTTTATCCTTTTATTTTTTGCCTTTCTCCATCTTTGTGATTAAAGACGTATATGGTTGTATTTTTAAAAAATCAAATTAGAGGGTATCCAGTTGGTGAATTTAACATATTTATCTTTATTGCAATTATTATTATAATATATAAGTATGTGATTGTCCTATTTCATAATTTCCATATATTTTTTCTTTTGATGGGAGTGTCTTCTTTCCTGATTTCTATTAAGATAGTATTTTTTTCTCCCGGTTTTAAAGTTGTATGTTCTATTTTTATTCTTATGTTGGTATTCTTTAACTAAGAACCATACTCTTTCACTTAATATTTATAGGGATATCATGCCCCTTTGGTTGTTGACCTCAGTCCCCAATTTGTTGAGATTCTCTAAATTTTTAATTTTTGCATTGTTTAAATATACTTTTTCTCTTACTTGGTCCTAGTTATTTTTAGATAACCACGAAACTTGACCAAGGTATTTGATACTTTGTAGGGTCTCATAGTGTTATTTAAGGTTTATAGTATTGAATTAGACATGATGAAAAAATATGCAAGAACTGCATGAGATCAGTTTTTACCACAATATGGAATTTACTAGAGAGACCAATTGCTCACACACAATTAGTGTCACAGATACTCCCAATACTTGAACTCACCGCAATAGCAATAGGAGGTGGCTACAAAATTATTATAGTAGTACAATATGTAGTACAGTTAATTTTATGCAGTTATTTAGGAAACACTGCATTTTCATGTTTATTTCTATTTCTCTTCAATGAGAATGGTATCATATATGATTTGTGGTATTTGTGTAATTTTTGATAAATTTTAACTTTTTATAATAGATTTGTGATATTTTATGAGAGCAAATGATAAAATAAGACTAGTTTCTATATATATTTTATGTATTTATGACATATCTAACTTTTCCTTAATTTTTCTGGTATTTCTAGACTGTGTAGTTCATCTATGGGTTTTTTCAAATTCTTGCAAATCTTCACAAGTTTTCCCAAGATATTTACTGAAAAAAAATATCTGTGTATAAGTGGACCCATTATATAGTTTCAGCCTGTGTCATTCAAGGGTCAACTGTACACATACACACATATACACACATACCCTTAATTGGTGTTGTCTCTCTGGAAAACCCTAATGCACTTTGCTTTTTTAAATTTTAATTTTAATTTTTAAAATTTTTAAAGATTTTTTAAAGTTATCTCTACACCCAACATGGGGCTCAAACTTACAACCCCAAGATCAAGAGTCGCATGCTCTGCTGACTGAGCCAGCCAGGTGCCCCTGCTTTTTTTTTAATAGTTTATATCCTATTGTCCTTTTATCCTGCCTTCTTGGAGAGTTTTCAGTCTGATATTTCAACGCACTCAATTTGTTCCTCAAATTGAGATTTTATCCATCTTTTTATCTCATCTATTATGTTGTTCATTTCAACTCATACATTTGTCATATCTAATATTTCTACTTGGTTGTTTTACTTTATAATTTCTTGATCAGTTAATGTCATTTCTTCTCTCCTGAGTACCTACAACTTTGAGTAAAGGTAAAGTTACAATTTTTACACAAAACTGGAAGTGATCAGAAAAAAATAAGGCCTTGTCCTAAATTTCATTTAGTGACAGATGAAGAATTAATCCAACAGAATACATTTTTTAAAAAGATTTTATTTATTTATTTGAGAGAGAGAGAGTACATGAGCTGGGCTGGGGGTAGGGGGTGTAGGAAGGGCAAAGGGAGAAGCAGACTCCCTGCCGAGGAGCCCAATGGTGTGGGGGGGTGCTCCATCCCAGGACCCTGGGATCATGACCTGAGCCAAAGGCAGACACATAAGGAACTGAACCACCCACGTGCCCTTCCTCCAACAGAATACTTTTAAAGGAACAACAGAGGACAGAAATAAAGTAGGTTAATGATAACACTATGTGAGTGTAATTATTCAATGCAAATTTTATACCTGTCAAAGTGGCAATTTGTACATACAGTTTACAATTTACTCAGCCAGCTTTGTAATATAATTCTTGACAAATTAAAAATAGTTTTTTTGAATATCAGTATTGCAAAATGTATATTTAAAATAGGATTATTAATATACTTTTTTCCAGCTATTTCAGATACCTGTAGTTTAAATATTTATAATATTAGTGATTGGTAATTTTTTAATAATTTGGTACATGTTCTTTTTCCCTATAGCAGGTTTTATTTTATATACTATAATAGGATTTTATACTTTTCTTGATATAAGTCCTGTAAGTCCTTCATGTAAGTCCTATAATTCCTTCATATAAGTTTTTCTTGTAAAATTTATTCCTACGTCTTTTATAGATTTTCTGTTAATTGTTAATAGCATATTTTCCCTATTTCTATTTGAAATGGCTAGTACTAATATAAATAAAAACATTTGATAGGTTTTGTTGTTTTTTTAAAGGTTTATTTATCTTGCATATGTGTGCAAACTCGGGGGAGGGACAGAGGAAGAGGGAGAAAGAGAATCTCAAGCCAACTCCCTGATGAGTGTAGAGCCCAATACAGAGCCCTGAAATCAAGACCTGAGCTGAAATCAAGAGTCTGAGGCTTAACTGACCAAGCCAACCAGGCACCGCACATTTGATATGTTTATATTTTTATTAATTACCTACCATCTTACTGAATTCACTGATTAAACTAATAGTTTTCTTAACTAGGGTTTTTTGAGTTTTCCAGACATGATTGCATATTATTGTTTTCTAGTAGAAAATACTGTATTTCT
>CM052896.1:94812859-94851544 GCA_028534135.1 Potos flavus | reverse complement strand
AAAATTAAAAATAAAAATCCCAAAGAACACAGAAGAGAAGGAAAAAACTCCCAAAGAACTCATGGGGCAAATAGAAAACAAACAACTCATTCCAGGATGAGAGCATTACCTTGATATCAAAACCTGACAAAGATATGCCAAGAAAAGAAAACCACAGATCAATTGCCAAGAAAAGTTTAGCAAATCAAATCTAACGGTACGGAGGGGCACTTGGGTGGCACAGTTGGTTAAGCATCCAACTCAGAGTTTTGGCTCAGGTTGGAATCTCAGGGTTGTGAGATTGCCCCATGTAATTTTAATTTTTCCATTTTAATACCATAAATTACTCTTTGGGGTAAATATAAGGAGCCCTCATGTGACAGAAGAGGCATCCATGAAGACCATAGTTTACTCAACAAATTGCAAAAAGACTGGCTGTCTTCCTAGCCCCCCTCAGTCCTCAGTGTTGGAGGATGCCCGAAATGCCACCCTTAGAACTTTAAGATCTCAGTCCTTCTTTGTCTTAGTCTCTTGCACTTCGGGAGATTTGATTTTGGGAAGGGAGCAGAGAAGACCTGCATCTCTAGTGCAATAGGGCAAAAGAACCACAAAGCACAGGGAAGCTGAGATAGAGACTCAGGGAGGTGGGAAGGAGACTCGGGGAGGTGGTAAGGAGATGAGGGGAGATGAGATGGTGATGAGGGGAGGTGGAAGGAGATGGCGGGGAAGGGAGGTGGGAGGGTAATGAAGAGAGGTGGAAGAGATGAGGGGAGGTGGGAAGGAGAAGGGGTGAGATTAAATGGAGATTAGAGGAAGTGGGAAGGAGATGAGGAAATGGAGGATGCAGTTGGGAGAGGCAATGAGAAGGACAAAAAGTCTGACTGCTCTTTCTGCCATTTTGCCTAGGGCTGCTGGAAGGAAGGGGAACATTTTATTTTATTTAAAATTTTTATTTAAGTTCCAGTTAGTTAACATACAGTGCAGTATTGGTTGCAGGAGTAGAATTCAGTGATTTGTCACTTACATACAACACCCAGTGTTCATCATGAGTGCCCTCCTTAGTACTCATCACCCATTTAGCCCATCCCCCCCCACCTCCCTCCAACAGACCTCAGTTTGTTCTCTATCATTAAGAATCTCTTATAGTTGCTTTCATTTCATTTTATTTTTCCTTCCTTCTCCTATGTTTATCTGTTTTGTTGCTTAAATTCCACATATGAATGAAATCATAGGGTATTTGTCTTTCTCTGACTGACTTATCTCACTTAGCATAATACCCTCTAGGTCCATCCATGTTGTTGCAAATGGCAAGATTTCATTCTTATGGCTGAGTAATGTGTATACACACACACACACACACACACACACACATATATGCCATATCTTTTTTTTTTTTAAGATTTTATTTATTTGAGAGAGAGAAAGCAAGTGAGCACAAGAGCAGGAGGAGGGCAGGCGCTTAACCAACTGAGCCACCCAGGTACCCCTACACCATATCTTCTTGATCCATTCATCAGTCAGTGGACATTCAGGCTCTCTCCATAGTTTGGCTATTGTTGATAATGCTGCTATCAATATCAGGGTGCATGAACCCCTTCGAATCTGTATTTTTGTATCCTTTGAGTAAATGCGTAGTAGTGCAATTGCTGGATTGTACCGTAGTTCTATTTGTAACTTTTTGAAGAACGTCCATGCTCTTCTCCAGAGTGGCTGCACCAGGTTGCATTCCCACCAATAGTGAAAGAGGGCTGGGAAGGGGAATATTTTAGAAGTCAGCTTTGTCAGTGAGGGGCAGTGAGGGTTTGGTTGAACAGCTCAGAGGGGACCCTGTGTATGCTGATACTTGAAAACACGAGCTGCAGAATGAGACAGATGGGCTCAAATCCATCTGATGTTTTTTGAGCTATTTGACCTTGGGAAGGCTATTAACCTATGTAAGTCTCAGTCTTCTCATCTGTAAAATTTTGAGCAGCATAGTTGGACCTAGTATATAGGATTATTGCAAGGACTACTGAGGTGCCCTTCAGTAAGTACTTGCTAGTGTGCCTAGTATACTGTAGGTAAATTACGGTTATTGGATAATTTACTCTCCTCTGCAGACCAAGAACAAGCAATCTGAATAGATTCCATAAATCATCTTTAACCTAGACTCAGTCAAGCCTATTTCTGTTCTTACACTGAGGTATTCCAACCGTAGAAAACAGGTCTTTGGAAGCAGGAAAGTTACTGAAAAGGGGTCTGGCTCTACCTTTGTCTAGTCTAGACTTCCTGCAGTCTTGCCCCCACATTGCCATTGGAACGATCCTTTATTTTATTATTTTTAAAAATTATTTATTTATTTATTTGAGAGAAAGAGAGAGAGCATGTACAAGTGAGGGGAGGGGCAGAGAGAGAATCCTCAAGCAGGCTCCCTGCCGAACTTGATCTCAAGACCGGTAAGATCATGATCTGAGCTGAAACCAGGAGGCAGAAACTTAACCAACTGAGCCACCCAGGCACCCCTGGAATGATCCTTTAAAATGTGAATCTACTTGTTACTTTCCTGTTAAAGCCTTTGAATGGCTTGTTGCCTACAGAATAAGGTGAAAGCTCTTTAGCTTGGCATAGAAGGTCCTCCTTGACCTGGCCTCTAATGAGCTTTCCTGCTTCCATGTCTTCTCCCTATCCAGTCAGAGTAAGTGCTGCCTCCTCTGCTCGCTAGCACACTGTGCATGCTTCTATACGTGGTTATTGTACGTGTATGTGAATTTCCTCCCAAGTAACTGAACACAGGACCTGCCTCATTCATTTTTACTTTGCTGATTTCCAATGTTTATTTTTGATTAGAAAATACCTTCATATGGTTCGCAATTAAAAATATATAAAAGGAATACAACAAAAACTCTCTCTTACCTCTATTTTCCAGATAGTCTTCTTTTCCTTCTAGGAGGAAACCAATTAGTGTTAGTAGTTTTTTTGTGTATATTTCTGGAGATATTTCATGTGAATTGGTGTACGTATAGTCTTTGTCCTTCCTTTTGAACACATGATAAATTTTTTTTTTTACATGATAAATTTTTTTATATTTTAGTTTATTTTTTTAAAGATTTATTTATTTATTTCAGAGTGAGAGCGAGGGAGAGAGAGAGAACATGCAGGGGAAGGAGCAGAGGGAGAGGGGAGAGAATGCTCAAGCAGACTCCCCGCTGAGCATGGAGAATGAAGTGGGGCTCGATCCCAGGACCCTGAGATCATGATCTGAGCTGAAATCAAGAGTCGGATGCTTAATCCACCCAGTCACCCAGGTACCACTAAACAAATGACATATTCATGCTGTCCTGTACTGTGTTTTTTTTCCCTTTATAAATCTTGACAATCTTTCATGAGTTTTCCATTTTTTGCCTTTTGTGGTGTCATTCATAGCTTTATACCTCAACATCTGACACATAGCTAAATGATAAACACCGAATGAATGAAATATTGAGTGAATGAAAACGAAAGGACATTTTTGTGCTGCTCTTGGAAATTAGCTGAATAAGTTACTATATTGTTTCAATACGTGTTACATGTATCACACATAATAGAGATAAATAATACACAGCCTTCTGATTCAACAACAAATAGAAATCTTACTTGTCTTATTCTGTACCATCCATTAGAGGGAGATATTACCCTGTTGTGTAAAGCCAATGCTCAGATCCTCTAACTGGAAAATCTGAATCAACTCCATAGCAGGTGCTCCTTTGTAGAATTTGAGCCCTTAATAATCCATCTAGGACTGGAGGTGCTAGGGATGATAAAGGATGTTAACTGCAGGAGGAGAAAATGTCTGGACCCAAGCACCTGGACCAGTAGTAAGGACACAGGTGAAGTCAGTTACTAACAACAAGACTACTTACTTTTGCTAGGTGGTGTGCTAGCAAACCAGTTCTTAAAAAAAAAAGAAACAAGTCCTGTTGTGCATGTCGTACTTATGGATTCCCTAAAGAAAAAGACAATACGGTATTCAGAGTGAGCCATGAACCAAAACCCAGAGAACAGCTGAGAAGTGTTCACGTCAATCAACGTCCTGTGCTCTGAAGGAAACAGCACCCTTAGGCTCCTCTCTGGCCAAGAGAGATCCACAGTGTAACTACTTACCATGACAGATTGCAAGCTGTGATTGGTCGAACAACTGACTTGCAAATTCCTTGCGTATTTAACTCTCCCGAATAGTTAGCCTTCCTGAGCCAGTGGAAACAGATTTTGGCGCACTGCCGAGCTTTGCTGGGTCTTAGTTACCTTTCCTATAAGATGGGGATGATAAATCACCCGTTACAGGGATTCCATTATCTAGAGGACATCTCAGCAGTTTGGACATTTTAAAGCAATGTTTTCCCAATTTCCCTGATCATAAAATCGCCCGGTTGAGGAAAATGTGCATTTCCAGGACCTGTCCCAGAGCTCCTGGTTCAGAGCCGGCTAGGTAGGGGAAGAGGGGCCTGGGAATCCATATTTTAAACGAGTGACTCAGGTGACTCATGATCCAGGAATGTGGAAAAACTCTGCTTTAAATTGGCCTTATATTGGATTATATGTCCTCGGGTCTTCTTTGACTCGCTTCACCATCGGGCCTGCTTGAAGAGATGTCTGCCGAGCTCTGCGACCAGCTTCTGACAGGGCATGTAATTCTGTACTATGTCCCCGCCCTGGGCTCCCAAACCTCTCTAACCACCACACCTGCTCTTCGCCGCCTCCTCAGCCACGTCTTCCCCACATCTGTGAAGCCCTTCGTTCCAAGGCTGGATTTTCTCAAAGCCATCCTGTATGGAGAACCCGCCAGGTTTCAGGCAGGCTACAGCTCATCCTCACCACCATCTCATGCAGGACATTCTTGTGTTCTTGTTTTTACCAAAGATCAGAGGCCAAGAAAGCGTTCAAGGGCGTACATCTGCTAAGCGGCCGGGGTTCCATCCTGCTCTGGTGCCTGTGTGTTCTCCGTCTCCTCTGTAGAAGTCCTGTGCTGCAAGCAGGTTCCAGTAGCCAGGAAGAATGAGGGATGCCGAGGGGAGGACACGACGCTGGGCCTGGGCACCTGCAGAATTCAGAGGAGCCCCCCTGGGAGATCGGCACCTTCCATGTCTGAAATTCAGTCAGCTCTGGAAACAAGCCCTGGGGATTAATTTTTCTTTAAGAGGAACCCAAACCTGCGGGGAATCCTCTGAATGTCCACAAAACTCCCCATCTCCACCATTCACTCGTCTCTGATCATTTGCAAACGCACTGCTGATCATTTCTTGGGCATTAGTCTCCCCCCCTCCACTAGAATACAAAGCCTTCGGGAGATCATCGGATTAAAGAGAATGAGTGTTGCTGTGAAACATCTGGTGAGAACCCTCTGCTCTTACTTGCTGTGTGATAGTGGGCAAATTACTTAAACTTTCTGAGCCTCAGTCTTCTCATTTGCGAGGCGGGAACATAAATAGTGCCTCCCTTGTGAGATTGTTTTGAGAATTACCTGAAATAGTGCAGATAAAGTGTTCACAAGCTGTTGCTGAATGAATGTTATCTCCTCCTCATCTGAGAGCAAAAAGCTTAGGTAAGCACTTCGGGCATTACTGTTTTTCAGCCTTAAGAGGGCATTCTCACAAAGAGATAAATGCAGGAGGGCAGGAAGCAGTCTCTAGGAAGAGTGTTTTATGAAAGAATAAATGTAATGCTGAGTATCAGAATAATTTTAAAGTAAGAATAACTAAAGTTATAATGAGGGGCACCTGGGTGGCTCAATCAGTTAAGTGTCTGACTCTTGATTTCAGCTCAGGTCATCATCTCCCGGTCATGAGATCGAGCTCCGAGTCAGGCCCACACTGAGTGCGGAGCCTGCTTAGGATTCTCTCCTTCTCCCTCTGCCTTCCTCCTGACTCACACGCACATTCTCTCTCTCTCTCTCTCTCTCAAAAAAAAGTTGTTAATGATTTTCTCTTTTGAATGGTATTTCAGATTGAGACAAAGTAGGAAGGAGAGAGAGAAGGGGTGGGGTCAGGTGACATAAACCCAAGAATAGTAGCGGCATGGTGGACCCTCAGAGGACCCCCCCCCAATGATAACAACGCAGGAAATGAATTTCCCTCAGGGAGGTAGGTATGGATCTACAAAACAAGTCAGAGGACTAGGGTTCCTGTAAGTATAAATCTAGCAAACTCACTGAAGTTTCCTTACATACAAAATGGGGATAAAATTAGTGTCACAGAGCTGGTGTGAAATCAACACGTGACATGGCCATGTGTGTGCTGTGTTAATTGTAAAAGCCAGTGTCACCCTAGGATAGCAGCTCTCTTAGTAAGTTGTGGCTGGTGGATGGAAGAGTACGGAAGATGGAAGGAGGCTGAGGAAGCATCTGGCCTGAATGTGGGCACAACCACGAAGAACAGATTAATGAGCAAACTGCCTGGATAGACAGGAAAAAAAAAAGTAGAGATGTTAAAGGAAGAGAAAAAAGGGAGACCGTAGGGATCCTAGTACACTGGACAACGTTGGCCACCCCTCAGAAGCTATATAAACTGCTCGGAGAAGTTTATTTCCTGGCTGTAATTCCCAGGAAAAAGGGAGATCGAATCATGGAGATTGTTCCTCTCTCTGGTTAGACTCATCACATCGAGCAATGACATATGTGAACACTCTGTACACAAAGGATGGGGTCTACATTTTTATAAAAGCCATTAATACGATGTGCATTTGACAATATGAGACATTTCTAGTAACTTTCCATGATATGAACAAAGAACTAGAAAATGTCAAATACATTTACGAGAAGTAGAAAAAACTTCAATTTTTTTGAATTCTAAACTCTATGGAAGCAGATGGTCTTATTAGAATCTGTGGCCTCTTGAGTCATTTCTGTCTATATACCCTATTTTTTTTTTTGACCTCTTCTCTGGGACTATTACACTGTCTGACCTGTTATTAATATTATTTTATTCTGTGCCAGAAGAGGTAGAGAAGCTGCATTTCCAGAATTGCATTGGAGTCATTTGTGAAATTGCATATTACAATTTGCCACCATTTCTAACCGTTCTTTAACATTTTCTTTCTCAACAGGGTGTTCACATTCCTGCCAGTGACCTCCAGAGGCGAGTTTCTTTGCTAGCTCAAGGGAGAATTGCTTCAATCACAGCTGGGGCTCAGGATAGGAACATACACTCTTCATGTTGTTTGATTTCAAATGGATACGAATTAGAAACAAATTATGCAAGAGATTTGTGCAGAATTTAAGTACCTTAAAGGAGCAGTAGATAAGACAAAAACTTATTTGACCTGTATATTTGCAAATACCAAAGACCAAGACGGAGACAGATGACGGTGGGTTATAAGGAGCTGGCTATACATGCTAGCCACTCACGTGGTTCATTTCAGCTGCAGGTCAGAGTAACCTTGTCCTGTGGTCTGGGCACTTAGCTACCAGGTTAGGGCTACCTTGCTGCTTCTGTCCTTGGCAGCCTTACCAACGGTTCCAGTCAAACCCATGTCAGCAAAGGGTAAAGTTATATAAATATGCACACAGATGGCCATGCCTAGACAAGAACCTGACAAGATTTCATTCAGCAACATCCAGGCTTACTTGGATTGTTACTCAACAAGTAAGATCAACATCATAGTTATAATAGAAGAGAAAGCAAGGGATTCGCAGGTAGGTAGAAAACTCTGCTATGTGCACATAGATGACCTTGCCAAAGAAACGTTGTCTCTCTAAGGCTCTGTTTCCCTATCTGTAAAGCAGGGACAGCCAAAGGGAAGTAATGAGGATTAAATAAAATAAAAATGAGCCAACTTGGGCAAGCCTGCCCCTTGTGATGCCGGGGTTGGAAAGGTACATAAATGTTACATTCATTTTTATTTCCACAAAAGACATGATCCTAAAAAACTCTGTCTACCCAAGTCCAATTTTCAAATATCAAATTTTATTTTACAAACCCTGATTCGTGAGCAGCTGAAATAACCTGGCACATCGCATTAGGAATCCCACCTTTCCAATTCATCACCTCCAAATGAAGGTGTCATTGCAGGGGCAAAGAATCTTTCCCTTCTCTCTCAGTAATTCCTTAAGTTTAAGGTTACATCTCCCAAGTCCTCTTAAAACAGACCAATTTATAATCACCCCTCAGGAAGAAAGAGGCTGATCCTATTATCCTCCAGAACAGGTCAGAGAGTCCCAGGACTTAAATCCTCCCAGTTGGCCTCAGGCTCAGAGGAGAAAGAGCGACAATCCAAAGTCATCACCCTGCAGCCCTCCAGGATTTGTAGGACTCCTCCTCTCCACATCAGCTTTTGCTTTCTTGCCTTCAACAAGCTTTTGTTTGTTTTGCCTCTTAATGGGATCTTTCCTACTGAACATCTCTCCCCTTTCCCTCTGTTCTTTCCAAGTTGAAGCCTTCGGCAGGTGTTTGTGGAACATCTGGGTTGAACGAGGTGGGTGCGGCAGGTATGATGCTACAGTGGGGGGAATCCAGAGATGTAAGACGTGCACTGTACAATCACCGCGCAGGCAGTGTGGATGGCAGGAGAGCGCTGTGGGGGAGGCAGTGTGCATATTCCGCTGGGCTGTCTCCCTCTTAACTCAAGCTCTTGGCTTTGGGCTGGGTAAGACTTCACTGGACAGAGAATGGGCAGGATGAAAAGATGAGGAAGGTGCACCAGATGGAGAGGCTTTCTCTCCTCCTACAGCAAAAACGTACCTGTCCTATGCCAACCTCCTTTGCTTTCTTTCCCAGGTGACATTTAGCGCATCTCCTTAGCTCATTTCATTAGTGTAATTGCAAATGCTAGTAAATTAATATTACCCATCATATATAACATGATCGAATTTTAACAATCCAATGCTTTAACCCCAAAGGATGACTGCATGGTGAGGACTTTAGTCCCTGTTATAGAGTATTTTGGGAAGAGGAAGGCCTTTCAGTGTCCTACTATGTAGGGGCTTCCTTCGGGAGGTCATGAGTGAGGTGGAAATGAGACCGGGATCTTCTAACAGAGCCATGGTCCTTAACCCCAGATTTCAAGGTGCTTTCCAGTGTAGCCATTGGTATTAACTGTCTCAGGAGTCCCTTCTTAGTTTTGGAATAAACTCCCTCCTCACTGCATTAAACCAGGCAAAGCTTCTATCCCTAAGGTACCATTATCTTTCTCAATCCACAGGGTGAGTCAGAAGGAAATGCACTCACTCTCATTCATTCTCTGCTTAATATTTCCGGCAATGAGATTTCCTTGTGTAACAAACCACTTCTGTGGGTGTTTGAGGGTCTTTAAAAAGAGAACATGCTGCTCCCATGAGTGGAATGCCTTCTGAAGGAAGCGTCACAGCAAGCACAGAGCTCTACTTCTGGGGCGAGCAGACGCTTATCTCTCAGGTGGCCGGAAGCTTTGAGGCAGGGCTCGTCTGCGGGAGATCTAGTGTCTTGACATTCAAGACATCTTCATTTCTGATTGATTGCAGTCATGGTATGAAAGAGAACAGAGTTTTGGGCTCTCACCTGGGTTCTAGTCTTTCTCAGCTGCAGAGTGGCCATATTCTCAATTGTAAAATGAGGATACTTAATAATAGAATTTCCCTCCTGGGTCTATTGTATAGAAAATGAGATAACCTGCAGAAAAGTAGGGCATAGCTAAATGCCTAATCAGTGGTAGCTGTCAATGAAAGCACTGGGGCTACTGGCTCCTTCCTATGGGTGGCTTTAGGTAGCTCTGGAGGCCTCAGTTTCCTCATCTGAGAAGGAGAGTCAATAGTACCTGGTTCACAGAGCTCCCATTAAATGAGATGCAGTGTAAACACTTAGCACATTCTCCCGCACAGTGTACACACGTGATAGGTGTCAGCTTTCTTCACTCTCACATTATCTTTGTCTGCCTAGTGGCTCAAGACTGAAGTTCCTTCACAATAATTTCCTTTCCAGATGTATCTTTTAAAAAAAGATTTTATTTATTTATTTGACAGAGAGAGAGAGACAGCAAGAGAGGGAACACAAGCACGGGGAGTGGGAGAGGGAGAAGCAAGCTTCCGGCGGAACAGGGAGCCCTATGCTGGGCTTGATCCAAAGACCCTGGGATCATGACCTGAGCCAAAGGCAGACGCTCAATGACTGAGCCACCCAGGAGCCCCCAGATGTATCTTGTTAACAAGTAAGTACTTCCAAATTGAACTGATTTTTTAAACCATCGCTTAAAATTTTCTTCGGTGCAAAGGAAGAAGGAGCATATGGGTACTGGGTACATGCTGGGACACCCAGGGGAGGGGACAAGGAAAGCTGAGATTGGCAAAGAGAAGCATCTTGTCCTCTAGAGTCCTACACAGATGAATCTGGTCAGCTCCACACCCTGTGGTTCAAACTAACTTCTCTGCCTCAAGGATCAGGAAACCCTGGCTTACAAGTTGAGAGAATCCAGGAGTCTCTGCTTTAGTGAAAATTGAAGGGGGGTGGCGGAGTAGAGTTTCCCTAACCACTTTATAAAGAGGGCGGCTCTCCATATGTGGAGCCTGCCTTCACTACTCGGGGACCTCACTCTTAGAAACCCAGAGCACCTTAGGGTCCCTCCAGGCTATTTTTGGCTAAAGCCCAACTCCTGAGGCTGGCATAAGTTTCCCTCCAAATGCCCTTTTGGTCTTCTTTTATCAGAGATCTGGAGTCACAACCGGATCAAGAACCATGTTCCTTATGCCGTATGTATGGATAGTGTGATGATTAATTAGACACAAGTGTGGCACTGGGGTCCCAGAATGGCCTATGGGACATCTATAACTTGTGCTTCGATTTTCGCCACCAGTGGCTGCCCTAAAGCCAGGGGCTTCTTAATGACTATCTTAAGGTCCGCAGTCTTCATACTGTGGGCTGCTGCAGGGTGGGTGAGGAAAACTTGGGGACTCCTCAGACCTGGGGAACTGGAGCTGCCACCAGGGGACGCTCGCCTGCGGAGAGCTCGACGGAGGCCCTGCTGAGGGAAGAAGGGCGCAGCCGCCGCGGAGGCAGATTCCCCCCTCCCAGGTGCTTCTTTGCAGTAGGTGAGTTTGAGGAAGTTCCTGAGATCTTTGCTCTAACGTGAAAGGCCTTCCCAGCCAGCCGCGGAGAACCCGCACCCACCATCTCCCACCACGGCCGCGTGGCTTGCCCCCCAGGGGCACGAACCTGCGCTTGCTACCCGGGACTGGGAAAACCCAAAGCCTCTCTAGTTTTACCACTGGATTCTTAGAGTCAGATTTCTGTATTTCAGTGACACCGAAGCATCCAGCCCCTGTCAGACCTACGTGGGTCAGGGTCTAGGGACGTGATCCTCCAAGTGTGGTCCCCAACTGGGCAGCATCAGTTTCAGCTTCACCCTGACCCTGGTTTGAAATGCACATTCTCAGGCCCCGCCCCACACCTCCTACATTGCAGACGGCGGGAAGAGCTCCCGCTGAGGGTGCCTGTGAAGCGCCCCTTCCCCGAGGTTTCTCCCTTCGCGCAGGTGAGTGTGGATGGCGAGGCAGGGGAGTGCGCGTCCTTCCGAGATTTCCGTGCAGCGGGCTTGGTGGTCACGTGGGCTCTTGGATTCTTGCCCTCCTCCCCGCCGCCCCCCCAGCCCCGAGTCTTTAAAAGGAAGGGAGGCTCCTCGTTAAGTCATTTGTGATCTTTGCGGTGTCTCTGGCTCCGGGACCTGTTGAAACCCAGTCCGCGCCCCTGCGGCTAGGCAGCCGGGAGCGCCGAGGCTGCGAGAACCGCCTGTGGAAACTTGAAGTGGGTGGAGAGGAGGTGGCGGGAGAGCCGGGCCGGAGAGACGCCACCTCTGGCTGCGACGGGCATCCCGCGCTGCGCGTAAAGGCTGGCCATCGAGGCGTGGGCTGCGTGAGGTGGGCTCACTCTCCGCACCTGCTGGCCACAAGCTAGGGGCTGCGAGCAACCACTCCGGAAAAGCACGTGTCGGCGTTTCGGAGACGCCTAGGCCGGTGTTCACCTCTAAGGTAAGTGCCCCTGGGCTCAAGATGGGATTTGTCTGCTTTTCTGTTTGAAATCCTGGGGTGGGAAACCAGTAATATTGAGAACAATAAAAGACCCCTGCCCCCTTCCAGCCCCCCCCCCGCCCTAAACCACCTTTCTTGAAAACTACAGGAAACAGAAATTTCATGCTCTAAGTATTTTCATTCCAGACGCCGGCAGGTTAATTTATTTAATTAGTTTGTGCCTGTAAACTCCGGATTGATGCGTGTCCTTTTGAAAGAAAAAACTCTGGATGTTTTTCTATGGATTTCCCGACAGAGGGTGAAATGATGACAGTGGGAAAGTTGAGCAAGGACTTCATGCTTGAGTTGTGCGGGGCTGGGAAGGTGTCCGTGGATCAAGCAGGTGACCAGTGTTTTGCATGTATTAACTGGCATTCCACAGTGATACCAAAAACAGATTGCTTCTGTCCTGGGCGAACTGAGTAAGATTAAGATCCAGTCTGTTTTATTTGCTGAAGAGGAACCCAGCTGGTGCTCTCCTACCTTTATATGTTGCCATTCGTGCCTAATTCAAATTGGAAGCATAAAATTAAGTGAATATTTTCGGAAAAACCAAAACTTTGGATTTGAGTGTTTTTTTTTTTTTTTAGGAAAACCAGGTGGACTCAATTTTACTGGTTTTTAAAAACAACTTTGTGCTTTGGTGTGGTACACAACACTTCAGAGAAAAGATTTTGCTTTATTTTGTTAGAATTTTAGTGTTTACATGGGCATTCCATTGGGAATTTTTCTTTTAAGTTTCTGAACTCACAATGGCTATTATCCTGTGTGGGGAAAGATGTTTGTTACTCAAGTGAACTTGTGAAAAGAAAGGTTTGTGCTGTGAGTATTGTAAATAGTACACGTGCTGTGACTATGACACTTTGACTTATTTTTTCTGCAGAGAAATCTATATTTTTGCGTATATTCAGGAAGAGGGAAAATGTAAGGGTCTGTTCATCGATAAAGCATAATCTTAGGATCCATTTTACATTCAATCTTTTTTTTTTCTCCAGTTGAATTACTGAAACATTCTTATGTTTTCAGAACCAGCCAGTCTCCTGTAACACTTAAGACTTGAAAGTCTCTGAAATCATTTTTTTAAAAAGATTTTATTTATTTATTTGACAGAGAGGGAGACAGAGAGGGAACAGAAGCAGAGGGAGTGGGAGAAGGAGAAGCTGGCTTTCCGCTGAGCAGGGAGCCTGATGTGGAGCTCCATCCCAGGACTCTGGGATTATGACCTGAGTTGAAGGCAGACGCTTAACGACTGAGCCACCCAGGCGCTCCTGAAATCAATTAAAAACACATTTGGAATACATTTCATAGTGGTTCTGAGGGACTCAAATGAATCTAATGACCTTTATATTCCTCAATTTGTTAATAATACGAAAGAGGTAAAGATTAGTAAATTCAACCCTTAAAAATATAATTAACATTTAATAGATATTGGTATGTCCGTTTGTAAGAGTTAAACACTGCAGTTTTCTATAAATATATATTCAGGTAATGATGCGAAGTACGTCTTGTGATAATTTTAGTTCATGTTTTGAGCTATTTTATATAATACTTATAAATATGTAATAATTATATAAAATACTGAAGGCTGAGCTTGACGCATTTACTGGTAAGTTTTTTAGTAATTACATCTAGAACACTTGAGAATTGTATACTTGAGTGTTAGACATCTTAATTCAGTGCCGAGCACACAGATTTAGACATAATAGCCTTTCTAAAAAAGTAGGCTCCTGGCAGTATAATTTACATACAGTAAAACCTAGCCTCTTTAGAAGTACGCTCGATAAATTCTGACAGTTGCAACATTTATATAATCACATCTACACTCAAGACCTAGAACCATGCCCTCCCAAAAGTCCTCTTTGTGCTTTTGTAGTCAACCCTCTCCACCGATCCCTAACCCCTGGAAATCATGAGCTGTTCGTTGATTTTACCACTTTGCTCTTCAGTGTGTTTTTACCTAGAAATAATTGTCTTCCTTTGCTTTTTGCAAAAGAGAATCTCTGTCCTCCCTTACCCCCACCCCCCTTTCTGTTGGGATGAGTCAGGTTGTGGTTTTTTTTGTATTAATCCTGTATACTTTGGAATAAATTGAGGCAAAGAGAAGGTATTTTGCAAATGGGACTAAGTGTTAAATTCCCATTGTGCTAATAGATTTCATTCTTAGCACATTCAGACTCCTCTGTGGGACAAGCCTTTGGTTATGGTGTGCATTGTTAATTATCCCATACTGAACATAGGGTTATTTAAAAAAATGTTGGTTATTTATGTAATATTAATAGAATGTATTGTATTTTTTATAATCTTGGGCATTTAAAAAATACTTTGATTATACTGGAGATTAAGAAAGTTACCTGAAATTACATAGTATTAAATAATGAGGAGCAGAAGAGTGATTGAATATGGCAATCTGGGGGTGCCTGGGTGGCTCAGTGGGTTAAAGCTTCTGCCTTTGGCTCAGGTCATGATCTCAGGGTCCTGGGATCGAGCCCCGCATCGGGCTCTCTGCTCAGCGGGGAGCCTGCTTCCCCCTCTCTCTCTGCCTGCCTCTGTGCCTACTTGTGATCTCTCTCCTCTCTGTCAAATAAATAAATAAAATCTTAAAAAAAAAAAAAAGAAAACAGCAATCTGGAGACTTAGAAAATCTAATATAGAGTGATGGTGACTTAAGTTAAAATACTCTTATTAGGAGTTGAGGTCTGTGTGCAATTTATGTGTTGATGTCAGTTTTTTCATTTCTGTGCTCATGCTTTGAAATCTAAATTTTCTTGCAGGACATAGATGCAGAATCTTTTGTAAGCTAGTATTCCTTACTGCTTAATACATTATTCAGTTCAGTGGACAGTTAGGAGCCCCTTATTGCTAAGCACTCCTAATAAAGGTCTGTCGGATGATGTCCTTTTCCTTTCTCCTTTGTGCTATGAAAACAAGAGCCTGTATTTGCTATACGCAGCTTACTTTCCAGAGAACTCCAGTGGCAGGCACTAAGAGAGGCAGAGTGAGCCACTGAGGAAGCCCAGCAAACTGAGTGGTCAGCATTCCTCGCTGGAGCCCTTACCTCTCTTCATCATTAAGGGTTTTTAGCAGGGAATCTGTGTACGGGTGCATAAAACAGAGGGCAGGAGAGGAAGGGTCCCTGGAAAGACAAATTAGTGGATTTGTAGAGATTTACTCACAGCAACGTTTTGTGGGTAAATGTTTGTGTTCAACTGTCAAACCCAGGACCGGAAGAGGAGGGGAGTGCATTCAGTTTAACTTCCGCATTGGTCAAGCCTTCTTTAATCTCTTCTTGCACAACGCTCCCCACCCTGGCCCAAATGGATATTTGAAAATGGTTCCATTTCCTAAGAGCGGTTGGAATTGGGAAGGGGCGGAGACTTGCTAAAGAGAGCAGACTGATGAGCTCTCTCTCTCCATACCGCGCCTTAGTGTGTGTTGGCCCTGTGGCTCTGGTCTCTTACCAGTCAACTGCGAAGTTCTCTTTCCTGTCCAGCTCGATAAGGTCCAGTGGGCTTCGAGGGGAATTAGGTTTTTCTCATTTTGGAAGATACCTGTACATGTTCTTAAGAGTTGCATGTGAGTCAATTATTAATGATCAGTTCTGTGGTGATTTTGGAGTGTTTTTTCTTTCTAACGAAAATTAAGTTGATCAAGAGCTGTGTTTGGCTGTAGAAAATTTGAGGCCGGCGATTGGTAGACTGCCATGGACACACATCAAGGATGTTTGACGCTTAAAGATTTTTTTTTTATCTTTTCCATGAAATTTCTTGTGGTGTTCTGCCTGGTGAATGTGCATTTATGATTTCTGTGGGGCACACAAATGAGGGGTGTTTGAATGCTTGGGGAAGTGTGATGGACAGGCTCGAGGGCACAGCACAAGGAGAAAGGGGCCATTCTGGGCTCCATAAGGTTCAAGTAGGCTACCAGCAGCCCACCTATTTGGACCGGTGTCGTGAATTCTGAAGCGGAAGTTAAGAAAGTACAATGAGGAGGCAGTAATTTTCAGGGTGGTCATATGGGCTTTTTAACTCTTCTAGAAGTTCTTCCCAACACTACAGATGTATCCAGTGACCTGCTAACAGACAGACTTTTTCTGGATTAGTAATAATACCTCACAGATGCTTTCACGTATATCATTTCACTTTATCCTGCGAGTGCTGTGAAAACATGCAGCGCATATTAGGTCCCCATTTCTACTGAAGGAGCCATGGAAGCTCAGGGAGTTGAGGTGATTTGTGTGAGATCCCCTGACTTTGAGGCAGAGCGGGGACTAGGACGCTGTGTACTGCTCTGCCCCTGGACAGAGGATAGATGTAATAGCAGGCCTGGTGGCGACTGCCTTCGTCTAGTTTAACTAGATTTGCTAAAATCCTTCTACTCTTCCTGGAGTGTCTTTCTACCATTTCTAGGGCCCGGCTTTTTCTTCTCCCAAGGAATCGCCGTCCATATTTGGGATTTTAAAAACTTTTTCTGTTTAAGTTCCAGAATGTGTTCCCAGTGTGATAGAACACGATGTATAATCCCACGTGTACAGAAAGCTCTCCTGCTGAACGCCGATGTGACCCGCAAGGGCTCACCCCTGATGTGTGGGCATGTGTGTGTGCACGCGTGTGCGTGCGCGCACGCTGGAGGAGCGGGCCAGAGAGGTCTGGACAGAGGACAAGGGTTGTTCATCATGAAGAATAGGGCCCAACTCTCTTAGGCTATGATGACTAGTTAAGGAAAATTGACATGCAAAGAAATGTTTAATTCTGAGAATCTGGATGTGTGGTTACGTGTTCTTTTGTTGGCCAGGTGAAGTTCCATGCCTGCCAGGCCCAACAATTAAGCTGTTTAGAGACTGTTTTTCCCTCTGACACCAGATATTGTGCTCACTGAGTCAGTGCTTGCTTGTTCAAAGAACTGTGTTGGGAAAATCTTGTCCTGTAGGGTTGAAGAAATTTGATTTTGGGGGGATTTGTTCCTTCAACCAGTTTATCTCCCTGGTTTAGATGGGACTACTCACATAACCAGCCCGGGTTGTTTAGTTACTTTCTTAGACCTCCGGTGAAGACTTCTGCTACTTGTTTGCTTGTCTTCAGGGTCTCCTGCCATGATTTAAGTTCCTCACCCCTTGTTGTATATTTGCTTCAGAATAAAAAACCCTTTGCATTGGCTACCAAGTTACTAATGATCCAAGGTTCCGTTGACAAATAGTTGTCACCTGAATCTGGATACATTTGAAAGATCCCCAACCAAAAGAGAACACAGGTTTTTAATCACTGTCCGGCCACCAGTTCTCTCTCGTGAATTATTATTGTGCTAGGGCTGTGTGGAAATTCTAGAGAAATTGATTGGTGTATGCATGTGCAATCCATTTTCCTAAGCAAAGTCACTGTGACAGCTGATTGATTGCCTGGACGAATCCTGGATTTGCCATTTGGTGGTGTGTGTCGGACAGGTCATTTCAGCATTTCTGAGCTGAGAATGAACATTTCAGTTGCAGGTGAAAATGAGTAATGGGATTGATTCTCTGCTGCTGAGAGAGATGTCATATTCATTTTAAATTGTGTGTTCACTTTCTACCTGGATAATAGGAAGTGTTATTTCAAGTTCATGAATTTCCGTGCTGCTATTCATCACTTTATAGCAGAAGAAGCTTTCTGTTTTTAAGAGGCCTACAAAAGTAAAATATAGCAGTGGCTTTCTGATAGGCTGGTGTGTTGGCTTTGCTGAATTACTTATGTTAAAATGCTACGTATGTTTCTTTGGGGCAATGTAAAGTTGAGACAACATGAAATTCAGTAAAAACTCGGCGGACCAAAATATTCAGAGAATTTTTGTTTGTTTGTTTAAACCATTCAACCGATTTTATTATTGAGTATTAACCTGAAGTCTTGTTCAATGGTTGCTCTTAAATTCATTGCTTTCCTGCTTTGTAATTTCCCATATGTAATGTGTATACTCATCACAGTGACCACACTTTTGGATATACTTTTATTTATTAAATTGGGTAGACCATCTTGTTTTCTTGTACTTTTTTTTTAAGTTCAAGAAATACAAAATATATTACCTCCAGGTTACATTTTACTATACATAAATACAGTTTGTTAAGCACGTTACCTTGAGTATCTTCCTCTCAGTTGTTACACCGTGTACTGTTTGAGTTGTACTGTTTGAGTGGTATTTAAATATCTTTTGATTAAATATCTGGCCCCATAAGATATGCTCAGATCTTATAGTGAGAACAATGCACTAAAATACAGTCACCAAAGTACAATATCAAAAACATAAGCACAGTGAACAAGCCTATGTGTAGGTGGATTGAAATAGGAGAGATGTGTTCAGGACTGATGGAAGGATGCCTCCTCACAATACGGACAGGCCCGGAGTTGCCATCTCAAGGTTACCAGTGAGCTAATTACCAACACTTGTGTTTCCCACGTGCTCCAACCTAGGTCATTTCACAAATCTGTAACTGTTTTCAAGCATTTCTGTTTAAAACCCTTTCTTGATTAACAAAATGTGGTGCATAAAAACATGGAATATCATTCAGCCTTAAAAAGGAAGGAAATTCTGGGGCACCTGGGTGGCTCAGTGGGTTAAAGCCTCTGCCTTCGGCTCGGGTCATGATCCCAGGGTCCTGGGATCGAGCCCCGCATCGGGCTCTCTGCTCAGCGGGGAGCCTGCTTCCCCCTCTCTCTCTGCCTACCTCTCTGCCTAATTGTGATCTCTCTCTCTGTGTCAAATAAATAAATAAAATCTTTAAAAAAAAAAAAAAAAGGAAGGAAATTCTGACACATGAGACAATATGGATGAACCTTGAGGACGTTGTGCTAAGTGAAATAAGCCAAACACAGAAGGGCAGATACATAATTCCGCTTCTCTGCGGTACCGAATAGTCAAATCCGTGAGAGACAGGAAGTACAATGGTGGTTGCCAAAGGCTGGCGGAGGGGGTGGGTTGGGGAGCTGTTGTTTAACAGGTGGAGAATCTTAGTTTTGCAAGATGAAAAGAGATCTGGAGATGAGCTGCACAATGGTATGAGGGTATTTCACACTACTGAACCGTACATTTAGAAATGGTTAACACTGTAAGCTTGATGTGTGATTTACCACAACTTAAAAAAAAGTTTGGAAACTGCTAGTTTTGATAATAGTTAGCATTATATGCTTTATCCTGCATATTTTCTATTAGGAATCAGAGATTGTATATGTTGATTAGAAATCTAAGTAATGGAAATGTGAAATTCTGTCATGATTAATTCATATTGATATATATGAAATGTATAGAGGATATATATAAAATGTAAAAATATATGTATTATATATATTCATCTATATTATATATACATATATGCATATAATACATACATAATATGTATATAATATATAACATATATTGTGTGTGTATATATATATATATATGTATGTTATATATATATATGTATACACACACACACACACACTTTTTTGATGCTGTATTCTTCTCCAGCTACCATTCCCGCTCCTGTCCTTCGTGGTCAATCAGTGTCTGTATTAGTTCCTTAGCATTTTACCTGGTGTGTCCTGCCTCCTTTATCTGGCACAGTAGCTCTCTGAAGGCAGAGTGCATGTCTTGGGACTCCCTTAGATCTCCTTTCTCCACGTGGTACCATACCTACTGAAGGTGCTTCCGTTTTTGACTTATACCCTTGACTGGGTGAAATCTTATAAACACATTTCCTCATATTCTTTCATTATAACAAATAATTATTGAGTGGTAGTAGAAGGTGAATAAAAATAGTGTGTGCCTTCAAGGAGCTTAAAATCTAGTCCTACTTCTACCATTTACACGAATGATTCAGTGGAGTTCTATTCTAATAAGGATGATGAAGTTTGTAAGTAATTATAGGAGTGCTAAGAGTAAGAAGGGTGCTAAGGCATTAAACACCAACCACTTCACGAGGCACTTTGTATATTCCTTATGGACATGGCAGGTCTTCTGCAGGGAAATAGATTAGAGTGGGGTGATGGATTGGGGCAGCAAAGTGGAATGCCTTGAATGTTAGAAGAATGTGACTTATTACACAGGCTGGTGGGACAGAGAGGGGGTGATCAGAGCTGGGTTTTAAGAATGTTAGTCTGGGGGCACCTGGGTGGTATAGTTATTTAAGCTTCTGTCTCTCGGTTTCAGCCCAGGTCGTGATCTTGGGGTCATGGGATCAAACCCTGTGTCAGGCTCTACCTCAGACTCCATGCTTAGTGTGGAGTCTGCTTGGGCTTCTCTCTCCCTCCACACCCCCCCCAAACCCCTCTCACCCTTGTGTGCCACACGTGCTCTCTCTCTCTCTCAGATGAGTAAATCTTAAAAAAAAAAAAAAAAAAAAAAAAATTCTGGCAGCTCTGTGGACCTGGAGAAGAAGGAGCTCACGAGAGACCAGGAGTGGTGGTAAGGGCCTATTACAGATGCACAGATAAGAAGTAATGAGAGCTTGCTTAGGTGGTGGCAAAAGACCATGAGGAAAATGCACTGTGGAAGAAAAAAAAAAAAAGTGTGCCCTAGTGATTTTTTTTTTTTTAAGAATTTATTTATTTGATAGAGACACAGCGAGAGAGGGAACACAAGCAGGGGGAGTGGGAGAGGGAGAAGCAGGCTTCCCTCTGAGCAGGAAGCCTGACACGGGGCTCGATCCCAGAATCCGGGGATCATGACCTGAGCCAAAGGCAGACGCTTAACGACTGAGCCACCCAGGTGCCCCTACCCTAGTGATTAAATGTAATCGGATGCAGTGGAGAAGTCAAAGCTAAGTGTATTGCACTTTGTCATTAACAAATAGGAAATTAGGCTTGGTTTTGGGGAGGAAAATAATTGATTTTTACCTTGGATTTGTATTATCTACTGCTGTGTAGCAAATCATCGTAGAATTGAGCAGCTTGAATAATAAACATAATATCTCACACACACTTTCTGAGGGTTGGGAATCCAGGAGTAGCTTAGCTGGAAGGTTCCAGTTTAGCTCCTCTCATGAGGTTGCAGTCATCTGAAGGCTTGACTGGGGCTGCAGGATCAGTTTCCAAAATTTCTCCCTCACAGAGCTGTTGGCTGGAGGCTGTAGTTCCTTGCTGCCTATTGGCAGAAGGCCTCCATAAGGTTGCTTGAGTCCTCACAATATGGCAGCTAATTTCCCCTGAAGTGAGGGACCCAAGGGAGCAAGCCAGGAAGAGACTGCTGTGCCTTCTATGACCTAGTAATGGAAGCCACATACCATCCCTTCTGCCATAATCTATTCATTAAAAATGAGTCCTAAATTTAGCACATACTCAAGGGGAGGTTAGACTCTACCTTTGGAAGGGATAAATGTTGAAGAATTTGTGGACCTATTTTAAAATCATCATAGGTATATTGTTTTGAGGACAAATTGAAATGGAAATTCAAATGAAAATGTCAGGAGAAAGTGATCAGGAACATTTAGAGAGCCCAGTTGCCAACATGTGGAAGTAGGTGACATCTGAAGCTGAAAATATCAAAGATGGAGAACTTCTCAAGACAAGCTTCTTAATGACCTTTCTCCACCAGTCTAGTTATTAATGGTCATTCTACCTTTTTCCAGATTATATTTCCAGATTATGTTATATTTTCCAGATTATATTATTCTAACTTTTTTTTTGAAGGTTTCCATTTATAATTTCTTTTATTATTTTGTCTTTCCTCCAAAGCTTCTTATGAAAAATTTTAAACTTACAGAAGAGTTGGAAGATTGGTATAATGAATGTCTATATGTCCACCATCTAGATTCAGTAATTGTTAATGTTTTTACGTGTTCTAACTATCCAGTTTATCCATCCAAGTATTTTTTTTCTGAACTATTTATTGGGTGGCATTCTTTTGTAAAGAACAGTTTGCCCTCAACTGTGGCATAAACTACAGAGCGTCTCAAAAAGGCAGGGTACGGACTTAATTGTTTTCCCTTAATTGCTAATTCTCAGAGTGAGCAACTGATGTAACGATCCCTTGCAATGAGAGCCAATGATTCATTTTCTTTTTCTCTCTCCTTTTCTTTTTCTTTCTTTCTTTTTTAAATATCACTATGGACTCAGTCCAAAGGTAACACATGTAAAATCTCTATATAACGCCAGGTATCTATGGAGGTTGTGCCATTTTGCATTCCTACCAACAGTATCAGAGAAAGTCTCTGTTTTTCCACAGCCTCTCCAGGAAAGCCTCTTGTTAAACATTTGAATTTTTGCCAAACACAAGAAAATGGGATCTTGGTATATATTTAATTTTTGTGAGTGAGGTTGATCATCTTTGTGTTTTAAGAGCCATTTGTCTTTTTTTGTGTTCTATGTCTTTTGTCTATTTATCTGAAGAATTTTTTTTAAAAGATTTTATTTTATTCATTTGTTGAAAGAGAGAGCGAGCACACAAGCACGGGGAGTGGCAGGCAGAGGGAGAAGCAGGCTGCCCACCAAGCAAGGAGCCCAGTGCGGGACTTGATCCCAAGATCCCGGGATCATGACCTGAGCCGAAGTCAGACACCTAACCAATTGAGCCATGCAGATGTCCCTATCTAAAGAATTTTTTTATCTTTTTTCACTTTAAGAGCTCTAAGTTCTAGGACAGTTAGCCCCCTTGTTTCTCATGGAAGTTGAGAGTATTTTTTTCCCCCCTAATTTGTCATTAGTCTTTTTTTTTTTTTTTTTACTTATGGTGTTTTTATGATGTGCAAAGATTTCCTTTTCTGTTCTGAATTTATTGGTCATCTTTTTATTGCATGTGGATTTTAAGCATTAGTTAGGAAGGTTTTTCCCACACCCACGTTATAAAGTTTATCTGTGCTTGCTTCTAGGACTTGGGCAGTCCCCTCTCTCTCCCTCGACCCCCTCCCTTCCCTCCCTCTCCTTCCTCCTTCCATTTCTCTCAACATTTGGATCTCTGAACCCTTTGGAGTTTGTTCTGGCATAGGTTCTTTTCCCAGTGGCCGTTCTACTGTCCAGTGTTTTCTCTGTGATTTGAGCTGTCACCTTTATCATATGCCAGATTTCCACAAACTTTGGGTTCTTGAATTTTCTATTTTGGGATTTTCTATTCTGTCATGTAGCAGTCTGGGTCTAATCAGGAGATAGAAACTACACAGTCGGTTCAACAAGGGCGTTTTAATATAAAGAATAACTAACTATGGGGGCTTCTGGGTGGCTCAGTCATTTAGCATCTGCCTTCGGCTTGGGTCATGATCCCAGGGTCCTGTGATCAAGTCCCACATAGGGCTCCCTGCTCAGTGTGGAGCCTGCATTTCTCTCTCCCCCTGTTCGTGCTTTCTCTCCCCCACCCAAATAAATAAATAAAATCTTAAAAATAAAACTATGATAAGAGATTAAGTATAATATATAAATAAACTATAAATGGCATCCTAAGGCTGAGGGAAAGCACCCAAGGAAAGACAAACTTGGAAGGGTGTCAGACCTCTTTGGGAAAGGTGGATGAGCCACTAACTAGCAGAGATTTTGCTAGTTTAGCCAGGCCAGAGCTATTCTAGGGTTGCTGGGCAGGCAACAAGACAGCCTCCGGGGTGCGGCCGGGGGCCGGTCTATCGTTGTGCCCTGAGAGTCCACGTGCCTGCAGGAGGGGGGAGGCAGGGGACAGAAGGCCTTCGCAGTGTGCAGGTAGCACGAGGTAAAGAGGTTTGTACGTGGAACGACTTCTTTGTGACTCTTTGGGCCACAGTCCGGACAGGTGGCTATGTAAGGTTATCTCCACACCGACGCTGCAAGGGTGCAGAGGGATCTGGTTCTGGACCCGTGGCAGAGCCAGACTCCAGTGACTGTTCTCACCCCCTGCGCTGTGGACCTCTGCGGGCGCCAGAAATTACAGCCGTCTCTTCCTCCTTTGGTGTCCCTGCAGCGCCCTCTACTGAGAACGCTTAGCATTGCGCTCACTTTAACCAGGTAAAGCAATTCCAGCGCTTACCATAGGTTTTATATTAAAGGGTGCGTTGAAGGCTGAGAAGCAATAAATTGATAACGGACATGGGAACGTTGGCCTGTCTGTTCCTCGTGTTTTATTACTGGTGACTCGTCGTGTATCTGAATATCTGTTAATGCTCTCCCTGCTCACTGACCTGCTCTTTCAAATTTTCTTGGTTATTTTTGTTTATTTTTCCATAAGAACTTTAAAATAAACTTATCTAGTTCCAGAAGGGGGAAAAAAAACCTTGGCATTTTAATATCATCCTGCATTTTTTAATTTTTAAAAGTTATAATAAATACTTGTGGTTAAAAAAAAAAATTCTTGTACCTAACAACAGCAAAAGCAATAAAGAAGTGAATAAAGTAGCAAATGAGAGTTCCATGTCTCCTGTTCACAATCCCTGAGGTTAATATTTTTGAGTCTGTCTTTTCAGGATGTGTTTCTAAGCGCTGTGTGTGTGTGTGTGTGTGTGTGTAAGTAATATGTTTGGACATTTTGAATAGTTAGGCCTATAGCTCTAACTTAGAAATGTCTTTTGTTTTTCTCTACAGCCGTAATACCTGCCCATGAGTCTTTGAGAACATTATAATGTCCCTGTGTGCTTCTTCTCGCAAAGAGTTTCCTCAGCTGTTACCTATTCAAGACATGGATATCAAAAACTCACCATCTAGCCTTAACTCTCCTGCCTCCTACAACTGCAGTCAATCTGTCCTGCCCCTGGAGCACGGCCCCATATATATACCTTCCTCCTATGTAGAGAGCCGCCATGAATATTCCGCCATGACGTTCTATAGCCCTGCTGTGATGAATTACAGCATTCCCAGCACTGCCAATAACTCAGAAGGTGGACCCGGGCGACAGACCACAAGCCCGAATGTGCTGTGGCCAACTCCTGGACATCTCTCTCCCTTAGCGATCCATTGCCAGTCGTCACTTCTGTATGCAGAACCTCAAAAGAGTCCTTGGTGTGAAGCAAGATCACTAGAACCCACCTTATCTGTAAACAGGTAAATTCAGTCTTCATTCTGAATTGTATGTCAGGGGCATTAATCAAATCACTTTATGATTTAGTGAGAAGAAAGGTACTCATTATTCAAGGTCTTTATTCATCACATAGGTTACTTAGAACACCTAACACATAGGATATTCTGAATTCTAGAATATCTATCCTGATATTCTATTCCTGGTTAAAAAGTAAGCTTGTAGATCTGGGTTGTAGGGAGAATTCACTATCATGGCTAGACATTAAAGATTGAACTTAAGTCACTTTTCTCTTGATAAAGTGACGTGGGTTTGAAAAAGAAATGTTTACTTTCAAGGTAGATCCTTTCTGTAGTGAAACCACAATTTAGCATTCATGACATTTTGTCCAGGATAAAAGCAACTCTGGTAGTATTACTACTTAAATGAAATATACTGGACACGTGAAGCCTGAAAAGACAGACAGTAATTGGTATACACATTTTAGCAGTGAACTAAAATAGCATTTGATAAAGCTTGATGGGAAACTAATTGTAGACTTCAGTTGAAATTCCTTGAAGCTCAAAAAAGTATTTGTACTCTTTAAAAGCAACGTAACATGATGGTTATTTCTGTTCAATTTGTAATGTGTTTAATGATAATTATAGCTATGGAGGGAAGAGGTTGTGTAGGGAGAAAGATGAGGAGTAGATAAATTTTTAAAACAACCAAAGTATTAAGTCAATGCATATTGAATGTTGAAATTTGTTACTTTCAGATGCTGTTGTTGAGAAAGCCATATTACACAGTAATTTTTCTTTTTTAAACACTTTGTTGGTAAAAGAATATAAACATTGTATATAACTTTTTTAAAGCACTGTTTTTCACTCAGCCTTCAAGGGAAGATCTTTTGTTTCTGGGCATGAACTCTAATCAGAGTTCTGCTAATATTAGGATAAATTAACCCATAGTATAATTATGTTCATTTGTAAATCAATCATACCTGTAACATTCCCTTTCCCAAAGAAACATGGCCTAGCAAAATTAGGAACTAACCATGTGGGCTTTTGGTGTCTCCCAGTGCTGCCTTGATGGGCTCCCCCTTCCTCTATGGGAACCGTTGCCCCTCTCTCCAGCACTGAGCACCTGCTTCCATCAAAACCTTCTCTAAGGACAGGCATGTGTCCACTTTCGTCCCCTCTCTTCTCCTTTCTCTTTTTCTTCTCTACCTTTCCCTACTCTTCCTACTCTTTATCTCTCTAAGCCAGAGAACAGTATTCACTTCAATAGAACTTAGAGTCCATTTATTACTCCTCTTAAAGTTATTTTCATTCTAGGCCTTCATCTTACACTGAAGAATGGAAGATTTTGTCCCCCTCATTTAAATGGGAACTCTGAAGAGCTATTTAGCAACACTTGGGAATGACTGATACTTGAAAATGGTTAGGTATATTTAGGCACATGCATACAGGGTTGATGAATTCTAGCAACTACTGAAGGCTGCTGTACACCCTGCTCATGGTTCAGATCTGTGGGTATGACTTGCACTGGTCACTTACTCCACTCAGAGATGTGCAACCTCATGGCTACCACTAGCCATCTGTGGTTACTAGTCTCATCCGCACTGCAAGGATGGGCATAGACTTGCAGAACCAGTTTCAAACATCAGTCATTCCCAACAGTGTGACTCCTCATAGATCTGATACCAGCAACAAAGGCTGTGCTTGATCAGATTTCCTGGAATATATTTATCATGAGCCCTGGAGGGCAAAGAGGTAAATTAGGCACTGTTCATGCAATTTTTTTTTTTTCCTAGGAAGTCCATCTTTTCTCTTAATGCTGTCTTACAATGAATGTTTTCTTTGCCCCCAGAGAGACACTGAAAAGGAAAGTTAGTGGGAGCAGTTGTGCCAGCCCTGTTACTAGTCCAAGTTCAAAGAGAGATGCTCACTTCTGTGCGGTCTGCAGCGATTATGCATCTGGATATCACTATGGAGTCTGGTCGTGTGAAGGATGTAAGGCCTTTTTTAAAAGAAGCATTCAAGGTACAAGAGTATTGTTAGCTGCTGCTTTAGTTTTCTACTTTTGCTTTCAAATAATTTTGTAGATGACCTGGCAGAAATTTCACCATCGGCCTGATTGGTACACAAAGTACTTGATGAGCAGTTCAGAGGGTCATGTGTATTTGGGGATGGGGTGGATGGTGGAGTGGATTATTTCAAGTGTAGAGCACCTTCTCTTTAATTGTGGCGCTCTGCCCCAGAGCCCCAGAACTTGAATGGATCTCTTCCCACCATCACTCATTACCATCTTCTTGAAAAGATGCCTGGTTACAACTCTTGTATATCTCTTACTGGTGTTTGATTTGTGGTTACCATTAGGTTTGTATATAACATCTTATGCATATAGTAATTTATATTAAGTTTATGGTCTCTTAAAATTGAACCCATTCTTTACTTCCCCCCCCACTCCCCTTCCCTGCTTATTTTAGATATATGGTGTCATACTTTACATCCTTTTACTTTGTGAATCCCTTGACTGATTTTTTAAAGATTTTATTTATTTATTAGAGAGAGAGCATGCGCTAGCGAGGGGGAGAACAAGCAGGGGGAGAGGGAGAAGCAAGCTCCGCACTGAGCAAGGAGCCCAGTGTGGGACTTGATCTCAGGACCCTGGGATCATGATCTGAGCTGAAGGCAGATGCTTAACAGACTGAGCCACCCAGGCGCCCCCTTGACTGATTTTTATAGATACATTTTACTGCTCTTGTGCTTCCTACTTTTCTTACTACTGCTTATGGTCTTTCCACTGAAAGGGTCCCCTTTACTGTTTCTTGTAGGGCTGGTTTAGTGGTCATGAATTCCTGTAACTTTTGTTTTGTGGGAAACTCTCTCTTTTTTTCTGAATGATAGCCTTGCTGGATAGAGTATTCTTGGCTGTAGGTTTTTTTCTTTTAGCACTCAGAGTGTGTCATGCCTGCAAAGGTTCTGCTGAAAGACCATTTGACAGCCTTATGGGATTTCCCTTGAATGTAACTGTTTTCTGTTGCTGCTTTTCAGATTCTCTTTATCGCTACTTTTTGCCATTTTAAGTATTATGTGTCTTGGCATGGACCTCCTTGGGTTGATTTTGTTAAGGGCTCTCTGTGCCTCCTGGATCTGCATTTCTATTTCCTTCCCCAGATTCGGGAAGTTTTCAACTATTATTTCTTCAAACACGTTTTCTGCCCCCTTTTCCCTCCTTCTGGGACCCCTATAACGCAAATGTGATTATGCTCGATGGTGTTGCTTAGTTCCCTAAATCTGTTTTCATTTTTTTTCCATCCTCTCTCCTGTTCAGCTTGATTATTCTCCATTACTCTGTCCTCCAGGTTGCTGATCTATTCTTCCTTTTTAGTGTACTATTTTTTCCACCTAGTGCATTTTTACCTTATTGAATTGTTCATCTCTGATCGGTTCTTTTTTTTATTTTTTTTAAATATTTTATTTATTTATTTGACAAAGAGATCACAATTAGGCAGAAAGGCAGGCAGAGAGAGAGGGGAAAGCAGGCTCCCTGCTGAGCAGAGATGCGGGGCTGGATCCCAGGACCCTGAGATCATGACCTGAGCTGAAGGCAGAGGCTTTAACCCACTGAGCCACCCAGACACCCCTCTGATTGGTTCTTTTTTATGTTTTCTATTTCTTTGTTAGAAGTTTCACTGAGGTCCTCCAGTCTTTTCTCCAGTCCATTGAGTATCTTTATGACCATTACTTTAAATTCTCTAGCAGGTGGGTGCTTGGGTGGCTCAGTGGGTTAAGTGTCTGCCTTTGGCCCACAGTCATGCTCCTGGAGTCCTGGGATTGAGCCCTGTGTCAGGCTCTCTGCTCCACGGGGAGACGACTTCTCCCTCTGACCCTCTCATGCTCTCTCTCTCTCTCTCTCTCTCTCACAGGTAAATAAATAAAATCTTTAAAAGTATATAAGTAACATGCCTAATAGAGAATTTCTTATCTGTTTTGTTTAGGTCTCATGCTGTGATTTTGTCCCGTTCTTTCTTTTGGAACATGTTCCTCTGACTCCTCACTTTTGTCTAGCTCTCTGTGTCTCTTTTTTTTTTTTTTAAGATTTTTTTTTGTTTGTTTGTTTATTGAACAGAGAGAGAGAGAAATCACAAGTAGGCAGAGAGGCAGGCAGAGAGACAGGGGGAAGCAGGCCCCCCGCTGAGCAGAGAGCCCAATGCGGGACTCGATCCCAGGACCCTGAGATCATGACCTGAGCCAAAGGCAGAGGCCTTAACCCTCTGAGCCACCCAGGCGCCCTCTGTGTCTCTTCCTATGTGTTAAGAAAGTCAGCTACGTCTCCTGCTCTTGTAAGTAGTGGCCTTATGAGGAAGAGGCTCTCTAGGGCCCTGCAGTGTAATGTCCCCTGCTCACCAGACCTAGCGCTTCGGAGGTGTCGCCTATGTGTGTTGTACGCACACTACTGTAGTGGCTGAGCTGCTTTTGCCTTTAGTCCAGTTGTCTGCAGTGGCTCTCTTTGCCTGTTGTGGGCAGGATTTGGCCCCTGCATTGCTAATGGGCCAATCTGGAATCACCTGGGGCTTGAGTAGAGTTAGATCAGGGAGCTAGACAGACCTGTGGAGTGCAGGGGAGGGAAAGGGCACCCATCAGCTCCTTTGTTCCTGGAAAAGTCTGCCAATGATCCCTGTCCCTTCAGCACATACCCTGAGATTAGTAAACAAAATTTCCTCCCATATACCCTAGGCATTTTTCAAACTGCTGCTTCTGTGCTGTATCTCCATGGGGCTATTTGCTGTACTGTCTTTTTAAGGGCAGAGACTCTGTTTCCTTTTGCTTTCCCAGCTCTCTCAAAGCCAAGCCCGCTGATTTTGAAAGTTCCACCTGTTAAGCCCTGTTCATTGTAAGAACTCATAAAATTATCCCCCTCTGGTTTTCAAAGGCAAATGTTACGCGATTTCATCTCATCTCGGTGAGTTCCCCATACTTGGGGTACCTGGTGTGATAGTCTGTTCCTCTCCCCTCTCCACGCCTGCAGGTCCCTCCCTCCCGTGGACAGTCCCATAGGTCTGTCCCCTTGGTCTTTTTAGCTCCCAACTACCTTTTCACCCTTCCTACGCTCTTTGGTGTGGCCTCTTCTCTTCTCTACATTTATCTGTGGAGAGTCTGTTCTGCTAGTCTTTGAGTCATTTTCTGGGTCATTTACACTGATGTGGTATTATCTAGTTGTATTCATGGGATGAGGTAAGCTTAATATCTTCCTATTCTGCCCTCTTCCCCAGAAGTCCCTAGTTTTAATGCTTGCAAAGATAAAGCTTGGAAAAAATGTGCTTGTTAGGAATTACAAAGATTGTTTCTCCCTTTGACTTATGTTTAATATTTGGCATGTGTAAGAGTGATAATGGTGGGATGGCTCCTGATAGAAACCAGAGGGTGATAAAGGGTAGAATGTTAGCAGTTAAGAGTTACCTTCCTGCAGATCCTCTGAAATTCACCTTGTATAGATGACTACTCATTTTTCCTGGATCTTCCGCTTAGTAGCTCTGTGACTTTACCTCCTAGCCTGGTTCCTCTTCTGTGAAATGGAGATACTTACAGAATTGTTCTAAAGATGGAATGAGGGTGCCTGGGTGGCTCACTTGTTGAGTGTCTGACTCTTGATTTTGCCTCAGGTCATGATCTCAGGGTTGTAGGTTTGATCCCTGTGTCGGGCTCCATGCTCAGTGGGGAGTCTGCTTGAGATTCTCTTTCTCCCTCTCCCTCTGCCCCTCCCCCCATTCCCATACACACACACACACACACACACACACACACACACACACTCTAAATAAATAGGTAAATAACCAACTTTATTTAATTTTTATTTTTTTAAAGAGTTTATGTGAAAATATTTAGTCATTTATAAACATCATGCAAATTTAAGATATTCTAGCTTTCCTTCTAACTCTTCTGTATTGAGATATCGACATCTTTCTTCTTTGTATTTTTCTTCTAATCTTAATCATATTTAAACCAACCTTCTCTAAAATCTTCATAGTTGGGTAGATCAGGGCCCTCTGCTATTTCCAAACTTAATTTTATTAAAAGAAAAAAATTACAGATAAAAGAAGCCTATGTCATCAATATTATCAAAACATAAGTTGTATGGTTATTTATAATTTATAAGCAAAACTTTTCATTCTGAATTTAACATTTTTAATGCTTTAATGTTTTTACTTATAATTATAGTAGTAAATTATAAGGCCAGGCTTACTCTCCTGCTATTATATAGTAAGAACAATTCAGATTTCTAAAAAATTTAGAAAAAATAAAATAAAATTTAGAACTGAACTCTTGATACGATGACAATTCTCTCTTGTTGAAATTCCAGAACTTTATTCCTTAAGGAAATCTTGACCCAATACAACTAACTATATCCTTTGAAAAGGATCCTTCTTCCCTTGCTGTTGGGGAAAAAAAAAATCTCTACCTAAAATATCTTTGAACCCTTAGACTATGACTGATTACAATGACAAGGGAGTTTCCTCTGCTTTCCACCTTCCTTCGTACCACATGAGCCAAGAAACTATTGGGAAAGGGAAAGAAATGTCACATTCTAAGTGTGCATAAGGTAAAGAGTGAGTACTTTTACAATTGCTTACTATGTAAATGATTGTTTCTTTGGCCTCTTCGTATTTTTGGCATCCTCTGATATAAAATGTGTTGCAGTAACTAAAAATGGCCACCCAATTCTTTCTGTATATTGAAAGAAGTAAGAATGAAATGTATTTATCATTAAAATTACTCATAATAAAAAATCTCAACAATGAAGCCTTGGACAGAGGATATCTCAACATAATAAAAACCACATATGAAAAACCCACAGCTAACATCATAGTCAATGGTGAAAAACCGAGAGCTTTTCTTCTAAGATTAGGAACAAGACAAGGATGTCCACTCTCACCACTTTTATTCAACATAGTGCTGGAAGTTCTAGCCACAGCAATCACACAAGACAACAAATAAAAGGCATCCAAATTTTGTAACAAAAAAGTAAAACTTGCACTATTTGCGGATGACATGATATTATATATAGAAAACCCTAAAGATTCTACCAAAAACCAGTAGAACTGATAATGAATTAAGTTGCAGGATACAAAATTAATGTAGGGAATCTGTTGGATTTCTATACACTAATAATATAGTAGCAGAAAGAAATTAAGAAAACCATCCCATTTATAATTGTACCAAAAATAATAAAATACTTAGGAATAAACTTAACCAAGGAGATGAAACACCTGTACTCTGAAAACTATAAAACCCTGATGAAAGAAATTGAAGATGACATAAACAAATGGAAAGATATTCCATGCTCATGGATTGAAAGAACAAATATTGGTAGTGTCCTTACTACCCAAAGTAATCTATGGATTCAATAGATTCCCTATCAAAATGTCAACAGCATCTTTCACAAAGCTAGAACAATACTGAAAGTGGTATGAAAGACTCTGAGTAATGAAAGAAATCTTGAGAAAGGAGACCAAAGCTGGAGGTATCACAATCCCAGATTTCAGGATATCTTACATAGCTCTAGTAATCAAAACAGAATGTTACTGGCACAAAAATAGACACATAGACCGATGGAACAGAACAGAGAGCCCAGAAATAAACCCATGACTATATGGTCAAGTAATCCTCAACAAAAGAGGCAAGAATGTATAATGGGGAGAAAACAGCCTCCTCAGTAAATGGTACTAGGAAAATGGAGAGCTAAATGGAATATAATGAAACGAGACCATTTTCTTATACCATATACAAAAATAAACTCAGAATGGATTAAAGACCTAAATGTGAGACCTAAAACCATAAAACTCCTAGAAGAAAGCATAGGCAGTAATCTCTCTGACATCAGCCTTAGCAACATTTTTCTAAGTATGTCTCCTGAGAAAAGGGAAACAAAAGCAAAAATAAACTATTGGGACTATACCCAAATAATAAACTTTTTGCACAGTGAAGGAAACCACCAACAAAACAAAAAGTCAATCTGCTGAATGGGAGAAGGTATTTGCAATGATATATCCATTAAGGGGTTAGTATCCAAAATATATGAAGAACTTCTACAACTCAACACCAAAAAATAATAGTAATCCAATTGAAAAATGGGCAGAGGACAGGAATAGCCATTTTCCAAAGAAGATGTCCAGATGGTCAGCAGACGCATGAAAAGTTTCTCATCATCACTCATCATCATCGGGGAAATGAAAATCAAAACCACGATGAGATATCACCTCACACCAGTCAGAATGGCTAAAATAAAAACCACAAGAAATAACAAGTATTGGTGGGGATGTGGAGAAAAGGGAACCCTCATGTTCTGTTGGTGGGAATGTAAATTGGTGCAGCCGCTGTGGAAAACAGTATGAAGGTTCTTCAAAACATTGAAAATAGGATTACCATATGGTCTAATAATTCCACTCCTGGTTATTTATCCAGAGAGAACAAAAATACTAATTCAAAAAGAAACGTGAATCCCTGTGTTTATTGTAGTATTCTTTACAATAGCCAAGATATGGTAACAAGTTAGGTGTCCCTCAGTAGATGAATGGATAAAGAAGTTACACATACAATGAAATATTACTCAACCACAAAAAAAACGAGATCTTGCCATTTGCAACAACATGGATGGGCCTAGAAGGTATAATTTTAAGTGAACTAAGTCAGACATAGAAAGACAAATATCATGTGTGTGTGTTCTTTTTTAAGGTTTCACTTCTGTAGGGCGCCTAGGTGGCTCAGTTGGTTAAGCGACTGCCTTCGGCTCAGGTCGTGATCCCGGAGTCCCAGGATCGAGTCCCACATCTGGCTCCCTGGTTGGCGGGGAGTCTGCTTCTCCCTCTGACCTCTCCCCTCTCATACTTTCTCTCATTCTCTGTCTCTCAAATAAATAAATAAAATCTTAAAAAAAAAAAAAAAAGGTTTCACTTCTTTGTCAGAGAGTAAGAGTGTGAGCACAAGCAGGAGGGGGTGGCAAGCAAAGGGAGAAGCAGGCTCCCCACTGAGCAAGGAGCCCAATGCAGGACTCGATCCCAGGACCCTGGGATCATGACCTGAGCTGAAGGCAGATGTCTAGCCGACTGAGCCCGGGCATCCCAATACCAAGTGATTTCACTTACATGTAGAATCTAAAAACAAAGCAAATGAGCAAAGAAACAAAAATACTCCAAAAACCAGACTTTCAAATACAGAGAGCAAACTGATGTTTACCAGAAGGGGGTATGGTGGGGGAATGGGTGAAATAGATAAAGGGGATTAAAATAAATAAGTCACAGAGATGAAAGTACAGCATATAGAATATAATTAATATTGTAAAAACGTTGTAAGGTGACAGACGAGGACTACACTTACATGGTGTGTACTGAGTAATGTATACAATTGTTGGATCAAAACGTTATACACCTGAGCTTTTGTTCCCCAGACTTGCCTGTGGTTTTACCACAGCTTGTTTGTCCTGGATTGTAATTCTCTTTTATTCCCAAATAAACCCATCTTCTGGTTAAAAAAAGAAAGTTATACACCTAAAACTAATATAACACTGAATGTTAATTATACTTCAATAAAAAAAAGTAAAAAGGAAAAAAATTAAATGTATTTGTCTCAATTTTCTCTACATTGTTAATTTTATTATAGAAATCTATTCATTTTCATTGACTTTTTTAAGAATAGGGGAGCTTATTTTTCTCATTGAATTCGAGATATAATTCACATATAGTAAAATTCCTCTATTTTAATTGTATAGTTTTATGAATTTTGAAAATGCATGTAGCCATTCAGCCACCACCATAATTAAGATATGGAATGTTACCATCAGCCCAAAAAGTTCCTACGGGCCCATTACAGCCAATTTCCCCCCAACCTCCCAAGGCCTGGTAGCCATTGATCTATTTTCTTTCCCTATAGTTTTGCCTTTTGCTAGAATATCATATAATTGAATCATAATGTATGTAACCATCTATGTATCGCTTCTTTCACTTATTATGACGCTTTTAAGATTTATCCATGTTGTTGAATGTACCAGTGGTTCATTCCTTTTTGTTACTGGGCATTATTCCAATATATAGATGTACCATAGTTTATTCATTTGGGGTGTTTCCAGCTTTGAGCTATTTTGGATAAAACTTCTGTGAACATTCATGCATATCCCTCTCTGTAGACTTATATTTTTGTTTCTCTTGGGGAAATACTTAGGAGTAAAATTACTGTTTGTAGGATAAGCATATGTTTAATTTTATAAGAAACCACCAAGAACCATCTTGTATTCTCAACAATAACATGAGACTTCCAGTTGCTCTGTATCCTTGTAAAAATCCTTGATATTGTCAGCCTTTTTAATTTTAGATATTCTATTGTATATATAATTGTGTCATGTTGTGGTTTTAATTTAAGTTTCCTGGATTACTCATCTTTTTGAGCATCTTTTTGAGCATCTTTTCATGTCTTCATTGATTTTTTTTCTCTCTGTGGTGTATTAATTTCTTATATATACTGTTTTATTCTGTTCTGTTGACTTAGTTCTTCATTCTTAAAAGTACCACATTATTCTAACTATTATAGTTTTATTTTTTACTTTTACTATTATAATTTTACAATGCATTTTAATACATACCAATGTAAATACCTCCTATTTTAAAAGCGTTTTATTTTCTTTTGTTTATTTATTCATTTATTATTCATAGGAACATCAGAGTAATTTTATTAAGTGGCCTCCCACCCTTAATGTTAAGTGGAGATTTTGTTAAACCTAAGAATTATTTTGGAAGGAATCTTTTAGTAATAGTCCTCACATCAAGAACATGTTATGTCTCCAGTTATTTAGGCCTTTTGTATCTCTTATACAGTTTTGTTAGTTTTAAAAAATATATAAATCTGGTACATTTCTCTGGTATTTCTGTAAATTTCATTCTTTTGGGCTATTTATTTTTTATCCATATATAACAGTAATACTAACCTATTCACTTTCATATTGGTATTCGTAATTACCTTTCATCCTTGCCCTTTGAAAGTTAAAATCTATTTCAGTGCTGCTCACAGATCTTTAATACTTTGCTTTTTACGACTTTAGAGGCTGAGCTTTCAGTGGGAAGCTCGGACAGCTGGTAGATTATGTAGAAGATTCTTATCTTGGAGGTACATATTATGTTACTTGGGACTTATTTGGCCTTGAAGTCATGAAGGATGTCCTGAGTTAACAAAACGCAAGGTCATCGCTGGCTGTTGAGGGATAAGTGTGCCAGGGAGGGTGCGCATGACAAACTTGCCCTATTGTTTAAGTGACAATGTTGGGAGGCTGAACTGAGCTGAAACTGAGATCTTCTGATCCCAAGTCTAGTGCTCTCTCTGCCCTCCATGTGTTTGGATATAAATGATGACAGGTATTCAGAGAGACTCAATAATTCTGTAGAGAGTACAGAGATAACCTGTTATGTTTTAGATTATAAAAAGCACATAAAGCTTTATATCTTAAAGAATTAGCTACATATTTCGCTTTTAATTTTGCTTTGAACTTTTCTTTGAGTTCTATTAGTATGGAATAGTGTGCTCCTCAGACTGTCGCATGGAACAAGAAAGCCATTTTAATTGTTTTTGGGGGAGGGGAGCAGAGAAAGAGGGAGAGAGAGAATCCCCAAGCAGACTCCGTGCCGAGCGGAGAGCCGGACATGGGGCTTGATCTCACAACCCTGAGATCATGACGTGAACTGAAATCAAGAGTCAGATGCTTAACTGATTGAGCCATCCAGGTACTCCAAAAAAACATTTTAATATGTGAGGTAGTTTGTGTAGTTTGAGGAGGACTTTTTTTTCTTTTTTGTCAGAAGTGAATTACCCTGACCTTCTTGCATAAGACATTTTCTAGGCTATTTTTATTTAGTGTGTTCATAATATTGTGCTTTCTGATTTTTTTTAAGTAAAATGATCTTTTAAAATAAACTCTGAGGGGAAAAATGAACTTCTAGTCCCTTAAATGTTTATCGTTATAAACATCTTTTTAAAACCAAAAAGGATGACATCATGTATTGTTCTTTGAATTTTTAGAAGGTCCTTAAAAGATTGCTACTGCTATGGAAAGTACTGTGGGGTTACATTTACCTTCTAGCCATAAAGCATTATGTTCTAGAGGACTATTGCAAGTTTATGATTGGAAATATATCCTGACTTTTAAAATATTTATTTTTGAATATTATAAGTGAGGATAAAAGCAATAACAAGATAATTATCTGTTCTTTTAAAAAAATATTATACCTTATATTACCCCCTACTCTTGAATGTGTGTGGAACCTGTAAATATGAGAGTTGCTCCCATAGTTGGGTTATCTTATATGGCAAGTGGTATTGGGGGAGTCTCATGATTATGCCATACTTATGTAAGACGCCATCATAGCGGAGTGAAGACATACTGGAAGTCAGAGAAGTGCCCCTCCTGGCCTGGAAGAAAGCAAGCATCATGTGCGAACTGCTTTTGGGCGGGGAACTCGTTCCTCTATGAGTAGACAGCAGTGCCTAGGTGATGGCCGCAGAAAAGGGGAACCTTGGTCTGACGGCTGCAAGGAGCTGATTCTGCAAACCTCTTATATGAGTTTGGAAGAAGACCCTGAGCTTCAGATGAAATCACAGCCCAGCCAACACCTTGATTGCAGCCTTTTGAAACCCTGAGTAGAGTAAGCTGTGCCTGGATTCTTTTTCTTTTTTTTTTTCTTTTTTTTTTTTTTAAGATTTTATTTATTTGTCAGGGAGAGAGCATAAGCAGGGGGAGCTGTGGAGGAAGAGAGAGAAGTAGACTCCCCGCTGAGCAAGGAGCCCAATGCAGGACTTGATCCCAGGACTCTGGGATTATGAGCTGAGCCAAAAGCAGACGCTTAACCAACTGAGCCACCCAGGTGTCCCTGTGCCTGGATTCTTGACTCGTGGAAACGAGATAATAAATTCATTTGGTTTTAGGCTTACAAGTTTGTAGAAATTTATTTGGCATAGAAAACTAAAACCATGACCTTAAGGAGCTTTTTGAACCGAGCTAATGTGTTTTCTTTTGAAAAATGGGAATCCTAGCTCTTTTTAGGGAAGTTACAGGATTACATGAAATGATAAATTATCTGGAAATCAGTAGGTAGTCAGAAATGTTGGCATGCCAGGTTTCCTGTACATGGCTGGTATGAGGGTCACTTGAGCGTGGTTTTTGCATCTCTGGGGTAAGCTGTCCTCCTGTTTCTAGAACTGCGCAGTCTACACCTTGGCTGCCATCCCAGGCTGGCAATTCCCACCCAGGGAATGGTGGTAAAGTAAAAAACAACTGAATTTCAATTTGTGTTTGGTTGAAAAGGTGTTACTGGAATCTATCTAAAGTGGGGGAGAGTTATAAAACTTACTTCGGGTCCAGTCATGGAGCTATGTTTTTTGGTCCAGGGATCAGAGAGGGTGGCTCTACTTCTCAAAGCTTGGCTCTAGGTTGAATTCATCTGTTCCCACATTCTCCTTGGACCAGCAGCTACCCGAGGCATTTTTTTTTCTCTTGGGAGCTCAAGAAGCCAAGCCAGACTGTTGGAATATCCCATCTACTAAGCTGCCACTGGGTAAAGCAAGTTTCACGGCCAAGCTCAGCATCAGTCCGTGGGCAAGCACACTCTGCCCACTTGGGCGCACTGCGAGGTCATAGGACTGAGGGAAGCAGTGGGGGAATTGAGAACAATAATCACCACCAGCCTCAAGAGGCAGTTCGTTTGGAGTGCTGTGTGGCTCAATAGGTTAAAGCCTCTGCGTTTGGCTCAGGTCATGATCCCAGGGTCCTGGGATCTAGCTCTGCATCGGGCT
>CM052896.1:94800381-94812359 GCA_028534135.1 Potos flavus | reverse complement strand
GGGGGGGGGAAGAACAAAAGGACAGGACTCCCAAAGACGGAAGCTCATTTTTTGTCTCATATTGCGAACTGGGACTATGCTCAAACTTAACCTTCCTGGCCCTCGGTTTTCTTATCTCTGAAAAGAAGATATCTGTTTCACTGAGTTTTGTAAGGAATGCATGTGAAGAAAGACATAAAGACCTAGCACAGTGTTTGGCGCTAAATTTTAGTTTTCCTTCCTTTCTTTCTCCCTCTTTGAAAAGCTCATATAAATTATGAGAAGTTTTAATGCAGTACAGTCTTGCACAGGCAGAGTATGAAGGTGTAGTTAAAAAAAATCTTTTGTGACACTCACTCAAAAAGATATCTGTCCCCCCTCCCCGCCCCCGCCTTTCATAACAGCATTATCTATAGTAGCCAAGACATGGGAACAACCTGAGTGTCCATTGACAGACAAATGAGTAAAGACATTGGCGTGTGTGGGGTGTGTGTATAAAAATGGAACGTTATCCAGCCATTAAAAAAAAAAGAAACCACAAAGAAATCCTGATATCTGTGACAACATGGCTGGACTGTGAGGGCATTATGCTAAGTGAAGTAAGTCAAAGACACATCCCGTATGATCTCACTTACATGTGGAATCTAAAAAAAAACAACCCCAAACTCCTGGGAAAAGATATCAGATTTGTGGTTACCAGAGGCAGGGTGTTTGGGGGAGAGGGAATTGGAGAAAAGTGGTCAAGGGTACAAACTTCCCGTTACAAGATAAATAAGTAGCAGCAGTGTCACGTATGGCACGATGACTGTAATTAACACTGCTGTGGGATGTATATGAAAGTTATTAAGAGTAAATTCTAAGAGTTCTGAGAGAAAAAATTCTTTCTTTCCCTTTCTTTCTTTCTCTCTTATCTATATGAGATGATGGATGCTAACTGAACTTACAGTGGCAATCACCTCATAGTCTACGTAAGCCAAACCATTATGCTATATACCTTAAACTTACACAGTGATACATGGCAATTATTTCTCAATAAAACTGGAAAAAAAATCTTTCATGGAAGAGAACAAGAGAAAGGGTCATTGAATTTGGCCAAAAAGAAATCGGGTAGAGCTGTCAAAGAAAAAAATATTTTATTATCTTTGGAGATTGCAAAAAGAATGAGATGAGTTGATATGTAAACAATTGGATATTTAACTCTTTACTGACCATCAGGAGTGAATTTTCTTAACAATGCCTCCTTTCATTCCCAGGACTCTTCTTGTCTCCCCTCTCAATAAACTCTCCATCCATATTCTTCCTTCTCTCTGGTCTTGGAAGATTAGGAACCTATCTCCATCCTGGATCCTCCTCTACTGTTTCACTTCCCTCTTTAGAAATTATGTCTCTTTTGTTATCACCTTCTTCTGCACCAATCTTGTGTTTTCTATGGAAATATTAATATGGTGGTTTAAATGGTGGGGGAGGACCCATCCAGACTAACTTGAGGGATAAGGCTTCATTATAAGGATACGCTGAAACATAAATAGCCAGGAAAACAATTGGAATAGCTACATCTGGTCTGTATTCCTGTGTTGTGAGAATAAATCCACATCTTTCAAATGCCATCTCTTGATTCATCCGCGGTATATACACATGAAAGGGACTTGATAGGGAGATGGTATAAAGTAGTAAAAGCACCAGCTGTGGATTCAGACAACTGCTTGAGTTTATATGCTGCCTTCACTATTTTCTAGCTTTGCCACCCGGGCAGGTTATTTGAGCTCTTTTGTGCCCACTTCCTCCTCTGTATCATGGAGATGATAATAGCACGTGTCCTCTAGGGCAGTTTTCGGAATGAAATGATCTGTATACAATACACAATGTCTGACATGTAGAAGCTTCCAGTAGGTGTTAGCTCTCATTGTTATCATTTACCATTATCACCATTTTTGTTGTCATTGTCATCACCATTATCATCATCCTCTTTTTTGGGGGCTATTCACCACTTTCTAATATGGAGCACTCCTGTTTCTAGAGTTCCCCATCAGGCTTGCTAAGAGGCACGCCGGGTGACTTTGCCTAGATTATATTGGGAAAGCCATGACACTAGAAATGTCCTTGGTAGAAAACAGTGAGTTCCCTGCCAAGAGCTTTATTTTATTGATATTAGAATCCCTAGGACTCAGTACAGGGCCCAGTATATAGGGCTTTGTAAGTGCAAGTTGGTCAAATAAATTTGAGTGCATGGAATCAAACCTTTCTCTTTGTATGTAAACCTGTTTTGTAAACTTTTCCTCATACACTCTACAAAAAGATGTGTGATCAGAGAGATGCTTTCTTAAACCAAACAGTTTGTTCCATTTTACCCTGGGGGTATCACTGATCTTAAATAATACCTATAGCTCTCTACCTGATTACTAATAAAATTAATTATACTTTAGGCTTTTAGTTCTTTTAGTAAAGAGTTTGATTTAATTATCTCTAGATAGAGCTCTTCCTTCTACTTTGATTAGCCAAGGATAAGAAGAAATTCAGATAAATTTTCTAGGGAGCAAGTAATTTAAATGTACTCATACCTCCTAACTAATATTTCTTTTTAAAAATGTGGACAACTGAATTTAGGGAATAAACATAATGGTGGGAATATAGGAACTAGGCATTTTGCAGATATAACTTTTAGGGTTTTTTTTTCTTTGTTTTTTTTTGGGGTTTTTTTTGGGGTTTTTTTTTTTGTTTTGTTTTGTTTTTTTTTAGCATTAGATGCTAATGACATCCTGACGTATGTCTTTCTTAATTTTTGTTTTGTATTTTTGTCTTTAACCAGTGGATTTTTAGCAATATTTTTGTGCTAAACTTTATAGGGGCTTGGAAATTGTATTTTCTGTTACTTTTTGTGATCAAAGAATATGACCCATATGATATCAATTTTCGTTAAAATTTTATTCATGAACTAGTATGTGATAATTTTTGCAAATTCCATGAGTTTTTATAGCTCAAGTTTTGTAGCTCAATTCCATAGTTTTTATAGCTCAAGTTTGTGAATTGTACAATTTCAATGTTCTATATTCTGCTTTTTCCCCTAATTTTTTACTCTGTCAGTTGCTGAGAAAGATACATTAAAGTATGCATTATAATAATGTATTTGTCAATTTCTTTCAGTCATTTTTTGCTGTTATGTTTGTAGGTTGTTCTCTTGTTTTGTTGTTTATGGGTTTAGAATTATGTACCTTCTTTTTATGATCTGGTGAAGCCTTAATAATGATTTATGCCTTTTAAAGTTTATATTGTCTGATATTGATAGAGTAATTTACTTGATTAATTCTTGCCTGTTAGGGACATATAGAAAAAATGGAAAATAAAATATATTTTTCTATCCCTTTATTTTCCATTTTTTCTATATGTCCGATGTATCCTTTCCAACCAGTCTATGTATAGATAAAAAAAAATGTGATCTCAGAGTTGCTCTTAATTGATGAATTTAGTCTATTTATATTTATTGTGATCACTGACATTTGAATTTATTTCTGTCATCTTATTTTAGGATTTTAACAATTTCATCATATATTTTCTTTTTTCCTTTTTGGAATTGATCCCATTTTCTTGTTTTATTTTTTCTCTTTTGCTAGTCTGGAAGTCATACATGCTGTTTCAATTCTTTTAGTGACAATTCTACTTTAGCAATGCATTCTTGATTAATTTGAGAATTCATGCCACTCTAATAGATATTTCTCCTTCCAAATTAAGAATTTTGGAAAGTTCAAGCCAAAATTACTCCCCTTTCATCTTATTTGTTATTACCCTGTATTTGGTTCTACTTTATTTCTGTACCTCCAAAAATTATTATTTTATTCATTCTATGTTTATTAGGTTTCCTCTCATGCTTACCAATTTATTTTCTAACCATTGCATCTTGAATTTCATTGATTCTCTTGGGTTCATTTTTCTCCATCCCAAATAACACAGTAGTTATTTCAAAAGGGCATATTTTTTAAATCTTTGCTTAATTCAAATGTCTTTAATTTATCTTCACTCTTGATTGATAGTTTAGCTGGGAATATAATTCTAAATCGAAGGTTTCTCCCTCCCCACACCATCTTAAAGACATTATCCCAGTGTATTTCTGACCCATAAAACTACAGTAATTAAAACATATTGATACCAGCACAGGAGTAAAAAAAAAACACACAAATACATATATACATATATTTATATATATGAAAGAGGAGAAAATCCAGAAGAAGATACTTTTTCAATGCAGAGCTTGAACTCACCACTTTGATATCAAGACTTGGCCTGAGATCAAGAGTTGGACACTTAACTGACTGAGCCACCCAGGTGCCCCCAGAAGAAGATACTTTTATATATATTTATTAAATGACAAGTTGTTTTATAAAAATCAGAAAATCTTGTGCAATAAATGCTACTGGGAAAATTATAAATCCATTTGAAGGACATAACATGAAATATCAATATGACATGATACAAACATATATAAAATTCCAAATAGATTTGAACCACAAAAGTGCTTAAAGAAGATACAAGAAAATATTTGTATAATCTTGATGTGAAACAAAAGACAGATTTGACTGTGTACTAAACCTTCTTAGGACAACAGATACCATAAGTAAAGTTAAAAGCTATATAACAAGACAAATATGGGCACATAACAAAAGTTATCTATAGTTACTAGATAAACTTAATAGGTTATTAGACAGGAAAAGGGCAAAAGAAACAAATAGGCGATATATAAGTAAAAGAAATACAAAGTATGGCAAATATATTAGTCAATCTTGCTACTAATTAAAAGAATACAAAGTAAAATGAGATTGTTTAGTCACTTGTCAGATTAGCAAAGATTAGAAATGACTTTTATTGCCCAATGGTGTTATGAGAAAATAGGAAGCCTCTTAAAGTATTTTTCATATTATAAATTTTAAAATAGTTTTAGAGGGTAACCTATTAATATGTATCAAAATCTTAAGTGTGTATATGCCTTGGTTCAGCAACTTGACTTCTTTGAATTTATTTTTGGAAATGAATTAGATGTGTGTACAAAAAGGCATTTTCATTGTACTATGAGTACCAACAAAGAAATCAGGACTAACCTAGATTTCCATTGACAGGGGGTACTTTGGATAAAGTGATAGTATCTTCATAAAACAGAATGCTGCATAGATTTTTAAATTGTACAATGATCTATTTTTAGTCAAAAGAAAAAGTTTAAAAATAGTGTATATATACTGTGACCCAAATTTTGCATATAAAATATGGAAAAGTAAAAAGCATTAAAACTGAAAGGATTTATGCCCAAACTTGTACTCTTCATATTTTTCAGATTTTTAAAAAATTTATTACTTGAAGAGGTGCCTGGGTTGCTTAGTCATTAAGCGTCTGCCTTCGGCTCAGGTCATGATCCCAGGGTCCTGGGATCGAGCCCTGCATCGGGCTCTCTGCTCAGCGGGAAGCCTGCTTCTTCCTTCACCACTCCCCCTGCTTGTGTTCCCTCTCTCACTGTCTGTCTCTCTGTCAAATAAATTAAAAAAAGATTAGTACTTGAAATATATTTATTTGTACAATATGTAAAAAGAATACATATGTGTATGTGTAAACACACATACATGGATATAAACACTTTAAGAATGTATTATAAGAGTATATTATTTGATAACTGCTCAGAAATATCAATGCTCAGTTTCTAACTTTTTCCCATCTTTTGTCTCAAGAAAATTCCTAATTCTCTGGTTTGGAAACTGAGGTATGTCAGCACTCTTTAAAAGAGAAATAGATTTAGTATCCATGGGTGATCTTGAGATGGAGACCTTAAGTTCATTTGGGCTATTGTCCCAAAAAAGTCATATTTTGATTTTGTTAAAATAGACAAAAATGTAATAATCTTTGGTACTTGCCCCGCAGGTTCCAGGAAATAAGTCAGGCTTCTGTTCTAAGACACATTGTGAGGCTAGACCCAGGTCATTATCTCACTCTTGCCCTGGCGACTCCGGGAACTTGAATGCTGGGCTGGGGAAGCCACGAGAAAGTACTGTGTTATCATCTCTCCCGTTTAGGTTCCCGGAGAGAAAGGTGTGGGTACCGTGTTATGCGAAGGCAGAAAAGTTCCGAGGAGCAGCTACACTGCCTGAGCAAAGCCAAGAAAAATGGCGGACACGTGACCCGAGTAAAGGAGCTGCTGCTGAGTGCCCTGAGCCCGGAGCAGCTGGTGCTCACACTCCTGGAGGCAGAACCGCCCCACGTGCTCGTGAGCCGCCCCAGCACGCCCTTCACCGAGGCCTCCATGATGATGTCCCTGACCAAGCTGGCTGACAAGGAACTGGTGCACATGATTGGCTGGGCCAAGAAAATTCCAGGTAGGGCTTTCTGGATCTTAGCTTTTCATTTATGGTAGCAAGGCCTGCCCCTAACATTTGTAGGGCAAGAGTACAAAATGGAGGTCTACAAATGATGTCTGGATGTGTAACAGTTTGACAACTTGATTTATAATCTTTAAATGAAATATGTTCTTTCTTCCTACCTTGACCTATATGCCTTCAGTATGTACTAGAATGTCTGGCTCCAATATAGAGTTCTTGGACTCCTCTGAGTTCTCTATCAGACATGGTAGTGAAGAAGAATGATATATGGTGAGATTCCTTCCATGGCTGCCTCTCTTCTTTTCCCACACCAGAACTATCCCACAGGGCCTTGTCCACACCCCATCCTCCGTGGCCACGTCTCCTACCCATACTAGCCTGTTGGACACACCTCATGCCAAGATGTGGTCTGAGAGGGTGTACCCAAGAAAAAACCTACCCAGACTCTGGAAGTGGGCCAAAAGTGGCCATTTGGGCAAGGAATTCTAGGGGCAGGCCAGTTTGTGATATATACCTGAAATACTGCATTGTGCTAAAATTACCACCTCGTTATCATTTGAACTGGTGTTTCTGTGAAAGTGAATCTAGAATTCTAACACAGAATGGCAGCAGCCCATCCCCCTGATGGGGCTTCTCCACGTGAGTATTTACGGGTCATCTAGGAAATGAGGTCTCACTCCAGGCTCTAAGCCACTAGGGACAATTCCTATGGCCTGTAGGCTGCAACCGCTTTAGACAAAGTGTAAAGTCTGGGAGCTGCTGAGAAACTGAGTGAGGAGGAGTTGGGGGTAAAGCGCTGTGGGACCCCAGGCCTGGTGTAATTGTATCTCTTGGGTCATTCGTTGGCTTGTGCCCAGTCCTTCTGAGCTTGCTGAGGATCTTCTGGTGTCTAGTTTTGTTTTGATAGTCTAGATTTTCACCTTAGCTAGAATCATGTTATTTTCCCTGCTCTTTTCATAGGAGACAATACTGATGCGTCTTCCTCTAGCTGTTGTGCTACATGTATGCCAAACACCGGTTTTCAGGACCCCACATGGAGAGTGGTGGTGAAATTAATGATCATTGAAAGCCATGTAGCTTCTTTGTGCCATAACAAAACTGAATTCTTGAGCTGCGTTAGTCCCTCTTCAAGCCACGTGTTTTAAAAAAATGTTCAGAAAATTTAGGCATAGTCTAAAGGTGTGATTTTTCTTTCCTCTCTTGGTGGGCGTTGTCACTTTCCAAAGTTTAAAAGAAAATAGTAAAATATCACCTAACCTAATTGATCTTGTTGAATATCTGCAAATATAAGACGCCTAATCTCCCGTGGGCAGGCTTATAGTCTGTAACTGCAGGCGAGATTGGAAGGCATACGCATGTTAGGACAGCATGCAGTTTTGGAGGAGGACTGAGCCACCTTCCCATTCATGACTCTCTCCATTCAGTTCTCCTTTGTGCCCACCAGCATTATATTGCTCACACGTTTGAACCTCCGTGTGCTTTCCATGCCATGGTCCCCACATCTGTAAAATGAGGATGCTGGAAGAGGCTACCTGCAGGCATTCTCATGTTACTCCCCTTTTTTCTGTAAGAAAATCGACTTAAAAGGAGATTGCATAACTAGGTAGGATGAGGCTGAGCCGGGATCATAACTGGGGTCCGCTGCACTCCAGGGCCGTGTGTTTGGTTAGTTTTTATATTACACTGCCTTCTCTCCTTATCATGGTTGTGGAGGAAGCGCCAGTGATCTCGGCTTGGCTTTGCTTTTAAAGTGCTCACCTCCATAGAGATCACCTGTTTCTTTCCGATTTTTGGACCAATCCATGTTGTTAGGCTCTTAGGCTCTTGAGACCTGCTTCGATTGTTACATTTGCTTTTCTGGATAGAGTAGCCCAGAGACAGCACTCCTACTCAAAAGAATGATTCTACCACTGAAATTTTAAGCAATTGGAGATATCCTTCATTTGAAGCCTTGATTTTCTGCAGGGGCCAGTGTTGTTCTCTCTGTGTGTCCTGCACTCCCCACCCCCACCCCCATTCCCATCCCCCTACCCGTCCCAGCCCCTCTTGTGGACTGGGCCAGACAGGCAGCCTCTGGCTGGCAGCTGACTCTTATCTTTCTCAGCAGTGCAGAGGAATTTTTAATTTTTAATTTTTAAAATATAACTAAAAATGATCTGTTCCAGCTTTCTGTTTGTCCCTAGCATTTGTCTGGGGAGCTATAAGCCTAGGTAACCGTCGTTTATAAATCTTAAATGGAATAGATTAGTCTCTAGAAGGCCTCCAAGGCTGGACAGTGTCAGATTGCCTACTCTGAGTTGAAAATTTCCTTCCTTAGGTCAGCATTTAGCCACATCTTTAAAATATTGAGTATTTCCCTATATTGCTTGCGTTTTCATGGCTTATTAAACCTTGCCCTTCTGTTTTCATAGAAACAGGGAGTTGAGGAGGAGAGTGGGTATGTCTCATGGCCTCTTGCTTTCCCCAGGCTTTGTGGAGCTCAGCCTCTACGACCAAGTGCGCCTCCTGGAGAGTTGCTGGATGGAGGTCCTGATGGTGGGGCTGATGTGGCGCTCCATTGACCACCCGGGCAAGCTCATCTTTGCTCCCGACCTCGTTCTGGACAGGTGAGAAAAAAAGGCATCGTGTTTCTTCTCTGACCTCTTTGAGTCCTGGGTGCCGCAATTACAATCTCACACCTAAAAGGGCAACTAAGAAGATGATAATGTCATGAGCTCCTTCCCCAGGTCAAGAGCCAGAAGGAGAGCATGGGTCCTAGGATTCAGTGTCCTGTGACTCACTCTTACCTGTGGTGGGGCAGCCTTTACAGGCCAGACCATAGCAGGGCCTATATCTTGTAGAATAGGTAGCCACTAAATGTACCAGTCAACTTAGGTTTGTCTGTGTTAAAAATTGCATTTTCAGTTTATAATTTTAAATCGTCCTGCTGTTCGGTTTCCACTTATAGGGACCATGTCTATCCCTGTCTAGACAGGTGATAAAATTCTTACAAATCTGCAAAGTTTATTTTAACGTGCTTTGACTCTAATTGCATATGCTCTATAGCATTGTTGACAATAGCAGTGGAAGGAATGGTTATTAAAACCAATGAAAGGCAATGGAAATTGGGGAATCATAGTGCCAATGCCATCACTCGATTACATTTTGTTTTCTTTTAAAGATGGCACAGAAAAGGAACCCATTCTTAATTGACTCAGGTGAAGTGTTCATGGAGGAAAAGCTAGAATAGACAACACTCAAAATTTTAGTTCAAAATATAGAATTCTTTCTTGTTATACATATGAGGAGGTTGAAAATCTCGATGGAAATTGAGCTCCACATTCCTTATTTTGAAAAAGTTTTTTTTTTTTAATTTTTCCCAAATACTTTTATTTTATTTTTTCAGTGTTACAAGATTCATTGTTTATGTACCACACTCAGTGCTCCATGCAATACGTGCCCTCCTCAATACCCACCACCAGGCTAGCCAAAAAGTTCTTAAGTAGAATGTTCAAGCACAGTGGATTCTGTGCACAGAGTAGAAGGATGCCATTATATGATTGGAGAGCATCTGCGCCCAACCCTTGGTATTACCTCTTTAGATCATCAGAAGACCCCTATGCATGTATCACACAGATAAAAAGTGATACCTTCAAGGTTTTAGCACCCATTCTGTCTGTTGTCCTGGATGACAACATTGACAAAGAGCGCTGTTCTCAGTAATGTAGGTGTTTTGGTGGAGAGCAGATCCTTTGGCAAGAGCTGGAGCTTGGGCTATGGCTTAGGCGGGAGCAAGCCCAAGTATTGAACCATAGAAGAAGGTTCTGGAAGTCCAGACCCTTCAGTAGCAATCAAAATAGCCAAACTATTGGTTTGTATGTGCCAGGCACCATCTTAAGCACTTGATGTGTTAACTCATTTCATCTTCCTAACAGCCCTTTATGAGTAAGCACCATTATTATCTCTATTCTTCGGATATGGAAATGTTGGGGTTGGGTAATTTGCCTGCAGTTACAGAGTAGTAAGTGGTGGATCTGGGCTTGGGGGCTGTGAAGTCCATGTTTTTAAATATAACCGTAGTTACCTGTATAACAAGACATGCCTCTCCGTGGGGGAGAGAACTGAGAGTGGAAAGAGGAGGAGGCTGAAAGGCAAAGTGACTTTCTACTTTATTCTTTTATCTTAGAACAACTTTTTTTTACTCTCTGCCCACTTCACAAACTTACTCCTCTTGCTTTCATCTAAGATACATACCGTGTTGCAGGGCAGGCTGAAAAGCCAAGCACCCGGCCAAGCCATCACTCTCATTCATTCACTCATTATGTTCCACTGGGTGTTCAAATAAAGCCACACACACACATACACAAATATACTGTTATAATTCTCTTAGAACTTAGTACTAGGAAGAAGTTTCATCCCTTGATGAATCAATATATTTGCAAATACTGGGATTAAATTATTTTTTGTTTTGATTTCTAAATTGATGCCACGTTTAATGTTTACGTTCAGTGACTATTTCATTCCTGGTTTTTATAGAATTAACTCTCCTCTTTGTTTGGGTTCTTTAATTCCTGTGTTAGTTACTGTAAATGGACACACCTCCTGGACAAACTTTAGGCCTACCTTTTGGTTAAGTAATAGAAAAAAAAGTAATTTTTCTTACAAATTATTTTAGTAGACTCACAGTCCTTTTTAAAAATTTTATTTGTTTATTTATTTATTTGAGATAGAGCACAGGGGAAGGAGCAGAGGGAGAGGGACAAGGAGACTCCATGCAGAGTGTGGAACCCAACACGGGGCCTGATCCTATGACTCCGAGATTCCTATCTAAGCTGAAATCAAGAGTTGGATACTTAACTGACCGAGCCGTCCAGACTCCCCTCACATTACTTTTTATAAATATTTGAAAGTATCATGTTATAAGGCATATAAATCTAATATATCTGAGTATAGGAGAGGAGTCTCTGGAATTGTAAATGCCTTCACATTGAGCGGGCATTTTTGGTAGTACCTATAATGGTTATTTTTTGTTGCAATCTCTAGTATTGCCAACACATAAACTTTGTGAAGTCTAGAATTTCAAATCTAAGATAATTCAGTTCCTTCGTGCATGTATGATAGAGATGAATATTGTTTTATGTAAACGTGCGTTTCCGGAGGGGTTGCCTCTTCAAAAATGCTCCAAGTGTTCGTTATTCAAAAAGTCAGAGATTAAACATCATAAAGAAGTATTATAAGGTTTTTCTGCAACATGAATAAATAATTTGCATGGTACTTGAAAATCGCTGTCTTTTAGCAGATTGTCCTATCAGAGTTCCATCCAGTGGTGGTGTGACCGTGGAAGCTATGAATACAACTAAATTAACTCACTTGTGCAGACTGAGACAATAATTGCCATTGTCCTTCATTCTTGTTGAGGCTTCTTTAGTGAGAAAACTTGAACCTACTCTGGACGAGAGGAAAACCCGGTCACCTCAGCTTATTTCTAAACAAGGTGGTTCTTCTCTCAGTAACCACTAGAGTCACAAATTCATGTGGGGATCTACCACAGACTCTGAGCTTCCGCTTGCTTAAAAAAATCATAGACGCTAAGACATGTTGTGTCCTTGGCAGCAACAGGAAATTGTCTAATGTTACATATTATGGAAAAGTCAGAGGGTGTTTGGATCT
>CM052896.1:94784231-94800281 GCA_028534135.1 Potos flavus | reverse complement strand
AAAAAAAAAAAAAAATACTGCACCCAACGCAAACGTGCCCTCATTCAACATTTTGTCCTTGGTATTAAACAGAATCTTTCTTTTATAAAGGAGTGGTTCTCACATAATAAGACATTCCACACGTACTTACTAATTTTATTTTTGCTTCGCCCTAGTTTCTGAACAAATGCTGTAAAAAAGTAAGCTTCTATGAGTGGTTTGGTTTGATTACAGATTGTTTTGGTATTTTAACATTCAAATCATAGGTCCTCTCTCTTTTAATCTTATCCTAATTTCTTACTCCAAATTCATTTCATTCCATAGTTACGAAATAAGTATACTAGATCTCATTAAGGTATTATTTAAAAGTCCTTCCTCTACATAACTCATTTCAGGCAGAACTTTATTAGGGTATCATTTATAAGGTATTGTGCCTTATTTCCTATATTTCTCATTTATTTTCTATAAAATGTATTTGGTTTCCCCAGCCTGTGAAGTGAATAAAAATATCCTGTTTCACCCCCTTGATTGAAATGGTGGCTGTCATGGCTGCTAGTAAAAGCCATCAGCCTTAGTTCTTTAGAATTATTTTAGAGATTCACTTTTTCCATGAAGTACATATGTTCTGATTACTGTGAGTTATAGCATTTCTCAGGGCTTAGGATGCTCTGAAATATAAACTCTCCTTCCGTTTTTGAAATATGAATTTGCATTTAACATGGCATGCTGTAAAGACAATTATCAGATGGTTTCACTTATTTGTGGAACATAAGGAATAGCATGGAGGACATTAGGAGAAGGAAGGGAAAACTGAAGGGGGGGAAATCAGGGGGAGATGAACCATGAGAGACTGTGGACTCCAGGAATCAAACTGAGGGTTTTAGAGGGGAGGAAGGTGGGGGTTGGGTGAGCCCAGTGATGGATATTAAGGAGGGCACGGATTGCGTGGAGCACAAAATGGAGCATAAAATGGAGCACATTTTACATGAATAATGAATCTTGGGACACTATATCAAAAACTAATGATGTACTGTATGGTGACTAACAATAAAAAAATTATAATAAAATAAAAAATAAAATGGCATGCATTTCAGTGAGGAAATGATACTAATTCTAACATGCACGATGTGTTTTTAGGTACAAGCAGCAACCTCTGCAAAATAGGATTGATTTCAGATGAATTGTCTTAGACTATTTGGGGAATGACATGACCCCACCTCTGACTGAGTCTCACAGAAAAGTAAAGAGTCAAACTATTAAACAATCAATGCAGGACTTGGTGGGCTTTTAATTTATTCCCAGAGATATTCTACTTTTTTAAAGATTTTATTTTTAAGTAATCTCTATACCCACTATGGGGCTTGAACTTGCAACCCTGAGATCAAGAGTCACATGCTCTACAGATTGAGCCAGCCAGGTGTCCCCCCAACCCCAAGATATTTTAGAACCAGCCTTTCTTGGTGTCAGATGTCCTCAAGCCCAGCGATGACAAATTTCAATAATTAATTGTCCCCAAGCACAGTGATTTGATTATGTGGCATTGGTGTTTTATCCCTTAACCTGTGCGTTTTCAGAAAGCCTCAGGTGGTTGCAGAAGTTACCATGTTTGTTTGGAACTCACAGTGTACTTGCTGGTAGCTTTGTGTAGGTGAGTCTGGGGGGGGGGGGGGGTTTGAATGCTGTGGGACACAGGATCCTGGCAAACTGTTGCCCTCACAGAGAACCCAGTGGGAAAGGCTGCCCCAGCATTGGTGGTTCCCACTGGTGCCCGTGCATATGAGTTCCAGAGAGACCCTTTCCCCAGCCGCTGCCATCATCGGAAATGTCCTGGCTTTGGGGTTGGGGGAAGGAAGGAGGGGAGCAGCCAGTTCTCTGATCTCAGGTCCCCTTCAGGGACTGCAGGGGAGACTAAAGATGAAACTCACAGACACCCACTGCTGCCAGGCTCCCCTTCATTCTGCACGGCAGGTGTCGAGAAGCAGATGGAAGTTTCATGGCAAACCCATCTAACTGCTTGTCAAGGACTTCCAATGACTACAACTGATGATAATAGAAGGTTTTTGGGGAGCAATGAGGCAGAATAATATGTGTCTGGCTAGAGTGAATTGAAGCTGGTATTTTCTAAATACAGTTCAAGTAATTTCCTTCAAAAGTATGCATAAAAATTCATTTCTATGACTGTTGAAAAGAATTTTGATTATATGGTTCAAAGTTTGTCTTAAAAGTTTTGCTAAAAATAATCTTTGGCAAGTGAAAAATGTTCATGTCTCCCTTTCAGCCTTCTTTCCTCATTCTAATCTGTCTTCTCTAATTGTGATTTCTTTTTGTATCAGACTAGCTTTTTTTTCAAGTTATGTTCAATGTCTCTCAGTTGCTCCGCGGGTTTCTAAATGACTGCCGGGGAGTGAGTGAAGCCCTAGATGTGAAGGATTGTTTCTTCTGAGGGCATGTGCTTTGGTAGCATTCAGGTTTCCTCAGTAGCCCTTCAGAGTCTTCTGAGGGGAATATAGAATGTCTCATTTTAGCAATATGTGTCATAACTCTGGCTGGTTGGCTGAAATGGTTTAGATAGAAAATAACCAACAGAAATGGTATTCCGTTAAAAGAAAACATTTGGTGAACAGGTAGAAGGGAAGTGTATTTTCAATGCACATTTTTGCCTAAATAGTATTTATTCAAATGTTTGTTGCTTTTAGAATTTAGAAAAAGTTCCCTGTCCTCTTTATATGAAGATAATTCTAGTAATTTCATATCGTTGGAGGTGCTTTCATTACCGTTTTGTTAGAGGATGTACAAGATGAAATTTGAGATTAACAAGAAAATACTCCTTATTGCTTTGGATGGTTGCTTAGTGCTGCCTGTTTCTTAAATTTCCAAATGAACTTTTGTAGGGATGAGGGGAAATGCGTAGAGGGAATTCTGGAAATCTTCGACATGCTCTTGGCAACAACTTCAAGGTTCCGTGAGTTAAAACTCCAACACAAAGAGTATCTCTGTGTCAAGGCCATGGTCCTCCTCAACTCCAGTAAGTAGCCACGCAGCTGGGCTGTGTTTTATGGGGGAGAGTTGCTGTTTCTAGAACGGGCATGGAGTGAAGAACAGTACTGAATTTATTTTATTTAAGAAGGGAGAAATGGCTTTCTTTCTGACTTCTGTTTCATTTTACAGGGATTTAAAGTGTAGTTAACTTTTGGTAACTTGAATATAAATTATTCATTGACTGAATTACTGGCAGTAATTTAAAAAGCGGCTCAAGCCACTTTGCTGGAAAAGGAAAAAAATGAACTTTAAAATACTTTGCAGCCTTTGTTCATCGTTTATATAGGCATTGTACATGGTTGACGTGCATTTATGTTTACTGCTTTGCTTTTGCAAATTCATTCATTGATTGGTTTCATTTATTCATTTGATAAAGACATTGAAGATACAGCCCTGCCTTCCAATGTAGGGAGGGAGGGAGAGAAAACAAATCACTAAAAAGAACGATGAGTAGTCTTATAGAGTGTGTACGGAGTACTGTGGGAAAGCAGGAGAGACTGGAGTGGTTGTAGAAGGAAATGGAGGGGAGCTCGCGTTCACGGCTGGGCATACCTTCTGCAGGTGGTGCAGTAGAAGAGCAGAGGGAGGTGCGCACAGTCGAGAAGAGCCCTGCCGTGCCAGAGATTAGGCTGCACACCCGGCTGAGAACTGCCCCTCCGGGCACCGAGCAGCCCTAGGAGAGGTGCAGATGGGGGGAGCGTCCTGGACAGATAGGTGTTCCATCAAGGGCCCTCTGGCTGCCACGTGGAGGATTGGCTGGAGAGGGGAGAGACAGAGGCAGGGGCCCGGGGCAGTGAGAGCCTGAACTGACTTGGTGCGCAGGACCGGGGAGGAAGGGCCGGACCTGAAGGAAACCTAGGGGTTAGAGGCGGGAAATGAGGGAGGGCTTGAAAATACCATGGGTGTTGTAGCGTCGCTGCTCTTTTCTTATTATGTAAGTAATACCTGGTTATTGTAAACATTCAAACAAGAGAAAAACATATAAGGAAGAAAAAAATCACCAGGATTCTCCCCTGTGCCTGGGCAGATAACCACCATAACTTTGGTGACCAATCTTAAACAGCTCGCTGTAGATAGACAGGCAGCTCTTGGCAGATGTAGGTAGGTAGATAGGTAGACAGAGATGGGTTGGTAGGTAGGTATGTAGATAGATGTATGCACATATACATACATATAGAGAGAGACATCCAACACACACAGGCTTCTATGCATAATTTTACATAAACAGCATAGCATTTTTAATTGTTATTTATAATAAAAAAAAGACTTTGAAAGAGGCTTACTTTAATCTAATTACTTGCTTGACCCTTCCACCCCAACACCAAGTAGCTAATCTTGCAGGAGGATAGACTTCATACCTTCTTCTATCCTCTAATAATCTTTTAAAATAATACCTCACCTTCAATATCCACAAAGATAAGCTCCCCTCCTACCCATTTAAAAAATTGGGATACATAATATACAAATACTTCTCTGTGCCTTGCTTTTTTACTTTTCAAAATGCTGTGAAATACCTCCAGGTCAACTAGGAGATACCTAACTCAATCTTTGAGGACATCGTCTAAATTGTTCAACCATTTCTTTATTGATGGACCTTTACTTAATTATAGGTTGGGTTTTTTTTTTTTTTTTGGTCATTATAAACATTGCTGCAGTAAATATGGTGCTGCTGTTTTGTACACTTTTTAAAGTTTCTATGTAGTGTTCACACTGTTCTGTTTACTGCCTACCTGCTAATTGGTTCAGCTGTTATCCCTGGTGATAATTGCTTTGCTTTGCTACTCACTCTTGTTGGTTTCTTTCTTTCTGAAATAATATGTATATGCAAGTTTTAATCCTCAACTGATGACTTAGAGCTAACTTCATTTGGACATCATCTGCAGCCTTACTATCTAGATTTTATCCCACTTTAGAACTTTCACGTTTGAAGCAATAGGAATCTGTGGGATCGTACTATGCTACTTTATTTTAAATCATCCAAAGCAGCAGTTCCTGAGGCTAAAGCTCAGCGGAGAACCTGTGGCCATGTTCTGGGGCCAGCTGACCTCTCCTTCTGTAGCCTATACTTTTCTGCATGTCTAACACTGCCACGTACTCTCAGACATTGGCACTAGAGTTGATGAAGGGGAAAGGGAAACCTATAGAGCAGTGCTTCTCAAGCTATTTGTAGTGAAGGATCAGGTTTCTTTTTATTTTTTAATTTCCAAAATATTATAGACACTTACTTTGATAAAATGTAATAAAAATAAGTTACTAGAAAAAAATGAAGTAAAAGTGCAAAATACAAGGCTAGTTTTTTTTATTATTACATTAAATTGATTTAAAATTACTCTGCCAATTGCTATAAGAGTTTCCCAATGCTTACCCTCCATTTCTACTTATGTCTGTGGACTGGTAGCACTTTGAGTAGCCCTGGTATAGAGCACAGAGATAGATGGCTGGGTCTGGGGTAAGTCTTGACGGAAGGGGAAGGGGGGAACAAAGAAGGAATCTGAAGATCATGTGAGGTACAGAGACCCTGTAGACAACCTTTGGGTACTGCCCAGTTGGTTTTTACTCTGGCCCTACCTGTCTGGCAGGACATTTTCCCTAGACCCAATGCACTCTCCACACCAGCTCAGGAAAACAATCTGAGACTAGAAATGATCAATTGTTGGACAAATGAAGATTGTAGGGAAAGCCAAGAAGGCTCCTAAATGCTCTGGGACTTCTGGCACCTTCTTGACATTTGTTACCGTTCAACTTTTACAACATGATACAAGGGCCCAACTTACATCAGAGATTAAGGTAATGCACCTGGAGAACAATGTCCCGCTGAGACATTTGAAAGTGATCATGAAAGAAAATCAACTTTTCCTGATCTCTTTGAACCCACCTACAGATCTTACCTCCCGTGTGTGCTGCCACGTCTGCCTATGTTAAAGGGGGATTTGCTTGAAAAGTGCATTCCCATCTTGGCCCAAGAGGATCATCAAATGCTGGATTATGGGGCTTCTCTTACTTTCAGAAATAATTTAGAACTCTTTTCTGTGCAGCAAAGTGCTCCTTGGAAAGCCATTTGCTTCTTGTTACAACACTTTGCAGTATAAAGCCTTCTGCTTGGCAAGGCTCCTTACCGTCAGTTTAGCCTCCGAGACATCATATTGTGTTGTTGTGAAAGCTAGAAGCATCATCTGTGCAAATGGGAAAGACTAAGGCTGCAGCGTTCCTCCTGCAGCATCTGACAGAACTGCCGTATTAAGAGAATTATAGAGGGTGAGTCAGGCATGTGAGGTAATTACTACTTGTGGTGGTAAATTGAGTGGAATTTGTTTACAGTAAATCTCCACTTAGGAAATCTTCTTTTAACAAAGTTCCTTTCCGGCTTGGTAGTCATAACAGTTGCCAAATGGGTTTAGGAAGATGGGATTCTGTTTCTATTGGGAAATTTCCGCTGTCAGGAGAGAAGAGGGGTCTTTTCTGTGCAAGGTTTTAAGCATTTGAAGGTGTAGGCAGTTTTTTGTTCTGGAGTATTTGTAGCATTACATTAAAAATAGGAACAGAGTCTACTTTCCCACCTTAAAGAAAAATGAGAGAATGTACAAAGTAGACATTGGACATTGAACAACAAACCACACAGGACAGTGATCCCCAAGAGAAGGGACACAAACAAAATGAACCCTTTGATCATCCAGTTTACTACACAGAGCCAACTTCCAGGTTTCCATAGGGAGAGGTAAGCCAAATGGACACCCGTGGTCTCTCTGCACTGGGAAGACAGAGCTGTGAATTTGGGGAAGCCAACACAGCTGGGATTTGCAGGGGAGGAGACTACTGGTGAGGGAAGAGTTGGATGGAGAGGCGTTGCGGAACTGTAGCAGATGCCCTTCAAGTCTTCAGCTGAGTACTAATATCAGGCTTATAAAGATACTTCACCAAGGATAGAGAAAGAGCCATCAGAAAGGAGCAGGCAGAATAGTCCCTAGCATACACACAGGGCCAGGAGTAGTTCATGTTCTCACAGCCAGAGGGGAATCCTTGTAATATACTGAACATTGGGTATAGTGCCCAAAAAGGTGTTGTGTCAGGAGTGAGGTAAACTTCGTTCTAGACTAAAGGCTGCTCTGGTCCTACCAAACAACTTGAAAGCACGCCTGAAGGATCAAACTCATTGTCAACATAACTACATCACAGAACAAAGTTCAAGAGTATTTAGAAGAATAAATACAAGGATATCCAGTACCCAACCAGGTAGACTTGCAATGTCTTAAAACCAATCAAAAGTTAGCAAGCCTGCAGAGAAGCAGAAAACATGACCTACAGTGAGGAGAAAAACCAATAAATGAGAAAAGATCCCAAAATGATACAGATGATAGAATTAGTAGACAAGAACATTAAAACAATAGTAACAATAAGTACTATAACTACTTTCCATAAGCCTAAGAGGTAGAGGAAACCATGCGTAGATTTAGGGGAGACATGGAAAATATGAAACACACACAAATGGAATTTCTAAATGTGAAAATTCTGTCTCCATGGGGTTTATATCTGTGTTGTAGGTGGAAGAGGGACAGTAAAATATCCTCCAGACTGAGAAAGCACTTTGAGACTAACAGTCCAAACTACTCCATACCATTTACACAGTTTGATTTAGGGGAACTTATTGACGGGGCAGTTGGGCAGACGGATGATCCAGGCTACTCTCTACCCCTATTATCTGCCAAGTCTGGACTGTATTCCCCAGTTTTTATAGAGTGAGGGACATGGTGGTGAGGTCACAGGGTAGTTTTCTAAAGTGGGACCATCTGTGCGCCAGAAGATCTCTACTAATGATCTAGAGTGATGCCTTTTGGGCACTTAAAGTGATGCACAAAACGCATCACTTTAGAGGAGATCAGAAACAGCTTTCCTGCATACCAGTCAGTGCTTACATTAACCTTCACGGGGCCTGGAACATGTAGCCCCAAGGGAGGTCGTTGTGCAGGCATGAAAAAGATGGAGGCCAAAGATGGAGTCAGTATTGTCAGCACTTGTACAATCTGATTACACATAGAAGAATAGATTAGTGGATGTGAAGTCATAGCAATCGAAACTATCAAAACAGAATGGAAAGAAAAAAGTTTAAAAAGTGAACAGAGCACTAGTGAGCTATGGGACAACTATAGTTAATATACATGAATTTGGAATGTCTCATGGAGGGGTGTAGAAAAATACTTGAAGAAACAATGGTTGCAAATGTTCCAAATTTAATAAAAACTATAAACATGCCAATCCAGGAAGCTTGGTGAATCCTAAGCACAGGAAAATGAAGAAACCACACCAAGGCACATTATAATCAAGTTGCTTAAAGCCAATAATAAATAGAAAAATCTCAAAAGCAGCCAGAGAATAAAGATATTATATACAATGAACAAAGACAAGGACGACAGCAAATTTCTGTTCTAAGTCAAGGAGACAAGGGAACGGCATCTTTAAAGTACTTTAAGAAAGAAATGTAAGGAATTCTTTATACAACAAAAATGTCTTTCAAAAATGAAGGCAAAATATAAATATTTTTAGACACACAAAATGTGAAAGAATTCACCACTAATAGACCTACACTGTAAGAAACTAACGGAAGTTTTTCAAGTAGGAGGAAAATGAGATCGGATGGAGACATGGATCTGCACAAATGAATAAGGAGGACCTACAAATGGTAATAATGTAGGTAAATATAATGCTTTTTTTCTTATTATTTAAAAGTATCTTTAAAGGATAGTCTAGTGTTTAAAGCAAAAATAACATATTGTGGGTTTATGTGGAAGTAAAACATATGACAAGACCATAAAGACTGGGAGAGGACAAATGGAAGTATTTTATTCTTATTTTGTACCTGAAGGGCTAAGTATTACTTGAAGATAAACTGCAATAAGTTAAATATGTATATCATAAACCCAAATGCACCCAATAAAATAACAAAGAGAGCTAAAATACCAGCAAAGAAGGTAAAATGGAACCATAAAAAATAATCCAAAAGTCGACAAAGAAAAAAAGGAAAAATAAACCAAGTATTGATAGGACAAGTAGAAAATATTTAACAAGATGGTAAATTTAAACTCAGTCCTATCAGTAATTACATTAAATGTAAGTGTGCTAAATACCTCAATTAAAAGGAAAAGATTGAGTAAATAAGATGCAGTTATTTGCTGCTAACAAGAAACCCAGTTAAATATAAAGATATAAATAAGTTAATAGTAAAAGGATGGAAAAAGATGTACCATGCCAAGATTAATCAAAAGAAAGCTGGAGAGGTTATATTAATTTCAGAAAATAGAAATTTAAAACAATTTTAAGTTTATTTATTTATTTATTTTTAAAGATTTTATTTATTTATTTGACAGAGAGAGATCACAAGTAGGCAGAGAGGCAGGAAGAGAGAGAGGGGGAAGCAGGCTCCCTGCGGGACAGAGAGCCCAGTGCGGGGCTTGATCCCAGGACCCTGAGATCATGACCTGAGCTGAAGGCAGAGGCTTAACCCACTGAGCCACCCAGGTGCCCCTAAGTTTATTTATTTAAGTAATCTCCACACCTGATTTGGGGCTCAAACTCAAGACCCTGAGATCAAGAGCTGCATGCTCTACCGACCCCAAAAATGTAAATTTTAGAGCAAAGACTATTTCTGGGGATTAAGAAGTTTTTTCATAAAGATACATGGGTAAATTTGTCAAGAAGACATAAAAATCCCAAACACTAATTCCTTAAAAAGAGAACTTCAAAATATATGAAGCAAAATCTGGTAGAACTACAGGAAGAAATGGATAGATCTCTTGTTATAGTTGGAGATTTTAATATCTCTCTCTCAGATTTATCAGTATAGAACAAGTAGACAGAAAATCAGTAAATACAGAAAAGACTTGAACAATACTGTCAACCAACTTGACTTACTTGATATATATATATATATAGAACCCTCCAACAACAGTAGAAAATTTATTCTTTTCAAGTGTTCAGGAGAAATTTACCAGGATAGACCATATTCTGACTCATAAAACAAGTCTGAATACATTAAAAAGGATTTAAGTAATACAAAATATTTTCTTTGACAAAGTGGAATTAATTTAGAAACCAATAATAAAAAGATCTTAGAAAATTTCCAAACATTGGAAACCAGATAACATACATCTAAGTACCCATGGATCACAGAAAAAATCAAAAGCTAGGAAAAATACTAGGAAATATTTTGAATTCACTAAAAATGAGAGTATATTATAGCAAAATTTGTGGGTTGCAGCTAAAGCAATAGTTTGAGGGAAATTTATAGCATGTGAGGTCCATATTAGAATAAAAGCAAGGTCTCAAATTAATGACCTTAGCTTCCAACCTTAAGAAAACTAGGAAAAGAAGAGCAAATTGAAACTCCAAGTAAGCAGAAGAAAAGAAATGATAAAGATTAGAGTGGAAATCAATAGAACAGAAAAATGGAAAACAATAGAAATCAAGGAAACTGAAAGCTGATTTTTTTTAGAAGAATAAAATTGATAACCCTCTAAGCAGACTAGTCCGAATAAAAGAAAGAAGACACAAATTACTAATATCAGGAGTGAGAGAGGTTACGTTACTATTCTGAAGATATTAAAAGGAATAATGAGGTCATACTATGAACAAATATGCCAATACATTTGAATACTTTGATGAAAAATTCCTTAAAAGACACAAATTACTGAAGCTCACTCAAGAAGAAATCTAAAAATCCTGATAGCCATATATTTATTAAGGAAATTGAATTTCCAGTTAAAAATCTTCCCACAAAGAAAACTCCAGGCCCAGATGTCGTTTCTGGGAGAATGCTACCAAACATTTAAGGAATAAATAACCCAAAATTTTACACATACTTTATTTTTTTTTTACTTTTTAAAAATTTATTTTTATTTTTAAATTTTAATTGCAGTATAGTTAACATACAGTGTTATATTAGTTTCAGGTGTACAATATAGTGATTCAACCCTTCTATACATTACTCAGTGCCCATCAGAACAAGTGCACCCCTTAATTCCCCATCACCTATTTCACCCATTCCCTCACCCACCTCCCCGGTGGTAGCCTTCAGTTCTCTATAATTAAGAGCGCGTTTCTTGGTTTCTCTCTCTTTTTCCTTTGTTCATTTGTTATGTTAAACTCCACATATAAATGAAATTATATGGTATTCGTCTTTCTCTGACTTATTTCGCTAAGTATTATACTTTCTAGCTCTATGTTGTTCGAAATGGCAAGATTTCATTCTTTTTTATGGCCGAGTAATATTCTATTGTATATGTATACCACACCTTCTTTATCCATTCATCTTTCAATGGACGTGTGGACTGCTTCCATAATTTGGTTATTGTAAATAATTCTACAATAAACATAGAGGTGCCTGTTGTATCCCTTTGAATTAGTGTTTTTGTATTCTGTAGGTAAATATTCAGTAGTGTGATTACCGGATTGTAGGGTACTTCTATTTTTAACCTTTAGAGGAAACTCTATACTGTTTTCTACAGTGGTTGTACCAGTTTGCATTGCACCAAAGGTGCAAGAGGGTTCCTTTTTGTCCACATGCCAACACTTACTGTTTCTTATGTTGTTGATTTTAGCCATTCTGACAGGTGTGAGGTGATATCTCATTGTAGTTTTGATTTGCAATTCCCCGATGATAAGTGATGATGAGCATCTTTCATGTGTCTATATGTCTTCTTTGGAAAAATGTCTGTTCATGTCTTCTGCCCATTTTTATTTTTTATTTATTTATTTTCTCCATTAAGGATCATGTTAGCTGTGGATTTTTCATATACAGCCCTTATTATGTTGAGATATGTTCCCTCTAAACCTACTTTGTTGAGGGTTTTTTTCATGAATGTTGTACTTTGTCGAGTGCTTTTTCTGCATCTACTGAAATGATCATATGGTTTTTATCCTTTCTCTTATTGATGTGATGCATCATGTTGATTGTTTTGTGAATATTGAACCACCCTGTATCCTGGGAATAAATCCTCCTTGATATGGCAAATGATTTTTTTTAATGTATTGTTGGATTCAGTTTGCTAGTATTTTGTTGAGGATTTTTGCATTTACGTTCATCTGAGATATTGACCTGTAGTTCTCTTTTTTGTGTGAAGTCTTTAACTGATTTTGGTATCAGGGTAGTGCTTATAGAATGAATTTGAAGTTTTCTTTCCTCTTCTATTTTCTTGGAATCATTTGAGAAGAATAGGTATTAAATCTTTTCAAAATGTTTGGTAGAATTTGCCTGTTTGAAGCTGTTTGGTCCTGGACTTTTGTTTTTTGGGAGTTTTTTGATTACTGATTTAATTTCATTGCTGGTAATCAGTCTGTTCAAATTTTGTATTTCTTCTTAAGTTTTGGTAGATTATATGTTTCTAGGAATTTATTCATTTCTTCTAGGTTGTCTAATTTGTTGACATATAGTTTTTCATAATCTCTTATTGTATTTCTGTGATGTCAGTTGTTATTTCTTCTCATTTGTGATTTTGGTTATTTGAGTCATCTCTCTCCTTTTTTTGATGAATCCGACTAGAGGTTTATCAGTTTTATTTTTTTTCAAAGAAACAGATCCTGGTTTCATTTATTTGATCTATTGTTTTCTTTTGTTTCTAGTTTCTATATCATTTAATTCTGCTCTAATCTATTATTTCCTTCCTTCTGCCGATTTGGGGTTTTGTTTGTTGTTTTTTTTCTAGCTCCTTTAGGTGTAAGGTTAGGTTGTTTCTTTGAGATTTTTCTTGCTTCTTGAGGTACACCTGTATTGCTTTATATAAACTTTCCTTTTAGAACTGCTTTTGCTGCATCCCAAAGATTTTGAAGCATTGTTTTTTCATTTTCATTTGTTTCCATGTAATTTTTTATTTCTTCTTTGATTTCATGGTTGACTCATTCATTGCCTAGTAGCATATTATTGAACCACCATGAATTTTAAACATACTTTTGCAGAAAATTGAAGAGCAGTATCCAATTCATTTTATGAGGCCAGCATTACTCTGGTAGGAAACCCAGACCAATATATTGGAAGAAAAGACAACAGGCCAGTATCTCTCATGCACATAGATGCTAAATTTTATATAATTTTGTAATAGAATTTTTGCCTCTCTAAAAAAAAACTTAGAAAATATAATCCAAAATATATTGTGAACAAGTGGAATTTTCCCAGGAATATAAGGTTTCTTTACCATTTGAAAATCAATCAACATAATTCATCATATTAACAGAATAATAATGAAAAAAAATTTTTACCTCAACAGATGCTGAGAAAGCATTTGACAAAATCTTATACCCGTTTCTGCCAAAAACTCTAAACAAATTATGAATACAAAGAAACTCCCTCAACCTAATGAAAGATATTTATGAAAAACTTACAGCTAATATTAATCATAATCAGGAACAAGGCAAGTATGTTTAATCTCACTAATTCTATTAAACATTTTACTAGAAATTCTACCGCATGCAATCAGGTAAGACAAGAGATAACAGGCATCCAGATTGGAAAGGTGGAAGTAAAACTCTGAAAACATCCTCATTGGTGTAGATAATCCCAAGGAGTCTACAAAAAATGAATTTAGTAAGGTTGTGTATAAGGCAATATATAAAAGTCAATTGTATTCCTACATGGCAGCAATGAACAAATGATAATTGAAATTAATACCAATACTATTTATAATAGCATTAGAATTATAAAACTTAGGGATAAATTTGACAAAATATGTGAGACTGAAAATTCAAAACATTTCTGAGAGAAATTAAAGAAATTCTAAATAAATGGGGAGATATGTTAATGAGCTAAAAGATTCAGTATTGGTAAGATCTCTGTCTTCCCTCAAAATGACCTTTAGATTCAGTTTGATTCCAGTAATAATCTCAGACTTGTTTGGGTAGAAATTGATAAACAGATTCTTAAATTCATAGGGAAATATAGTGAACCTAGAATAGCCAAAACAACTTTGAAAAAGAACTGAGTTGGACAACTTATCCTACTGGACTTCCAAGATTTATTCTAAAGCCATAGTAATCAAAACAACATGTATTGACATATAGATCGCTGGAACAGGGTAGAATCCAGAAATAGACCCATACAACAAGCAATTTTTAACAAAGTGTCAAGGTAGTGGGGAAAGAATGATCTTTTCAGTAAATGGTGCTTGAACTAAAATAGGCAAATGATTGAATGGATGTATCATCAAAGAAGATACAGTGATGGCAAATAATTACATGAAATGCTGCTAAAATTCATTAGAGAAATCAAAATTAAAACACAATGAGAAACCATAATGAGAAATCATACCCAATAGATTGGCTAAAATTAAAAAGACTCATCATATCAAAGGTTTGGGAGAATGTGGAGTAATGAGAATTCTCATATGCTACTGGACTTGGGGGGACATAAATTGGTACTCCTTTTTTGGAGGGGTGTAAAACTACTTTGAAAACTGATTAGCATTTTCTTAAATAGTTAAGTGTACCTGTACCAAGTGACCCATTCATTTCAGTTCTTGGTATTTACTAAAGAGAGATGAAGGCATATGTTCATACAAAAACTTCTACGCAAATGTTCATAGCAACTCTATTTGTAATAGCCCCAAACTGGTAACAGACCAAATGACCACCAACAGGTGAGAGGATAAACTGTGATATGCACATAGAGCAGAACACTGCTCAGCAATAAGAAGCATTGAACTACTGATAGATACATGTAACATTATGAATCTTTTTTTTAAATTTAATTTTTTCAGTGTTCTGAGATTCGTTGTTTATGAACCACACTCAGTGAGTGCTCCATGCAAAATGTGCCCTCCTTAGTACCCACCACCAGGCTCACCCATCCCACCACACCCCTCCCTTCCAAAACCATCAGTTTATTTCCTCAGAGTCCACAGTCTCTCATGGTTTGTCTCCCCCTCTGATTTCCCCCAATTCACTTTTCCTTTCCTTCTCCTAATGTCCTCCATGTTATTCCTTATGCTCCACAAGTAAGTGAAACCATATGATAACTTTCTCTGCTTGACTTATTTCACTGAGCATAATCTCTTCCAGTTCTGTCCATGTTGATACAAAAGTTGGGTATGGTGGCGCCTGGGTGGCTCAGTGGGTTAAAGCCTCTGCCTTCAGCTCGGGTCATGATCCCAGAGTCCTGGGATTGAGCCCTGCATCTGGCTTTCTGCTCAGCGGGGAGCCTGCTTCCCCTCTCTCTCTGCCTGCCTCTCTGCCTACTTGTGATCTCTCTCCTGTCACAAAAAAAAAAAAAAAAAAAAGTTGGATATGCATCCTTTCTGATGGAAGTGTAATATTCCATTGTATATATGGACCATATCTTCTTTATCCATTCATCTGTTGAAGGGCATCTTGGCTCTTTCCACAGTTTGGCGATTGTGTCCATTGCTGCTATGAACATTGGGGTGCAGATAGCCCTTCTTTTCACTACATCTGTATCTTTGAGGTAAATACCCAATAGTGCAATTGCAGGGTCATAGGGTAGCTCTATTTTTAACTTTTGGAGGAACCTCCACATTGTTTTCCAAAGTGGCTGCACCAACTTGGATTCCCACCCACAGTGTAAGAGGGTTTCCCTTTCTCCACATCCTCTCCAAGACTTGTTTCCTGTCCTGATAATTTTGGCCATTCTAACTGATTGATGTAAGGAGGTATCTCAATGGGGTTTTGATTTGAATTTCCCTGATGGCTAATGATGATGAACATTTTTTCATATGTCTGCTAGCCATTTGTATGTCTTCTTTGGAGAAGTGTCTGTTCAGGTCTTCTGCCCATTTTCTGACATGATTATCTGTTTTTTGGGTGTTGAGTTTGAGGCGCTCTTTATAGATCTTGGATATCAGCCCTTTGTAGTGTCATTTGCAAATATCTTCTCCCATTCCGTGGGTTGCCTCTTTGTTTTGTTGACTGTTCCCTTTGCTGTGCAGAAGCTTTTTATCTTGATGAAGTCTCAAAAGTTCATTTTCGCTTTTGTTTCCTTTGCCTTTGGAGATATGTCTTGAAAGAAGTTGCTGTGGCCAATGTCAAAGAGGTTACTGC
>CM052896.1:94745797-94783731 GCA_028534135.1 Potos flavus | reverse complement strand
TCATGAAAAGTAGTTTAATTTTGTTCTAGAATGAATCATAATGTTTTTACTCTTGGTGGGTTAGAGGAGATTGATTTTTGTTTCCTGTGGGTCTGGGCAGTGAACGTCCTAGAAAGAGGGGCTTTGTGTCCTGTCTCCTGCCTCTGCCAGAGCCTGCAGCTTAACAATTACTCTGTAAATACATGTTTGGTGAGCCCAATGGTGTGTGAATGCCTAAAGTACAGGCATGGCACTGCTAACCGAAGAGGCAGCAAAATGGGTCTTTTTCAGCCCAGTTCCTTCCCAGGATGATTTTATATAGGTTAATCTTCTTGCATATAAAAGCATTTTTCGTATCTAAAATTGATACAGCCCTTCCAAAACGTCAGTGACTTCTGTCCCCAAACTCCTTGTTAGTGATTGACAACGATGGTCCTGTATAGAGCTGTGCTGCCCCTACAGCCTATAGAAGACCCAGGGCTTGCCCTTGGCAATGACTACTCCTTTATGAAGAGGAATTCACATACTGTACAGTTCACCCATTTAAAGTATACAATTCAGTGGATTTTAGTGTATTCATAGACTTATCACCCATTATCACAACCAATTTTAGAACACGTTCATCACTCCAAAAGAAAACCTGTACTAGCCATCACTACCTAATTTCTATCTCACCCTTACTCCTAGGCAGCCGCTAATCCCTTTTCTGTCTGTATAGATTTGCCTATTCCGGACAGGTCCGATAAATGGAATCATACAAAATGTGGTCCTTTGTAACTGGCTTCTTTCACTTGGCACCGGGTTTTCAAGGTTCATCCATGTCATAGCATGAATCAGTAGTTTGTTCTTTTTATGGCTGAGTGATATTCCACTGTATGGATATACCACCTTTGTCTATCCATTTCTTAGTTAGTGGATGCTTCATTTGTTTCCACTTTTAGGCTATCGTGCGTAATGTTGCTATGAACATTTGTATCCTAGCTGAGTATCTATTTTTATATTTTCACTTTGTCACTTTGGATCGACACAGGTACTTGTACACAGTTTTAACTCCTTTTCGAATCCAAAAACATATTTCTGACAGTAGAAATCCATGGAGCACACATCATGTAGCAGAACAGACTGAAACATGCATATTGATCATTTCCATTATGATGGTGTGATTGGCTAAAACGATGCAAAAATCTGAACCCATGTGAATTCAGCCTACTTCCATTTGTGGGTATTTATTCCATGCCAGTCATTGCACTAGGTAATGAGGATATGATGATAAGCAGACAGGGTCTGTGCTCTCAAAGTGCTTCTGTCCAGTGTCTCCGAGGGTTGGGAAGGTGGCCAAGGCTGTGTACAAGGGAATCCAGGATCCGGGACAACATGGTCCCCTCTGTTGGGGGTGCATGGGCACCATCAAAGATTCAGAGAATCGTACGTGGACTTAGGGTGGGGTGGTAGGCAGGTCAGGCAAGCTTCCAGAAGGAAGTTCAAAACCAGGCTGGGATCTAAAGGAGGAGTGGATGTAGATAAGAGAAGGGAGGGTAGAGAGGAGGAGGAGGAGGAGGGGGAGAGAGTTCCTAAGTAGAAAGCTCAGCATGTTCTATGTGCCACGTGCTCTGGAGTTGAAAGTGGGGTTCAAGGTGAGGTGTGGTGGGAAATGAGGATGAAAAGAGCAGAGGGAGGACTGGTACCCTTGAGAGCTGCACCAGATGGTTTGGACTCAGGCCCAAGGGCTGGGAAGGGAGCCACATGAGCAGGTCTGCATTTTGGCCACTCAGAAGGGGTGCACTGGGTCAACGGTGGGGCTTGTTTCCCCTGTAGTGGGAGAGCAGGGTACCTGCTGTGGGGTTCAGTGGGAGTTTTGAGGATGTGGGGGGGGTGGCCAGGAAGAGTCACTGGAGAACGAGGTGAGCAGATGAGTTAGAGAAGCAATTGTGGGCTGTTGTAAGAAGCTGACTATTGAAGTCTGCATCGTTAGACATCGTGGAGGGACATGGCCCCAGGGACGTGGGAAGGCCCGACACTTGCATAATTGTGCTTCAGGATGTCGCTTGCTTCAACTGAACTGTACTGAACTGAGTTACCTTAATTGAACTGCAAATGCCAATAAAAATAGAGAACAGAAATTGCCCCAATGGGCCATGGATGTGGATGATGGTGTGCTGGTCCCCATGATCATTCTAGCCCACAGCGGCCAGCTACCCTGAGGATTTCACAGAGTTCCCCTTTATTCTTACTTTGAAACGGAAAGCCTAGTAGAGAAGCTAATTATTTCCCTGCTTCCAGGACGGGAGGAGTTGGGATTGGGGTGGGAGGTGGGGGCAAGAAGATTTACCAGGGCTGTTAATTTGCAAATAGTAGGAGGCTACAGGATCTCTGATCCTAGAGCCGGAGGGGAATTAAACACAGAGCAGGGCCGGCAGGATAAGGGAAGCAGCCTCCCTCCCGCGCTGGTTTTGGGAACGTCGGGAGACCTGTGGCTGTGAACTTTGCTTAACCAGGAGCTGGGCTGGACGAGCTAGGAAACTGGTCTGGGGCAGAGAGCTAGAGGTGGTCTTCCTGTCCCAGCAAGGTGCCACTGGAGGTGTGACGCCATGGGCTCGTTCTGGCTGTCTGCATGGGACCCAGGCAGGCTGCGTGGCAGTGGTCTTTTGTCTGTTATACTCCCCTTAGATGAAGGGCCCTCCTGGTGGCTAAGAGTAGAACTGACCTCACTTTCTCACCACCTCTGTATGTGTATTTGTTGCTACAGCTGAAAAACACCAGGTAACGGCCTCGGGCCACCAGCTAATTTTCTGCTCGGAGAGGCCACAGTTGTGGGCCAGTGGTGTTCTGGGAGACCAGTTAGCTATCCGGGCTCGGCGACGGGGCTGGCTCTCGGGGGAAGGACATCATGGGCCGGTGATATCACCACACACGCAGATGTCAGAACAACCCAGATCAGTTTGGCCCCCTTTCTGGGGGACGTAGCCATGCCTCCTGGCTGAGCACCTGACGCCCGTTTCCTTGTCTCAGAGCGGTGACCTGTGGCTGTCACTCTGTCCAGGTATGTACCCTCTGGCTGCAGCAGCCCAGGAGGCCGAGAGCAGCCGGAAGCTGACTCACCTGCTGAATGCGGTGACCGATGCTCTGGTCTGGGTGATTGCCAAGAGCGGGATTCCCTCCCAGCAGCAGCCCGTGCGCCTGGCTAACCTCCTGATGCTCCTTTCTCACGTTCGACACGCCAGGTATAATCCCTGGGGGGCGGCGGCGGGGAGGGGGGGGCGGCGGCGGGGGGGGGGGGCTGCCCGAGCCCTGCGAAGGCCGAAGGGCTTTGGGGAAAATGTTTGCAGGTTTGAGAGTGATGAAGTAGAATTATGACCTCTAAAGGAAAATAAACCCCTGAAAGGGAATTGGGGGGGGGGGGTTCTTCATCAGTGCATGCACCTGTAGCCAAAGATCAGCATCGTGGGCACTGAGTGGATGTCACGTGCCACCGTATAGGATATTTATGGCATCCCTCATCTGTTTTTTAGTTGCTGGGGTTTGGGCTTGTTTATGGAATCCTAAAAGGGGCCGTTTCTCCCCCGATGTGAACGGCCACCCCTTGTTGCACCACCACTCTGAGGTAATTTGCTTGAGGACGCTAAACTGAGCTCCTCTGGAGCAGCTCCTGAGGTAGGGATCGGGGGATGTCCCCAAAGCCTTCCCCGGGAGTGGGTCTCTTCTTGCGACAGCACCAGGACGGTAGGAATGAGACCTGAGAGAACTGGGGAGGCCCACGGGTTTCGGAAGGTAGGGCTGTGAGAGAGTGTATGCAGGGGACGTCAACCGTGTGTGCTGATGAAGGGGGACGGGTGTAGCATGATGGCTCCTGGGAGGAGGGTGGCCCTGCCCTGCCTGGGGCTGGCAGAGGGGAGTGAGGACCGAAGGTCATTGCTACCCAAGGGGGAGGAAGAGTCTAGAGGCTGTGGGGAAGGACAATATTCACCTCAAGAATTATAACAAGGGGGAGGAAACGAAAACGACGTCCGCCTTGTTTCCTCCCGAGTGATTATTGACACAAACCATTTGCAGAGCAGATATAGTCCACTCTCCTTAGTCACAGAGTCTGTATTTGCAAATTTGACTTTTTTTTTTCCCGAGATTTTATTTACTTGGCAGAGGGAGACAGAGCACAAGCAGGGGAGCGGCAGGCAGAGGGAGAGGGAGAAGCAGACTCCCTGTAGAGCAGGGAACCCTGTGTTGGACTCGATCCCAGGACCCTGAGATTGTGACCTGAGCCGAAGGCAGCCGCTTAACTGACTGAGCCACCCAGGTGCCCTGCAAATTTGACTACTTTTAAAAACTTATTTGTAACCCCCGAATCCATACTTAGTGGCACTTCTGCGGTCCTTCAAGGACAAGCTCAGGGTGGCAAAAAATTTGAGTTGCCCCCACTTACATTCCCAACTGAGGTCAAGCAAGGGGACCCTTGCGTTCTTGTTTTGGCTTTCATACTGTAGAGAAACGTCCTTTGCGTTAGTGCCATGTTTTTGCATTTCCGTGCTTTTTTTTTTGGCGAGTTCACGGTCTATAAATGGCCCCCAAGCACAGTGCCGAATTAGTGTTCCTAAGCGCAAGAAGGCTGTGATGTGCCTTATGAAGAAAATAAGCGTGTTGGATAAGCTTTGTTCATGCATGAGCTGTGGTAGCATCGGCTGTGACTTAAATGTTAATGAAGCAATAACTGATGTTAAATAAGGGGTCTTTAAACAAAAACACAGGTACATCAAGGTTATGTATTAACCGGATGATGAAAATGTTGGGACCAGAGCCTCTCGGGCACCTAACCCTGCATTTCCCCCAGTGCAAGCAGTGTATTTGCTAATTCAGTGTTGGTGGAACTATGTAGAACACAACAACCGTGCAGAATGAGAATTCCCCACACTCCGCCAGGTGCTGTCAGGCCACTGTGGGTGGTTGGTGTTGCCCGTAAGTGTAGATGACTGAAGGAGCCAGATGCAAGAACCCTAGAAGAAATGGCTGGGGGAAGTTTTGGAGGTGGAGGGTAGACCGGCTTTGTTGGGGGAGAGTTGGGGAAGATTTTGAAGTTCCCACGGCTGCCTCCCAGGAAGGACTCCCGGCGTCTTTTTGTCCCCCTAGTAACAAGGGCATGGAACACCTGCTCAACATGAAGTGCAAAAACGTGGTCCCAGTCTACGACCTGCTGCTGGAGATGCTGAACGCGCACACGCTTCGCGGGCACAAGTCCTCGCTCGCCGGGGCCGAGTGCAACCCGGCGGCGGAGAGTGCGAGCAGGGAGGGCTCCCAGAAGCCCCCATCTCAGTGATGCCCAGTCTGAGGCCCCAGAGGTCAGAGGTGGACGTGTGAAGTCCAGCGCAAACCGTGAGCTGCGTCCGGGAGCGGGCAGGCTTCGTCATCGTGCTCGTGTGTGGTTCCTCCTTTGGTTGTGGCAGGCCCAGTCGTGTACCGTCCTGCACCCGACCTCCCCGCTTCCCAGGAGTCGGGGTGAGAAAGCCGCCGTGTTCCCTGGTTCCAGGGGGTATGTTCCAATGCCGACTTCACCTCTCGGGATCCCAGTGTGGTCCTTTCTTACTTCTCATCTCCCTTCCACCCCTCTGGAAAACATCTTAATGGTTTGGGAATGAATGGTGGAAATCCGCCGTGCAAGGTGTGCAGAAAGGGGAGACGACGGGGCCCTTACGGGAAGTGGACTAAGCTTTATCGTGCAGCCTAACCCGCCTTACACAGACCTCCGTTTGCTCTCTTCAGGGCCACTGGATGGTAGGATGGAAAACCATGACAGTGAACGAACTAGTTTCACACACTTACGTCACAGGCCTGTGAGGACTGAGGTCACGTATTGCTATTACTGTCGAAGGCCAGAGGGATCGTGACTTGGGGAGCCAGTGGTCGGGCTGGGAGGTGAGCCGTGCCCTTCCCCCAGACCTTGCTGCCATCTCCATAGACCTTCATTCCTCTTGATTTGCGTTCATAGAGCCTGCTAATTATTTGGGGTGCATTTATGTGTTTGATCACTTTTATGGAGGATTGTGGAGATTTAAATCTCTCTGTCCCTTCCTAAAAACTCTCTTGTCCCAAGGAGCCCACCGTGTGCTCAAGAAAGGCCCAGCATTTGCAGGAACGGGTTTCTCCTGTGGGTTCAGGTCACAGCCACGTTGCTTCCCTGGGGGCAGCCACAAGCACCACGTCAGCCATCCAGACGGGGAGAGGTCAGGCTGTGTAGACTTGGTGAGCATATTGCTTGAACAAGACGTGGTTTGTGACCTCTACTTAAAAAATATATATATATTTAGGGATAGTTATTTATAGCAAGAAAGAATTCTTTTACACCCTAGCGCTCTTTTAAACTATTTTCTTATCGGAACATTTCTATGGCAAGCTGGGTGAAATAGAAGCTTCGTAGAAGAATATTCGTTCCTTTTCCAAGGGTTAGGACAAGATGATAAAGCACGTCTGGAATTACAATTTTAACTCACTTTTAAAAAGTTGAAATCTGGGCGCCTGGGTGGCTCAGTGGGTTAAGCCTCTGCCCTCGGCTCAGGTCATGATCTCAGGGTCCTGGGATCGAGCCCCACATCGGGCTCTCTGCTCAGCAGGGAGCCTGCTTCCCACTCTCTCTGCCTGCGTCTCTGCCTGCGTCTCTGCCTGCTTGTGATCTCTCTCCTCTCTGTCAAGTAAATAAATAAAATCTTTAAAAAAAAAAAAAAAAAAAAAAGTTGAAATCTTCAGGAACATAGTGAATGCATTAAAGGGGTTACATCTATACCCTGGCAGTGAGTGGTTACATAATCATGTTTGATTTTAGTGATGATGTTTTAAAAAATTACCTTGTGATCGATCAAACTCATTCTCTTTTTGAAAATGGGTTTACTTTGGCTGGCACATTCTGTATTTACTAAGTCATCAGGAAGATTAAATTCGGTGTTATAAAGGTTGGTTTCTGCTAGGGAGTCCTTGAATAATTCTTAATCTTGATATTGGTACAGTTTTACTAAAAGTTGAGCAGAGTCGTCTCAGAAACACTCAGACACAGACCTAGAGAGCATACACCGTTGTCTATATTCTGAGGTGGTCTGAAATTATTCCTCATGGTTCAGTGTTGCAGCCTAGGTCAGATTCGGTGCAGAACGCATTCGTTGCATTTTATGGGAACCAGGGAACATCCACGTCAATTTTCTTTCTTTCCGGCCAGCCTAGAACCCCGCATCCCCCCCCCGCCCCCAACAAACTGAAGATACAAAGCTGGAGAACATCAAGTGGGAGGCAAAGGAGGCAGTCTTGAACAAGTATTTGCTGATGAAATCCTCTTAATTGTACTTACAAAGGAGACTACCAGATTAAAAAGACCAGAACGAGGTGGTCTAAGCCACTGCCCCAGTGGCATATAGTGACTGACGTATTTTAGGTTGGATTTTGATGCCCAAGGTAGAAACCAGATTGGTCTCAGGTGACGAAGCAGCTTTCCATACCAAATCCTGTGCTTGCCCAGACTGGTGTGTGTGCTAGTGAGCTCTCTGAGGGCCCACTGCTCGTTTCCTAGCTATTCCTACAGGCTTCTTGAGGCTGCTTGCTTCCCTGCATTTGGATTTAGCCCATGAGGGGGCTGTTAATACTTTAGGTCATTTCTTCTTGGCTCAGACTGCCACAGGGGCATGCTGGGGATGGAGGTTAGTCCGGCCTTGGGGGGCCTCCTCAGGGCAAGGCTGTCTCTTAGAACTGGGGTCTGGGCCAAGGAGGCAGTTGAGATAACGTGGTCTATAGCTGAAAGGTGTTCTTCCTTTTGTTTGGAATATTCTAGGGCCCTTTCCCCCTCGCAGATGGGAGTGTTTTGAATCTCTGGGCCCATCTGTGCTAAACGTGTCCTCTCAAGCTGACACCAGTGTGTGGTTAGTCCGCTGTTTTTATAGGTTTTTCGTAAATCCTCAGTATCCATTTTAAAAATTAATCATTTCTCCTAAACAGTGCTTTCTTTTAAATGTCTTCTGCTTTGGCGGGGGGGGGGGTATCCACACCCCGTCCAAATGATCTATGGACAACTTCAAATTCTGCAATAGCCTAGCGAGGACTTCAGTGTTTTCAAGATCAGTTTTTAAAAGGAATGAACTAAGGGAAATAGAACCTGACAACTGTAAACAGGAAATAATTTGAGTATTAGGTGGGGGGGAACCCACCCAACTATATTTTATGTATTATGGAAAAGTGAGCCTTAGCTTCACCTCAGACTCGTGTGGCAAGATTCCTTTCCTCCATTTTGATCTGCAAGTTATTGTTTAATGTGAGAAAGTTATTTGTGGGAGATGAATGAGATTTGGGCTTAATTCCAAAAACACGAGTGTCTCATATGGGATCATGTGGACACATCTTAATGAAACAATTAACATGGAATGTTCTTAACACAGAACACATTAGAACAGGGTGTTCACTCGGATTCCTGGGGGGGAGCTGGCAAACCCTAAAGAGGACCGGGGTGGGCGAGCCTGGGGCTGCAGTGAGTTTTCAGGCGTCGTCCTAACTGCACCCCCCTTTCCCTCCCCACAGCCCTTCTGTGTGGCCTCAGCCCTGTATTTATTTGCACACTGTCCGCTGGGACCAACTACAGAGGAGTCGACCCTAAAATAATTTCGAAGAGATTTTTCTTAAAAAACTGAGGTGGGAACATAAATCTGGAGGGCCTTAACTATATTAAAAACAAAACAAGGCAAAATCGACACAGGCTCTGCAGGGAGATGGTCTCTCCCTGGATTATTTCACCTGCCAGCTCGGCCGGGAGGGCAATTATTCCAGATTTCAGTAAAAAGAAATCAGTTACCAATTCTTGGCAGAGCTACTTATATATTCATATATATAAGCTGGCATGAAGCAATTCTAGAATGTTCCAGCATGTGAAACCAGTTTGGTGGTTATTTAAGTCTGCTAAGGAGCATGCACATATAGGTGCCTTTTCAAATTCAAGATGAACCTTCAGCGTCTAGGTCTATTTTGAAACAAGACGTTTTTTATTAAGATTTGACACATTTCTTTAAGCTGCTAGAAACCTTTTAGAACATGTAATAAAGACTATGTGAGGGAAATGATAAAAATACATCATTTAGCACCTAAAAATAGTATCTGTGTGCCACTTACTGTGTGCCAGACACAGTTCTCAAGGCCTCCTACTCTCACATTTAATAATAATGACTGCGATCCTAACTTTCTGGTTGTGGAAACTGGAGAGTATAAGCGAACTCACCCAGGGTCTCACCGGGAAGCGAGTGACAGAGCTGAGCAGAGGCAGAGTTCCAGTGCTGAAGGTAATCGCGTGGCTTACTTTGACACAACACTAGAAAGATATTCTTAGACCGCACTATGCATGCATCAGTTGCCATCTGACACGCATGCTGCTCGGGCTTACGTGGGGTCCTCCCGATTTCTATAACACTCTGTAGATACAGTGACAGCTTGCAAACCTGATGCAGAAGTTCAATCTCATCTTGGATACATGTGTAAATTAAAGCCCAGAAGGGGAAATTGACCTGCTCGAGGTCGAAAACTACTTACGGCCAAACTCGGACAGGAAGTTAGGTCTGCTGCTGCTCGGCCGCCACTGTTTCTGCCGCAGGACTTGCCTCCCTAAGTCGGCTGCTGGAGTTGAATCTCTGTGCCTAACAGACATTCAGGTTACGGTTGCTTTCTACTGACCCTGTAGATCCTAGCTTTTCAGCCGAGATGGGGGTCTGCATGAAATGTTACAGAACAGGCGGAAAAAACAATGAGTTCGATCGTTCCTGTCCTCCCATCCTGGGCTCATGAGCTAGTGGGTGGCACTCCGGTCACCTCCTTCTACCTGCCGTTGCTTTTCCCAAATGCACTGAAGTGGAGCACGTTCGTTGGAAATTTCCCCAGGTAAAATGCTCACAACTTTTAGGTACCAATGCCCTTGGTTCTTCATAGCTCTCAAAGTTGCTGGAATTTCGGCCCCAGTGGCAGCTTGAAGATGTGCATTGTCTGTGATATGTGATCTTCTTCTAACTCTTCTGTTGTTTTGGGAGTCAAGGATCCTTTTTTTTTTTTTTTTGAGTTCCAAGGATCCTATTCACTTGTGAGGCCAGTGGCTGTGAGGTGCTGGGGTGGCTTCCTTTACGGGAAGGGCAGAGGTTTGCTAAGGCTAGCCCAGAGCAGCTCCTGCTAACCGCACAGTCTACGCTGCCACGTTTGTGCTGCTGTGCTGGGTGTCTCAGTGCCGTGACTCGTGGTTCTGTAACCTGATGATTCGGTGGTCCCGTGGACCTCAGAGCCTGCTGGCGACTCTCCTTTGTTTTTTCAGGTGAGTGCTTTGTACCACGAAGCAGGCTTGTATATTTGGGTCTTTACAAATGAATGTTTGCTGTTGTGTGAAAGATTTTGAGGTCTGCTTTCCATTCCTCCAGGTACTGCTTTTCCTGTGTCCCCTTAATATTTATGGAACTGTTGTGGAAAAAAGTTTAATGTGACATAAGCTAAATAAAGTGTTTTTCATAATTGTGGTTTTAAAAATGTATTTGTTGGGAATATAAGAACTTGCAGTAACTAGGCTAAGTAGTCAAAATTCCCATTATATTCTGAATTCTATTCTATTTTAGGTATGCAGCACCCTTTACGAATTTGGTGAAAACCATGAACACTCTTCCTGGAAAAAGGTACTAAACACAAATATGCTTGGTTATAATTCAAGAGGATTAGGAATCTCTGTCTTAAGCTGCCAAAGGTAAAGATTTTACTTGACAGTGTGTGTGTGCAAGCAGGGGGAGGGGCAGAGGGAGAGAGAATCACAGACTTGGCACTCAGCGTGGAGCCCAGTGTGGGGCTTGAACCCGTGACCCCGAGATCATGACCTGCACCAAAATCAAGAGACGGACACTTAACCAACTGAGCCACCCAGATGCCCCAAAGACTTTTTAAACAGTAGCAATTTAAGCTTTGGTCAGCTAATCTCACCATTGTGATTGATGACCACAGGCACTGTGTGTTCAAGTAAAAGGCAGCCCACACATGTCAAAGTCCTGGTATGCAGTACGTCAATTACTTGGGTAGATTTTCTGTAATTACCCCATCGAAGTCAGTCAGTATGATACCCATTAGGGATGGGGAAAAAAGTCATTGATTCATACTGAAGTGATCTAAATGCCAAGCGTCATTTAAAAATTTCCCTTGCGTGTGGGAAATGGAAGATGGAAAGCCTCTTAAAGGTGTAAAACATGATCTCGTAACAAGTGTCTGGGAATACACTGAGCTTTGAGTGAAAAAAGGCCTGCTGGGGGTAAGGGTAGGGTCTAGAAGCCTAGAGTATAGATTTAAGACTCAAAGACCTTTATCCTGAGAATGGATGTGCACAATTAGGCTTTAAAATGCAGACCACCAGAGTCAAAGGTTTCCAGAATCACCACCTCCTTCGGACTGGAAGGAAGAGGAGGTAGAGATTCTGCCTTTTGCCTCTGGCAGAACTGGAACAAGGACCCTCTAACCAACTCAGTGGCTCAGAGAAACAGCTGGGGTGACATTTTTCACTTATGTGTCCCTCTGGGATTTTTGTTAATCCATAAAAAGAAGTAATTTTAAAACATCAAGACTTTTTTTAAACTGCAAAATACCCTTTTTCTCCTTATCACTTTCATCAATCTGGTAAAGTGAAGACGGATTCCCTTCCCCTGGTACCATTACATCAAGCTGCTGGGGAACTGCACGCATCCCAGGGGGGGCCTGACCTGCAGAAGGGGCCGCCAGCGCTGGGAGTCTGGTCATCTACTGCCAAGCCTCCCTCGGCTTTCCCCGAGGTTTGTGCTTGGCTGAGAAAGAGGTGGGGCACTGACTGAGGGGGCGGTTAGGACAGTGGTGTCTCCCAAGTGTCAAGAGATGCAGTAAGTTAGGGGCACCTGGGTGGCTCCGTGGGTTAAGCATCTGCCTTCGGCTCAGGTCATGATCCCAGGGTCCTGGGATGGAGCCCCGCATCTGGCTCCCTGCTCAGCAGGGAGCGTGCTTCTGTCTGTCCCTCTGCCTACTTGTGCGCTCTGTCAAATAAATAAAATCTTTAAAAAAAAAAAAAAAAAAAAGAATGCAGGTTAGGAGTCGTAAACCCAGGAACCAGTTTAGTGACTTCTAATCACACTTTATTTTGGTGGGAAGTAGATGGTGGTACTGGAAGTCTATGGAATGCAGGTGGTTTTGCCTGTTACATTTGTTAAGATCTGTTTGCTTTGGAGAGAGCTGGGAATAGAAAAATCTGGGTAAAATGATCCTTTCCTTTGTACCCACCTTCCCTGCCATGCTGCCCTCGTCACTCCCTCCAGCACACTGGGTAATCACCATATCTACAAGTTGTAGGAATTTAGATCTTGCAAGTTATTCTGTACAAAGTTAAATAAGTAGAATATAAAGCTTAGCTTAGATAAATCCCCCTAAATATTTTAAAAATAACTTTTGTTCTGGAAAGATTGCTTAGAACATTTAATTTGTAATATAATCAATACAACAAAAGCATGGGTATTTTTGTTTTGTTTTAATGAGAAACATTTGAGTTGTACATACCACAAATAGCTTCAAGTTTCTGAAACAACCCCCCCCATGGCTAAACAGCTAAACAATACCTGAAGCATCACTTTAAAGGTGAAAAGTCTTATAAAATTAACTTACAAAACCATCCCTATCAAGTAGTTTGGCATTTACTGTACATTAGTCAAAAGCTCAAGCTAAAATCTGATTTTTTTCCTTAAAAATCGAAGTTTACATTATTCATACAGATTCGGCATTGTTAAAAAATATGCACCAATAACCACATCCATGCAATATAATAATTTCTTTAAAAATTTAAAGCAATATAAAAGAGCAGACCTAAGTACAGAACAGAACATTTTGGTTTCTAACCTGCAGCTCCAGACTGCTAGCTGATTGGAGTAAAATTAATTCTAAACATTTCAAAAGCGATTGTTTCCATCCATCAGCTAAGGGTGCACGTGAGTTTCCGACCCATTCTAAGATGGAATCAGCTTGCCTGTTTCTGTAATGGGTGATGAACGCTGCGGTTCACGGAGCACGTTAGCTACATTTGAATAGTGTTTCACAAATAAATCAGAAGTCCCAAAGTGCTCGGCTCTTCAGGAAACTGAAGACCCCGAGACCAGTCAACTAGCTTTGCCCAACCGTCTGGGGCAACTGCTGCCCGGGCTCCCTGCCCCCCAGGGATGAACATCCTCGGAAAGCTGCCCTAGGTCCCGAGAGAAAGCGAGCGCCCTCTCTGGCCAAACCCGGCGTCTGCAGCAGGTCCCTGGGCCAGGCCAACATAAGGGTCACTCACCAGCTGGCCTGGAGCCCCGAGTCAGGCACCCGTGGGAAGGGGTGGGCTGCTGGTGCGGTGCCGCGGGCCGGGCGGGGGCTCTAGGTGGGCGGGGGGCCGTTGGTGTACCTCAGCATGGGGTAGAAGGACCTGGCAAAGTTGTTGGCCTGAGTGCAGCTGTAGTCCTCTTCGGAGGAGGGCAGCAGGCAGGCCAGGAGCAGCAGCAGGAGGAGCAGGAGCTGCAGGGGCAGCGCGGCCCTGATCACCCGGGACACGAAGGAGCGCCGCGGCCGGGAGCTGCCGGGGCCAGCGGGGCCGGGCACCCTGCCAACAGACCGGGGGGGTGGGGTGGGGTGGGAGAGCTGAGCACGAGCTGCTAGGGGCAACCCCCCCACCCCCGCGCGTTACCTGACCCCCCCTGCTTGCGTCCAGACAGACCTCCAGGACCCGAGATTAAAGTGGGGCCCAGGATGGAGGTTCGGTCCTGGAAGGGCAGGCCAGCCCTTTTCAGACCAAAGACAAAGTGGGTTTTGTCCAAAGACCCGGAGCACGGGACAGGCAAGACTGGTGAGGTGCGTGTGTGCGACAGGGGACTCGCTGTGGTGACTGCAGGGCCCCCTTACCTGCTGTCTGTCTTGTTCTTGTCTGCTGTCATTCTCTCTGCTCCAAACTGCTGGATAAAAAAGAATCCAGTTAGTAACTCAAGACCGTGAGTCCTGAAAAACATCCTTAAATTATACACCTTCCTTAGGTCATCTTCCTGCCAAGCTTTGGAGACCAGAGTAATCTCGTGCTCGTAAGATTACACCCCGCAAGGTGAGAAATACTGGGAGTTTCACGTTCCCGTTTGTGGATCGGTTAATGGAGAAATCGGGGAGCCCCCTCTCTCACAACCTACTCCAGTTCCAGTGAGGAGCAGCTGATAAGACAGCCTTGCTGGTGGGTCAGTGTTTTCCACTCTTTAGAGTCCGCCTCTCCACTGACCAGCAGGCGAAGCGGATCTGTGCTGTCGTGAAACGGGCTCCAGTGCCTGTCACCTGGGTAACTGAAAAATCACAGCCCAGTGCTCAGGGCCGAAAGGGGCTCTCACCTTGGCTGGGGGAGCCGGCGTGGAGGCTGCCGGCGGCTGGTCTCCGGCGTCGACCTCGTCCAAGCTGGGCAGAGATGGGTCTGGGTTCTGAAATCCACACCCCAAGGGTTCAGTTCAGGGAAACAGAAGGGTCTGAAGAGTCTCAAGAGCGCAAGAACATGCCTCGTGCAGATTCTTCAGTGGTCCCCTCCCTCTCCCCCCAGCTCAAATCTTTCTGGAAGAGGCGGCTCTTCTATTCTTTAATAGGGACTTTTGTAAACAAAAAGGAACGTTAGCAGGCAAGGCAAGGCCAACCACTGGCACTCAACACCCACAGCACACGCTGGGGGACACGGAGTTTAGCTGCAGCGGGAGGGACAGGAGCAGGGGACGGGGAGCTTCAGCTGTGCGGATGTAATCACGGGGCCATCGACACACTAGAGCCAAGATGTAACTCCGGCACAGGGGAGGGGGGCCTGCTCTAAGTCGGCCAAGGGTGCAGTTTGGGTTTGTGCGGAGTTTAGCATGTTTGAAAGAGAAGAAAGCAGAGAAATGAGAGAGTGGGCAGAAGACGGGGGCCCGGACTGTGAGGATGACTCTCACATCTGTTCGGCATGAAGGCAAGGCAGAAATGCTAGAGGGATTAGGCTGGTTTTTCATATGCCAGCCACGTGAACACGTAGGCACGACAGTGTCGTCTTCCCCTTGCAAATGACAGAACAGCGTCCGAGAGCCTGTGCAAATTTTTAAGGCCCCACAGCTCGGAAGGGGCAGGACCGCGACTCTGCTCGGTGATGTGCTCATGCCTCACCCCCCCAGCAAGGCTGCCATACTGCCTCCCCGTTCAGCTCAAGTAAGACATCCTGCCATTTAGAAGCCACAAGTGGACTCACCTGGCGTCCCTGCAGGGACATTAAGTCTTGGGACACTTGCTCAAGTAACTGTTTGAGCTTCTTCTCAATAACGTGTACCTTCTCCTCAGCCTCAATATAGTCTTCTCCACGCCCCTTAATAAGAAGGCTGTCTGAAATCTCTCGTAAGGTATTTACTTGAGGTTGACGTTCCATGAGCTCCTTTTCCAGTTGCTAAAAATAGAAAAAGTGTGTGAAATAGCTGCTTCGTGTGGCCAGAGGAGGCTATCTCAGTGCCAGGAAAGCTCGGGGATGAGTGACGGGTGGGGGCCGACTCCAGAACCTTCTACTGCTTCTACGTGCCTGTATGTGTCCTCAAGCCCAGCGTCACTTAGGCAGCAGGTGGGTTACACCCTGCCTGTTTCCCATTCCTTCTCATTCTGACAACTGCATGGAGGAGTTAGAGGAACAAAGTGAGGGGAGGACGAGTCCCAACCGCTCAACAGTCACCTGGGGGCTGCAGCAACCGTCCTGGGCAGCAGAGACGGCACCCTTCCTTCACTGCACAAAGTTTGTTGGGGAGCACTGCTCTCGAGAGCAGGGCTTTACAAAGAGTTTAGTATAACAATGTTTTTAAAGTAAGGACCAGTCCTTTAAACTTACTTATAACTGAACCACATACCAATTTATGGGTAAGAATGTCACCTGGTTAGTGAAATAAATATTTGAACACACAACTACTATCCAAGGATAGTAGATTCCTATCGTGGACTTAGGAAACCCCTACAGCTCCCTGTGTCTGTGGAGTCATTGAGCGTATTTTCCCCCAATGAGTCCTATTCCCAAAGGAGAAAACACTTCTAATCAAATGGCTTTAAGTGTCTCAGGATATTGCTAAATGCCTAGGTCCCCAATTCCCGAGAGTCTTAAAGACTTCCTGCTTTTGGCCACGGCTCCTCTCCCCGCAAGTCATCCTGCTTCCGAACCACAAAGGGATGCTCAGTAGGTAGAACCCGAATGTGAGAGCGGACACGACGCCGGCATCGTTGCCAGGACACTAGGTGAGGCTCCCCGAGTGCGCACCTGGCAGGGGCCAGCGCCATGCAGAGCCCCGGAGGAAGAAACTCACCATCAGCTCTTCCTGACATTCCGGGAGAACCTGGGGGTCCGCCTCTGGGTCCGTGACCTGGGCCTTCTGCCTCCGGCTCTCAGCACTCGCCAACCACAGTAACAGATCTTGACTCAACCGGTGGAAGTCCTTAAAGAAAGCCACACACATAGACACACATCATAGTGTTGCCTTTTCTGTAAAGGAAGGTGTGCTGAGAAGCAGCTTGCTGGCTTAGGCCTTCACAGTTATTTGCTCTTCTTGTCTTTGTCCGGTGAATAAAAGGGCCAGATTTAAATGAAATGCCAGGGCCCCAAAACAAGTTAAAGGGAAAGCAGGAAAGAGGATACAGCTGGCACAGTCCTGGGAGGCATGATGATTTTTGTTAAGTGGAAAAGTGCTAGCAGAAAGGCAGGGCTTCAGCAGTGACTCCCCCCCCCACCCCGCCCTCCCGCCGCACCCCCCCCCCATCCCAGCTATTACACAGAAAGACCACAAATTACTCGACAAATATGCTGGATTCAGTGGCAAAGGGAGACACCCCTCCAGGGCAGGCTGGGGCCCAGGGACAGGGCCGTGTGGGGGCTCGCTGGTGGGCTCAGAGCTAACACGGTATGAACATTTACCACGTGTCAAGTGCTGGGCTGAGATTATATGAATTCAGTCCTAAAAAGAAGCTCATGAGGTAAAGACTAGAATTATTCCCATTTTTCAGATGAGGACACAGAGGTCTAGCAGGCACAGCGATTTGCCCAAAGTCACACAACTACGAAAACTCTAGAGTTGGGTTGAACCACTCCTTGCTCTGGGCCAGGTCTCTTCATCACTCTGCTCTGAGGTCCTCCTGGCGAGAGGACAGAGATGGGGCAATGTGGGGTGGCATTCCCGACCTACTGGAACTACCGCTCGCTGGAACCCTTAGGCTAGGAGTGGGCAGGGCGACAGGACAGGAGACCCAGGGCCAGCAGGTCTCTGGACAGCAGCCGGGCCTCTTGGAAGCACTAGGTAAAGCACATTTCCCTCACACAAGCCGTATCTGTGCCAAAGCAGCCCGACGATAAAAATACCGGCTTCTCGCACGCACGCGGGCCCGGGGGCCGGCGTACCTGGCACTGCAGGAGGGACCGCCGTAAGCCGGCTCGCCAGCTCTCCACCGCGCCCTGGACCGCGTCCCAGCGCCGCCCCAGCTGCCCGACTCTGCCCTGGAGCTCGCCGGACTCCGCGCTCTCCGACTGCAGAAATTCCTTGCTGCTCATGTTGACAGAGACCACTAAAGCCTTGTAGGTGTCAAAGGCTTTCAAGATCTCCTACGGCGGAGGAAAAAGACTGGGTTAGGCATTCTGAAAATAGGGATGTGGGGTTCATCCGAACCTCAGCGGGGAACGTGTCTGCCAAGCACGTCTCTGAGCTGTGGCCACAGACACCAGTGTGACCTTGCTTGTAACTGGCTGGCCAGCATCAGGTGAGGAGCTGTCTTACGAGGTCGGTGACCTTGGCTGGCCAGGCTGGGAGCAGAGGCCTGGCTCCTGGCCGGCCGACTCAACCACAGGCAGGAATAGAGCCCCCTGAGCCCTGGTTAGCTTACTTCTGGACCAGATTGAAAGTCTTCCGGATAAAGAATGCACAGTGATCCCGCACGGGCCCCGAGATATCACAGACGTGTCATTCCTTAGGATGAACAGTAATCCCAGATAAAGTAACACAAAGCAAAATAGGAGAACCAATGTGAAGACTGCCTGGGTACCCCGAACCACAGCCCTGAGGCGTCTTAGGAGCTCAGGCTCATGCTCAGGGTACCCCAAAGTACAGGGCTCCAGCAGCTCCCCTCCCTGCTCCCCGGGCTAGTTCTGGTGGGGCCACGGCTGACTAGGTGGGTGACAAATTCCGTGTAACAGGGTAACCACATCAGGCCACAGAATTCATCAGCAGGTGAGCTGCTCCTCCTCCCCATCCTGGGCGCTCTACCCCAGCCCGGACAGCACAGTCTGGAAGGATGTTTCTAAGCTGTCTGGCAGTGGCTGCTAGCACCTCCCTAAGAGTCTGGCGGGGTCTCTGAAGTCAGATCTTTCCAGCACAGGGATCTGAGCCTCCCCTCCCCAGCGCCGCTCGGGGCTTTGGGATCATGTGCAGATGCTCTTCCGGAAACAGAAATCTACCTCCACGTCCGTGCCAGTGACAGCAGTGGAATGGGACAGACTGACTGCTACCATAGCTGCCTGCAGCTCACCACCCACGCCACCGCCGGACGGGACCTGCCGGTCCTGCGCGGCACACGTCTGCACGCACGTTCTGCTCCCTCTTCCCTCCGCGCCGCCCCCTCACCTTGAGCTGCTTCACTCGGAGCTCCATTTCCCGGATATCAGAGGGCGGCTCCGCCGTCTTTAACGTTTCTAGCTCTGCCTCCGTTTCTTTCAGCCAAGTGGTGATGTCGCTGATCTCAGAGTTCAGCTGTTGCAAGTTTTGTTTTATTCTGAGTTGATTGTGAAGTTCTTGGGCTTGAATCAGCTCCCATCTGTCGAAGGCACCTGGAGTAAAAAGTCACCGCTGAAAAGAAGCAGTAGCACCTACCGATTTCTCTGCCCCCGATGAGTCCAGCGTAAGGGTGAGAAAACCTGTAGGGCTTGCACCTTGATGGAGGCTCGGGTGTGAGTCCTCACTTCCCCTGGAGTGTGCAAGAGCCAGCTTCCCTCGCTCTGGTTCAAGGCCTGTGCCACGACCCACCCACAAAGGCTGGAATGGGGTGGAAAGTGGGGTAGGGGACCCAACAGTGCTGCCAACATGCACCGCAGGCCCAAGTCCAGCATTTTTTTTTTTAAGATTTTATTTTTATTTATTTATTTGACAGAGAGAGAGAGATCACAAATAGGCAGAGAGGCAGGCAGAGAGAGAGGGGGAAGCGGGCTCCCTGCTGAGCAGAGAGCCCGATGAGGCGCTTGATCCCAGGACCCTGAGATCATGACCTGAGCCGAAGGCAGAGGCTTAACTCACGGAGCCACCCAGGCGCCCCCCAAGTCCAGCATTTTAGTTTATGCTGTTTTTAGGGCACTTTCTCCTTTGGTCCATGAATGATCAAGTCAATGCTACTGCTTTGACTTTTAGCTTAGTTGAGTAATTACTTTTCTAATCACCGAGCCTGTCTCACGAGGAGACACGCGACAACTCTCTCGTCGTCAGCTTCATTCATGACTGATCTTTACATATAAGTGACGTCATTAAAACATGTACTTCCTCCTATGAGGCTCGTTCTGTCAATATTTAAAGAATAGTTTTGAAAGTAAACGGCTTAGGAATTTGTTCATAAATACAAGCCAGCTGATTCTGTTTTGCTTTAAAAATTTTTTTTTTATTTTAAAGTAATCTCTGCACCAAACAATGGGGCTCAAACTTACAACCCCAAGATCAAGAGTTGCATGCTTTACCAACTGAACTAGCCAGGTGCCCCACAAGTCAGCTGGTTCTAACACTGGCTGCCCTAGGCTAAGTTCAGCTGTTTTGGGCAGATTATTGGAGGGGGAGGGGCAGAGGGAGAGAGAGACTGTGGAGCAGGCTCCACACCCAAGGCAGAGCCCCACACAGGGCTCCATCTCACGACCCGGAGATCATGACCTGAGCTGAATGAAACCAAGAGTCTGACGCTTACCTGAATGAGCCACCCAGGTGCCCCTAATTGTTCAATTCTTAATTAATGTTCTGTTGAGCAGTGACTTAAAGTAAATGCTCAGCTAACCCAAAGTACAGACGTCACCTGTCCTGACAACTGCCTAACTTAACTGTACCTGACTGCTGTCCGCTGACAGTGGCCAGGCCTTCGTCTTCCTGCCGTGAGCTGCCATTCAAGACTCTGGAGCCTTCTTTGCCACCATCAGTGCCCGGGGATAACAGCAGCTTTACCTAGAATGAGGCGATTTTTACGTTACCATTTGTAACATTTCAGAGGCTGTGTGAAGAGTATCTGGGTTCATAGCAACAGGTAGGAAATGAAGATAGGGGACCTCTTTTCTTCGAAGGGTAACTTACTATCAAATATGGGGTTTCTTTAGTGTATTGGGTGCATTTATAAGCAAGCAGGGCTAACGACAGATATAAAGGCCTGGTAAAGGCCGAGATGGTGGGGAAGCAGGTGAGATGTCAGGGTTGGAAATAAAATGGCCTAATTCGGGGCTTCCTAACACTCTTCAAATGAACCATGCAAAAAAAAGTTAAAAACCACTGTTGGTCTGCTGGGCTGTTACTGTGTGCTCACTTGCACATCTGCACAGTGTTTTTGCAAAATTCAGTCCTCCCTCCTCGTCACTCTGCAGAGCTGGCTGGCAGATTATATCCTGGAATCGGAGACACCCAAAGGACAAATCTGCCTCCGGGGGCCATTCATTACCAAGCATTTATCTTTCACTGCACGTATTGACTCTTCTGTTAGTGCAGAGCTCACGGGGCTATTATTATCTCAGGCCTTTCCAAAAATAAATGTATCCTTTTAAGAAAAGCCACGCTCTCTTTGGTTTGTGTCCATTCGGCCTACTTGTGTGGAACGCAAAAAAATAAAAAATAAACCCCTTCAGATTTGTGGTGACACGTCTGGTTTCAGACACAAAGAAAAGGGTGGAACTTTTGAAACTGGCCAGGTGAGGAACACAAGCTTAGTCACTGGGAGAGGCCCAACCGGGTGGCCCTGCATACAAAGCCAAGGTGAGGTGCTGGGGTCCCTCTCCCCGAGGCTGTCAGGTCTTACTCCGCACCCCAAACGGACAGATGAAAACTGCCAACTGCTTGCTAAGCATGAGGAGGAGTGGCCGATTGGGCATGAAAGCCCGCTATCGAATGACTTGAGTCTGACTGTAAGCAGGCAGAATCTCCTCCAATTATCTGCCAATATTCACTCTTAGACACAGGGGCACTTTGAGGACCGATCCTGTGATGCTCACACAGCTCTGGTTTGTCTAAAAGATGATTATTAAAAGCGCACGCAAGCACTTTTAATTTCAACTCGCTTGTCACTAATTCTCTGTACTGGGGATGATCTGGAGCCAACACTAAATCCTAGGCTGGCTGCCCCCGACAGCTGCGTCGCCGGAGCACGCCAAGGGCTCGTGTTGCCCGAGGAAAACCTGGTGAAGAAGAACCGTCACCGTCATAAACAACAACAAACCACATACGGAAGCAATGGGAATAACAGTAACAGTGACCACTTGTCAGGGCCTCCTTTATACCTTCGTACACATCAATCCTAACAACGGTTACGTAAAGTAGGTTCATCCTCAGGTGAGGAAGGCTTACAGAGGCACAGCAAAGGGCTATGGCCCCAGGGCAGTTTACTGGTAGGGTTAGGAATCAAACCCATGTCTACCACGGCACATGGTCAAATCTTCCTGATTACGAAGTCACAGTATTTTGAATAGACTGTGTAGTTGAAAGGTAATTAGAACATGGTTTGGGAGCTCAGGGGCAGCTTGGGAAAGCCGGTGCTTTGCTTCCCCACTACATCCCCACTACGGATGACTGGCTCAACAGTAATAATCACCGCCCCGTCATGTCAATATACACACAGACTGTTCTTGGCCAGAAACCAGTCTGGAACTCCAGTCTGTCTTGCCAGGGTTCTAATGATGTGTAGACAGCCCAGTAGAGATACGGTCAACATGGGAAAATATGCCACCAGCTCAAAATATGCCTGGAAAGTGAGCACGTGCAGCATACACCAATATCCCACTCTCTCTTAAAAAAAATCTCAATTATTACTCATGCGCTTGGGTTATAGTCTCAGTGCAGTCAAGACTTACATAGGCTGGTTTATAAGGAGTGCTGGAATCTGAGGGGATGGTCTGAACATTCCTGTCACTTCCCATCTGTTTGTAGCGAAGCTTCGGGCAGGAAGGGCTGTCAGGAACATGCCACGAGTGGTCCTCAGGAATGGATTTGCCTGAAACAAAACACAGCAAGTGACAGTCCGTTCTCTCCAACCAAAGGATTCATATTTAGTTACACAGAAAAGGTCATGGGGTAACATGGCATCAGGTTATAGTATAATATGAGTTCTGCAGCTTTCCTTGCAAAGCATGCATGTTTGCAAAATGTCAGTATGTCCCAGAAGGGAATGAAATGAGAATCATGCAACTGAGCAGCATTGGGCCTTCACTAGATGGATTCACAATGGAGCACAACAAACGTATGATGTTTTTGCAGGATGAGTGGTGTTTTGGAGCTGGGGCATCTAGTGGTGGGGACACTGGCAGCAAGGCCGGGGCTGGGAGCCAGGAGGACTGAAGGCTTCTCAGAAGTGGGGGAGAGTGAACACTGGGATGGACTTGGGGACCAAGGGGCCGCTCGCAGCTCTACCCTACTGCTGCACGGGGGGATGGGGCAGGGAACAAAGGTTAGAGCTGCAAGTCAAGGAAAGGAAGGTTTCTTCTCCCATGGCGAATGCAACAGTACCTTTACCCCGACCCTCCCATCCTCTTCCCAGGAAACACCATAAGCAAGGAAGGAAGTAGTTCCAAACCAAGCCACCATGAAGAAAGCTTGGCCTGTGCCAAAGAACTCAGTTAGATGGGGAAGGGGGATAAAAACTCTAAAAGGCACCATGAAAAATTCCTTTCTACACAGGCCTGAGAGGGAGGAGAGGGATGGCGTGGAGACTGCTTGTGTGGGCGGGGTTTCGTAAGGAGCACGCAGGCATGTGTGAGTACGGCAGTGCAAATACACCATGACACAAGGACCAAGGTGCATGGTGTCCACAGAAGGCAGAGGTCAGACATGACATGGGAGCGAGGCTTAGAATGCAGTGTGCGCCACAGGACGCTGCCATGTTGAGACACATGCACGGGTAGGGGCCTACCAGAAGACGCTTTCAAAGTTTTTGTGGTCATTTTAAGATATGCCTCAGGATTTTCGGGGATTTCTACATCTGAAAAAGAATAATGTCATTTTCCTCACTGCAGGCGTCTGCAGAGGAATGCCCAAGTATTAAAACAACAGACACATTGTCAGCTGGGAAAAGAAAAGTAACTACCCTTTATCTATTTTACGAAAAAGCTTTAAAAAGCGAAAGGTTTTGTTTTTTTTTTCAGCCAACTCTTGACTGTCTGAAGCAGTAGTGGGATTGGGGAAGTCCACAGAAAGAGTGCAGATGGTCTACCCATCGCTCTGAGAAACTCAATAGCAAAGTTCACTGGTGAGAGCCATCAGGGAACAGCCTTCATGTCCCAAGGTGAATTTCATTTCTTTTTGCCTTTCATTCCGTCTGACAGAAGTGAGCAACTCTCAGTTAGGTCAAAGTGGGCAGGACACAACACAAGCCACAGAGGTCTGGGTCAGCCATGAGCTGGACTCCGCCATCCAGAGTTGGTCGTGTTGCTAAGGTGCTAGAAACCACCAAGCGGGCCAATGTCAAGGGCTCTGGAGACCCGGGCCGTTACCTGACAGGGCGCTGTAGTACGGGCCTTCCTCGTCATCTTCGTGAGAGGAGGAGCCCCCCACGTCCCCTGTGTGATCCCACTCCAGAGGGATGGAGTCCACGCTGACAGGGGTCTCGCAGCCAGACCGCTCGGGCCCTGGCGCCGGGGGCACCAGATGACAAAGGGACTGAGGAGACGAGGGCTCCTCGCTCGCTCTCCTTTTACGCCAGGAGTCGGCCTGGATCTCTCTGGGGTCCTCCATGTCCGTTTCATTCTCCGAGGCCTCTTTTTCTTCTTCCAAGCCCTAAAGCGGGGATGTCCGGTTTTCAGAATGAACCAGATTACAGGCTGCTGTGCGGGTGAGGAGTGCCGGGGGCCTGTCTGTCTAGCAGTGCCTGAGAATGGCCACCATCAGCATTTCTGCGGCAGCTTTCAAAAAGAATTGGGTTCCCAGGGCCCGTCTGTGATTATTCTAATTTAGACTCTCCAGTGTGGAGCCTAGAATCTGTATCTTTCCTAGGAAAAACATGAACTTTGGTGACCTAGGAAAAATATGAAATTTGGTGATCTAAGTCAAACAGCTTTAGGTAGAAAGTAAGAAATGGCGGCCAAAGTTTCATTGGTGATTAATGGCAGGTTTACTCCAACAATTGGAAAAATTAAAAAAAAAAAAGGGTCATTCCTATTCTCAGTCTTATTGTTCAGGATATAGAACCTTATTCTCCCTATGTTGAGATGCTTCGGTCTAAGAAAAAGGACTATAAACTGCTCTGTTTAGGAATGAGGGAATTCAGGGCCCCTGGGTGGCTCAGTCAGTTAAGCGTCTGCCTTCGGCTCAGGTCATGATCTCAGGGTCCTGGGATCAAGCCCTGTGCAGGGAGTTTGCTTTTCCCTCTGCCCCTCACCCCACTCATGTTCTCGTTCTCTCTGTCTCTCAAGTAAATAAATAAAATCTTTAAAAAAAAAAAAAAAGACATGAGGGAATTATACCATGATTTTTAAGGCTAGGTCTGGTGAAGAAATAACTATCAAGTTAGCCAGGTGGGGACACAAAGAAGGAAAAAGCGGCCAGTCGTGTTGGTCACATGGTCACCATGAAAGCGTCTGGTGCCCGAAGGATATGAAGATTGAATAATGGCCTGAATTCTACCTGAACTTCCCAAAAGGCCCCTCCATGAAGGGGCACTTCACGGCTGCTTTGGAAAACCGGTGCTTTTGTCACTTCAAAGGTGAGAACAAAGCACCAGAAAGGCCCAAATATTAAAAGTTCCCAGACACTAAGAGGAGCAGGCAACACATTCCTAAGTCACGACCGTAAGCAGAACCAGAACAAGCATCACTGTATCCTCGGGATACAGACACGTCGGGCAAGCGGCCCTGTACCAAGGAACGTGTGGAAACGGTCAGAGGAACACCAACTTTCGGAAGTGCCGCCCCTTCCCCGGGGTAACGGGGGCCTCCAAGGAAGTGTGTCTCCACAGTAGTAACGGCCGAATGAAACGAATACGTTTTCCCCGTACCCGCCCCTTTACCATAAACTACATCCTAGTCGACCTTTCCATAGGTTTCCCAGTTCCTTAAAAACTCGGTCAGAGGTCGAGCGTGAGGGCGCCCCCCCCCCTTTACCGGGGCGGGGGAGGTGAGCCTGCGGTGGAAGCGGGACACGCGGCCGAAGACTTCCTGACAGTAGCGGTGCAGCTCCTCCAGCTCGTCCTCGATCAGCACGGCGTCCAGCGGCTCGCTCTTCTGGATCAGCTGCTCCCCAAACACAATGAGCTGGTCGATCTTGTTGGTGTTCAGTGTAATTTCCTGCTGGAAACCCTATTCGGAAGAGGAGAACGAAAGGATTTCAAAGAAGGAAAGCTGCCCCGAGGATCCAGGGTCTGCGGCTTCTAACCGGGCCGCAGAGGCAGCATCACCACGTCCCTGCTGCCTTGTCCCTGCACACGGGCCTCTAGCTTTGTTGATTTTTAACAAGGTGATAATAAAGATTGAATAATTAAAAAGCACTGTACGCGATTTTTTTTCCCCTCTCCCTTCTGGGAACGGACTTTTCCAATTAAAATAATTCTAAAAGTTGGGCAGGGATAGACGCTGACTGCTATTGGGCGTTGAGGGAGAAACCTTGTCTTGTTGACGCTTGGTGGAAACAGAAAATTTCCCGTAATAAACCACGCATGGGCATTTGCTTCTGCTGACACAGTAATCATCTCATTGGTGCCATGTTATATTAGGGAAGGCACATTTCTATTTTGCAATCGCTTTTCAAAGCCAAGGAGGGAACCGTAGTGAAATGAAAGTGAAATACAGGTATCTGGGCGACCGGACGAGATCTGTTCTTGGCCCCACTCTTGACACAGATCCCATTCCTGCCCCCAACGTGTTGCACTCAGACTCAAGAGAGCCGGGGAAAGAGCATCTTATGAAGTTCTGTTTGGAACCCAAAGAGTGTTCTCCCCGTGGATGATTGTAAATGACAAAGAATAAGGAGCCTCGTGCCAATGACCCCTGGACTGCAGGGAATAGCATCCTCGCTCAGGATAACCCCGCAGGACACAAGTGGGCGCAGCCTGGCTGCTCTCACAGTGCTGGAATCTGCTCTCAGGGTATCAGGGGACACTTGTCCTCGGCCAGCTCTCCCCTGCAAAGGTGCACTCTTCTGCGAGGGGCCGACGGCGCAGGCCTTACGTTCAGTTGGCGCATCTTGTCATCGGCGTCGCTCTCCGAGAAGTGCTCCACGTTGGTCAGCTGCAGGTCCATCTCTGTGAGCCACACCAGAATGCTCTCCCTGGTCCCCTCGAATTCCTCCCTTTGGTTGGTGAAATGCTGTGAAAGGGGGGGAAATATCATGTTTGTTTTGAGGGCAAACAAAAGAGTTCAGGTAGACAGCAAGGTTGTTTTGGGGCAAGAGGAAAGGGTATCCCAGGGGCGTCCACAGGGCAGCAGGGGGCCAGTGTCAGGTCAGGAGCCTGGGCTCTGGTCCTGGCTGTGTGATATCAAACAAGCCCCCCAACTTCTCTGAGTCTTTGTGTCCTCACTGGCAAATTAGGCTGTGGGAATGTTGACTATGATATCGAAGGTCCTTTTAGCATTTGAAATCCTATGATTCTCTAAGTCAGCGATTTTCCCAACCTGCCCTCTAAGGAATCCCCTCAATGTCCAGGCCTGCCTCTACCTTGTAAACCTTCTGCGGAAGCTCTTGAAATAGTAGCTTCAAGATGGAAAAGTACTGATCTCAGGGTTAAGCCTGGCCTAATGCTCCAGTTGCCTTCACTGGGGTAACCCTGACCGTGTTCCCTCAGAGAAAGAAGACCCAGATTCATCGCCTTCAATTAAGGAAGGCTCTTGAGTTACTACCTCAGAGATGGGCAGCTGATTCTCAAACGTAGCATTCAGGGCCACATGAAGGTTTACAGTGATCACAGTCAAATCAGGAGATAAAGAAATTAATGCATGGGAGTTGTCTGAAAAGCTAGCCCATTTCTTCCTGATGGGCTAAAAAAAAAAAGCCCAGATTCTCATCTTAGAATGATTATAAGAGCATTCTGCCCTGAGAACAGAAGCGGGGATTAAAATGACTTCCTGCAGCCACAAACCACACAGGGCCTGTCCGTTTACACCTAGAAGGTTAAAGTACTGTGTCTCCCACAGTACCCAAATCTTTGGTGAATGCCTACATTCAAAAATCAACCCCAGCCTTTGAGGTAAGATCAATGCGCTCTGAAATTCGGGGGATAATCACTGTCCTCAAGCTCCACAATGCAGAGGGGGCTTTGTCGACATCTCTCATCGTGCAAGAACCAGTGGGACACACAAAAATGGGCAGACGGGCAAGGCGGGCCTCTTTCCAGGCTAAGAGGGCCCTGGACCTGACCTAGTGATGGCAGCGGCCCAGACCCTGCGGGCCGCCTGTAAGCCAACATGCAAACCTCTAGGATTTATAGAAAAAGATGTGCTTGGTACTACAAATCAAATAAACAGGACCTAGGCAAATAACCTCTTAAAAAAAAAACACTAAAAAAAAAACCCCACACATAAGTGCTGGCAGCTTTGGCTTAAACCACGGAGAAAGCCGGTTGGAAGAATAATACCTTAGGCCTGAACTGCAATCTACCCCCTGCTCTGCTACAAGCCTGACAGCGCCTGTCACTTCTCCCTGACAGCCTACAAACGAGGCGGGTGACTAGAGAGGGTTACTCGGAGTCTCCGCAGGATGGCCGTGACCCGCTTCTGGAGGTTGTCCCAGCGCTGGTTGCCCTCGTGCACCATCTGCTTCAGCCTGCTGGCCGTGTCGGTGCGGTTCTCCCGGGCCAGCCGCCGGTACTGCTTGTTGATGAGCTCCAGCTGCGTGAGCCTCTCGTGGATCTGCCGCTGGAAGGCCTGCGGCACACAGACGGGGCGTCAGGGCCAAGGCCGGCACGCCTCCACCCGCGCCCCTGCCCCAGACGGCCTGCTCTGGAGGTTAACCCCCAGGCTGAAACGGCCACAGAGCGCGCCCTTCCCCTGCGCGGGTGCTGAAGGACAGGCTCTCGAGGTCCCTGCATGTCGCATGGCATGGATCGGCCTCGTGTGGCTAAGCCGTCTTGGCAGCTGCCGGCAGGGTGTGGCCTGGGCAGCCCGGGCCACCGAGAGGCTTGGTTATCAGGAGTACAGGGCTGGAGGGGGGCTTGGGGCTTTACCTCAAACCTCTTCAGCTCTTCTTTGGCATTTGTGTACAACACCTCCGAGGAATTCGGGTAGGCTGCTGTCCTCTCGGCGGACTTGAGCCAGTCCTCAAAGCGGGAGTAATCATCTAGAAATTTCTGCCACAGGCGCCAAGTCTCCTCAATTCTGATAGGAGGAAAGCATCTCAATAAAGCCGTCCATTTCAGTCATAAGCTTTCCTTTTTTTTCTTCCCGTGACCTGTCCCATTCCCCACACCCCTTGCACTGGCACCATTTAGGGGGAGAGACCCTGCTATCCCTCTTCTACGAAATAACTGGGAACATCCCCCTCTTGGTCAGGACACCTTCCTCCTGGGACTGCCCCTAAAAGCTCCTGCCTCACAGAGGTTAACCAGCAGGAGACAGGGCTTCCCTCCACCGCTTCGTAGCTGGGGACACAGACGCACAGCGGCCAGCCGTGGTTACACCTCAAGACACAGGAATGCTGGGGAAAGCTGTCACCCCAATTCTATTTTTCTTGAATAATTCATTGCATGAGCATGGTCACACCTACTGAGACTTCTCTGCCAGTAACCTTGGACGTGAAGCCAACAGAACACAGCTTCTGCTATCGAGATGAGAAGGGGGCACTGAGCTTGGCTGACCGTGTTTCAAACGTTCAGGGGCAGTTTGGTTCTTACTTCATTCGCCGTTCCATTGACATGGCGCAGATGTTCCTCCAGCGTCTGTCCAAGCTCCTGGTGGTCTGCTGGATGGAGTCACACTCGGTTTCATTGGCACAGGCGTCGGAGTCATGCAGTAGGACGTCACAGATGTTAAAGACGGACTCCACCCCCGCGCTGTGCTGTTCGATGTCTCGCTGCAGGTCCTACGGTTGGAACAGAGGAAGGAGTACCTTGAGGTGGGGGTGGGGGTGATGACGGTGGGATGACTGGCATGAGAGGATCTCCACTCCCCACACCTTTCTTCCGGCCCAGGTGCATGTCCACCTCAGGTTCAGCAACAAGGACCGTGTCTCTCTCATCTCTGTGCAACCTTTGTGCTGTAGCACCTGACTCAAAGCCTACACACTGGCATCGATTGGGATTTATTTGTTGAACTGACTAGAGGAGGTGAGAAAGCAGGAGTACCATCTCCTGACAGCCCACTTCCCCCACCGACTCCGGGAGGCATGGAATCCAGCCCATACCACCTGAACGCAAGGGCCCCCCACTGAGACATGGTTCCGGGGAGGTCTTCCTTGGGAGTCTCTTCAGCAGGACCTAAAACTTCAGCAGAACTCTTAACCTTTTATGGGTCCCAGAACTCTTAAATCTACTGAGCCCTTGGAGCCATCTTCACACATGCCCCAAATCATGGCCATCCTAGGGCTCCACAGGCTCAAGGGAAGAGTTTGGGAGTAGAGACCCTACTTCCCCAATGGATGGGGACCAAGGCTCTCTGGAGTCTTGTCCTGTGAAGGTGACAGGGCTGCTCCTGGATTCAGGAACAAGAGCATTCACGAGGAGACAATGCATAGTTATGGGGAAAAATGAAAAACTTGTTTAACAATAAACAAAGCATTTTCAGGTATCACCCGGAGACTATTTCTTCTGCACTCTGGGAGGGCTGGTGGAGGGAGAGACGAGGAGCCTGTTTGTTTTGCATTCTGGCATTAGGCTTCTCCAGATATCTGAATTCTGTGATAAGTGACAGCAGAGCACGCTGTTTATCTTAGTATCCAAATTACATCATGAAGAAATAACAAAGACAAAGCTAAATAAGCCACCGTTAACTAAAGCTCCCTAGTTCCACAAAATTCAGTTTATAGGAGAGATTATTTTATAAACTGCCCGCCCCTGTCTACAGAAAGCAACATAAAGTTCATGCCGGGTCATCTCAATATTTAGTAATTTCGGAAATTCCTGTTATTAGATAAGACTAATATTTTCTTACTTTTCTTCTGATAAACGTACAATTTTTTTTGCAACTTTTTTTATGTTTATTTTTTCAGTGTTCCAAGATTCTTTGTTCATACGTCACACCCAGTGCTCCATGCAATACGTGCCCTCCTTAATACCCACCGCCAGGCTCACCCAACCCCCACCCTCGTCCCCTAAATGTACAATTTTGATCATTCTCTGTCTAGGTGGATATGAAATAAGAAAATGTTAATACTCAAACCACATTTTCAGGATCCTAACTGATTAAAAACAAGCAGCACAAAGTTATGGTAAGAAAACGTGTTTTCTAGGGGGGCCTGGCTGGCTGGGTTGCAGGAGCATGGGACTCTTGGTCTCTGGGCCATGAGTTCAAGTCCTGTGTGGGGTGTAGAGATTACTAAAAAATAAACAAACTTAAAAAAATGTGTTTTTCATTTGTCACTCTCTGTGTCCTTTGATGAGACATGAATAGGGTGATTTTTTTTTTTTTTTAAAGCTTTCCAGTCCAGGACAAATGGTGGAAGTCTTCCTGGGGTCCATGCAAGCACTAGCTTTATAATTACTAGGTATAAATAAAATCCAAGCTCTAAGAATTCTTGTTACCTCACAGAATTGTCATGAGCTTTCCTAAAACTTACTGGCATTGATAAATGTCTTTTGACTTTATTAAAATAATAAATAAGGAATCCTAACATTGGTGCTAAATGAATAACAGTGACAATTTTAATGAATAACAGTGACAATTTTACTGACCTCACCTGGTAGGGCTGGGTAGGATCTGATTGGAAAAGTACTAAAAAAGTCTAGTCTATGGAAAAATGGGAGTGCTGCATATTTTAATAGACTCATTGCAGTTTCTCTACCTTATTTGTTCAGCTTTTATTGAACAAAATGGCTATTGAGAAGTGATTAATGCACAGGGTGAAGGAGAGTAAGAAATGAGGTCTACGATAAGTTTATAAAAGACCATTAACATCTTCGTTAAAAAAACTCAATTAATTTTCAAAATTTCCAAAACAAACTTTTCAAACACCGCAGAATGACCCACTGATTTTGTAGTATGTACTGGTTACTTTGTCAAATATAAAATAATGAACCACATTTAAAAATGCAAACCATTTAAGTGCTAAATGAGTGACATTTTACAAACTGAAACTATCTCATCACTAGTTCCTACTGAGGCAGGAGTATGCACAACAATTAGATTTCAAGAACTGTTTAAGTGCAATCTGAAGAATGGGACTTAAGAAACAACATAAAACAATGTTAAAGACTTTTGCCAATGGTTCTGGAAATGGGCTCCCGTTTGTTTTGTGTTTCTGTTCCTGAGTAGATAACGAGGATCTCTGGAGCTGGGAAAGACTAGGTGTTGGGGGTGGGGTGGGGGGAATGACCAGGAGGAGGATCCACGGTGAGAGGGAGAGGTGGAGGATGCAACCAGGAAGGAGGAGAATACAAAAGGAACTAGAAAAACAAGATAAAGGGGGAAAAGAAGCCAAGCTGGGCTCAGGGGTGTGTGGCTCTAGACTGACTCTGGGGGAGGGGCTGGGGCTGGCAAGCCAGGGGAGCGAAGTGGTTTAGGAAGAGGTTGGCATGAAGCTGAGTGTGCCTGCTGGGAAGGGGGTTATTGGTAATTACAGAATGGGGGCTAATTAACAGCACCCTCTCCCAACGTCACCATATGGCACCTGCAGGGAACCAGGAAACCAAAGAAAACAGGAGAGAAATGCGGAAAGCTTAAAGCAAGTGGCTTATTGTTTAAAAGTGTTACAAAGGTTGTTACCACTTCCTTTGCATCTTGAAGAGGATAAATGCCACACAAAAAAAAAAAAAAAAAAAAGAAAACACAACAAAACAATGTTATATTGTCCTCATTACCCAAGGAGTTCTACACAAGAGAAACAAAAAAGACTGATAAGGTTTGACTTCTTAGGGTGCTCCCAAGAACATTACAGTGAGGATCTGGGCAGCATGGCTCCTAATCACTTTTGGGGCCTGAGGGATTTTGCAGAAGGCACTACTAGGTGACCCCAAGCTTTCAGGTCTTATTTCTGGAAATAATCATGCAACTTACTATACTTAGTGATAGAAACACAAGTAAGGTTTTGTTTTTTTAATGGCCCATGCATAATTTTTTTTGGTGACACATTTCTGTTTTTTTGTGGTTTTGACAGAGAGGCTTTAAGATCTGGTCTGGGTATTAAAAAAAAAATTTTTTTTTTAAACAAGAATACTGAAACTTTCCTCAGATTATCTGTGATAGGCAGAATACTGGCCACCCAAAGATGTCCACATCCTTGTCCCCAGAACCTGTGAATATGTTTGGCAACCTTAATTCTCTGTTGGCATATAGCCTATCGGCTGTTCTTAACATCCTGGATTATCCAGGTGGGCCCAGCGTGATCCCAAGGGTCCTTAAAAGTGGCAGAGGGAAGTAGCAGAGTCAGCCAGAGGGAGAAGGGACCATGACAGAACAGCGGACAGATGCAATGTTGCTGGCTCTATAGATGGAGGAAGGGGCCATGAGCCAAGCAATGTGGGCAGCCTCCAGAAGCTAGAAAGGGTGAAGAAAGAGATTCTCCAAAAGCACTTCCTGGAAGAAACGCAGCCTTCCTGACACCTTCCTCTTAGTCGGGGGTCAGATTTCTGACCTCTAGAACTCCAGGAAGATAATCAATTTGGGTCAGTTGCTAAATTTGCGGTAATTTGTTAAAGCAATCATAGAAAACTCATTCGTCTAACTTCTTTATGGTAATGGTAGTTCTGAACGCCAATTCCTTAATTTGCTTTGGATTTCTATGAGATAAGAATCCCATGAAAGTGATGGAGAGTTCAACAAAGAGGGAAGCTTCAAGTCAACCAGACTGAGATTACAAACCGTTTCAAAACAGGACCGAACAAGGCCAGGAGGATGGCAGCCGCTCCAACTTGTGCCCTTTGGGGAATACGCTCCCTGCAATTTAATGATGTTTCGGCACACCTCAGATTTATGAAACGTTAACACACATTACTGGCCCCTGCCAAATTTAGCTGGGCATTCTTTAAGAGGAAAAATATACTCCGTTTCTATACTATTTACCCCCCCAAAAAAAACAAAACCCTCACCACTCAGGGCAAATTGTTATTTGCAAGGCCTGTCTGTTAAAGAGACTGTTGAAGAAATTCATCTTAGTGGATCAAACTTGCAAATCAAGCTGATAATGTCCGGGAGCTGTGACTCCACTGAGAAGGGCATTAAAACCTCTGCAATGTCCATTAACATGGTACTTATCTCGGTATTCATTTCTCCACAAAGCAAAGACAGAAATTGAGAGGACCTCAACAGAAAGGACATACTTAAATTTCTGCGGCTAAGGGCCAAAACCAGTATTTTTACTTCACAGCACTGCTAAATCATACTAATTTGAAAGTCAGAGAATAGGCATCGTTTACAAACAGTAATAGTAAGAGATTGAATAAAGATCTAAGTCAAGAGGAGTATCAAAAACTTGGCTCTATTTTATGGTAGCAAGAGATGTCACTCATTACCGTTAAAAGGACTGATTGGAACTCAAGGGAATGTGTCATTAATGTATCATCACCTTTTGCCCTTGAATCTGTGAGACAGGTTCAGTCCCCAAGTCTTTCTCTAAGAGCAGCTGCTCCATGTGGGGGACTCTTCCTGTGGGCGGGCTGACAGCAAACACCAAGGCTTTGGAGGTAACGTGAAGAAACAGATACGCAGCTGAGAACCTGAGGACAACCATATGGCTTATATGGTCAAAACGGGATCTGCTCCTGGGTCTAAGAAAAATCCATGACGGTGAAGGAAAGCTACCGAAAGGCTGCTATGAGCTTAATTTTAAAAATAAAGACAAGCTCCAGGCACTGCATAGGAGAATGAACCTGGCAATGTGAGCTGATGGGAGGGCAAGAAGGTGGATTTGATAAGTCTGCGACATCAACGAGCACCCACAAGATTAGTGTGATGATAACACCGGCGGGACTCAGTGATTTCATGCTGTGGCGTTTCCGGGGTCGGCTCCGAGGGTGCGTAACTGACGAGAGAAAGGCACAGAGGACTGCAAGAGTGGCTTCCTAAGCTATTGGCCTAAGCATCTTCTTTTTTACACCTATTTTTTTTTTGGAAGCTCTACCAGATGATCGATCTATTGTCCCATGAAAACTTTCGTTGGTTAGAAAACTTATTTTTCTTTCAATTCATTGCCTTTTTCTAAAACTATATTCACAAAACAGAACAAAGATCTAAGTCAAAAAAATACATAAGCAAAACACCTTATTTACCACTAAGACTAAGACCTACATCTCAAACATTATTCAAAGCATTTCACAAAGAGATGCATGAATGGGGCAAAAGACGGGCACCTCAAGAGATGGTCTCATCTGTTCAAGAACATAGACAGGTGGTCAGTTTTCTCTGGAAAAAACGAACCAATATTATGAAATGTGAACATGCTAAAAGACACAGCCAATACGGGGAAGGTGTGAGTTAGCAGATATCACAGACACCTATACTCTTCAAAAAGCTTTCTTTCCTCACCTGCTGCTCGGCGAGCCTCTTCTGGATCTCTTGATCGTCGCAGACATCATAGACGACGGGCTTAGAAAGCTCGGACTCGATTCGAGCCAACCAGGTACGAAGGTTGCTCATGTTTTTGTCTAACTGCTGAATAAAAGCAAAGGTCTCCTTCAGCTTCTTCACCCTAAACGTATTTGTAGGAAAAAAAAAGAGGTTAAAACAAAAAACAAAAAACCACAAAGCCCAACGTTTAGTGGTGACAAGAAGGTGCTAACAAAGGTGTCACAGCGTAAAAAGCAATTTATGTCGGTTACTGATTTTATAGCAGGAACAGGTCTTAAGTCACAGGAGTTTTCACAGAATATGTGACACTTTACAAAACTGCTGGTCTGGCTGATTGTCTTTTTTTTTTTTTCTTTTCTTTTCTTTTTTTTAGATTTTATTTATTTATTTGACAGAGAAAGAGAGATCACAAGTAGGCAGAGAGGCAGGCAGAGAGAGAGGGGGAAGCAGGCTCCCTGCTGGGCAGAGAGCCCGATGTGGGGCTCGATCCCAGGATCCTGAGATCATGACCTGGGCAGAAAGTAGAGGCTTTAACCCACTGAGCCACCCAGACGCCCCTGGCTGATTTTCAAATGGGCTAAGAGTTCATCTACCCATGCAAATATGAAGTCCTAGCATTCCCAAAGTGGGATCCCCCGAGACCCAGTATAGCTTTCTAGGGCTCCAGAGGAAAGAGGAAATGCCATCTCATTCTCTTAAGATTAAAATAACCACACGTGGGGCACCTGGGTGGCTCAGTCGGTTGGGTGTCCAACTCTTGGTTTCAGCTTAGGTCAAGATCTTGGCTGTGGGATTGAGTCCCCTGTTGGGCTCCGTGCTCATTCTCTGCCTCTGCCCCTCCCCCCACACGCACGCGTGCGCTCTCTCTAAAATAAATAAATAAAATCTTTAAAAAAAATAATAAAATAACCACACTTGATTTCTATCTAGTTTCTTTCTTGGGTATACCCAAGTTTGCAGCAGCCGAGGACTTTCCCCAACGGTTCAAAGAGATTACGTGCCTGGCTCATTTGGTGGCATCTGGCTCATGGTGCTTCTCGGGGGACTCTCTTCTCGAGCAAGCATAGAACATGAGCCAAAGCCCACCATGTTCGGTCTAAGGGGTTGAAGGAGCTTTCCACATACACCCAGCCCATTATGCGGCAGCTGTATCAGCCAAAAGGGGAGCAGGGAGTGCGGTGGGGAAGAGGGCAAAGATAATGCACAAGCGTAGTCCTAAACCATCTGCCTCCTACACAGTGTGGAGCAGATCTGAACTAACACACACTGAGTCCGCATACGTGGTGAGCTCACCGGCACATCGGCGTACTGTCAACGGGAAATGACACAGCTGCTAGGAAAACGATCTTTATGTAGATCTTGAAAAAAAAAAAAAAAATCCTTCTATAAACTGCCTTCGTGGAAGTCCTAAAGTGAGTGAGGGCTTGTTCTGGTGATTTATGGGATTCTTTTTATTTATTTATTTGAGAGAGAGAAAGCGAACAAGAATGCTAGTGGGGGGAGGAGCAGAGGGCGAAAATCTTCAAGCAGGCTTCCTGCTGAGCATGGAGCTCAACACAGGGCTCGATCTCACGACCCATGAGATCATAACCTGAGTGGAAAGCAGGAGCTGGACGCTTAAATGACTGAGTCTCGCAGGCACCCTGATCTGTGGGATGCTTAGTGAATCCCAGACACTTGGAGTAATAGCTACAATGCAGAGTTCCCATCTATCAAGACTCATGACCTCCATCCTGCAGCACTAGAAAGAGAAACTGAGGCACTGAAGCTCGCCAGAGTGCACTGCATTCCCTGTTACCATCATCTCCTCTTCCTGGACTGCCTGTGAACGGCTCCCAACCGCCCTCCTTGCCCCCCTCCCCCTCCCCAGCTGTGGTTCTGTGGCCAAGATGCACATTCTAGATGGTAAGTCTGCTCCATTCCCGCTCAAATGCTTCCACAGCCCTCACCCTACCCCAACATACCACTTTAACACCCTGACCTTTTCAGGTCCTCGAGCGTTCAGTGGTCCCCCCTTCCCTTCTCCTGGAGCGTCTACCACTGCTCACCAAAGACACTGGGGGCCCCTTGCCCAACTGCTCCCCGGGACCTCCTGCCCTGTGCTGTGTCCGCACCCCTCATTCACCGCGCCCCCGTCACAACAGCGTCCGCGCCAGCCAGGCTGCACGGGGCTTGCTGCTTCTGCGTGGACAGCACCCCCACTCCGCCTGGCGGGCGGGAGGTATTAACAAACATTTGCTGCAGGATAAATGTGTCGGAGCACTTCCACGACATGCTATTATTCAAGTGGACCACAAAATTGTGTTTTAATTTTTATTTTTTGCTTATTTTTTATTTTTTGCATCCTACCATCAACCAAATCAACTCTGAGGGCTTTCAGCTCCAGCTCTATTAGCAGCTAGTTTTAGGATTTAGGGAAAATCCTTTTACTTCAGCATCCTCATCTCTAGTAGGCTTCTGAGGTCCCTCAAGCTTCAGGGAGGTGGTAATATCTGGGTGAAGTTAAGGCCCAAGTTCTGGAAGGAAGAGACCTGGCTCTAAGTCCCACTGTACCATCCATGAGCTGGGCACCCCTGCAAGGTGCCTAACTTTCCTGATTTCCAAGTTTCCTTGACATCTGCAAAAGTATCCAGTTTGCAGGTAGTCGTGAGACCGAAACATAAGGATGTGTGTAAAGTCTTTGGTGTAGAATAAATAGTCTAATACTAGTTCTTATTCCTGCCAACTGGGATTCCACGATGCTACGAGAAGAACTCATTTATAAGGCACTGGACCTTACAAAGTCCTTTCATAAATATTTATTCTTAACTCTGCCATGAGGTGGGCAGGCTGGGGAGGCCGTGGAGTCTGGTGGTAAAGGGCATAGACTTTGTGGGCAGGGCCTGGGTTTGAATCCTGGCTCTGTTTAAGCTCATCCGAAAAACGGTGTCAACACTAGTTATCCCTTCCTTCCCCGGAAGGCTAGAGGGTTGAATGAGATATAAACCCATGAACTGTATTTCTACAGTCCTAAAAGAGATCAATGCCGAGAAGCCACGATCAAGATGATTTTCATGGCGGTATGTTTTTCCAAATTACAGTC
>CM052896.1:94719615-94745297 GCA_028534135.1 Potos flavus | reverse complement strand
GGCTATGTTATATATTAAAGGGAAGAGGTAAAGGTCAGAGCACCTCCAAGCCATCTTGCCACACTATAAGGCCTACAGGCTCCTATACCTTGGTTCCCTATAGGGCAAGTGAAATATTGACAAACAAGCACACAAATCACACATACTCTTCGGGCACATGAAAGAGGAAGGGAAGGTAGGAGGAAAAGAAAAGAAGAGGTTGCCAAGAAGCTACAAAAGATTCACCTAATCAGGATTTAACCTACTTCTAGGTCCCAACCCTCTGACGGAAGGTGTAATATCCAAAACCACAGGGTGATTTAAAACAGTTTTTTCACATAATTATGGTACAACTTACTGTAGGAACCATCAGCTATACTGTGGAGTCTGCATCATTCTATTCAGTACAGATACTGTAATCTAATTATCACCTTTCCCAGGCCAGGGAGTATGTGTCATTTGCCAACCCAGGCAACCAACCGCCACGTTAGGCCTCGTTAATATCGCTCTTGGAAAAATTTAAATCTCGAGGTAATGTTGGGAAACAAGGCAAGCCATTCAGAATCCAGCCTGCTGGCCCAGGGAAGCAACCTCATCGTTGCATGACATCAACCCCCTGAGGCAGTTTGTTTATGTAGCTCCCTATCTTTTACCCCCGTGCACTCAACAACATGGCTCACACATGTATTGCAATAAGTCATATTTCTCCAGAAAAAAATATGCGTGATTTCCTGAGTTGAATTCTAATTCTGAGGACGGGAAAAACAACATATTTTTGGTGCAAAGGGAAAATTTTTCACCTGTGTAGACTTGTGGAAGACCTGGATAGAACTAAACATTTTTATATGAAACCAAACAAAATAAGAATTTTTGCTAAGAGTAGCTACAAATTAGAAGATCTTTTGCAGGGATTATGGGAAGAAATGCAGAAAATAATCAAGGTGAGTTAAAGTTTTATATTAATAGCGACAGATCAGAATAGAATACTTAGGGACCCCTGCTCTCCTCCCAAACAAACAAAATCAAGTCCGGTTAATATCATTCTATGTATGAGACCTAAGTCTTACAATGCGTGATGGAGGCTTTTTACTATCAAATTCATCTCTATGAAAGAATTTACATTTTACTCTTATTCTCTACATGCTAAATAAGGGTCTACAGTTAAAATATGAAGACCTCAGATCATCATAAATTAAAAAAAATCCCATGCCAATGTGAACAGCATAATTAAAAAAAAATAAGGAAAAATGAGACGGTCCAAGTATCTGAATTTATGCTGAAACAAACAGATACTCAAACTTCTGGGGCAGCTGTCAGTTGCTAAAAACCCTGTACGGATTCTGTACAAACGCATCTTTTTAAATGACAGAACAGTTTTACGGTAAGATAATGGATTACTCCAAGATCTTGCAGCCCTGGTGTGGGGGGCATGGACATCACAAGACATTTGAGCTAATCGCCTCTTTGAAGCATTTATGTCACAGGAGGACTTTCATTTTCCACACAGCATCATCACCCCTGTCCCCTGCTTGTCAAAGGCTGACTGCAGACACCACAGGCGCTCGGACCCCGGGAGAGCACCCATCCCCCTCATGGCTGAGCACACACGCTCCACAGCCACCATCTCTTGTCCTTGGTCACTCCTATTGTAACCAACACGAGGGAGCGACAGAGCGAGACGCACAGACACGGCAGCCGCCCCTCGGCCATACGCTGCGCCGATGGCTGAAATGGCACTTACTGTTGATGCGAAAAAACCATTCCTCCCGGTTAGCGGAAGCTCCGAGTTCCCGGCTGCACCTCCACCTCCCCGGCCGAGGCAGCCCCTCCCCCGGCGGCCGGCCGCTCCATCCCCCGGCTCAGCATCCTCCGCGGCGGCCACAAAGCAGCGCCCCCAGGAAGGCAGCCGACCTGCCTCCCCGCTCACTGCTTGTTTTAATCTCCGTTTTCTCCTTTCCAATAAACAAATATCTCCACTCCTTCCTCTCTCGAGCACACATACACACACAGTCTTTGTTCTGACGCTACAGGATTGCAATGCTGGGGGAAGAAAGTCACAGTGTTATCTTGGCTATGGGTTATTTATGAAGTGCTGTAAACCGAGGGAAGACACACTTAGATTTGGGGCACAGAAAAGAGGATTTCTGTTGTCTTCGATTCAAATTTCTGTTTCAGCTTTGAAAAAAAAGGGTGAAATTGGAAGGCTCTGAGTGCAACAAGAACGCCTTCCTCAGGTCCTCCTGAAGAAGAAATTTCTGGGGGGTAGGGTTGGGGGGGGGGAGGCTGGGGTTTCTGCCCTGCCTTTTTAGCCCTGTGCATCCTGGTTTAGGAAAGGCAGAAGTTCACGGGGTCCATTCCTCCACTTTTTGGGAAAAAAAAAAAAAAATCTATCTTGTAACACAAATGGAGTTCAAGACTTTGCAGAGGAAGAAATTTTGCAATTTTCCTTGTTAGCTCCTCCCAGGGCTTACCATAATGTCTCTGAAAATTTCTCCACATCCCTGACCCTGGTTTCTCTAGGGGAGCCCAAGCGGCTGTTTACCAGAGCACCCCTGGTTTGTGTCCAGTCCCTTTTAGGCTCACTCTCAGCCTTATTTTAAGACTCGACAGTATTCATCATTTCTCATGGGTCCTGAAAGCCCAACATCTGGTAGTTATTACATCCTCACTTTGAAAGAGAGAGAGAGCACGTTCTAGACCAGTGAAATCTGGGAGTGCAGATTTAGAAACACCTCTCCCAAATGCAACATCTAACTTGTGCCCACGTGCGTAGCTGTCCCTGGAACCTGCTAAATATGGTCCCCAAAGCCTAGTACACTGGACCTGCTGATGCTGCCAGATGCCACGTGCCCTCTGAGCACACTGGTGGCTACAGTCTCTTCGAGGAAATGCCCCAACCCTTAGCAAAGCATTCCTGCAGCCTCTGGGAGCAGCAGCCCCATGCTCTGGAGGTGCAATGATCAGGCTGGTCGGAAGGACCATGGAAGTGGGGAGGCCAACCTCACATCTGGCTCTCCCTACGCTAAAATCTCTAAATCCTTCCAGTCTTACTGGATCAGGCCACAGCAAGTCAACGCTGTGACTAGCAGCATTGTTTGGTCTCCCAAAATAACCTTGAGAAAATACAGATAAAAAGAGAGCAATGAAAAACTTTATCAATTTAAAAAGGCACACATCTCCCTGCCCGTTCCACAAGGGATGGAAAAACAATCCCAACACACAGTTGCCATGGTAATAACTGCGGAGTTTAAATGACAACATTTTAACTGCTACTATTATACGGCAGGGGGGCTTTTCACACTGGTAGGTGAAATGTGAAAATTATGCTTAGTTAAAAAGTTTCTTCTCATGGACTTGATCCTTCTGACGGTGAGACAATGATCTAGTCTAAACAGGGAAAGATCGTATGGGAGCATGTCTGAGTAAGTCCCTCCTTCTAACACTGGCCTAATGGTGCCAAGTCTCTACCATCAAGAGAAATGAAGGCGAAAGGTAAAAACACTGATGACATTTTTTTTTTAAAGGAAAAAACCAAAACAAAGCCATGTTCCTTTTTCTGTAATGAACATCAGAAAATAAGGATACGCGAAAAGAAAATTACAATTACCGATGATGCCAACACCAAAAGATACCCAATGTAAACATTCTGGGGTAAGTCTTTCCACTCAGCTATCACATCTGTTTTAGGCGCTGACATCGCTGATCAAATCATTCACACAGACTGCTAGAAAGAGTCTTTAAAAAAGAGCCTCCACTCCCCTTGGCCCCATGTCTCTGAAGAGGCTCCGCAACCAGCCAGAGTGACTTACCAAAGACACACACTGTCTTGTGGCCACAGGGCTCCTGCTACACAGGATGAAGCAAAGGCTTTGATTAATGAATGGGGACGGGGTTCTGGGAAACAAAAGTAGATGGATTTTTAGAGAGTTCAACTACTGGGTTTCTGAAATCAAAGTAGGCACAGGTGAGAAGTGTCAGACTGAGTCTTCCTCTGGGATGAGTCCCACTGAGGGCAGGACACTGGGGAGGTGCGGGGGCAGGACCCTTTTTTCAGAGCTTTGGTCTGTCCTGGCTGAAGCAAGTCAACTTGGCATCTTCTGTCCCTCATCCAACATCCTCCCACGAATAGGTAGCCCACTGCCTCTAAAACAGAGGTTGGTTAGTTAGTTAGAAAACTAACTTCTGTAGTTGTCTCTCCTGCATTCACATTTTGCAGGGTCTGTTTTCAAAGATATTATCTAAGAAAACATGGCGAAGGAGGAGCTAATAGCTATAATAAATTTTAAACAAAATTTTTAAAAAGACTTTTTTTTAAACAAGATTTTATTTAGTTGAGAGAGAGAGCTAGCATGCAAACGGAGTGAGGGAAGGAGCAAAGAGAGAGGGACTGGCAGACTGTGGTGAATGCAGAGCCTGGCAACATGGCTTGATCCCATGATCTGAGCCAAAATCAAGAGTCGGCCACTCAACTGACTAAGCCACCCAGGCAACCCTTAAAATATTTTATTTTTAAGTAGTCTCTGCACCCAATGTGGGGCTTGAACTTACAATCTCGAGATCAACAGTTGCAAGCTCTACCCAATGAGCCAAGTCTGGTGCCCCTAATAGTTACAATTAAAAAAAAAAAGTTAAAGCTTCATTTAGTTTGTCAAATAGGCATAGTAGTGTATAATTAATATTTGTCATCAGATCAGATTGAGTTCTAGAATAATCACACCATTCACCAAAAAAATATATAGTGCTTCCAATGGCCTTTCTGGGGGCCTGGGTGACTCGGTTGGACGTCCAACTCTTGGTTTTGGCTCACGTCATGATATCAGGGTCTGGGGATCCAGCCCTGTGTTGGGCTCTGCATTCAGTGCAGAGTCTGCTTGTCCCTCTCCCTCTGCTCCTTCCCCAACTCATACTCTCTCTAAAATAAATAAATAAAATCTTAAAAAAGAAAGAAAACCCTCCCCCAAAACAAACAATGCCCCCAAAACAAATGGCCTTTCTGTTGACAAAATGAATAGCATGTTTTTTTTTTTTTAAGATTTTATTTATTTGACAGAGAGAAAGAGAGAGAGCACAAGCAGGGGGAGGGGCAAGCAGAGGGAACGGGAGAAGCAGGCTTCCCACTGAGCAGGGAGCCCGATGTGGGGCTCGATCCCAGGACCCTGGGATCATGATCGAGCCAAAGACAGATGCTTAACAACTGAGCCACCCAGGCATCCATGAATATTATGTTTTCTAAGAGTTGAGATGTTACAAATACACGCTGCCCAAGGGCCTACGAGGATCGCTAAGAGCTCCTGCAGCAATTCTGCTGGACAGCCAGTTACTGTGAGTTCTGATGTCTCCACCAGGACCTCTGTAACCTCATGTGAGGAATCAGCATTACAACGGACTTAGGCTCCCCTGCTTGATTAGTTGGTTATTTCAGGAGATGCAGCCCTTGGGCGCTCTGCTTTATAAAGATTTTATAACAGCTGAAGAACACTTTACAAGGAGAGAAAGAAGCATGGTCTGGGTCTGACCTTGCTTCCTCCTCCTCCTCTGAACCCGCCAGCGGCTAACAGTGTGTGTGGGTGGACCGACCCATCGCTGTCCCGCTTCCTCCGCCAGGCTCTTGTGCCGGGTTTATCAACAAGGAGACTGGGGCTCACGGAGGCCCCAAGACTTGTTCGTAGCACGTGGCAGGTCCAGTGTCTCTGACTCGTGGTGCAGCATTGTGACACTTTGCCTTGCCGCTCACTGTTCCCCAGACCAGCGCCGCTGCACTTGGGAGAAATGCCCATTCTCGGCCCCACCCAGACCTACAGAATCAGAAGCTCTGGGTGCAGCAACCCAGGTTTTCATGAGCCCTCTAGGGATTCTGATGCACGTTTAAGTTTGAGAACCCACTGCTCTGGAGTAGACAACAAATTCCACACTGAGCTCTACATTTTAGAAAAACTCTAATAAAACTACCTCGAAAAGGCCAGGTCTCAAAGGAGCCCAGCGATTTTTTGATGCATGGTGCAGCACGACAGACAGACCCTGGTATCATCCCCACCCTGTGCAGAATCGCCGCTGCCCTGGGGTCAGTTATGTACCCTCTCTGACCCGCAGCGTGCCTCTCGCTGAAATCGAGGATACTGACCTTGCAGGACTGTGGCGAGGAGGAAAGGATTTATACAAGGAACCTGACTTCCAAAACAAACAACGCTGGTTTCCTCTCCTATCCATCCCATAACAAAGCCTACTACTTGAAAAGGTCAGAAATGTAATGTTTTTAGGTAACCCTGTCTCAGTATTTTACCAAGTCTTCTGAAATTTACCTCTATTTTGCTGAGAACATACCCAAAACAACAGACCTTAAAAAAAACTTTTTTTTTTTCAGTGATTAAACCTGACTTACTGAGGTCATAGACTTTTAAACACCATTCTAAACTTCGAAGTTAAATGCTTGTAGTTAAAATCCTGAAGTCATGAGGCTGGGCATCTATGTAGGGTCTCCCTCCAAATGGTACTTATGAAATGTTGCCCCGGCTATAGGAGTGAAGCAGCAGAATATTGTGAGCAGGAGAGAAAAGGTTAAATGGTATCCAGAATTCTGTGGGCTAATGGCCTGTGCATCCTGTAGGACTATAAGTTCTGCTTGGCACTGCTCAAATCTAAATTCTGCAGCCTGGGCCCCCAACCCCCTTTCCCAGTGGCGATGCCTTTGTGTAGGACCCAGCATGAAATCAGTGTCAGAGATCAGACAAGGAGCTAACTCTACGTGAGGCTAATTGATGGCAGGTCCCAGCTTGCTGCCTCAATCCACAGATTCACCTGAAGGGTAAACTCAAGTCAGAATTTCTTAGGCTCTCAGCCATCTGTCTTACCTGGTCTTTGCTCTAAGATAAGAGACGTTACTCCATTTTCAGTTTTGAAGGGATTAGGCTCTCATTTGCTCTACTCCTTACAAACCAGAAGAGTCTGGGGTAGCAGGGAGGCAACCCGACTACGGGATGAAATTCTGGTGGCCTCACGTGTGCTGGCTATGTAACTATGGGCAAGTTACCTTCGGTGTCTCAGTTTCCTTATCTATAAAATGGGATAACAGTGTCTACCTTCCAGAATTACAAAGAAGACTAAGTGAAATCATACACGAAAAGCACATGGTCAAAAGTATAGCTGGCAGCCAATATATTTGCTATTATTTCAACTCCTTACTTTGCCAATTGCTCCCTCCAAGAAGACTAATGAAAGCTCACTTGCTGTTTTATCTCTTTCTCACCAAGGAATTGGCTGAAGACAGGCAGCCAGAGAGAAGGGAGGAAAGAAAAGAGCCTATTAAACTCCAAAGTTACAGAACCAAAGCATGAATGATTAAGAACAGACTGTCACTCTAGTCTTCAGGAAGCATAATCTAGACCTTGCTCCTGAATGATCCATAAACAGGTCTGATGTCATCATACCCTCAATCAGTGCCAGGTGCCCAAGAAGACTCAGGACATAAAGACAATGTCAACAAGGACATAGTAGACACAATTTACCCAACAGAAATGACCACATTCTTATGCATTGGAATGTTCAATAAGTATCCGAGGCACTATTCTAAGCACTGGAAATAAGATAGTCCAAGACACTGATCTCATGGAGGAAAGACCGCTCAGTGTTAGACATGATTGAGGGAATCCTCTCCCATTCAACAAACATGGTACTTTGCCTTAGAGTCTTAATAGGGACAAACAGTGGTAACAGCCACTCAGTAAATATTGGCTCCTACATGCTGGTCCTGTGCCACATGCAAGAAATGGACCATCTACCCTCACAGCAGTGCTGTTAGACACTTTTTGCAGATTTGGAAACAGGTAGAAAGATTAGATACTACTCAAGTTTCTGCCATAAGTAAGTGAGAAGTCAGGACATGCTCAGAACCTGTGCTCCTAATCCTTAATTTGGGTTACTGCCATGGATTTCTGTATTTTTTTTTACAACTGGCACAAAGAGAAGTCGAGAATTCAGCCCAGCCTCTGCTGCCAGCCAAATCACCCTAATATTTGCCTTCAGCAGGCCTTCGATTGCTAAAGAACCATGAATCACTCCGACTTTACTTATGAGGCCCAGTTTTCAGTTGAGATTGAGGTCTTCTAAGCTTTAGCCCCAACCCACCTCTTTAGCTTCATCTCCTATATTTGAACCAATGGAGCTTCTTGTCATTTCCTGAAAGACTTCCATGCTGCTCTCTCTCTCTACCATTTTTTTTTTAAAGATTTTTTAAAATTTATTTTGAGAGAGAGAGTGAAAGAGAGAGAGAGAAAGCACAAGCAGGGGGAGAGGCAGAGGGAGAAGCAGACTCCCTGCTGAGCAGGGAGCCTGATGTGGGACTTGATCCCTGGACCCTGGGATCATGACCTGAGCCGAAGGCAGACGCTTAACGGACTGAGCCACCCAGGCACCCCTCTGTACGTTTTTTAAAAAAAGATTTTAGTTATTTATTTGAGAGAGAAGGCGAGAGCATGAACAGGGGTAGGGGCAGAGAGAGGTGGAGGGGCTCGATCACAGGACCCCAGGATCATGACCTGAGCCAAAGGCAAACGCTTAACCGACTGAGCCAGTCAGGCGCCCCATCTCTGTACCTTTTTGCTCACAATGTACGTCTGTCTCTGCCACCGGTAACATTCAAGGATCCCAACCTCTCACTCAGGACCATCTGGTAACACCCCTCTTCTGTAAGGCTCTTCTTAATCCCCACCCCCACTCCAGGAAGAAGAGCTCTGAGCTCTCAAACCACTTGGCTTTACAACTGTTCCCATTAATGTAATTGACTCATCTTACTTCCTATCAGTAAATTCTCATAGCATTTAACCTGGCGCCCTTGCTGATTCAATCCGGTTCACTTATGGTTTACAGTAACAATGAGGTCAAGGAAATAAATGCCAAATTATTAAGAGTATCTTATTTTCATCACTCCCTTATTCTTCATTCTCCTTACAGGTTCTCCTGTATATTCTGCTTTACATGTTATGTCAAAGACTCACTTGGCTGGTATAAACACAAAACCGCGTGAGTGGTCCCAGAGCTGAGTGACCATTTTTTTGGTATGTCAGGTTGCACGTGAAAAACACTTTGCTTGGGGTCTGTCTTTGGAGAGAGAATTTGAAGACAAAAGGCCCTTAAAAGCTTGGGGTGGCATCATCTTCATTAATTTGTAAGGGGAGATAAAATTACCGGTCTTATTTCTGGTAAGGTTGCACTAGAGAATTTAGCTTTGATTTGTGGCCACAAATGTGTCTCTTCAATCCACATCTTAGGCCCAGATGCCCAGCGGGGCCTGGCATGCCGAGCACACACTTACGGAGGACCCCTGCAGACCAGCATCTAGAAATCAGGCCAGCGTCCTGACCTACCTGCATCTGCCACGTACCAGCAGCAACAGGAAGGCATGATTTTATTTGGGGGACGTGCAAATCCTCAAGCACAGTTAAAATTTCTCAACAGTACCTCCTCAAGGATCTCTTCCCAAATTAAATTTCGAACTCTCGCTGAAACCTAACTTCGTATGAAATTTTAAGCTTAAGAAAAAAATGTTAAAATGTCATATGCTAGGGGCGCCCGGGTGGCTCAGTGGGTTAAAGCCTCTGCCTTCGGCTCAGGTCATGATCTCAGGGTCCTGGGATCAAGCCCCACATCGGGCTCTCTGCTCAGCAGGGACCCTACTTCCCCCTCTCTCTCTGCCTGCCTCTCTGCCTACTTGTGATCTCTCTCTGTCAAATAAATAAATAAAATCTTAAAAAAAAAATGTCATATGCTAAAATACGATCTTCCTAAAATGTTGAAATAAGAATTTCCACTCATTTTTACCAATTTTTGCCTTTCTCTCTAAGCTTATAAAACTGCTGGTTTGCCTTAGGGGAAGACTGAGCTCAGTTGCTCCATCTGTGAAGTAACCACCGTGCCTAGGAAATAAGAACGACCCGTAGGCCGTTTCTCACCTTGATCCGATGACATCAAAGAGATGCTGCCAGCGGTCACTGACTTTGTTGAGCTTGTCCTCGATCTCAGCCGCTCTTGTCTCGTTGCTGGCCTTGATCAACTGATCACCCATGTGCTTTAACTGTAACTTGTTTTCATTAAACAAGTTTATTTCTTCCATGCAGTCCTGGCAACGGCACCAAAACACAAAGCCTCATTTACTACCGAAAACTCATTTCTTTGCCAGTCACAAGCATACAGCTGCCTCTTAAAATGAAGAAAAAAATTCAAAAACTTCTCACACCTGTGAACGCAACTCATCGGTGAGTAGCTACACAGTCAAACCACGCCCACTTGGCACACGTGTAATATGGAAGGCAGTCGTTACGGGTTTGGTTTGGTTTGGTTTTGAAAGCAGGCTCCGTGCCATGAGACCAAGAGCTGAGCTGCCAGGTGCCCCCAGTAGTTACTTTCTTAATTCAGTAGCCCTGGCTTCCCCTCCCAGATTCGTTCTAATCTAACCTACTCGGTCACCGAGGACAGTGGAGTGTAACTAAATTAGCCTATCATATCACTAAGTGCCCTTTTGGATGACAGCACCCAGAATGCCCCCCCCTTTTAAAGATTTTATTTGAGAGAGTGAGAGAGAGTGAGTGAGTGAGCGAGAGAGCGCAAGAGAACGAGAGTGAGACAGCGTGAGTGACAGAGTGAGCGAGTGACAAAGTGAGTGACAGAGAGAGCACCTGAGCAGGGGCAGAGTGAGAGGGAGAAGCAGACTCCCCAGCTGAGCAGGGAGCCCAACTCAGGCCTCGAGCCCAGGACACTGGGATCATGCTCTGAGGCGAAGGCAGATGCCCAATCGAATGATCCGCCCAGGCGCCCCAAGAATGCTCTTTCTGCCCTTCCCTGTGGCGCCTGGTGGCCCTTTCAGAATTTAAAGCCCAGTGGCTGCCGGCTCCTCTCCTTCGGTGATGAGAGCTCCTTCACAATAATAAGCAGAGATGCCTTAGGTCGCTGGGGGTGTGAACTGACACTTAAGCTAACGAGAGCCCGTCTGGCTAGACTTCCCGAGAGAAAGCACAGCAAGCACCTTGCCCTCCCCGGAATGGTCCCACACTTCCCATCTCTCTGGAATCCTCACTTACCAGCTTTTCTCTGGGAAGGAACAAAGACAGTGAGAAAGTCTCTCATAGTTCTGCAACGTAATTAGAACTACATCTGTAATGTTACGCCACTTTGAGCCTGCGAGTGAGGGCGGAGAATTCCCAGGTCGTCGTAACTGCAACCATGGGGGTACTCCTGCTTACCTTCTGTAACTTCTCAATCATTTCTTCAATACTAATATCTGCCGTCTGTAGAACTTTGTTTTCCATCTGCACCAGCCAGGCGCACAACTCTTTATTTTTTTCATTGAACACAATCCATGAGTTGAGTCTGTCTTCAATCTCCATTTTGCGTATAGCCACCTGGAAACGAAAATGCATTTGAAAGCTGAATATAGGCAGGAAGGAAAGCATTTCCTTTCCCTTCCCCCCATTAAAAAGACTGAATTTTATTCATCTTCACCAGTAACCCTACTGACGTAAATCACTGTTTACCTAATACCTAGGGTTCAACATCAATAGTTATTTATACTTTTGATAAATGCCATAAAAAGTAACAAAATAAAGACCATGTCTGAAGTGTAACTGACCAAAAGAATTCAGCTTTATCCAATGCATATCTATTATTACCAGGTTATATTAAAAATTAGAAACAGGGAAGGTTAGATAAATACATTAAACATCACCCGAATTTCTTCTAATCCCTGTTCTTTCAACATACATTTATTGATGGCTGGCTACATGCCCATTTAAAGTTTTATGACCCAAATCTTTTTACCTGTTTAAAAACGATCAAGTCCTTATTCCTATTTAAGACCAATGTTCTGCCTATTTAACTTAAAAACTATAATCTAGATCATAACATAAATCTAACATTTGTAATGCAAATGGACTACAAAATTGAAGTTATTTTAATATTTTAGTGGTAGATTTCAAAAATAAAGCAAAATAGGGGCACCTGGGTGGCTCGGTCAGCTAAGCATCTGCCTTTGACTTAGGTCATGATCCCAGGGTTCTGAGATCGAGCCCCCACATTGGGCTCCCTGCTCAGCAGGGAGCCTGCCTCTCCCCCTGCTTCTGCTCTTTCTCTCAGATAAATAAATAATCTTTTTTAAAAAGGCAAAATTAAATAGAAAACAAATGCATATCACTCATTTAATCCACCTTCCCATTATGCACTATGGCTATGGATGGAAACTACGGAAATGGGACCAAATACTAGTCTGTAGGAAGCAGGCTGACCCAAATACCCAACAGTCCATTATGCATCAGCAACCCCTAAGCAGGCTTCCACAAAGGCTCTTTCCTCCTTAAAGGGTTCAAATGTACAACTTAAATATAAATTTAAAGAATGCAAACCAGCCTTTCTAAATTCACAAAAGTATTCTCAGCTCCCAGATATCTTTAGAGTCTTTGAGTTAAAAAAGTTTTGATAAAGTTTTAACCCCCTACTTTATAGATAAGGAAACCAAGGTGCAACTCCCAGAGGCTTTCCTGCTATGGACAAGGAAACAGTGATCTTTTCAGAGGGAGGCAAAAACACCCAAGGCTTGTACATCTACCCAACCAAATGCATTCAGAAGGTTCAAAGACCTAGCCCTAAAAAAACAAGTTTTGTGTTCCCATTCCTCAAGGCATCTATTTATCTTAGCTTTTTAAAATCCTGGAATTTCACACAGCGTCACTCTGATTGGTTTCCTGATGGTATCAATTAGGAACATCTGGGCCCCAGTCTCTGCTTCCACCTTCATTCCAGGATACTTTTCACATATCCTAAATATGTTCTTTTACGTAAAATATGAGTAAAAATTCTAAGAGGCTGTTTAAAATTACGGTTCGTTATGAATATTAAATACTAATACCAAGAAAGGAAAAATGATTTTACTTTATTAAAATGCACTCAAAAGCGTCTGGATTTCAACTTTTTAAAAAAATTTCAACTTTCAAGTATCTCCTAGTTCACAAAAATGGGATTAAGGAATTCACTTAGAATTCTATGTTCTCACAACAAAGATCTATTTGAACCCTTTAGCTCCCGCCTGTCACAAACATGTACCGTAATGGACTGTAACCACGATCTCATTTTTAACAAGTAGAAGGGATCCCCTGAGATACTAAGTGGAGCTGCTGATCATTTCTTTTAGAGTTTTGAAAAAAGCCAGCTACTTGAAAGAAACATCGGTTTGCAGGTGAAGGCTGAGTTTTCAGATAAAGCACCCCTGTGCGGGGCACTAAGGGAGACGCCTGCTGTTTGTTGGGCCCAGAGAGATAGACACTGCAAAGACACTGCTCTAAGGCCAGGACAAGACCTCTTGCTGAAGTCCTGATTCTAACATCCCTATGGGGACTTGTCATCGACACACCAGGCAGCAGAGTGCTCACCGCTGCTGGTAATTGCAATCCCCCTCCACCCCCTTAAGGTGAGTTTTTTAAAAAGCTTATTAAAAGTGTTACAAAGTACCAGCACGGGGCCCTGGAGAAACAAAGGGTCAAATCTGTTACACCAGGGTGCTGCCTTCTAAAGGAACAGCAGCCAGCCTAGGCTCTAGCTGAAAAGGGCCTCCGGTTCAATGAAATGAAGCCCCTTTCTATTTCGTCTGGCCTTCGGAGACATTTCAATAAACTCCACAACAGCCGTGCCCTGCAGTTAACTGACTTACTCTTAAGCAGAGGTCCTCCCATTGTCTGTGCAAATGCTCTGTTTGCTCCTCCAAAACCATCACGTCCTCCACCAGAATGTGCTGGGTTAAGTCGGTCTTCATTGTGTGAAGTTCTTTTAAGCTCTGGGTCCAGTTGCCCAAAGACTTCTCTAGTTCCTGCATTTAAACACAAGAAGGAGGGGAAAAAATCAACTCAAGCTGCTGTTGTTTCCAAACCTGTAGGCTAATCCTTTGATTGGACTCTGGGGGAGGGGAGGCCCGGGGAAGGGGGCGGGACCTCCTGAACGAGAAACAGCCCAAGGCAGGCAGCCGCTGTGGCTCCTGGGGTTGGTTCCCTCTTCACCACCTTTTTCTCAAAAGGAAACTCTTTTCCACCTTTATTTTCATTTCCTCGGGTAGTTCAGATTTTTATATAATTAGTTCCTTTTTAAAATCATGTAGGTCTTTACCCATATTGAAAAGAAATTATTTTTGGAGTCTAGCAACAACCTCTCTCACACATATACACACTTTAAATTCTGAAACTGTGTTACAAAAATGTCATATAAAGTGTGATTTTTCCATCTTTTTAAAAAAAAACCCTAAGAAATGCATTGTTGCTACTGTGGCAATCATAACAACAGCTTCTGTTCAAAGGGGATTATTTTGGTGAAACTTCAAAAAGAATGAGTATAACGTTAGAAAAAAATAAATTCTTCCCTAATAACTGGCAGAACTTGGTTAGCAGAAAATCTCCTCTGGCCATGGAAACAATTATTATTTAAAATGTGTCAGATTTAAACCATCTGAATTCTAGGGGACTTGAGAAAATTGCTTTCACAATAGGGGAGGTAAAAGGAAACAGCCGGAATGAGTACTCAAGAGCCTTCCAGATTTTTATTGTGCTCACGATTCTTCATACTTTGGCACGTTTTAAGGAATCCGTTCATACCTGTCTATTGCAATAGAAAGAAGATTCTTTCATTTACATCAGAAGTAAGTCTGAGGGGTGGCAACAATAAAAGCGTGTTAATTCTGATTGTTTTTCAGAGTTCTAAAAGCTACGTTGGCATGATTACGTAACTTGCTGACAGAAACTCACATTTAATAAAATGCCCAGGGAACTCTCTTTTAAGGTTGCATCAAGATTCAGAAATGCCTTTATCAGAAGAAAAATCATCACTTTAAACTCTTGTTACCTAGTTTTCCCCTCATGATTCTAGTAGTGGAGAGCAGATCCTGTGTGGAACACTTTCACTAGCTACAGAATACAAAGGGGACGACTCACAGGTGGAGGGGCGCCACTCACTGACTTCAAACTAGAGACCCCCAAGACCGCTAGCTTTGTGCAGCATTCCCCAGTCTGGTGGCAGGAAGCTCAGCCTGTCCATGGCCTTGCTCCCAAGTGCAGTCTCAGATGCCTGCACAGTAGGGATGCCTGTTTCTGTTTTCCACAGCCAGGTTTAAATTATTTGGTTTGGATACTTGGTTTCCCCCTATGACTGAAAGTATAATTAACAGGTGTAGAACTTTTGAATATGGATTTTTTTTTTTTTTTTTTTTTAAGATTTTATTTGTCAGGGGCGCCTGGGTGGCTCAGTGTGTTAAAGCCTCTGCCTTCAGCTCAGGTCATGATCTCAGGGTCCTGGGATCGAGCCCCCGCATCGGGCTCTCTGCTCAGCGGGGAGCCTGCTTCCCCCTCTCTGCCTGCCTCTCTACTTGTGGTCTCTTTCTCTGTCAAATAAATAAATAAAATCTCTAAAAAGAAAGATTTTGTCAGAGAGAGAGCGCACACAAGCGGGGGTTGGGGGGTGGGTGGGTGTGGAGCACAGGCAAAGGGAGAAGCAGACTCCCTGCTGAGCAACGAGCCCAATGCAGTACTCCATCCCAGGACCCTGGGGGATCAGGACCTGAGCCGAAGGCAGACGCTTAACCGACTGAGCCACCCAGGCATCCCGAATATGGACATTTTTATAATTCTTAACAAATATTGCCAAATTATATCCTAAGAGGAATGACTATCTTTCTCCACATACTTGCTGGTGTTGAGTTTTATATATATGTTTAGACAACTTTAATATATATATTGATTAGTTATTTAAATTTGTACCTCTTTATTTCATCCTGATGCTTCCACAGATATAGTTACTTAATTCCTACTTACACTTTCACATCTCAGACACAAAGGTAATTCCTCAGAGGAGCTTTCTCGGACTCATCAGATAAGGTCGGGATCCCTGTTTTATGCTCTCACAGCCCCCTGTCCTTTTCCCATCTAACAGTCACCATGTTACATGTGACCAGTTATTCCCGCACACACATATGCAAGAGGGAGACCCTTTGGTTAACACATGTCTCTCCAGTAGTCTAAACTGTCAGCTCCATTACCGGCCAGAGCCAAGACAACCTTGCTCCCCACCCACCATGATGCCTGGTGCACCTAAGTTCTCAGATGCAGAAATGTAGGATTGAAAGGAAAGCAATCTGGCAATGTCTCAGAACTTTAGTATGTTCATAAAGTGAAAAAAGCAAGGTATCAAAGAATATATAGAGCGAGGTCTACTGTGGAAGTTTATTACAGCTGATCACTATTTGTACAAACATTTCAAAAAATCATGCTTTGGTCTTTAAAATATTCCAGATTTGCTACCAAATCATAATTGCAAAAGGACATGCCAGTTCTGTCGATATTGCCTAAAAGGCTCCCACTGTTCATATAACATAGGATGTAAAACTTAGTTGTTTGACCACATGAAGTGAAACCGCACAGTCCTTGCCTGGACTCGGACACAGCGTGGCGGCATTAATTAACTCAGTTACCAGAGGGGCTGTCAAGTCCCATTTTTCTACCTTACCATTTGGGTAAAAACAGGACCAAAAAATGAATGTGTATCTATATAAATATTGGCCTGTATACGCATAGAAAATCTTTGGAAGAATACACAACAAACGGGTAACACTGGGGTGTGGTTCAGGGTGCCTGACCTGGTTTCAGCTCAGGTCATGATCTCAGGGTTGTGAGATCGAGCCCCACATTGGGCTCTGCGGTCAGGGCTGAGTCTGCTTTACAGCCTCTCCCTCTACCCTCCTCTACCCATCCCCTACTCCCTCCCAAAATAAATAATCTTTAAAAAAATATTTGTTGAGTGCCTGAATTAGAATATAATACATGCTAAAGAAGGACTGATAAATCCGTGGTGAAAGAAAAGATCCTTCTTTGAAGGATACTGGAAAAACTGGTGGCTTGCCATGAAACAATTAAACAAAAAACCAAAAACAAGTTGGTAACACTGATTGCTTCTGTGGAGAGGAACCAATGGGAGAATTTTCATGTATGCCTTTTGCATCTTCTGAATTTTGAACCATGTGACAATATTATGAACTGAAAAATTATCTTAAAAATAAAAGTGTCCCGTGAGCTTAATCACTGGACACGTCTTATAAACACCGATGTCCACTAGGCCAATTTGGTAACAGTGAAAAGCTAGTATGTAATCAAGTGTTAGTCCATATGTCAACTTAGATGTAAAGAGAATGCCATCTTCTGAGGAGAGTAAAGCTCAGACGGGTCAAGCGGTTGGTATATCTCTCCCGAGTGACTTGGGGATGATAAGCGCTCTCCTAGACAGGCTTTGGGTTACTTGAGTTCTTTTTGGAATATGGTCATGGGATTGATGAACTCAATGCTCTTGGTCTCTCTCCCTGATTTTTCCAGTGAGCGACAGAACACTGAGGCTGTGGAAGCTGAAATGATTCTGCTGGAAGCTGACGAGTGTGACACTTGGGAAATATTATGCCTTCTTAGGAGTTTACAGTTCACATTCTGTACTGGTTTCTAGACTTCACGGAAGGAAATTCTATGTGTCAACTGACAGTATGACTCCGAATTGTCTCCTCTGTCCCTGACATCTAGATCTACACCTAAAGATGCAGAGATCATAAAAATGTTGAAAATTAGGGATAAGTAGGAATTTTCTTAACCTAATAAAGCCATCACCAGCAAATACCATACTTAGTGGTAAAATGTCAGAATTACTCTCTTTAAAATCAGGAATGAAATGAAGGAGCCATCTATCAATGCTTCTACTCAAAAATGTTCTGGAGGTACTGACCAGAATAGAAAGAACAGGGGAAAAAAAAAAAGTATAGAGAAAGGAACAAAAAAAGAGTCATTTTTCACAGATGGTGACTCTCTACATAGACACCTAAAAGATTATGCAAATTGTTAGAGTTAACAAAAGAATTTAGAGCTAGATGATTGAATATAATATCAACCAAAAATGACCATTTCTAGGCACCAGTGATAAACAGAAAATATAATCAGAAAAAGGATTTAATAGTGTCAAAAATAACATGCCAAGAAAGAAATCTAACAAAAGATGTATAGCACTGCATAAAGAAAATTATATATCATTACTGAACATGACTGAAAGGAGAAACATGCCGTATGCAGGAATAGGAGTATTCAATATCAAAAAGATGTTCATTTTCCCCAACGTATCTATAAATTTGATACTATTCCACTAAAACTCTTATGAGGACTCTTCCTAGTTTGACAAATGGCTTCTAAAAGTTATGGAAGATTGAAGACCCAAGGACCTCCATACGCATGTGGGAGAACAAAGTATGAATACACATCATGCCTGAAATGAGGATTTGTTATTAAAAAAAGGCACAGTAATCGAGATAATTTGATATAAAGGCTGAGGTAAGCAAACCAACAGGAGAGAGCCCTAAGGAAAAGATCCCATGTATATGGAAACTTGGTATTTGACACTGGACTTTGGGCACCAGACAATGGTCATCCATGTGATTATCCATATGAGTAAATTAAAAATCAGATCTTTACCTCAAAACATATGCAAAAATCAATTCTTCAATGAATAAGGATGTAAATGTACAAAACGAAGCCTGAAAATGTAGGCACATATCTGTATGGCTTTAGTATGGAGTAACGGCACTGCTTATATAAAGCTGAAAAACAAAAATAATACTTCTGTATTTCATTGAGAGCTACAATCGCACATAGGAAAACTATAAAGAAGTGAACGTGAACAGTAAAATACTTCATTCAGGGTTGTGGGTCCCTCTGGGGAGGGAAAGTACATTGAAGATTATGCAGGGCACGTCACCTGTACTTGCTATGTTTTATTTTTTCAGCTGGGTGACGGTTTCATGGCAGTTTGTCGTATTATTTGTTATGCTGGAAATTTTTTGCATGTTGGAATATTTTTACAATAAAGAAAAAAGATGCAGACTGAAGGACACCAATTACCAGCACCGCTTGAAGGATGAGAGTACTCATTTCTTCCTAATTTTTTTCAATTTGATTCCTGAAGTCATTGAAAGAAAAAAGATTAAAGATCATTCCATTTGGCTCTGGATGCTTTTTAAGCATCAAGCCCGCGGACAGGGAAGAGAAGTGGATTGTTTCTGACCTGGGAATTTTACCAGTCCAAATTCCTATCCATTCTTCTGGAAAAATCTTCAGCAAAGGCCTAAAACACCCAGGAATAATTGCCAGTATTTTATCAACTAGACAGAATATAGCTTGGAAAGTTTTATAAAAATGTTATATTTGAGCAAAAACTCCAACTGCTTGGCTTCTAAAAGACAAATTCTTTAGTAATACTTTGCTCTCATTTCAAACACAAGGTCATTTGTTAAGGGAACAGATTTCAGGGTAATCTCAAAGGGCACATGTTATATTACAGAGGAGAGAAATAGAAAGAGGACCTGGAGGAGAACCCCCCCCCCCCGCCTCAATTCCTAAGAAGAATTTCTGCAGAAGTGTTTCTTATATTCACACATGGATCTCAAAGAACATTCATTCCAATTGCTTTGGAGACCAGGACGTTATTTTAGACGGAAGATAGGCAAACATTTTCTGAACGAACATGGAAACACAGTTTCAACACAGAATAGAAAGGCAAGGGACCCCTGGGTGGCTCAGCCGGTTAAGCATCTGCCTTCAGCTCAGATCATGATCCCAGGGTCCTGGGATTGAGTCCCGTATCGTGCTCCTTGCTCAGTAGGAAACCTACTTCTCCCTCTGCCTACGGCACTCCCTGCTTGTACTTTCTCCCTCTCCCTCTCTCTCTGACAAATAAATAAATAAAATCTTAAAAAAAAAAAAAAAAAGAAATAACAGAAAGGCAAAGAAACACTTCAACTTCTCTCAAAAGCGGTAAAGTGATTATCTTGAACATTCTTTCACAGCTTTCAATACCTTAATCAGCTCTTTTTCTCTGTGGAGGTCCTCATGAAGTTCTGGAAGAGGATCTCTACTTTGTGCCTTTAAAACTTCCAGCTTGCTTTTCAACTCCTTGATTTTCTTTTCACACTGGTCCCAGGTCTATTTGAAAACAGTATTAAAATTGGTAAGTACTTTGCTTTTTTAAGAATGAATTGCAGAAACAGAATAACTCATTTAATCCACTCCAACAAATGTGTTTTTGTAAATCGCACAGAAACCCAGTTCCTGGTCTAAAAGCAGAATCATGTCTGGTGCAGCTTTGTGTGTGGCTTATTTCAACTACTGAGTTAACTGGCTTTTGCTTCAAAGTATTTCTTCTTCCTTCCCCATATCCTCGATCTATCTAATCTTATTTCTATTTCAGTTCTGGGAAAATTCACATTTTAGAGGGGGTGATTCACATTTAAAAGGCTACTGTTAAGGATTAATTTTTAACACTGACAGTCTTGGGCGCACACTGTAACAGCAGCATAAAGCGAAAGCACTCAACCACTTTTCTTGTCTTCTTTCCTCATGTCATCCCTCTGCTCTGTCTTTCTCGAAGGAGCCTGGCTTCAGTGGTCCTTTCACAGTGAAACTTCACGCAACATTTCTCCCCACGGATTGCCACCTTCTGCTTAAAGCATTTTACAGTTTACAAAGCCCTCTCAACTTCATTATCTCATTGTAATTATAATAATCTTAGGAGACACGCGGGATTTCACATTTTAAACTGTGAAAACTGAGGCTCAGAGAAAACTGGGGCTCAGAGAAAACTGGCCAAGGACAAGCGGTTAGAAGCAGACCAGTCAAGGGATGACCTCCAGCCCCCACCCCCACCCCCACAATGTCATCCTTTCACACCATCTGTCCTCCTTTAACTTTGTATTACTGAGAAAACAGCTGCCCGCATTTCCAAATTCAGAATGTTTATAACGGATTCATCGGGATAAGTTTCTAGTCCTGAGGTTACTAAAAGTAGACAAATGTTAAGTCAAACGCTATCTTATTCCTTAGTACAGCTGATACCTAAACACGCTTGGGTTGGCCTTATTCTACAGTGACACAGAATTCACAGAACGGGAGCTCACTTGTCTAGCAACATCAACTCTCTGGAACACAACCAAGAGGAAAGTGGAGAGAGGAACAAAACTGCATTCTTATTTCTCCCTCCAAACCATTAGCTACGTTTCCCGCCATGTTTTACAAGCAGGGCAAGTGCTCGGCAAATATTTGATAGTTAATGAATTTCTCAGAGCCCATATACCAAATAAAATTTGGATACTTTATGCACAGGAGAGATGTTCAGGCCCTAACTCAGCACACATTTATTCTTTACTCAAAACAACTATCTCTGAGAAGCTTGGTTATCTGGTTTGGGTACACGCACAACAGATTAGGAAGGAAAGTGGGCTATAAGGAGTAGATATGCTCAGAGAAACAAAAATTAAGCAGAGACCACTTTAAATAATGTTTAGAGAAGAAAATAAAAGAAAAACAATTAGAACTGCAAAATTACTCAGAGAGCATAGTTGTATAGGACCTTAGGTTGAGTCCTTAAGAACACCTTGGTATATTTTAGCATAACAAAAGAATTATTTTCCCAACAATGACTCAGAACAAAACATTTTAGTTCTTAAAAATACAGTCATAAATTATCTGGGAAATTCTTACATGTAGAAAAGCACATTCTCTAATGACAGAAGAGGAAGTATCACTGTGTTTATTTTCATATACGATACCCAAAGACAGACCACATGTGGAACATTAGCTCTGTATATAGAACATCCATGAAACATGACTAGGCCTCCTATTTCGTAAAAGTGGATATAAAATAGAACCTCAAGTACTTATATATGTAATATTGAGCCTTTTCAGTGATCTATTATTGAAAAATTATTTTTATTTTTTACATTTATTATTGTTTTACATTAACTGGCGTGATTCATGGATTAGCAGGACTCAAGGTCCCTTAGAAAACTTACGATACTGTGATTTCCTAAAATCATGCCCACTTTTGCACAGCGAACGAAAACTCTACGTGCTGCATTTGAATCTCCTGAAGAGTAAATGGTGAGTTTACCTCCACATTGCTCTGCAACTGTTTAATCCGCTCTCCTACGTGGACCCTTGTGTCCTTCCAGTTGTCCCGAAGTTGACTGATTTTCTTGTCAATCGACTCTTTAGTCTCCAGGCTAGCTGTGTTCCGTAACTTCTCCCCAGCTTCTAAGGTTAGTTCAAAGGTAGTTTGCCGTCTCTGAAAATGAATTTCTTTACTCTAAAAAGAAAAAAAAAGTGATTTTCCTTAAACCTCTGATATGATCAAAATGTGATTGTATGCCTTTGTGAACATTCCCTTTCGAGCTTTTCCTACTAATAAGTGTTAAGTTAGGTACGAATTAGGCAAATCTGATTAGAATGTGTGCACACACGCACACACACACACATCTAAGGCTAACGTTTTACACTACTACATACTACGCCAAATAATGCGTTCTTAAATAACTTCCAATAGTTGTTAAGAGAGAACATTCTTAATGATCAGAAGCATAGAGAAATAAAAATATACTTCGAAAAATAAGAGCCTACAAGATAAATGGATCTAAAGATATTAAGAAAATAACTGGGGTATCAGACCTGAAATTAAGGGCATATACCCATTACCATTGTATGAGTCAGCTTACTCCTAACCCATAAGAACAGAATGTGTATACAATGCTAAACAGATATAACAGGAGAGAACAAATGAAAAAGGTAAAATATAGAAAATATACACTTAAACTTATTAGGGGCACATAAACATAAGCATCGATATATGTGTTAAAGGGACAGCTTTAAAAGAGTCCATTTGAACATCATTCTGGCTCTTCTTTAAATGGACTAAAGCTACCCATTTACACTATAAAAATGAAGTAAAAACTTTTAAACTGACTCCTACTTCCAAAAGCATTTGGTGTCAGGAGGAAAAAAAAATAATTTTTTCTTATTCTAGATATGATTTCCTTCAACTTCAAATTTCTCAAGGGCGACCTAATGGCAGGCATCTTCCAAAATGGAAACCAATACTGAAAAAACAATCAACAAAGCACTGATTTACAAAGGTATTTCTGAGGCTACTCGAGATAACCCAATGCAAAGGAGAAAAGCAGCCCGTACTCTCAGGAACAGACACAAAAAGAGAGAAACTGTAACTCAATGAATATACAGGCACTCCCCACTTGTCTTTCCAGCATATGGAATTGCTTGACATAGCCAAATAAATATATAGTTATTTGCCATTTTAAGCTTCTCAAAAGATCTGCTTTTCCTCTAGTCTTCCCTGACTTGGTCAACAGCACACAATTCACCAAAATGCTCAAGCCAAAACCCTAGAGCCATCTTGATTTAGATTTTTATTTATAGGCCACATCTAAACCATTAGATGGTGGCCATACCACCCTGAACGCACCCGATCTCGTCTCATCTTGGAAGCTAAGCAGGGTGGGGCCTGGTTAGTACCTGGATGGGAAACATATCCTTTTTTTTTTTTTTTAAAGATTTAATTTATTTATTTGACAGAGAGAGAGAGATCACGAGTAGGCAGAGAGGCAGGCAGAGATAGAGGGGGAAGCAGGCTCCCTGCTGAGTAGAGAGCCCGATGCGGGGCTTGATGCCAGGACCCTGAGATCATGACTTGAGCCAAAGGCAGAGGGTTTAACCCACTGAGCCACCCAGGCACCCTGAAACACATCCTTTCTTATCTTTACTACGATCATCCTTTTCTTACCCATCGTAACAACTATCCAAGACTATAGAAATGGCCTCTTAACTGGTTATGGCAGACTCTATTTTTCACAAAATGCCCCCAACAATATTCCCAGTCCTGCATGCTCTTCTAGAACCTTACCACTCCTATCAAGCAGTGGTGCCCCTGTCCCCTTCTGTTGATCCTGTGTGAGCACGTGTGATGGCCCTGATTAACAAAGGATGGCAGAAGTGACTTCTGGGACTTCTAAGGCTAGGTCTAGAAGGCAATACAGCTTTTCCTGGGATCTCTTTCTTGGGACATGTACCTTTGAAGCCATTGAGCTGCCATGTAAAAGTCTGGCTACCAGAAGCCCCCATGTGGGGAGACCACAAGAGAATGATGCTCTCTGAGTATTTCCGGCTTAAGTGCTAGACATGAAAGTGAGTGAGCCTTCAGATGAGTCCAGCCCCCACCACCATCTGACTAAATCTCCCTGAGAGACCACAAGCAAGAACCACCTGAGCCTTGTCAAACCCCAGAACTGTGAGAAATAATGATCCATGATTGTTGTTAACAAGGAAGAAATACATAATACCCTGGGATTCCCGCCTCTCCTCTGGCTCCTCTACAAGCTTTCATCCCTGAGAGCAGCCACAGAGTCTTCAAAAAATACAAATGGTATCACGCTGCCCCCTCTTCCAACTGAAACTCTTCAAGGGCTTCCTAGTACAGCAAGACTATAACCCGGCTACACTTCGAAGTGCTCCTCCCCGCCCTCAAAGTCGCTCCTACAGCTGCTGCCTCACTGGACGTACTCCACTCACACTAGCCTTCTTTCTATTCCTCTGCTTTGTGAAGCGTCTTCCCATCTTGGGCACTTTGGGTAAGACATTCCTTTTGTCTGAAAGGCTCTTTCCCCAGATTTTTTCATGGCTGGCTCCTTCTCATCATTCAGGTTCCAGTTTAAATGTCGTGTTCCTGGAGATCACCCAACCGAAAGTAGCCACCCAGCGCTTCCATTACTGGTCCTGTTTTAATTATCTACATACGCCTTATTGCAATCGGGTATTTTCTTGTTTACGGATTTGTCTAACTTCCCCGACCAATCAGACGAATTAGCATTTCCTTGTCTGTTTACTAATTTGTTTGACTGCATGCCTGAGAACCCGGCTCTTTTCTTTGTCCACACTGACTGACACAGAGCAGGTACTCAACTGAAATTTGATAACCAGATAAATCGATGTGGGGAGCACAGGACTTCAAAAGGGTGGTATTCCTTTTAGCCGTGTCTCTACAGTGAAGAGTGGTTCTATAGCTAAATGGAACACGTTTTGGAGATTGCCAAGGAATTACTTTAAACCAAAGCACATCAAACAACTCTCTGATTGAAAACTGTTGCGTAAGAGCACACTTATCTTGATGAGCACTGAGTAGTATATGGAATTCCCGAAGCACTATACTGTACGCCTGAAACCAATATAACACCGTATGTTAACTACATTGGAATTAAAATAAAAAGAAAAAGATAAAAGAAAAAAACAAAACTTTGTTGCCTACATGAACTTACCCTTCCAGAGTAAGCAGGAGTGTCCTTATAAATTATAACTCTGGTGGTCAAGTGATTCACCAGTCTGTACCTCAAAAGCTTGGGTGGTGTGAATCTGTCACCCCAAACTTTCCCCACTCTACCCACCTATCTCCGCTCCATCCCTCTTCCCAAAGCCCAAGAGAGCCTCACTATTTCGGGATGAATAGAGAAGATTGGGTTTCTGACACCACTGGGCTGGGGACAAGGCTGGAAAGGGTCATGGTGACCCACGTGCAGAGAGTACACGTGAACCAGAACTGAAAATCTGAGGTGAAGGAACATCTTCCAAACAGCGACAACCCTTTAAGTCCTCACACCGCTACTGCGCTCGCACTACCTTCAGCTCACGGATCAGCCTTCTGGTTTGGTGGAGGCTGTGGCAGTCCTGGCCCTTCACGGTAGACAGCAGGTGGCAGGTGTCGCTGAGGAAGCGGAGCAAGTCCTCCGAGGAGGTGGTGAAGTACCGCCATTGCCGCACCAGCCCATC
>CM052896.1:94692314-94719115 GCA_028534135.1 Potos flavus | reverse complement strand
ATGCATGGGGAAATTTCTCTGTCCAATCATTAATGCTGCAATTATAATTCTACCAGGTGCTTCAATGTTTTAGAGAATTATTCAGTGCAAATGCAAAGACGAAGCTGCAGTATTTTAGCCTGCTCTTGGTATGTCTGCGTTCTATGGAAGCAAAGTTGTGCTAGAAGCTTCCACCTACTGCGGAAAATCTAGGAGTTCTCTCATTAACAAAGTGGAGCACTAAAACAAAACGTTGAAATTTATGAAATGTGTCAGAATTTTACGATCAACTGACAAATGCATCTGCCTAAAGACCTATATTTGGTATCTAAGGGTTGAGAGATTTCAAATAAAATACAATGAGTAGCTTTCCCCGACTCTTGCCCCAGGGTAAGAGTCGGGAACAAAGTAGCAGGAGAGCAAAGATTTACCTCATATGTTTTCTGCTGTTCCAGGAGAGCGGGGAGGCTGTCGGCAGTATTCACCTCGAGCATCTCTTCCATCTTCTCCAAAAGCTGGACCCATTTTTCACAGCAATAAAGAAACTTTTCATTCAAGCCAGTTCCCTGAAGCTCACTACAAAGGTTTATAAACAAACAAAACGGAGTCATAAAACAATGTCCTTCCCGAGCTCAAGCTCCTCGTTGTAGCTTCACAGAAACAGAACGGCAGAGGTGGGAGCTCTGACCTGCAGCGTTCCAGGGCTGTGGCTGTGGCTCGAACCCACTGTCGGTTCATGTTTTGTAATGTCTTTACGGCTATGTCACTAAGTGGGAGCTTGAGGCTTACTTCATTCAAATGCTCAACATCAGGTGATTGGGCCGCCAGTGCCAGCACGTGGTTCTATGAAAAAAAAATTAAATTTCAGATTTCTGGAGGTCAATAAGCTATCTAGATGATGAAAAGGCCTCAGAGATCCTGCAGATCACCCTTTTCTCAAACATGAGGGAAAACTGGGGCCTAAATAGGTAAATGACTTGCCCACAGTCAAAGAGCCAGTTAATATGAGAGCTGGACCTGAACCCCAATCTCCCAATCCTGCAGCTTTTCTAGAACAACAAGTGCACACATGGTCAGCACCTGAACGGTCCAGGAAATAGAAAATCATGTCAGATTTTATCTTTAAGGAAGATGGAAATTAGTTTTTTTTTTTTTAAAGGACCCATTTAGGACCTTCAAAAGTCCCATGTACTCTGCCAACAACTTGACCTTCAACAGATCATGCAGTTTACCTACAAAAAAAAAATAACCCTGGTAAAGTATGGTACTTAAACATCCATATTCTGATAGAACTTGAAATCACAAGTACGCAAACTCAGCAAAATGTTATTTTTAAAATATTCCAGGGGCAGCATCTAGGTCAATGATATGTTAAGCAAACATCCTTCACAATATCCATGTTATCACTACAGAACTCTGCCATGGTAATCTAGGCCAGGGTCAGCAAACTTTTTCTATAAAGGGCTAGATCATAAATATTGTAGCTTTTATGGGCCATTTGATCTCTGTTATAACTATTCAGCTCTGCCCATGCAGCGTGAAAGCTCCCAAAGACAATTAATACATGGAAGGGCATGACTGTGTGCCAATAACACTTTACACAAACAGGTGGAAGACAGGATCTGGGCACTGGGCCACAGTTAGCTGACTCTTGATCTAGGTTATGGAGATTGGTCCTTAGGAGTTTGTAGGATCCAGAATTCTTTCATTTATGCTACTTACCCTAAACTTACTAGTTTAATAAAGAAAGAAGAACTACAGAATTCATTTATAGGATATTTTACTTCTGATCTTCAACTAACCAGAAAAATTCAATTAATCACAGCCAGTTCCTAGATTATTCTAGTTCACTGATGCTGATTAGTAAAGATGGCAAAAAATTTTAAAGCTACCAAATTTACTCTGGCATATTACTAAAATAGATCTCTATGTTGTCATACTTTTCTAGGCCTTAGGGCAAATAAGGCCAAGAATGAATGGTATATAAATGACCATGCTTGAGTGACAATGCAAACAAATTCTGTAACTCACCAGTCATTAGCCTATTTTTACCCTATGGTGAGTCTAAGCCCTAAGGAAACACAAATATTGGCAATACCAGGAATAAGTCAAGGTTTTCTTCTTTTTCTTGATGGTAGAGTTTATCCAAATTCTCTTCTTCATGCATAATGAGACCTTTTAAAGATTCTAACCGGTCCCCCAAATCCTTGAACTGTGACAGAACAAACTAGAACAAGAGAAATGTTTATTAGAAATCATTTTCGTGTGCATATATAGCAGAATTAAGCACAGTCTTGGAAGCTGATAAAAGCTCAAGGTGCTTTCAACCCTCCCCCTCCCCCCCACCCCCAGCTCATTGTTATCTTGACTATTCAGAGATGAATATTCAGAAGACTCTTTGTTTTTACTTGAGCCTCTGGCAAAGCTCTGAGCCTTCAGGGATGACTGGATCACCTGCTGGAGGGGGCCTATAGAGGAGGGTTAGTGAGTACTCTGCTCCCACAGTCTTGCTAGTTAAATGTTCTCTTCCCGTTGATATTGAGATGTGATATTGGAGCCCTATGGCCTTCTGTTCTTTTTGACAACTCATGCACTAAAGGTTTTTCAAAAAATGAAGAGTACAACAGATGGCTAAGCTTTAAACAGCTACTTCTATGACTCAAGGACCCCATTTGGAGATCCAAATAACTATGAGATCTGAACCGTGTAAGAAATATAATAGCTTATTTCTTCAACTAACACGTTAAATGAAGAACAGATGTTTGCTTATGATCTGCCCATTGCCCATGTGATTGAACGGTCATGTGAGGGCATCTTCACTCTGTAGTGTCCCTGAGGGGTAGTCCATAAAACATTAAAAACTAATACTTCATAAGATATAAGGAATTGAGGGTAGCTTGCAAATGTCCAAGATTACAACATGAATGGAAATATGAGATGAACCTCAAATTCATTAGCCTTCACAAGCAGCATCTTTTCCAAGTAAGCAGCCCTCTGGAGGCAGTGTAGTTGTGCAGAGCGGGGCACATGGGTGCTGGACTCTGGGAGTTGCGGAAGTCGATCCAGGAGAGTGGAATTCTGGAGAAAGGCTTCTTTTGTCTTCTGTACATCATGCTGCAGCTCCTGGAGGAGAAACTGTGATCAGAAAACATGTCCGCCTCCTATCATAACACAAATTCCCATCCTCGCTACTCCATCAATATCTAGCAGAATTTCTGCCCTAAAATTGTGCGTGTGGCTCTTTGTTAGCGTTTATTTTAAAGAGCTGAAAAAACTACGCTTTCATTATATGATGCACATCAGTGGAATCTTCAGCAATATATCAGTTCAGAACTAAAACTGACAACTAATGAACAGAGTTTGGGCCTTCCTGTGTATAGAAACTGAAGACCACCTGAGTAGACTCCTCTGTTTTATGTTTCTAATCATCGAACACTTTAGGGATCCGCTTTAAGGCTATTTTATGGATCAATGCAACTCTGTCCTGTGTCTGAGATTTTACGACATAAATGGACTCATTTTCAGAGACTGGAGAATCTCATTAATCAAGCTGACTTTAGGGCTACTCTATAAATACAGTGTATGTGAAATCTGTTTAAACAACAGATCAGGTAGAAGTTAATCTGAAATACAGATCATATTTGTTGGATTGTCTAACTAAGTTCATTAATACTTTTTGATTTGACTTGTAGTATCAGAAGATACACAATGTATCTGGTCACCCAGTTTAAAACTAGAGAGTATTCGCTTTCTGGGCACTCATTATTATAACAGGATAAAATTATGTATCCCTTAAATAAATCATTATACCCAGAGAAAAGTCATATTAATGGGGCATGAGTCCATGATTATTTCTAAAGCAAGACTGTGTAGATGAGTGTAGATGACCACACTCAGTTGAGATACTTTTGCCTTTATTGGAGATCTGGCATGTGGCTTTTCCTTTGGAGATTTACCTCTTAGGTAAATCTTGAAATGAGGGGATTTACCTCGAGGTAAGTTACCTCGAGGGGAAACTTAAAACGAGGTGCTGTCAGGTGTCCTTGACCCAGTTACCTGCTGCCTAGACCTCTGAGTCACCACCTGGCTCTCCCAACCCTGCACATCCCAGGCTTGTTACGTGTCCTACATGGGCTGCTCATGAACCTGTCCTGACCTACTTCTTTGTCCCTGTGGTCTGTCTAGTCCCCGGGTCATGGCCCTATCTGTTGGGCTGTCTCGGCCTTGGTTTTCCCAATGGGCTTTGCAACCACCTTTACATCCTGCAGGGCTGGGGTCAGGATCTCAGCCAGGTTGTTTCCAGACATGTTGATGTTTTCAAGCTGTTGGTACTTTGCTTCCTGCTGCTCCAGCCTCGCTGTAGCTTCTGTGTGAGCACTGCTGTAGGCCTTCCACAGCTGGAGCAGACTCTGGGCCTTCTGCAACTGGTCTGCGATGTCTTGGTTTACCTGGGTCCACCTGTCAGAACAACATGAACCACGCGACCCTCAGACCATCCGTCCCATTGAAGCAACAGCAAAATGCAAACATACTGCCAGTAAGTCAGTAGCAGATGGGTTGCTGAGACGTAAATGCCTTTTTTATTAATGCGTCACCATTATATGAACACAAGTTCCAAATTAGGACATTTCATTGACTTTACAATTCTCAACAAAAACTACCAAATTTGTGATTGGCGAGATCTATCGTATTACGAATGTCTGTTAGGCAAAGAGCGAGAACGTGTTGAACTGCAGGCCTGATGAAACCTCCACGCGGGAGGAGCTCCTGGTTTAGAGATGGGGGGTCGTTAAGTAGGCCTTATTTAAATTGTGCTTATGCCAAACTTTTTTTTTTTTTTTTGAAGATTTTATTTATTTGTCAGAGAGAATGAGAGAAAGAGAGAGAGACAAAGCACAAGCAGGGGGAGGGGCAGAGGGAGAAGCAGGCTCCTCACTGAGCAGGGAGCCTGATGCAGGACTCAGTCCCAGGACCCTGAGCCAAAGGCAGATGCTTAGCCGACTGAGCCACCCAGGTGCCCCCAAATTTATTTTCTCATTACAAAAGCAACATGTTCCTTATGTAACAGCAGGAATAACGGAAATTGTTTTTATTCCACATACAGACTGTAGTACCTTTCCCTTATGACTTACAAATTTCCCCATGTTATTAATAAAAAAATAAGGAAGTCTAATTTGAAATGGCCGTAAATAATAGTCTTTAAATGGTTTTTAAATGGTTTGTTTAATTACCAAATTTGAGTTTAGTGTGGATACTGATGTAATTTTCAATTTTTGCTTTCAAATCTAACGCTCAGATACAACTTTGTTCAAAAGGCCTTTTTCTGCATTTCAAGACATTGGCCTTAAATTAGATTTCTGAGAGAATTACTTTGGTCAAGAAATAAAAATATGTAAACATTTTTAAGGTTATGGGTATATGTATATATATATGGTCAAACTAGCTTTCTGGAAGCCTTATAATATTTACATTTTCACCTGAAACACATGAAAATGCTTGTTTCATAATATCCGGAACCCTGCTAAATAGATGGAAAAGGTGAAAAATGGCACAATTGCTTTATTTTTATGGATTTCAAAATTCTTAGCAGAAGTATTTTTTTTTCTTTTTTTGAGATTTTATTGTATTTACTTATGTGAGAGAGAGAGAGAGAGAGAGCATAAGGAGGGGGAGCAACAGGCAGAGGGAGAAGCAGGCTCCCTGCTCAGCATGGGGCTTGATCCCAGGACCTCAGGATCATGACCCTAAGCAGAAGGCAGACGCTTAACCAACTGAGCCACCCAGGCATCCCAGAATAGTTTTTTCTTAATATTTTTTCCCAATTATAAATACAACATGCACTGCTTATAAAATAAAAACAAAACCCCACAAAACATGTATGTTTAAATCTATCTCTACATCTGGGGCGCCTGGGTGGCTCAGTGGGTTAAGCCTCTGCCTTCAGCTCAGGTCATGATCTCAGGGTCCTGGGACCGAGCCCCGCATCGGGCTCTCTGCTTTCCCCTCGCTTTCTGCCTAGTTGTGATCTCTTTCTCTCTGTCAAATACATAAATAAATCTTAAAAAAAAAAATTATCTCTACATCTGTATCTGGCTTATCTACCTACCTTCCTACCTACACACTTGCCTACCTATCTATAAAGAGAAGGTAACAAAACCACCTGACAGTTCATGAATGTACAGATAACGACTATTAGCATTTTGGTGCTATTTTCTGCAACCCTTTCCAACAAGCCTTCTGATACATTCTTGTGCCAACAATGGAACATGTATGCGCAGTAGCAACAACTGAATCCTTTCAACAGCAAACCATATTACCCTGTTTCGAGGGCGGCCCCGGTACTAGAAGTGGCATCAGATATGTGAGAGCTGAGGGTGCCACTGCGGGATATATAAATTTGATGTCCCTTGTTCAACACTTGTTCAAAGTAGATTTACCAGAGATGCTGAATCTGCATGGAGGAAGGGTAGAGAAGGCCACGGAGGGTAGCTTACATGTCTGTCATCAGAGCAAATTATCTTTAGGCCAAATTTCATATCCTACTGAGCAAAATAAAAGCCTTGCAATAAACTAGGGCCACATTTCTTAGAAGGAACTTTCTACCATAAGCAGTTCATCAACGAATTCTTTCCAACCTCACAAATCACCTCCCCAAGAAGAATAACAACATCCCCTTTTTTCCATCTTATGTTTCCACTGAAACAGATTGTATGACGACCCCATATGCCTGTCTCTGCTGGGATTTTGGTGTCCCTGAGGTTTGCACTGGGCAGTTAGTCTGTGCCCTCTGAAAGTGGCTGCCCCGGCTACAAGGCAAGAAACAGCCTTCCCGAAATCAAATCTTACGTAACTAGATGCTTCAGAGCACAAGAAACCAGAATTGCACAAACCCAGTTATCTCCAACGACTATGAAGACTTTACAAAGCCTCTGAAACGTCATTCAGCACATATCATTGAGATAAAGATACCTGCTGTTATTCAAACAGTATCTTAAAGCATACCTGGCATGCATGATTCGGCATTTCTCTTCGATTATCTTGGCAACCGAGGGGCAGTGATCTTTGAGTTTCCCAATCACCTCCTGCAGTTTCTGCCAACTTCCTTCACTGCTCTCAGCTTCGTCCTGAAGAGCCTGAGAGAAGAGAGCAGGAACGTTCCTTTCAGAATGGCTTGGCCACATCCAAAGGAGGCAGCCTCTTACAGACACTTGCGGCCACATGACATCACATCACAATAATACGAACACTCAAACTTTAACAAGACTGGGGAAAATTATTAGAAATGTGAAGAAGAAAACAACCAAGAAGGCATTCTTTCATTTGAGAAAGAACTTTAAAAAGTATACTAACAGACACACACCCAAACCCAAAACCTTTAAACCGTGAAATAATATGGACATGAACAATGACAAAAAATCCCATGTACTTTTATGAAGTTTCACTCATCCGGCTCATGGGATTCATTTTGGAATTCCATGTTATACTTTTGATGCTGCTATTTAAAATACCGTTTTGTGTTTCTCTGTGGACAGCACCAAGGCAATTGTGTCCATTTCTGTGCTTGACTCCACTGGAGATTTTCTGCCAACAGCGGATGCACTGTGCCAAGATCTGGTTAATTTACCTGAAGGCTCTGCACCTGGCATCTTAAGGCTTCTAATGACAAAACCACAGGCTTGCTGTGCTCCATGCAGTACCAGAATCGGATTGTCATCATCGTCACTTCCTCATACAGTTGATCACAAACCTTCCACTGCTGTAAAACAGACTGCATGGAGGTCTTGAGCTCATTGACCTATATGAGAAGTAGAAACATATGTAGAAAATCATTGAGAAGAGGCTCTCTCATCATTTGTTCCCTTCTAAGGATTCTACCATGGGATCCAATTTAGGCGTCTCAGTTTGTGAGCACTGGGGGAGTGTCCGTGATTAACCGAGGTGGGAAGGGTAGGTTAATGAACAAAAAATATCACAGAGGACTACGTTTTAAAACAGGTGAATGGAAAAGAGCCCTAAGGCCAGAAGGATCGTCATGGACAGAGTTCAGTCCAGCAGGAGACGGCCCAGGGAGAGAACAGTGGGTGGGGAATCAGAATCTGTGAGCATACATTTCAGTGACAACCTGAACTTCGATCTTGGGCAAGTTATTTAACCCCTGAATTGGTTTCCCTACTCACAAAACAGAGTAATAAATACAAACATAAATAACATAGTGTCTGTGAAAATGTTCTGAAAACTGTAAAGCATTGTAAGTGTAAAATGTTACCTAGCACTTGAGTCAGTATAAATTGGAGAGGCACATGCTTGGTCAAAATGATAGGCATGTACAAAGTAGGAGGAAATGTAATGGCGGGCATATTTTATCCTTTAGTGTGTTTGATAATCGTGGGAAGCCGAAGCATGTAAATGATCTCAGATACAATTGAGAGTATGTAAGTATATATACTTTTATATGTTGCATAAAGAACATTTATAATCAACAATAAAAAAACAAATAATCAAAAAATTAAATTGGGCAAAGGACTGAATCTCTCTAGAACATGCACAGTCATTAGAGAAATATAAATCAAAATCACAGTGAGATGTCATTTCACATCCACTAAGACAGCTATAATCCAAGTTGGATAGTAGCCAGTGTTGGCAAGAGTGTGGAAAAATTGGAACTCTAATATATTGCTGGCGGAAACATAAAATGGTACAACCTCTGTAGAAAAACATTTGTCAATTCCTCGAAAAGTATAGAGTTACCATATGACCCACTAATTCCACTCTTAGGTATATACCCAAGAGAAAGGAAGCATGTTCATACGAAAACCGGTACACAAATGTTCATAGCAGCACAATTCATGAAAAGTGAAAACAACCCAAATGTCCACCAATGGATAAACAAAGTACACTACATCCATACAGTGGAACATTATTCATCCATAAAGTTCTGATACGGACTATAATATTGATGTTGAAAACATGCTAAGTGAAAGAAGACAGAGAAGACCACATGTTGTATGATTCCATGTGTGTGAAATGTCCAGAACAGGCACATCCATAGAGAGAGATTAGATTAGTGTTTCTAGGGACTAAGGGAAGGGAGGAATGAGGAGCAATGGGGGTTTCTTTTTTGAGTTGACAAAAATGTCATGGAATTCCATAGTACTGATGGTTGTATATCTCTATGCATACACTAAAAAACCACTGAATTGTACACTCGAAAGGTTGAGTTTTATGGTATTTGAATTATATCTCAATTTAAAATAAGGATCTGAGTAGAAATGGAGTGTGATCACTATGTTGGCCCAACTGGACAGTTTTATTTGCGATGTGATGTCAAATTTTAGATGTAATGACCCAGGCCTGCATTCAGGCCCTCTGTTCTCTGCTTAATATCTACATGGAGGATGCAAATCCATGTTGACAGGCAGGCTTCCTCAAACCCTGCCCCAAACAAGGACAGATAAAAAAACAACCTGGAATGCTAAAATATCAGTTTCACATTGGCAACTGTTTAGGCCGAACGTCTTTATAAGGGCTCAATGGCTCAGGAAAAGAGTCCATCATTAAGAAAGAATAAAAGATAGTAAGGAAACAAAGGTGGTAGGAAGGGAACTCCCTATAGATAGAAGCTACAACTTCTTTGCGTGGCAGGGATGATGCAGATAGAAGGGTTCCTCCAGGCACATGGCTACACAAGGCACCGCCACGGTCCAGGCCACAGAAGGCCGTCATGGCTTCCACATACCAACTACTGGTGCACTTAAGGGCAACCCTCAGACTATTCATTACAGCTTCATGGAAAAGAAATGGCACATGTAGTTTAAGGGAAAGGATAAGAAGACAATGAAGCAAAATTCACTACATCAGAAACAAGAAGGAACATTCTCAGAATGTTAGAAGTAGAATCAGCCAGTAGGGCCACCAGAGGCATTGCTACAAAGTTAGAAGTATTATCACCCCTATTTTATAGACCAGGAAATTGAGGCATAGAGAGGTTAAGTACCTGCCCTGGGACACAGATAAAAATCCTGGCAGCCCCATTTTCTATTTAGACAGAGAATCAAAGCCCTTGCTCTTAAAGATGAGGCTCTACTGACTTCGGAGTACTTATGGATACATGGTCTAGGTTTTGTGTTTTCTGCATTAAAAAAATAACTTTGGGGCACGTGGCTGCCTCAGTTAGTAGAGCATGCGACTCTGACCTCAGGGGTCATGAGTTCAAGCCCCACGTTAGGTATAGAGATATACTTTAAAAAATAAAAAAAAAATTAAAAACAGCATTGATATATAACTCACATTTCATATGATTCGCCTATTTAAAGTATATAATCACCACATCCTCTCCAACATTTGTTGTTTCCTGCCTTGTTAATCTTTGCAATTCTAATTGGTGTAAGGTGGTATCTCAGTGTGGTTTTGATTTGAATTTCCCTGATGGCTAATGATGATGAACATATTTTCATGTGTCTGTTAGCCATTTGTATGTCTTCTTTGGAGAAGTGTCGGTTCAGGTCTTCTGCCCGTTTTCTGACATGATTATCTGTTCTTTGGGTGTTGAGTTTGAGCAGTTCTTTATAGATCTTGAGTATCAGCCCTTTGTCTGTAGTGTCATTTGCAAATATCTTCTCCCATTCCGTGGGTCGCCTCTTTGTTTTGTTGACTGTTTCCTTTGCTGTGAAGGAGCTTTTTATCTTGATGATGTCCCAAAAGTTCATTTTCGCTTTTGTTTCCTTTGTCTTTGGAGATGTGTCTTGAAAGAAGTTGCTGTGGCCAATGTCGAAGAGGTTACTGCCTATGTTCTCCTCTAGGATTTTGATGGATTTCTGTCTCACATTGAGATCTTTCATCCATTTTGAGTTTATCTTTGTGTATGGTCTAAGAGAATGGTCGAGTTTCATTCTTCTGTATATAGCTGTCCAATTTTCCCAGCACCATTTATTGAAGAGACTGTCTTTTTTCCATTGGATATTTTTTCCTGCTTTGTCAAAGATTATTTGACCATAGAGTTGAGGGTCCATATCTGGGCTCTCCACTCTGTTCCACTGGTCTATGTGTCTGTTTTTGTGCCAGTACCATGCTGTCTTGGTGATCACGGCTTTGTAATAAAGCTTGAAATCAGGCAACGTGATGCCCCCAGCTTTTTCTTTTTCAACATTTCCTTAGCAATTCGGGGTCTTTTTTGGTTCCATACAAATTTTAGGATTGTTTATTTCAGCACTTTGAAAAATGCCATTGGCATTTTGATCAGGATGGCACTGAAAGTATAGATTGCTCTGGGCAGCATAGACATTTAACAATGTTTATTCTTCTGATCCATGAGCATGGAATGTTTTTCCATCTTTTTGTGTCTTCTTCCATTTCTTCCATGAGTGTTCTGTAGTTCCTCGAGTATAGATCCTTTATCTCTTTGGTTAGGTTTATTCCAAGGTATCTTATGGATTTTGGTGCTACTGTAAGCGGAATCGATTCTTTAATTGCCCTTTCTACAGTTTCATTGTTAGTGTATAAGAAAGCAACTGATTTCTGTGCATTGATTTTGTATCCTGCCACATTACTGAATTGCTGTATGAGTTCTAGTAATTTCGGGGTGGAGTCTTTTGGGTTTTACACAGAAAGTATCACTTCATCTGCAAAGAGAGGGAGTTTAACTTCTTCTTTGCCGATTTGAACACCCTTTATTTCTTTTGGTTGTCTGATTGCTGTTGCTAGGACTTCTAGTACTATGTTGAACAATAGTGGTGAGAGTGGGCATCCTTGTCATGTTCCTGATCTCAACAGGAAGGCTCTCAGCTTTTCCCCATTAAGAATGATATTCGCTGTGGGTTTTTCACAGATGGATTTTATGAAGTTGAGAAATAATCTCTCTATCCCTATCTCTGAAGAGTTTTAATCAGGAACGGATGCTGTATTTTGTCAAATGTTCATCATCATCACTAGCCATCAGTGAAATTCAAATCAAAACCACATTGAGATACCACTTTACATCAGTTAGAATGGCAAAAATTAACAAGGCAGGAAACAACAAATGTTGGAGAGGATGTGGAAAAAGGGGAACCCTCTTACACTGCTGGTGGGAATGCAAGTTGGTGCAGTCACTTTGGAAAACAATGTGGAGATTCCTCAAAAAATTAAAAACAGAGCTACCCTATGACCCAGCAATTGCACTGCTGGGTATTTACCTCAAAGATACAGAGCAGTGAAAAGAAGGGCCATATGTACCCCAATGTTCATAGCAGAAATGGCCACAATAACTGTGGAAAGAGCAGAGATGCCCTTCAACAGACAAATGGACAAAAAGGATGTGGACCATATATACAAGGGAATATTACTTAGCCATCAAAAGGATGAATACCCAACTTTTGCATCAACATGGATGGGACTGGAGGAGATTATGCTCAGTGAAATAAGTCAAGCAGAGAAAGTCAATTATCATATGGTTTCACTTACTTGTGGAGCATAAGGAATAAGGAATTCCATAAGGAATGGAAGACATTAGGAGATGGAAAGGAAAAGTGAATTGGGGGAAATCAAAGGGGGAGGCGAACCATGAGAGACTATGGACTCCCAGAAACAGAGGGTTTTGGAGGGGAGGGGTGTGGTGGGATAAGTGAGCCTGGTGGTGGGTACTAAGGAGGGGACGTATTGCATGGAGCACTGGGTGTTGTACATAAACGAATCTTAGAACACTGCATCAAAAACTAATCATGTATTTTATGGTGACTAACATAACACAATGAAAAAAAAATTCTATCCTCAGTGTCCCACAAAGTGTCTGCCATATAGTAGACTCAGTAAATACTGCTTGAAACTTAAAATAAATAAATAAAGTACACAATCGCCATAATCAGTTTTAAAACATCACCCCAAAAAGAAACCCCACCCTCAATGGCAGTCACCCCTCATTCTTCCCCAACCCTTCCCGAGCCATAATCTAGCTTTTCTCCTTAAAGAATTTGTCTATTCTGGACATTTCATATAAATGGAATCATATACTATATAGTCTTTGGTGACTGCCTCCTTTCACCTAGCATGATGTTTTCAAGGCCATCAATGTTATAGCAAGTATCAGTACTTCATTCCTTTTTATGGCTGAATAATATCCCATTGCATGGATATACCACTTGTTTATCCATTCATAAGTCGAGGGACATTTGGATCGTTTCTATTTTTTGGCTATTATGAATGATCCTGCTATGGACATTCATGTACAAGTTTTTGGTGTGGACATATGTTCTCATTTCTCTTGGGTAGATACTTGGGAGTCAAGTTGCTGAGTCATATAACTCTATGTTTAAACATTTTAGGACCTGCCAGACTGTTCTCCAAAGCAGCTGCTTCCTCTTGCATTCATCAGCAGTATGAGAGTTTCAATGCCTCCATACCCTTGCTAACATTTGTTAGTCTGCCTTATTATTACTGCGATTGAGGGGGGGTGTGAAGTAGTATTTCACTGTGACTTTGATTTGTATTTCCTTGATTAATAATATTCATGTACTTATTGGCCATTTATATCTTCTTTAGAGAAATAGCTATTCAGATCACTTGCTCAGGTTTTCCCTTTGGTTATCTGTCCTTTCTATATTGTAGATTCAAACCCCTAAATATGCAAATATTTTCTTCTATTTTGTGTTTTGTCATTTCACTTTGTTGATGGTGTCCTTCAAAACACAAAAGTGTTTAGTGTTGATGAAATCCAGCTTATTTTTTCCTCTGTTGCTTGTGCTATTGGTGTCATATCTAAGAAACTATTGCCTAATCCAGTCATGGAGATTTAGACCTAGGCTTTCTTCTAAGAGTTTTGTAGTTTTAGTGCTTATATCTTTGATCCATTTAATTTTTATGTATCTTATCAAGGTATAGGTCTAACTTCATTCTTTTGAATGTGAATATACAGCTCTTCTAGTACCATTTTTTGAAAAGACTATCCCCTCACCCCGGAATTGTCCTGGCATCCTTGTCTAAGAATTAGTTGACTATAATGTGAGGGTTTATTTCCAGACTCTTAATCCTATTCCATTTATCTATATGTCTATCTTCTATGGTTAGTACCATCTGCATGTTTTTTTACTTGCATTATCTCAATTTTTTTTACCCCAACATTTTTATTATAATTCATTGGGTTGTGATTATCTGTTCAAGTATGTTTCCTCCGGTAGCCAGTGAGCTCTTTGGGTAGGACCCATTTATTTTCTTGTTTATCTTTGTACTGTTGGCAGTGAGCCTAGTGCCTCACAGAGGATATGTTTAACAAATGACTCACACAAGGTATGTTAAGCTCAACTCTATTTTCCTGCCTGAGTTCTGGGGGAGAAAGGAGGCTGAGGGTCACCTAAGAGTTTCATTCATAAAGGTTATTCCCAATTCCCTCTTGGAACAAATGGTCAAAAGTAGATTTTAGTAGACAACAAATAAATCCACAATAAGGAGCTCTGGGAAGTATGGACACACCTATACAATTGGCTAAAATTTATAGTTTTTCTCTCCATTTGTGGGGAACCATCAAAGTTGTAGTATCTACTAATGCCTGTCTTTGCTCTTTTGGTGCTCTACTCCTAGAAGGGGTAAATGCAGACTTTAACATGTCTTTCATGGTGCCTGGGTAGCTCAGTTGGTTAAGGGTCTGCCTTCAGCTCAGGTTACGATCCCAGGACCCTGGGATGGAGTCTCACATGGGGATGTTGGGGGGTGTCCGTGCTCAATGGGGAGTCTGCTCCTCTTTCTCCCTTTGCCCCTCCCCTGGCTTGTGCTCTCTCTTGCTTACTCTTTCTCAAATAAATAAAAAAATGTTGAAAAAAAATAACATGTGTTTCATAAAACGATGAGGCATCTTCTACACTCTTCCTCTTCACCACGTGCTTTGCTTCTCTCCGCCTCTGGAGTTCTCCATATGCTGACCACACTTCTAGCTTAATAGAGGCTACAGGAGACAGGATCACTCCCTCCCTGGACCTGCTTTTTCTTAGCAGCTCCTGTGTATCTGGCCAGGAAACAGTGCCAGATGCTCTGTTGGCTTGGGAGGTGGAGACATTTTTGTCTGTGAGGACATTAGACAAAACAAAGATAACCAAATGAATTTCTAGCCTACCAATGGTATTAGAACTGGTGGCTTTACCTCTAATTATCCAGTGCAAAAACAATGGGATTTTAAATGCTTTTCTCTACTTGAGTACTTCTCTGAGCAACTCCTTAGTTTTTAGCATGGCAGGAGTTTCTGGTATTCAACAAAAACCAAAAAAGATGAAAGAATATATGAAGAGAAGTGGTATACTTCAAATGAGTTCTAGTACCTGGTTGGTAACACTGCTCCTTTTTTGAAATAACCCATCAATTCTGGATGCTGTGTCTAACAGTGGCACTGTCCCACTCTCCAAAGTCAGGTAACTCTGTCTCAACTCATCCAGGGCTTTGGATTTCATGGCAAGCTGATTTTCTATATCCTGCAAGGGCGAGATGGAAAAGTTTTCAATGCACAATATCACAGAACAATAAGGTCTAAGAGACAGGAGACTGCCCTTTTCGAGTAAAAACGCCATTAGAGTACATGATTAAATAACATTACACCTGAAGTCATTTTAATCACCATACATTCAATTTTCACAATTATTACGGTATGAGTTCTTATAATAATTTCAACCATTGCATGGATCTAGATTTTAGAAGAGTCTAGGTAATAAGTGCTTATCATCATGGTATAGTAGAAAGAGTCCAGGAGACTGAGTTCTCATTCCATGTCTGCCCGGTACTGGCCATCTGATCAGACCTTAAGTCATCAAACCTCCAAGCCTCCATTTTCTCATCTGGAAAACAGTAAGGACACCCCATGCCCTGCCGGGGTGGCCTGTGGGGGATGGTGCAGCCCGGACCTGTGGAGTGTCGGCTGCTGAATCCAAGGTGGCTGAAGGAATTCTAAATGGAAATGGCTCGTGGCTACTCAGAAACAGGACAGGACCACTTGCAAAGATCTCTTCGAATGAGCACTGCGGCTCCCCTAGCATGCCTAATATTGTTCTAGAACCTTCTCAATTGAACTGGGGTGTGAGCTAACCTCCTGGCCCCAATGGGGAGTCATGTCATACCCTAACACAGTAGGTGCAGAGGCAGCATCCCCCGTGTCAGCTGTAGTGACAGGGACAGCCGGAGTGTTTTCAGTAGGGAGGGACACAGTCCAGGCAGTACTCAAGGAAGATTAATCTACACTCGGGTGAGGGTGTCTCAGAGACTAAATGACCTGGCAAATGACAACTGAGCAAGACAAAGGGCACGGCCGGGAGCTTTAAGCTCAAATGTGATTTAGACAGTGGTTCTCAGGGCCAAGTGGTCCTGTCAGAACACATTACCCAGCCAGTAAAAGAAAATCACTTTCCTCTGAAGAAACAGAATGAAACACTAAAGATAAAGGAAACCTTAGAGTAATTTTGTAAATATCGAGTAATTAAAAAAAAAAACTAAACAAACCACAAATTGGAAAACATTAAATCAAAATGCCCTCTGAACATTTTCTTTCAGGAGTAACATTCAAGGCTTAGGAACAACAATAATGGAAAATACCTTCTTCTGCTGGTCATAAAAAAAACAGCAGTTTGCAATTTTGTAAAACCCATGGAGGATTATTTTATGTAACAAAGGAAGTCCCCGGGGATTTGGAGGAGACTCTCAGGAAGTACAGCCGCTTACCCTCGTGCTTAGGGCAGAAGCAGCGACTGAACCACACGGCCACACCCCAGCCCGGCCACGCCCCGTGGACAGGTGCCACGTGCCTTCTCACCTGACAGTCCAGGAGCGTCTTCTGCACGGAGATCACACTTGCAGGTTTTTGTAAAGTTTTCAGTCTCTCCTCTTGTGCCTCCATCCAGTTGTTCAAAATCTGTATTTTGTTTTCATTCTCAGTGATACTTTCCAAAAGTTGTTCTAAATGTTGTATCTATAAGTTACAAGAAAATAAAATCTTAAACCACATGCTTTAAAATGTAAATGTCATGACAGTTATTTTTAATTAAATAATTTTGTTTCTTCTCAGATTCCTCATACTTAGCGTAAGATTTCCCAAAAACTTTTGGAATAAAGACTCATAAATTAGGAAACAGAATTAAAATGCCCTCTAGCATTTGAAATGAAAGCCAGCCTAAGCAACTTGGTGGTTTTGGAGCTCCACAATACCTATACAAAATAAAAATCATGTTGCTAACATTCAGTATTTTTTCTTTGCACTATCTACTGATACACTTAAAATTTAAGAAAACTTTCGTTCCCTAGACACGTCATTAGAGTGGCTTAAAAATTAAGTCAACATCGAAAATATCACAAATAATCAATTTAATAAAATAATGACTTTTTACTGTCTGTGATTCTTCTCATTTCTATGCTCACAATTTTTGTTAGGTTACAGTCACAGTATATGTAAAGTTTTATGTTCCTTTTCCAATATGTGATAGGCACTTGCTCAGTTGGTTATGACATAAGCCTTATATTAATTTAAAAGGCTGCCCAATGTTTTATCAAATGGACACGGTATAATTTGATTAATTATTCCTGTATAGTTGGAAATTAAGGCATTTTACATTTTTCACCAGTATAAATAATGCTGAACACTTTGTGTGCGTATTTTTTCCTTTTTTGAAGGGCTATCCACTTAAGATAAATGTGTAAGAGGTGGCATGGCTAGGTAAAGAAATAAGATGATTATTATTCTAGTTCTTGCAATTTTCTAAATGCTTTCCAAAAGGGTATGTAAGCCATTATCTGCATATGAATGAGACAGCTTTGGGCTTTTATCTTTATCTTACTAAATTTTTCTAATTTAATAAATGTATAATGTTACATAATGTTTATCTTGAATGCCTGTTCATTGAAGTTGTAATCTTTCCATGTTGATTTGCTAATTATAAATTTTCTCTTTTGTGAACTGTCTGTTCGTGTTCTTTGTCCATTCACGCTCTTGAATCTTAACTGTATAAATCCATTTGTATGCATTCTCTACACATAAAGAAATCAACCAACGGCTATTATCAATTATATATAAATACTGAATATTTCTGCAAGAATAAGGTTTTCTTAATATTTTTCAGAGTCATGGAATGAAAATCTACCAAAAGGCCACATACATTTTTCTTCCTTTTCATAATCTTTTCAAAGCTGTAATAGCTTTGCCACTTTTGAACATTTACTTTCACAGAAAATGTCAAAATCTCCAGCCCTTTAGTAGTCTCGCATAATGCTTGACATCTCCTTAAAGAAAATTTCTCTTCTTCACTTGCCTAACTCAATTTCCCACTAAGAAATCTCAAAGAAATAAGAACTTCATACGCTCCTATCAGCACCAACGGAGAATGCCAGGACATAGGCTTCACAAAAGGGCTATCATGGAGGGGATTATTAGACTTCCGTGCGAGTTAACCATATGAATATCTTTTTAAACTTTCCAGAAAGTGGTATTTTGCAAAGGCCAAATCACACAAACTGTGACGCATGAGCACACCTTTCTATTTAGTGTTCCGTGTATCCGCTGCCACTGGCGGTTCATCTCTCCCAGGTGCTCTGCAAACTCTGTTCTCTCGTAGCGCTTACTTTCTACATCACAGGTGCTTAACTGAAGTAATGACTGGTTGACAAAGTCAACGACCCACTGTTTATAGTCCATTTCCATTCTGAACTCCTAAAACAAACAAACAAAATTAAACAACCAATCCCTGAACTGAAGTAGCTTGAACCGGATTCCCCCTCTGGCACGCTCTAGGGAGCGCCAAACTCCCACTCGTTCCCCTGAGGGCACCCATCTGGAGTTATGTCCCACCCTCTCCCCAATCCCGCCAAATGTACAAATGTCTGCTTGGAGTGGAGAGTCTCTTGGAGAATTCCACACGCCTAGGAACAGAGACTTGCAGCTTTCAAACAGACAGAAAGGTCAAAGGCAGCATCGTGTGTGGTGGCTGCAGCATCTGAACCAAAATCAGGACCCAGGGACTTGACAAAGGGTTCCTGCGAGTGGCTTCCTGAGAGCTACTGGAATTCAGAGCCACCCTACAGGCTCATGGAAATGAGAGGATGGGAAGCCTCCAGTTAAGACTCCCCCAGAGAACCCAGGACATTAAGGAACCTTGCCCGTTTAGGTCACTTCTCTGCTCCTCTGGGGACAATCTAGGTCTCCGGGTTTAGAGGACTTTTAAATTCCATAGCAATGCTAAAAACACCCCGGGGCCAGTGTGTTTCTGTCAAGCCTGATACTTGTTGGGCTCATCCTGGAAAGTTCTAACACCTCTCTGGAGGCATCAGGGAGAAAGGCATGTGGTATGTGCTACGTTACTAGAGCCTGTAAGAATACATACGTGTGGACCCTCCAAAGATTCTACCACTCACTGAAGTGAGGATGTGCTATAGCATAGAAAAATAAAATCCTTGCTAACATCACGCTTTGTGACTAAGGTATTCATCCTCTGTCTACCAGAGGCTCGATCCATCAGCCTGTGAGGGCTCTGAAGGCAATGACCAGAGTCTTCATTTATCTCCTGTGCTCCTAGTGGCGGACTTGCCTGGAACACCGTAAATGCTTGTGTGTGGCTTGTTCGATGTGAGTTCCATCTACATGAAATCAAACATCACGGAGAAGGCCACCTTCATGTCTATTTGTAGAAGGATATCAACTTTTCCTTACGTATTCTCTTATGCAAAGAACAATTACTTAGTATCTACTGGACGCCAGGTATCGGGTTAGGTGTGCTATTTCACAGAGGTGAAGGATAGCCCCTGCTCTCAAGAAGCTAAGTCAAGGTGGAGAGACAGACATGTAAGCAAATAATTATAGCACCATGGAGACACCTAATCCCAGGAAGGTCAAGTCATCTGGCAGCGAGAGTTGGGAGTAGATTTCCAAATCAGGCGATACTTAAGCAGACTCCTGAAAGATGACGGAGAGCATTTCTATGGCTAGAAGTGGGGCACGAGAATTCCAGCCCGAAGGAGCAGCGCACACCAAAGCATGAGGGGGAGAATGCCAGACACAGAGGGTTCATTCGCTTCCGGCAGAGTCTCGGGTCTTAGCAGGGAATGAAGAGGAGGCTGGAGAGGTAAGAGGGGCCAGAGGGGCCAGAGCCAGTTAAAACCTTGGATTCTGCCCTGCGGTGACGGGAGCCACCACAGGAAACCTGGCGGAAGAAGAACAAGTATGCTAACACCTGCCTCGAATCACCCACCATCCCATTCCTGGCCACTAGAATGAGTTTTCCTAAATCCCATCCTCCGTGTCTCTTCGTTCTGTCTTTCCCTTCAGACTGACTTGCCTTCTTATTTAATGAAAAGGCTTCTGGCTCTTTTTGTTTAATTACCTTGTACTTCTGAAGAAGATTTTTCACTTGAGATGCAGAACTCAGTGAAGGCTCCGCGTCTTCACCAGCAGTGTGATGTTCTACATTGTTCATCCAGCTAATCATTTCCGTGATTGCTTTGCGAGATGGCAATTTCTCCATCTGAAGCTGCAAGGACAAAACGATTTCCATTTAATTACCTACCGTTGACAAAAAGGAATCAGGGCATCCACTAAAGACGCTATCTGGTTTGATAAAAGGTTTCGCTCCACAATTAGGCAGGTGACTCACAAAAACAAACCCAGCATTCAGGCGCAGAATAAGCGACCCCAAAACAATGATGATGACCTTCACATGAAGTAACACAGCGATGCAGATAAACTGGGAAATAAAGTAATTAAGCCTGATTTCTCTGTTAAGAAAGATCCCATTGGAGGAGAGGCCGGTAATTAAGACCTATATTCAGTGGTGCCAGTGGAAAATAGGTGGTGTCAATGAAAATTATTGAGTCAGAGGAATAATTTTAAGGAGTTGTGAGCTAACAAGTGAATGCTAATTTATGCTGCGTCTTTAAACACCTACCTGGTGAAGTTTTTCTTGAATATCTGGAAGTTGAGTTACGAGCATGGTCCATTTCTGCTCAAACTGTGCTAAAGCAGCTCTCAGTGTGGCCGTATCGGCTTCTTTCAGGTGGAGAAGCTGGCTCCCCGTACTTACAACCGTGGCCTTCAAGGATGACTTGTCGTCGAGCTCCTTTGAGAACTCCTGGAGGAAACGGTTGGAACATTGAGAAATGTTAAGAATTTGAAAATAGCAAAGAATAACGAAGAGTCAGAATACCTAGTTTGAGTCCAAAGCTAAATCACTGAACTCGAGTCACATCACAGATGTTTCCATGCGTATCTATACGTGTGTGTGTACGCACGAGTGCCCTTAGGAGCGCGTGTGGGCGCGTGTGCGCGCGCGTGCACACGCACACACACACGCACACACGCACATACACACAGCTTTATCCTAAGTGTCAGACACTGTTCCAGGCATTAGACAGATGACCAGGAGCAAAAGAGATGGAATTCCTGCCCCTTGAGTGGGTTAATTAATATTTAGAAAAAAACAGACAAATCCCTTCAACTTTAAAAGGAACGGTGCACAAAGTTCATATGGGATGAACTAAACGCAAGTAATTTTTAAAGAAAATATATGAAATCTTTCCTTTGTCTCTACAGGTGTTTTCAAGTATATTTTAAAATATTTACATTTTAATACCAAGGTGAGTGATCATTGCTACAAAATATGAAATTGGAGAAGAGAGAAAAGAATACAGGAAAGGGATAAACTTATATTACAAAAGTAATGCTTTCTTTTAAGAAAAATCTCAAAACCATAGAACATTTTAGTAGAAGTATCTACTGTTCTGTGTATGACAATTTAAAACCATGTATTTATTAACTTTAACATTTATGAATTCATAATTCTGTTACGTTTTTGGGGGGGAAGCAGGGAGTTATTTCCTGCACGTATAAAGCATGTCCCATGCCAGAGGAAGTTTTAAATTCATATGTATTTTGTAGGGCCAATTAAAAATCTACTTTATCATTTTAAATATATAAATGACCAATATAAATAAATAGCTATAAGTATGAAGAATACTATTAGCCCAAGTCTCACCCTTTATCCACAAATGATTATGGAGACTATCACTATCAACCCTGGTCATTTCCCCCTGATATTTCTTTCTGACAATAATTATCTGAGCATATTCGATTACGGCTTACAAAAAAGTTGTTTATGTTGCTTCTGATTGTATCCAAGTCCTGAGACACATTGAGGGATTGTTCTTTCCAGTAATTCAGAGTTTGCTGAGAAGATTCCAACCACTTGGTTAGCCGATCCGAATCTCTGTTATAACTAACAGGACCAAAGTGAGAGAGAAAGAAAATTAGAAACATACTCTATGGAGAATATGCATCATCGTCATATTTTCTTCTCATTTTACTGTATGTTTTCCTGTGTCGATCAACTCTATTATTCAGAAAATCATGTTTTTAAGGATTACACCTTGTTTTACCCCATGCCCCAAATCTAATGCTCCTGACATCTTCTATGACTCTCTGACGACTAATCTATAAGAAAATGGGCATTTTTAGAGTCTAAGACATTTTCTTATTACAGCTATGCAAAAATAAACCCAGGGGTAAGAACAGCAATTACTTTTATTCATTAAATGTTCTCGACAGATTTGTTTATAGTAAACTTATAACCAGCATTTGTATAAGTTGTATAATAAACTGTTCTTGGCTCCATACCAACGTATTTATTGGAGGTGAAGGAAAATATCCAAGCAAAATGCTTCTCCTCTTGTAACTTTAAAGCTTTAAACTCTTTTTTTTTAATTAACATATAATGTACTATTTGTTTCAGGGATACAGGTCTGTGATTCATCAGTCCTACACAATTCACAGAGCTCACCATAGCACATACCCTCCCCAATGTCCATCACCCAGCCAAACCCATCCCTCCCACCCTTCTCCCCTCCAGCAACCCTTAGTTTGTTTCCTGAGATTAAGAGTCTCTTATGGATTGTCTCCCTCTCTGGTTTCATCTTGTTTCATTTTTCCCTCCCTTCCCCTATGATCCTCTGTCTTGTTTCTTAAATTCCTCATACCAGTGAGATCATATAATTGTCTTTCTCTGATTGACTTATTTCGCTTAGCATAATACCCTCTAGTTTCATCCATGTCATTGCAAATGGCAAGATTTCGTTTTTTGATGGCTGCATAGTATTCCATTGTGTGTGTGTGTGTGTGTGTGTACATACACCACATCTTCTTTATCATCTGTTGATGGACATCTAGTAAGCTTTAAACTCAACTAGGTTAAGATAGTTCCCTGAGTCAGGGATAAGGAGATTGAAATGTTTTATGTTCTTTACTTTCCTCAAGGGGTTCAAGATTAGATCCACTAAACAAAATTCTCTGAAGAACTCTGAAGATTTTTTGAAACTATTCTGTTTGCTAAAATTGATATTTTTTAATTTAAAAACTTTGGGAGGCAAATAGGAAAGAGCAACACGGTATAAAGGCAATGTGTATAACTTTAGAGCATAATTCCTAGTTTTCACAGAGTTGATTACATATTATGTAATCCCATTAGATCCCATTTAGCCCAGAAGAGGGACCCAAGAGCTTGAGACTGTTGATGAAAAACCTTACAACAAGGAGACTGCATGTAAAATCTGGGTGACCCACAGGATCTCTCTGAGGTCTCTCTCCACGTGGAAATCTGAGCACAATCCATCCCTAAGAAAACATACCTGAGTAGATGCTTGAGAAGTGTTTGCAGTCTATGTAGTTCATGGTCGATTTTTTTGTTTAGGGCCAACCACTGCTCTTCTAGCTTTGCAATCTGGCCCTCAAGCTCGGGACAGCACAGGGAGCCCATGAGCTGTTTTCCTTCATTCAGAGTCTGGTAAAGCCGGGCATGCTTTTCATCAATGTTTCTTTTAATTTGCTAAACAAAAGCAAAGTCACAGAATGAATTATGGAAAAATGAAGCCAGTCAACCTATTCACAAACACTTCATTAAAAACCTCCAGTAGAGGCTACTGAAGAAAGAGTAACATCCTGCCAACCCTCAAGACTCTTGCCGTGTGTGTCTGACTAATGCACTTCTACAGCACATTTCTTCTGTTCTATACACTTATACATACAAACAGAAAACAAAAATTCATAGCTTTAGACTGAATAGTTAACTCACCCACGTAAAAGCAAAAAAACAAGCTGGCAGTCTACGGGGCATGTTCAGCTTGTGGACAAGTTTTGTGTGACCTGGAGATAATTTTTGAAAATCAGGAAATTTAATATAGAAATCAGGATTTCCTGTGACTCTGAGAAAACTGGGAGGTCGAGCAACCTGGGTGTGCATTCCATGTGGCACAGACAGGCTGGAACTGGGCAGCCATGCCTCCTTCAGAAGCGCCTCCTCTCTTCCACACTCTCCCATGGCAGTCCCCACCTCCCCTCAGCCAGCCTCCATATTTCTGTGCCCCTGCCTGGCCCCCCGGTAAGCACCTTACATTGCAACTCAGTTTGAAGGGGATACAAAAACATTTCTTTATCATAGCTTAGATCCGAAGACTAGGGAAAAATTCATTTCTAGAGTCTTCTAAATGGAAGGATTCAACATGGAAAAAAAGAAGAGGACTTTAGAAAAATGAAAACAGTACATCACTAATCCAACTTCATGAAAAGAAAAGAAAATCTTTAAAACTGCAATACAATGACCCCCCGAAGAGAACTGTCTAAAAGCAATTATCTCGCATCGCTGGGTTCAGCTAATGACACTTACCTGACAGCTATTTTAAATTTTAGCTTAAAAAAATTCTGATCAAAATATTACTTTTCCTATTTTCCAATTAACTTAAGACTTTTAAAAATTACTAAAGAATTCTGTTTGTAATGCCTTTTCCACCACTCCTATCTGTAACCCTCTCTTCCCACCTGATCCTGTAGGCATAAATAAAACTTCCAAAATCTGTTAAAAAAAAAAAAAAAAAAAGGTCCCGGGCTCCTGGCTGGCTCGGTCAGAAGAGTGTGCGACTCCTGATCTCAGGGTCATGAGGTCGAGCTCCACGTTGGGTGTAGAGATTACTTAAAAAATAAATACAGCATCCTTTCCTGATAAAACTCTTTAGAGTGTAGGGATAGAGGGAACATTCCTCAAATTCATAAAAATCATCCATGAAAAGCCCACAGCGAATATCATTCTCAATGGGGAAAAGCTGACAGCCTTCCTATTGAGATCAGGAACATGACAAGGATGCCCACTCTCGCCACTATTGTTCAACATAGTACTAGAAGTCCCAGCAACAGCATTCAGACAAAAAGAAATAAAAGGTATTCAAATTGGCAAAGAAGAAATCAAACTCCCTCTCTTCGCAGATGATGTGATACTTTATGTGGAAAACCCAAAAGACTCCACCCCGAAATTACTAGAACTCATACAGCAATTCAGTAATGTGGCAGGATACAAAATCAATGCACAGAAATCACTTGCTTTCCTATACGCTAATGATGTAACTACAGAAAGAGAAATTAGAGAATCAATTCCATTTACAATAGCACCAAAAACCATAAGATAACTTGGAATAAACCTAACCGAAGAGATAAAGGATCTATACTCAAGAAACTACAGAACACTTACGAAAGAAATTGAAGAAGACACAAAAAGATGGGAAAAACATTCCATGCTCATGGATTGGAAGAATAAGTATTGTTAAAATGTCTATGCTGCCCAGAGCAATCTATACTTTCAATGCCCAGAGCAATCTATACTTTCAAAAAATACCAATGGCATTTTTCAAAGTGCTGGAACAAACAATCCTAAAATTTGTATGGAACCAGAAAAGATCCCAAATCACTAAGGAAATATTGAAAAGAAAAACAAAGCTGGGGGCATCATGTTGCCTGATTTCAAGCTCTATTACAAAGCTGTGACCACCAAGACAGCATGGTACTGGCACGAAAACAGACACACAGATAAATGAACAGACTAGAGAACCCAGAAATGGACCCTCAGCTCTATGGTCAACTGATCTTTGACAAAGTAGGCAAAAATATCCAATGGGAAAAAGACAGTCTCTTCAATAAATAGTGCTGGGAAAATTGGAAAGCTATATACAGAAGAATGAGACTCGACCATTCTCTTATACCATATACAAAGATACACTCTAAATGGATGAAAGACCTAAATGTGAGAGAGAAATCCATCAAAATCCTGGAGGAGAACGTAGGCAGTAACCTCTTCGACATCGGCCATAGCAACTTCTTTCAAGATACATCTCCAAAGGCAAGGGAAACAAAAACAAAAATGAACTTTTGGGACTTCATCAAGATAAAAATCTTCTGCACAGCAAAGGAAACTGTTAACAAAACAAAGAGGCAACCCATGGAATGGGAGAAGATATTTGCAAATGACACTACAAGACAAAGGGCTGGTATCCAAGATCTATAAAGAACTTCTCAAACTCAACACCCAAAACCACGAATAAGTCAAAAAGTGGGCAGAAAACATGAACAGACACTTCTCCAAAGAAGACATATGAATGGCTAACAGACACATGAAAAAAATGTTCAACATCATTAGCCATCAGGGAATTTCAAATAAAAACCACACTGAGATACCACCTTACTCCAATGAGGATGGCAAAAAATTGACAAGGCAAGAAACAACAAATGTTGGCAAGGCTGTGGAGAAAGGGGAACCCTCTTATACTGTTGGTGGGAATACAAGTTGGTGCAGCCACTTTGGAAAATTGTGGAGGTTCCTAAAAAAGTTAAAAATAGAGCTACCCTATGAACCAACAATTGCACTACTGGGTTATTTACCCCAAAGATACAGATGTAGTGAAAAGGGCCATTTGTACCCCAATGTTCATAGCAGCAATGGCCACAATCGCCAAACTGTGGAAAGAGTCGAGATACTCTTCAACAGACGAATGGATAAAAAAGATGTGGTCCATACATACAATGGAAT
>CM052896.1:94541898-94692214 GCA_028534135.1 Potos flavus | reverse complement strand
TTTTTTTTTTTAAGATTTTATTTATTTATTTGAGAGAGAGATAGAGAGTGCAAGTACAAGCAGGGGGAGCGGCAAGCAGAAGGAGAGGGGGAAGCAGGCTCCCCGATAACAAGGGAGCCCGATGTCGGGGCTCCATCCCAGGACCATGGGATCATGACCTGAGCTGAAGGCAAATGCTTAACCAACTGAGCCACCCAGGCATCCCTAGTGTAGCTCTGAGAAGTTTTAATTATGCCATTTTACACACAGGAGTCAGACTGCAATGGCCACTCAGCCCAGAAGATGCAGAGCCAGCATTTAACAAGTTTTGTTGAACTCCAGAGGCCGCACAGACATTATGGTCCATGGCCTGTAGATGTCCACTGATCAAAACAGATACAAATCTCTCCATGACGCAGAGGACCGAGGATGACCTAAAGTAATCTGTAAGTGAGAGGGCTTTACAAGACGTCTGCCTTTTAAGACTGGCAAATTTATTTAAAAGTCTTAGAACAATGATTTCATTTAAAAAAAATACTTCAATTTACCAGAATCACAGGTTGCACTTTACGGGACATGATCACTTTTGGGGAAATCATCAGTCTTCTACGAGGTGGGCGAATATGAACAGTTCCTAAACACAATGAGGTTTAAAATGCTGTTTTCCAGTGCATTCTCTTAGCTGTTCAGAGGGTACTTCTGCATCCCTAGGCTAACAAAGAATTAAGCAGCAGCTTCCTGCCGCCAGAGGATTCAGGTTTATCTTAGAGTTACACTCAATATGATAAGATGGCAAAGAGGTCAACTGCACCTTCCCAGGCACCTAGACAGCATGACTACAGCATCACTGCCTCTGGAAAATGCTCCTTCTGGGAGCTGAAATGCTTCTGAGGAATGGCAGGGCCCTGCGAAGTATTTCACGCACTTTCCGTCCCAGAGTCTATCAGGCAACACACCTGCTTTTGAAGTTTTGCAGTGGACATCGGATATCCAGCCACGCAGCTCAGATGCTGGCTTCATATATTCGAAAGTTAGAACTAAGTGTTTTAAGTTTTCTGTTAAGACTTAAAATTCATTTTTACCTTGTTGGTTATGATCTCAGTGCCATTCGAAAGCCATTTTAAGGTGCTCTCTTTTCTGTGGCATCGAAATTTGAGGCACAGAGACTTTGATGAGAACACTACTAAATGTTGCACAAGAAAAATTTTGTTTTAAGTCGTTTTATTTATTTATTTAATTAATTCTATTTTATTTTATTTTATTTATTTTTTTTGAAGTCTTTTTATAATGCTGGCGGCAGGGAACAGATCATTCCCTCCTTCACGGGCTATGTTCAAACAGGGCTTCACTGAAGTAAGAAAACCTAATAAAGGTTTAGTGGCCCATGCTTTTCAAAGTTCTTTCTGTACCTTAACTCGTTTCCATACCCACTGACAGTCGCCTCCTGAGACAGGGAGAACCAGCCCGATTACCTGCATTCCACAGATAAAGAAACAGACACTTGGAGACAAAAGAGTGACACAGGGACAGACGAGAGCCAGGACTCAAATCCAGGACCTCCACCCTAAGGCAGACCTGTGGCCACACGGAGCAGCCCCAAACCGAATCTGCAGTTTCCCCGAGCAGGTCTAACAGCGAGTGGTATGAGGAACTTCAATTTAAACGATTCGCCTTCAAAGGTGAGTGATTTGGTCAAAGCAAAGGAAAATACCAAGTGACGGGAGCAAAATTACCTGGTAAAATGAAATCCTTTCCACTAATCTCTCCTCTGTCTCTTCCACCAAACTCACAGAGGGCAATGTAGATACCAGAATTTCCAGATCCTTTTCAAGAGATGTATAGTTTTCATCAAATTCTTCCCATTTCTAGAGAATCAAGAACGTAACATCAGCGGGAGCCCTTTTCTAGAGTAGTTTCAGACAATGGCAAAATTAATCGTAAGAATAAAAATGAACTCTGAGACCATACAAAATTAAAACACAAATTCCAGGGGCTTCTGAGAGATACATCCCACCCTTATAAGAGCTCAAAGTCTAATGGAAAACCATTGCATTGTCTTTGTGGAGATGGTTTCGAAAAATCCAGTGGCATGTTTTATGCTTGTCTCATCAAACCTAGTAGGGACTAGTACGATGAAGTTAAAGGGGTACTCTCGGCATACACACCTCTGTGGAGACTTCAGAGCTGGAAGAGAGCCATTTGCTTACTTGGAAAGGAAGGGGCTAACTTTTAAAGCCCTTCTTAATAGAGGCTCCTGTTAGCTTGCATCCCCCCTCCCTGCTCCAACCCCCAGCCCACTGGACATTACCCGATTGTGCTGCTAAGAGCGTAATTCCACTGTTGGAGGAATGTGGGCTTACACTTCATCAGGGGAGGACTATCTTCTTAGCCTGAGTCTTGCCTTATCCTAGTTCTCTCCATGTCTATGGAAGCCCACCACTAGGATCTCAGCACACTAGAGAGCTGACTTATAGACACTAAATATTATCTGTTGGAAGAATAACCCCCTTATTAATTCTCTTATCTACTGAAGTAGTGGGTCACCTGGCTATCAGGGGCACTCTTTGGGCTCAGAGGGTCTCTTTTTTTAATACCATGAAATATTGCTATAAATATCAATTGACAAGCTAGCCAGAAAACTCCTTTCATTAGCATAAAATATCATTATCACATAATAAAGCTGGATAGTTCCTTGCTTTTTGGTTATTTCCTTTAAGGGCTAACATCCACTGTGTTTAAGAAGTTAAAGGTGAAAACCTTAGAACTGAGAAAGAACTTTATGCAAACAATTTTCTTCTTTGAACTGGGATCAGACCATCAGGAGTCCACTTCGGCCTGTCCTCTTTGGGAAATACTGTTTCAGAACCACTGACTAAGTTTCATGCAAATGACCTCATTCAATCTTAAAGTGCTCTCGATTTTGTTTATTTGCACACAAACCTAGAAGTTGGAAAGATGCTGTGTCATTCCCTAATTGATGTAGGAGAAATATTTCACTCAGGGAGCAGCGGTCAGAGCTAGAACAGGCTTCCACACTCCTCAGTGTTAGTTCCCATTTAACGACTGCTTAATGATACATAGACGCTTCTGGATACCAGGAGGTGGTGGTCAAAAATCCAGAAGTCCAGGCTTACGTACAGAGTTTACGTAACCCAAATAAATACCTGCAGCAAACTCTGCAACTTTATTCCACACTGGTGTGACTTTTCCTCCAGGAATTTAACTTCTTTTATTTGTTCTGCCCAAAATGTCTCTTTCTTTTGCAATAAAGAAGGAAGCATTTTGTTGGCGTATGTTTGGATCGACAGCATGCCAGCAACAAGCTTCTGGAAAAAAAGCTGTAAAATGAACAAGGTTTTAATATTTATTTATTTCTACACTGTGAGAACTTACAAACCAAATTACTTCCACTTTTTATACAGTTATATTTGATTTTTAATCCCAAATCCCATGATAGCCATGTAGAGTGAAACATAGAAGGAAAGAAAAAAGAAAACTGACTGTGTACCCTTTGGTCTTTAACATTAGTGGCTTTTTAACAAATCATGAAGAAAAATCATCCTAAGTAACATTTTCCACAAAACGGTCCATGTAAAAGGGCAAACATTATTAGTCGATTTCAATTTCCCAGTGAGATCGTCCTAAATCGGTTACTCTTGAGTTTTCAGAAACTTTACAGAAAGGTAGATATGTGGCTGATGTATTTCAAGACAATAAAATGGATGGATAGATGTGTGAGCCCAAGAAGCCCACACATGGAACAGCCAGAGGTTCCTACATTACGGCTTGATTTTCTACTCAATAAAATGGACAAATAAAGGGAATTTGTTGACAAGGTCTCTTGGGATCCTGGGATGTAAAAGCTCGCAGATTAACACTTCAAGAACCTTTACACAGGAAGGCTTTCCTTCACATGGTTGTCCTCCATTTATAGTCAGGTGCCCCTTCTAATTGGAGGAACTTCTTATGTGAATCCCTTCTATTTCCTTGAAGAAGATACAGTGAAGGTTTAGAATAGCATCCAGCATAGGTCCCGACACACTGTAGATATCCATAATATTATTTTCTCCTTTCCCCCTCCATTCTTTATACAATATTTACCTTTGAATTTCCTAGACTAAGGTCTACTTGTAACAAGCCTAGACTTCTGCTTCTTTAGGCAGGAACTGTCTTACACATTTTTTTTTACATTAGCACTTCCATTACTACAGGTGTTTAGCTGGTGATCATGAGGTTTCCGTTTAATAAAATGAGTGGAAAACTAAAAAATTTATTGTAGCTTTACCCTAGGTATATATTTATGTACTGAGATATAGATACTTCTTTTGGTCTCAGTTCTCAGGAAAGCCTTCCCTAATATCCTGAATTCAGTTCCTCCTCTTAAATGCTCTGAAGGCATATATCTCAATTTTAATCTTAAGTCTGTTTGAAGAGCTCATTCATAAATATGCCTTCTCTTTCAACCAAAAGTTCCATGAATATAAGGAATGGTGTTGGTTTTCACTCAATCATATTCTTAGAGGTTAGCAGGGTTCCTGGTGTACTGGGAGCCCTCTAATAGAGGTTTATAAAAACAGTGAGTGAACGAATGAATGAACAATGGATATTTCACCAAGGAAGAAAATGGATGCTTTCCGTTTAAGTCAGAAGGACTTAAAAGTCTATGAAAAGGTAATCTGACCCATGTGTCTTACCTTGTGGTCCTGTATTTGAGCCTGTAAGGCAGTTTTACTCTTGGTTTGTTGTAAGTGGTTGTGAGTAAGCTTTTCCTTCCCGATGTCCACTAGTTCCGCCATGCCTCGCAACAAGGCATCTTGCTGGCTCTCCGTGATGAAAGGGCTGCTCAGTTCTGTGTACCTGGCTCTCAGGATTCCCCACATACTGTCAAGTACATCCTGAAAAGAAAGAGCATCTTTATCCGATCATGAAAATAATCCAAATGGAGAATGAATCTAAACTCCCTTCATGGAAGAAGAAAGTCTTCCTCCTTATAATCACAGTAACTCACTGATTATTCTCTGCTCACACATACCTCTAGTTTGTAGACCTCTTGCAATAAAACATAAGGTAAATGAAGCCTCTCCCCTTCATCTCTTAGTTTTGCCACTCGGCTCTCGGAGTTCTGCAGCTCCACTGTATACGCATCTGCTTTCTACAGTGAGATACGATGCAAAAAAGTAAAATCCTTTAATAAGTCAGAGAGGCGCATATATTCATTTTAGAAGAATTAAACAGCACAGAAAAAAAAAAACAACAGGGAAACATGGAAGTCCCACTTCTCTTCCCTCACTTCTCACTCTGCCAAAGAGCCCCAATTGACGATCTGATCCCAACCCTCCGAAGCTGGCCCCGGCAGACGTATCCGCGCACACCCCTACACTTGCTGAGTGCACACGTCCTTCGGCATCCTCACCCAGTGGCTTCTCAGCCGCTCTCCTCATCAGTACAAACACCCGCCTCCTTTTAATCGATGCATAGTAGGCCATTGTAAGGCCACCCACTGCTTTTGTAACAGTCTACTCTTAATGGCTTTTGGGCTGCTTAAGGGTTTTTGATTCAAGCAGTGCTGCCTGGTCCATCCTTGAATATTTATGTACGTATTTATCTCTTTGCACTTGTCTTACTTCCTTAGGATAAGCCCAAGTCCAACGACTAGAGCAGTGTCTGAACATAGTAGGTGTTCAATGAATACTTGCTAAGTAAATGAATGACGTGAAACTGCTGTGGTAGAAGAGCAATTACACATCGAATTCTGACTTAGAACCCAGTGATCCTGAGAAGCTGGACGAATCACCACCCTCCCGAGAGAAGGAGGGGTCTCCTTTGCCAACACCCTCACCGACATTGCACAAACTTACATTTTTGCCCAGTTGGTAGGGGACAATGGTCTTGTGTTGTTTAATTTACTCTTCATAAAGAGCTACTTAGGAGTTATTTTTAAAGGTCAACATAAATAGTTTTCATTGTTATCTATTTATTTAAGCCTTGCCACTGCTCACAAAGAGAAGTGGTTCAGAAGACAGCTTCTGCGTAAAACTCTTCGGTCCTGGGGTAGATCGGTTTAACTATTTTGACTTGATTACCTGAAGCTGCTCATCAATACTCTGGCCACTAATTTCATTCAAAGACTGTTGCAGAGATGTTTTGTTCTTACTAAGTTGATCATACAGTCGCTTTATTTCATTCTGTATAGGAAGATAAATTCAGGAGAACAGTGAGAATCTCATTTCGGCCTTCAATACCTTTTCCTAAAATTTACTCGTCCTTTAATATTTGTGCTACCAGAAGTTTCACACATGTACTAAAATAGAGGACTCCCTGCGTCACCATCACCTGGCTTTAACAATTCCTGACTTGTGGCCGGTCGTCTGTGCCCTGTCCCCTCCCCTGAGCTTTCCCGACTGTACCTGATCTCCCTCCCCTCGGATTATTTTGAAACAAATCACAGATATTTTATTTCATGAGTGTTTCAGTATGTATCTTTAAAAGATAAAGATTCTTCCCTTTAAAAATACTATGGATCGGGGCACCTAGGTGGCTCAGTCGTTAAGTGTCTGCCTTCGGCTCAGGTCATGATCCCAGGATCCTGGGAGCGAGCCCCGCATCAGGCTCCCTGCTTGGCAGGAAGCCTGCAAAAAAAATAAAATAAAATAAAAATATAAAAATATAAAAATAAAAATACTACGGATCAACAATAATTCCTTAGTACTATTAACTGTCAGATAGGTTCACATTTCTCTAATTGCCTATAATTTTTCTTCTCGGTTTGTTTGAATTGGAATCTAAATGAGGTCCGATAGGTTGCAATGGGCTAATAGCGGCAGGCTCCCCAAGAACCTCTTTTTTGTTCCTGGGATTTTGGGTGGGATGGTGGGAAAACTAGGTCTTTTTTCCTACACCGCTTCCCACCGCCTGGATTGGGCTGAATGCCCTCCCACAGTGCTGCCCCAAATGCTCTTCTTCCCTTGGGTTTCTTTTACTTGGATTCTAGAGGCCTGATCAGACTGAGGTTTGATTTTATGGGCGAGACTCCTTCATAAGTGGTGCTGTGTTTCACTTCTTTTACTCTAGTTAGGAAGCTACTAAAATCGTCTGTCTGCCTCAAGTCTCTCCTTCAATCCACAACAGACAACGGCCAGATGAATCTACCTGAAACACACACAGACTGTCCTCCCTTTGCTCAAAAACTTTAATGGCTCCCTGTTACCTAGAAATCCTCCCCTGTGACGCTCGTTAACAGCTAAACGTCACAGGAAAGAAGCTGTGTTAGCTCGACCTAACAAATTCATACCACAACTTTGGGAAGGACCTCGCCTTCAAATAAATAGTCTCCAAACATGTGCAGCAGCACTAACCTAGAAGCCTTCACAGAGAGAACGTCTCAATCCCTATTCATGAATGCCACCAAGAATGATGGAATTAACGGAAATTAACCTAAAACTGTGCCAAAGAAAGCCGCGCGTCTAGCTCCATACCTGGTAACTGCGGTTATAGTCCAGGCCAGCTTTCAGGGACTTGCTTTTGGAGGCAGCTGTGGCCTGGGTGTGCTCCAGGTAGACTTGGAGGTTGTCAAAACATTCAAGAAACAAGCTGGTGTTCCCCCCGGGCCAGGTCAAGGCTTTCACGAGGTCATTCTTCTTGTCACCCATAGCTAAGTAAAGTTTTTTCAGTTCAAGAGCCAGTGTCTGCAGAGAGAGGAAGGAAGACACAGCGAATGGACTCTGACCTTAAGGGGCTTCCGCTCAGGCTTAAATGGTGGGCTACCTGCAGGAACGACCAACACCTGGGCATCCTGGGAATTCCCTACCTCGTAGTGCACCTGCTGCGCACAGACATCCTCTCTGAAGAGCCCAGGTGTCCGCAGCGTCTCCTCCACACTGCCAAGGCACTGACTGAGGGTCAGAAAGAGCTCAAATAATTTTTTATCCAAATTTATATATGTTTCTTCTGTCAAATTTTCCTGAATCAGGAGAAAAAAAGAAAAAGTAAAATCATTAGGATTCCCTGCCTTCCTATGCCTAAATTTTCCCTGATTTCTGTTAAAGTTTACAAGCTATGTTATATTGTTTTCTAATTGGTTGTTTTGAACACTTCCTGAAGTAGGTAGAAGAACAAATAAGTAAAATGAAGATGTTAACTCTGAGCACAACAAGTTTAAGAAACTCAATGTTAGGCAGTGAGTTGACTACTGAAATGGAATTAAAAGGTAAATCACCAGATGAAGGACATCCTTTCGGGGCGATGCAGGTGGAAGTGTGGGCTCAAGCATATTCCCCCTCTTCCCACTGCTCCCTGCCCCCCACATTTTACTGTGGGAGAAAGTGGGTTAATGAAATCAAGTATGGCTTGGAGAAGGAAAAGAAGTCAAGACATTTGAAGGGGCTGTTTGGAAAGAGGTACAATATTTTAAAGATAGGAATGGCGGGCACAGCATTGTGACTATAGATAATGATACTGTATTGCATATTTGAAAGTTGTTGAGAGAGTAGATCTTAAAAGTTCTCATCACAAGAAAATGTTTATAACTGTACATGGTGATGGATGTTGGAATTACTGTAGTGATCATTTCACAATATATATAAATATCAAATCATTATGGTATACACCTGAAACTAATAGAGTGTTGTGTGTCAGTGATAGCTCAATAAAAAAAGATTGGGATGGGCTGTGGAGCAGGGGGCAGTTAGAAGTGTCATTTACGGGCTGGCTCTGAGAATTAAGGCCCCCTTAGATGTACGACTCCAAGGGGGCGCCTAGGGTTGTGCCATGGTGCCCTGGTGAGTTCGGGAGCCACAGATCTCCTTATGTTTTAGCATAAGCTGCTGGAACCACCTCTTGCTTTACCCACGACCACCATGAATTCTTGACCTGTTACAAGTAATTTAGAAGCACGCGAAAGCTCTAATCAGCCCCATTTGGGCTGTTTCCTATCACCTTCTCTGATAGACACCTCTGATAGCACACCATTCCAACATTAAATCTAGTCAAGGTTGGAAATCTTGTCAATACTCCCCTCCTTCCTCCCCCTTCCAATCACAGAGCACCCCTGCAGACAATACTAATCAACAATGATCCTTGTTGGGGGGGGGGTGCCGGGGGGGGCACAGCTGGTTAAGTATCCATTTGATTTGGCCTCAGGTCATGATCTCGGAGTCCTGGGATTGAGCCCCAGGTTGGGCTCTGTGCTCAGCACAGAGTCTGCTAGTCCCTCTCCCTCTGCTCCCCCATCCCGCCACCCCCGCTCTCTTTCTCTACCGCTAAAATAAATAAATACATCTTGAAAAAGACGAAACAAAAACAAAACAAAACTAAAAAACAATGCTCCTTGTTCCCGGCAATCCTGGACATGGGTTCAGAAGCCTTTGTACACGATGCTCTAGGCAGCCACTGCCAAACATGAGTTGGCAAAAGAGATTCTATTTGCAATTCTAGGACCCATCCCATTATGTATTCTACTATCTATTCAATAAAGACAATTCTGACTAAGTCACAGCGTCCCGTTTCCCTTCTTCTTTGATACTGCACCGAGGAAAAGACGTCCCGTGACGTTGCTACCTGGCTGGGCAGATTACTGGCTTCTTGACGCAGCTCTTCCAGCTGTGTGGTGTATGTTTGCAGTTCTTCGGGTGTTGGGTATCTAAAGTTAGACACACTCACGCTGGGAAGAACACTCATATTTGTGGCAACCTAGATGAAAAAGGGAAGCCTTATTACAATTTGAGAGACTGGTGATGTCAACGGGAAACAGCAAAATGGCCTTTACGGGTTATCTTCACGACAGGGTTTCTGCTACCCTGTCACTTGTCATACAAAACAATTGAATCTTAAATATTGTGGACAGCTTTGGAAGGTCATGAAAAGCTTTACTGAGACACTTGAGGGTCCATTTAGATATCAAAGTGGGGGGGGAATAAAGCATCATTTGAAAAATAGAGTAAAATCACTAATCCTTCGATTTAGTAGCAATCCCCCTCACGTTATGAGGTTGGCTGTCTCTCTTCCCATTAATTGGGAGGCCCCCATACACAGCCAGCTCTTGGAATAGAGCACAATCACCTCCAGGGACAGATTTGCCTCCTGAATTGTTCCTGAAAAGTTAAATAAGTATTAAAAATGCGCTGTGATTTTAGCAGAGAGAAAGATTCAGACTGGAAAATGAGTAGGGACAAAGCTCCAGGGTGAGGTGGTACCTGACTCTGCTTGGGGAAAAGAACTCTTGAGGATGTTCTACTGTTGGAAAGAGAACCATATACGTGTTACGCTGTGTACGACGAGGAGAAACCAAGACTGAAGCCCCACCAGTGAGTTGAATTCAGCATGAACAGGTCACAGAAGGTTCTCGGCAGAATAGAGCTGAAAAGTTCCCACCAGACTGGAGAGCTGGGAAAAAGATTGGTAACGTCTGCCCGGGCAGCTTGAGTGCACAGCTGAAGGCAGAAGCTTGACTGCTGTGAGCAACCGTGCTATTCTGCTCAGGGGCTCCCCGGTTAGAGAGAAATCCAGCAGTAGCTGGGGCGGTGTGAATAAAATCTACTGGGGGAATAAGAGAGCATGTTGGTGGGATACGGGTACCACCAGGAACTGGGGGGGCTGGCACACCACACATTTCAAATTAGCTCTTGATGAATGAATGACCGTAGTATAGCACTGTGTTGTTTTTAAAGTGTTTTTTTAAACATCGATTATTCATTCCTTTATTCATTTAACATATCGAAACTGAGACTTGATAATGGGAACCAGGCAGTCATACCACCCGATGGGGAACACAGACAAATAAACAGGCACACGGTATGCTAAGAGCTGTGATTAGGGAAGCTCGGGGTGCCACAGAAGCACGAAGGAGTGGCCTTTACTGCAGATTTCCAGGAGGGCGAAAAGGGGTGAGTCACATGAAAAATACACTTGAATTCTTCACTTTCTGAAAATAAACAACTACATGACGCAGAACATAGATGTGTACATAATGAATGTTTGTTGCATTATCAAAGATAAACAAGCTTATTAGTTACACTGTGTAGGCACGCACTGACCTGAGGTTGCACCTGCTTAGGTAGCGGGAGCCTGAGTTTCGATGACAGCTCGTGATGTAAATATTGCCACTTATCCCCACTTTGGCCCTGAGCTGACAAGACAGAGTCGGGAGCATCATTTTCGGGGCTTGATGTCTGAATGCTGTTAAAGGAAAATAAAAGGTGAAAAGGATCATCAACATACAGAAATTTTATTACATTCAGCAATGTTTTACAAGTGATTTAAAAAGAAATGCTCTTAATTCTCCCACCCATAAAACTTGCTGAATGTCCAACTCTAAAAATGTTTTACCTTTCAGATGATTTCTGAGTTGTATCTTTATCAGGTGGGCAATGCTGGGGCCACATTTTCTCGGCATTAAATTCGATGAGTTTGATGAAATCTTTCTGTTCCATTGGTTTTAACTCCAGAACCTATAATTGAGGGAGATTCAAAGGGTCCGGTCCAAGTTTTCAATTAGTGGCCAGTGGTTTCTTCTGTTGAGATCTCATTCTGAGCCACTTTCTCAATTATTATTTACTATTTCCCTTTCTTGCTTGCTTGTTCTCATTCACTTTTATTTCTCAAAAACCTACTTAAAACGTTCACACAATGACCAAGTATATATACGATATATATTACACACATGGAAAATGCCCCAATGCTTCCCCCTCTCTGTCTACTTGTGATCTCGCTCTCTCTGCCAAATAAATAAATAAAATCTTTAAAAAAAAAAAAAAAAGAGTTGAACGCTTAACCAACTGAGCCACTCAGGCGCCCCGAAAATAAAATCTTAAAAAAAAAAAAAAATCATATTCTTTGGGGCGCCTGGGTGGCTCAGTGGGATAAAGCCTCTGCCTTCGGCTCAGGTCATGATCTCAGGGTCCTGGGATCGAGCCCCGCATCAGGCTCTCTGCTCAGCAGGGAGCCTGCTTCCCCCCTCTCTCTGCCTGCCTCTCTGCCTACTTGTGATCTCTCTCTCTCTGTCAAATAAATAAATAAATTCTTTAAAAATAAAAAAAAAAAGTAAAAGAAAAAAAAAAAAGAAAATGACCCAAAATATGCCAACACATTTTGAAACAATAGGGAGAGAGGTGTCACAGTTACAGAAGCAAGTTCACCTTGAAGGTATTTGCTTAGTTTGAAATAAGGTGCAAGTTAATAGAGTAGCAAAGTTAGAGCCCCCACATGCAGAGGACGAAGGCAAAGCAGCTCGTATCGCACACACTCAACACGCAGGAACACCTGGATACCACACTTTCCATCCAGTCACATGAGAAAACACCCCAATGGCAGTTTGGTACTTAGTTCAAAGGGAGAGTCCACGTAGAAAGCTTTATTCCTATCCTTCTATCTGTTAGGGGCTGCAATTACCTGTTGCCGCTGAAAATCTCTTTGTCTGCCAAACTGTGGCCTTTCGGTTACAATAGATTCAAATGCAGAAAGGTTATCTGGCTGGAGATCATTTTGATGCTCTGAAGGTCTCTTTAGAGTGGCAGAATGCTGCAAAAAATTTTATGATGGCAGACTATTAAAAAAATGACCCACTTTATTTCAGTTCTAATAATGAGACTACATGATAGAAAAGTTTTATATAAAGTAAGTGACTGTATTTTGGTATTTACTGTAATTATATGCTATGATTTCATGTACTTATTTCAAAACAACTGCAAAAAAACATTGTATTTGATGATGTGGTCATCTTGTTTCCTTAGTGTAATTCATCCAATGAATTACTAAAAGCCAGGAAATGTATTGCTTTACTGTTTTAAGAACAAAGTAAACAAACAAAAAAGAGACAGTTTTATGCTTATGCATTCAAATTTCCCTTACGTCCAGAACATTTTTTAAAAAAGACAGAACACATGAGGATGAAAGGGGACTATAAAGCCTGTGTATCTGTAGCCAATCTTATTTCTGTGAAATTAAGCCCTCTGAGTAGGAACCACCATCTCCTAAGTATAGACACAAATCTCATATAGTAAGACTCTACTCATAGATGCGTATTTGTGTTTATTAACACAGGACTCTTTTCAAAGTCACAAGAACACTTTAACTGTAGGATACTCTGATCAGTATATATCTTTGTAAATGAATAAAAAAAAAAGGACCCTGGAAACACGTTTTATATTCCTGAGGTCAAATTTTAATGTTTATGAGAGCTCTGTTTTCCAGTCAATTGGAGTCACAAATTTTCTTTAAAACTTATCTTTCCTTTATGAAGAAGGCTTACACCACCTCATTACTAGCAAGAACGATCAATCCAACCAAACCAACCCAAACCAAACCTACACCGTCACCAACAGCAGGCCAGGTAGGAAAACTGCAAGGTAACATGGAATCAGTAACAAGAGTCAACACAACCATCCCTTATAGCTTTAAGAGGCTTCATTCTTCCTTACTAAGTGTAATTCTTCGGTAGCTGTTTCACCACCTCTGCCAGATTCCTTCCCGGTAGCTCTCTTGCATTACCTACCCACACATGTCTACACGTGGTCATGTTTTACCTGGTCTTCGCTGTATTTTTCCTGAAGCATGATCTGGACTTTTTCCAAATTGCACTTCACAGTCTTTAGTTTCACGGAAAGAGCTTCAGCCTCCTGCTGAGTGGCCCCACTGTCTCCCGGCCCTCGATCTTTGCAGCTCTCCAGCAAAGAAGCAACCTTGTCCTCGATCTCTGTGAGCATAGCCTAGGAAACAAAATCACTGGAGTGTTCATGGCTTTGGTCTTGAACAAGCATTACACTCTAAAATAAGTTAGATTCCCTCTGTCTATGCAGTATACGTAACAAGTCTCAGAAACACAGATTAGAAGGGACCTTGGGAAAACAACAATAATTTCCACGTAATTCCTGAGCTTTCGGACGGGGGTACAATCAAACCAACCCCAACTTGCAGATGTCACCGTCCAAAATAATCTAAAATAAGTGACTCTATAATTACTGTAGAAAATACAGCTGAATGTATCCAGCATAACATAGTGGTTAAGAGCACAAACACTGGCTGGCTCAGGCGGAAGAGCCCGTGACTCTTGTAGGGTAGTGAGTTCGAGTCCGGTGTTGGATGTAGAGATTACTTAGATAAAGAAACAAACAAACTTAAAACAAAAACAAAAACACAGACACTTGGGCCGACTGAGTTCAGATCCCACTTAGCAGCTGGGTAAACCTGAGCACCTTACTTTGCATGAATGTGCCTTCAGTCATCTGTAAAATGGGGGAACGAGCAGAACTTACCTCCTAGGGTTACCCTGAGTAGTTAAGAGTTAAAGTCCACGCGCGCTTGACCCACGGTCTATGCTATTATTATTCTGCCCCTCCCCCACCCCAAACTTTCCTAACCTTTTCCTGTTGCAATCCAAGTGTTGAGTCGTAACAGAAAAAGAATTTCACAGAACTCTTGGAAGGTTCATTCCCTTGATCTTTTCCTTCTCTTTTTCAAGTCAAATAAACTTCCAAAATATCAAAAGAAGATGACCGAAGAAATAATTTGGAACCTGAAACACTTAGTCATTGATACAACTGGCCAACCTACACACGGATCTAAAAATAAATCAGCTAGATGAAGCAAGTTTCCCTGTAAGTCACTGTCATTGTATTCTTCCCCAACCGATCAAGTTTGCCCTCCTCTGGGGCTCTGAAGCCCAAGCGGTCATGCCAGCTGGCTGAGCACACAAGGCAGCGGCGGTATTCGGATTCCCATTCCAGCACTGGGATTGTGCGCGCTAAAACTTGTGTGACTAAGAGCAAGTTCCACTCTTTGAGAGAAATTGAAGGGAAAACTATGCTTAAAACACATTTTCAGGGGTGCCTCGCTGGCTCAGTGGGCAAAACATGTGACTCTCGATCTCGGGATTACTCCACGGTGGGTGTAGAGATTACTTAAAAATAAAAAAATTCTCGAGGCGCCTGGGTGGCTCAGTAGGTTAAAGCCTCTGCCTTTGGCTCAGGTCATGGTCTCAGGGTCCTGGGATTGAGCCTTGCATCTCGCTCTCTGCTCAGCGGGGAGCCTGCTTTCCCCTCTCTCTCTGCCTGCCACTCTGCCTACTTGGGATCTCTCTCTCTCTGTCAAATAAATAAATAAAATCTTTAAAAATAAAAAAAAAAAATTTTAAATCTCCAAAAACAAAACATGGGCGCCTGGGTGGCTCAGTCATTAAGCGTCTGCCTTCAGCTCAGGTCATGATCCCAGGGTCCTGGGATCTAGCCCCGCATTGGGCTCCCTGCTCAGCGGGGAGTCTGCTTCTCCCTCTGCCTCTGCCCCTCCCCCTTGCTCGTTCTCTCCCCCCCAATAAATAAAATCTTTAAAAACAAAAACAGATTTTCAAAGAATATATTCTTATAACTCCTCTATCCAAGTAAACTACTTGTATCCTCTACAGATTCTTCTATGCTTGAACAATAATCTAGATTTTAGAGTGGCTACAAAGTGTACTACGATTTTGTGCTCCTTTTTTCCATTTAGCTACTTTATGTATACTTTTTCACGTGTCTACAGACATATGTTCCAGGATTCCCACTTTGCTAGCTGCAAGTTGATATTCCATGATTCATGTAACTTCCTCATCGGTTAAGCCTTTAAGCTGGTTCCAGTTCTTCACGTTTTGTCATTAACACTGCCAAAAATATTTTTCTTTCTGGGTTATTTTCAGAGGGTACATTTAGAGTAATGGTGTTATTAGGTCAAATAAGATGGACATTTTATATGCTGAGAGCTCACCTCCCCAAACACTGAGGCAATCACACAGAACAGTGCACCCAGAGTTTTCCAGGATGATAGAATTTTTGCCAATGTATCATGGGAACAAAACAACAGCTGTTTTGATTCCCATGTTCCTAACAATCAAGGCTGAACATTTCTTCTCAAATATTAAATGGCCAAATATAGTTTTTTCTTGACTGATCTGTTTGCTCCTGTCCTTTGGACATGTTCCCACTGGGAACTTCATGTTTTTTACAGGAAGGCTTTTTATATATAATTTTCAGTACTAAGTTGGATGTGCCAAGGTATTCTACAAATGAGCCAAAGATGGCCCCTGTACCTTGGTCCCTATGTTGCCTATTTTTTTGTTAAAGAATTTATTTATTTGACAGAGAGAGACACCGTAAGAGGGAACACAAGCAGGCAGAGTGGGAGAGGGAGAAGAAGGCTTCCCGCTGAGAGCCGGATACAGGGTTCGATCCCAGGACCCTGGGATCATGACCTGAGTTGAAGGCAGATGCTTAATGACTGAGCCACCCAGGTGCCCCTCTGTTGCTTTTTTTTTTTTTTTCACGCAGGCCAAAACCATCAGCTCAAATCCTACTGGCACCAAACTCGAAGTGGGACCCACATCTGCCCCCTATGGTCAAGACACAACTCTGGGGCTTTAGAAGACCCTAGTCTCTGCTGCCCTCTGGAGCTCTCTGACATCACCTAGACACACAAACCCCTCTGGATTCCTGGCTCCCCTGGGAGTTCCTCTGCTTTCCTTCCCTTCCAGGTTGTGGCCTCACCTCCATTTCCTGCCACAGCCTTTGGAATGCGCCTGTAGAGTGGGACTTCCCCAGGCCTTGAGCTCCTGCCAAATGTTGCCCAAAGCAAGCTTGCTGTGTGCTACTGCCACCTTGTGGTTGTGTCTTTTCCTCACCAGCCCCCAAATCCTTGACCTCACTACAAGGGGCATGAGAATGGGATTCCAGTAGTGATCGAGGAAATCAGCATGGGGGTCTACCTCTTCAGCGAGGCAATCAATGGGCAAATCTATCCCGGAGGGCTTTACGTGGCTGAGACTCAACATCTCGAACACCTCAGGTGCAATTGAGCACAACGCTGCTCTGTGCTGTGGTATGGTCTTTTCCAGACTTCCCCCGTGCCTCATCAGGCATGCAGTAGCGCCAGTATTTAAGGGAACGCGCCCTATCAAGAGCTGACTTTGGGGCTCAGAGGTGGGGTGCTTCCTGGGGAAGGAGGTCAGCCTGTCCACCTGGGTACTCCATGAGGCAGGCGCTGGATATTGTAGGACTGTGGGCCTTAGTGCGGAAAGGGGATGACCCAGGAGGGGCTACCCCCAACCCCATAACGGGCTATCGTGGGAGGAACTCCGCTGTGGCCGGGCCAGTGACATGAGGGCACTCTGAGAAGATGTCCTCATTCCTGGTGTCCGCTACAGCAGACAAATGAGCCCATCAGGCCGAGAGATCGGACCAAGGCTGATCTAACCACCCTTGGGCACACTCAATTATGCCGCGGTGATGTCATCATTCTAGCTTCTCCCTGGAGGGACGCAGAGATCCCAACCTCTGGGGTGAGCCAGCAAATGTTACTCAAAATGACTAAAGGCAAGGAGGTTTATATTCCTGTCCCCTGCCTCCCCCTCTCCCCCCAGCAAGACTAGGAGCATTCACAGTAAAATGGCAGCAAAGCCCTTTTATGCTGTATCTGCGATCTTGCAAGTTAGGCTATTTGGTTTCAATTCAAAAGAATGGAAATTCTAAAGACTTATTATGAATACAGGTAACAGCCTTTACTGAGCACTTTTTATATACTTGATACACCCCACACTAGTTCTTATACCTTATCTCATTGAACCCTGACAAAGTCCTACGAGAGAACCGACCACATGAGGAAAACGAGGTGGAAAGCTAACATCCCCAAGTTCACAGTTAATGTGACGGAGGTGGATCCGGACTCTAGATTCTGAGCTCTTACCCACTATGGTCTCTGCTTCCATAAATCTCCTCAAAGAAGTACCCCGAGAACAAAAACCTGAGGCCAAGATAAACACAGGGGTCCGAGTAACAGGAAGAAACACGCTGTTGCTTTAAGAGAACTTCACCCAGTCTTGGCTGGTGATTGGTGAGGCGGCCAGCCATGAACTCCAACCCATCAGCCTTACCTGGCACCCTACCAGCTGCTGTTCCACCACCTGCTGCATGTCTGCATCTAATGTTTCCGGCTCGAACGCCACGTTGGCTTGGTGCAGCCACAGCTCCAGCTCGGCCACCTGGGTCTTGCAGGCATGGAGGATTTCCGCAGGCTCGGGCCTCGATTTCTCCACTGTGGCCTCAAAAGCTCCTTGCTCGTTGGAAAAGCCCAGAGCAGCAGCCTTGAGAGGAGGTGTGGCACCCTAAGATAAACCCAAAGATAAACCAGCAGTGAAAAGCCACGGAATCCCAAGTTTGCAGATTTGAGCTTGCAAAAGCCTGGGAACTTCCAGCATTTCCCCCAGTTAAGAGAAAACAAATAAATAAGGTCACAAGAAGTAAGAAAGAAGAGAAAAGTGCACCTCCACACTCATAGCAACTATCACGTGACCCCGTGCTCCACGTTTCCAAGCAGCCGATCCGCATGTACACAGGTGGTGTTCCCAGGCACGGAGGACGCAAACGGGCTCGCGGTTCATTAAACAACGAGTGGGCCCCGGGAGACAGGTGAGTGAGAGGGAGAGGGTGTGCATGTGGGTGTGTGTGTCTGAAACTTCGCAGCGAATTGGCCAGCGTTTGAATTTGTGTGACACATGATTAAGCAATGCTTACATTGCTATGAGCTCTGACCAAACAACAAAAAAAAGGTTCTTTCACACCGGCCGGGATACAAGGAAATAAGCCACACACTCAACAAGTAGATTTTAAATTGTAGCTTTTTTTCCCCCCTAACATACATGCTATTACTCATCTGAATTTCTCCCTGTTAAAAGTAATGTGAGTCAACAAATGAGCTTCAGTGGGGTAATCTGGATATTTTTCTTCTCTTCTTCGGACAGAGTCCCTGAAACTGCTTTTCGCTGTCTAGATACTCAAACATTACTGAGTTAAGGACTAGGTGCTTATACGATAGTATATAGAAAGCATGATGTAAGATGTGTTCTTATAGAAGCACCTGGGTTGCTTATTGATCCAAAAGAAAAATTTCTTCCAGATACCAAATCAAGTATTCTATTAATAATACAGTAGATGTTTTCAGGGACGCCTGGGTGGCTCAGTCAGTTAAGCGTCTGCCTTCAGCTCAAGTCATGATCCCAGGGTCCTGGGATTGAGTCCTGGACTGGGCTCCTTGCTCAGGAGGGAGCCTGCTTCTCCCTCTGCCTGCCACTCCCCCTGTTGGTGTGAGCACACACTCTCTCTGACAAATAAATAGTCTTTAAAAAAAATATATTAGATATTTTCAATTTGGAAGTAAAAGAAGATCTGATACACAGATATATTTGCTTCTCACATCCTTTCCCAGAATACTGAAAGATTATATCGACCCTTCTTAGAAATTCCTTTAGGAATTTGTGTTTTGCTCTACAAAACTATTGATCTCAATAAGTATTTTATTGATTATGATTACGACAAAATACGATGTTTTCTATATAAGACTTTGCTAACTACATATGAGCATCTAATACAAAACTGCTCACAAATGTATACCCTAACCCAACTCAAAGGCGGAAAAATTCCCAATGTCTACAGAATTTTGTTAAACATAGAACTTCCGGTGACAACAAAAGTAAACAAAATAGGCAAGTGGTAACAACATGCAGGGTGTGAAAATATCCGTTTTTCACACACATGGTGAGTATTAGGAAAGCCAGCTTAGCAGAAGTGTCTCAGTTGCACCTGTTCCCCCTGACCATCTATTAACTTCACATGTACACTCTTTACTGACAAAACACTATTTCTCCCTTGCCTTCAAGTCAATATTTTTATTCAAAACTCATCTTCTTAAGGAAGTCTTCCCTTGCCTTGTGTTTCTCTGCACAGTGGGTCTACACTTAGGAATAGTGCACTTGGTTTCAATTTTCTTTTTTAATCCTGATTTCTTAAAAAAGCAAGAGTTATGTGATTTTACTGCCAGACACCAACGGCTAGTCATCTAATTAATGTCTAGTTTTCAGATATTGCTGGCAAAGATTTGGGGATCCTCTTTTTTGTCACCCAAGATAACAATCATTAATATTAAACAATTAGTCTGTGATAACAGATTTACCATCGACCTTCTTTATTTATTCAAAAACATTATTTGAGCATCTATCATAGACCACACACATTTTTTAATGGCAATATTGAGTTTCTTTCCTTTTTCACGAACTCACTGAATTAATGAGAAAACAAGGAAGCTGGATAACTAATCCGGGCTTTACTTGCTAGTTATTTGAAACTGAAGAGAATCCAAAGGTGAACGGAAGAAAAAAAAGAATACTTGCAACCATAGAAACTGCAATTGCTAAAGGTGGATTGGGAAACCTGCCAGGAACCAGTTCACCCACCTCTTTTTATAGTCAAAGAAACCCAAGTTCATTTAACGCTTAAGCAATTCTCCCACCTCCCATTTTACTACTTTGCTTCTGAGAAGCTCGGGCCCATATGTAAGTTACTTGCCTGAGGTCACACAGCCTTGCAATCTTTTCATTCAGAGTCTACAGTTTTTTTCCACAATCACACCCCTGCTAAATATCTTTTCTAAATAATAGCCCCAAATTCTAAAAGCAGAAATGATTTAAGTGAGTGTTTTATGATTGTGCATTTCAGGGGGGCTAAAAAGTATTACAAGTATTTCCTTTTAAAGAGAATTATGTCCTCTCCACCCCGTAACTGTAAATTAATAATACCCCACCCTTTATTGGGCTCAGGGGCCAGGCCACCATGCTAAGTGATACATGAACCCTCTCATTATTTCCCATCACAAGCCCTTATTATTCCCAGTGTACAGATGAGGAAACTAAGGCATAGACAGGTTATTCAAACTGCCTATGATCACCCAACTAGCAAGTGGAACCAGGATTCAATCCCTGATTTCATTATGCCTTGGGGTCTGCAAGTCCACATTCTTCACATGACTTTGCCAATGCTCTAGCATCCAAGTTAGGCTCTCACTTAGTGAATGTCACACTGCTTGGTTTCTGCATCGACACACCACTGATCTGAGTAACAGGATTCGGTTAAAATGCAAGCTAATTTTCTGGCGGTGGCTGTATTTCATGCCAAAATACCAACGCTTTAAATTTACTCCTTAATATTTTCCAGTCAATTCTACAAACATCTGCAAGTCTCCCCCGCCAGCACCACTGCACACACACTTGTTACATAAGTTACGGCTACAGAAGAAAGAAGTAGTTGTTGGTGGAAAGGCTAGTTCGCTCTGAATATTTAAGGGTGAGCAAGCGATAATTCCTTCCTCGCTCTGTGCCATGCTTACATTCTAGGTCAACTAATGGCAAATCTTCGAGTTCTCCAGCTTGCCAGCACATATGAAGATGTTGAAGTCGAGAAAGAACTCTTGGCTCGATATACAAAGTATTCCAAACAGAGAAAGCTGGTCAGCTCTGGGTGCTTGTCCAGGTACCCGAGCAATTTGCTGGTTTCCGGTAGGGACTTACCTCCTCTCTTTGGTTGGGACTTGGTGAGTCTGGTGCAAGAATTTGGGCCATCAGATTATCACTTGTGCTTATTTTCTCAGCTGCCTCCTGTAAAGAAAAGAACCAGAGGTCCAGAAAACTTTCTGCCCTGGCTCATTATACCTATCACCTGGTTGCAGAAATGTCCAGAAAAGTCAGGTGCATTTAGAGAAAAGTTGGCTCATTATGGAAAAAAAAAAAAAATCCGCTTCCTCAGGTTTGTCTTTATTGAAAGATTTGAATTTTCCAAAGTTCTCTAGTTAATGAGGAACATACAAGGAAATCTATACAATTCTATATTTAAGTGGATTAATAGAACTAAAATTAAATGAAATTGTATGATAAAGGCCACCTTTCAAATAATAAGGGGAAAGATTAACTTATTAAATTTGGGAACTACTCTGAGAAATTAAATTTGGGAACTACTCATGAGAAAATATAATCAAATCACTGTCTTACTCCTAATAATGGATTCTAATTGTATCTAATATTTGTTTGTTTATTAAGTAATTAATTTTTAGAGAGAGTAGAAGTGGGGTGGGGGAGCAGAAGGGGAGAGGGAGAGAGAGAATCTTAAGCAAGCTCCATGCCCAGCATGGAGTCCCATGTGGGGCTCAATTTCACAACCCTGAGATCATGACCTGAGCCAAAATTAAGAGCTGGTCGGTCGATCAACTGACTAAGCCATCAGGTGCCCCTGTATCGAATATTTAAATGTAAAAGTTATACCACAAAAATTCTTTAAAAAAAAAAAGTGAATCTTTTTCTAATCTAGGAGTGGGGAAGGACTTTTAAAGCATGACAAGAAAGGGAAAGAATGTTAGTATTAGCAACATAAAAAAATAATACTGTTTACCTTAAAAAGCATCATAACCTAAGTTAAAAATGAAATAACAAACTGAGATAATAGCTTACAATGTGTTAATATCTTTAATATAAGTCAGTAAGGAAAATATCAAACCCTATATAGAGAAGAAAGTCAAACGGCATGAGCAAGCAATTCGTAAAAGAAGAATACAAAAGTAGGAGCGCCTGAGTGGCAGAATCGCTTAAGTATCTGACTCCTGGTTTCAACTCTTGGTTTTGGCTCATGTCATGATCTCAGGGTCATAAGATCAAGCCCCACATGGGGCTCCTCACTCAGCATGGACTCTGCTTCAGACTTTCTCTCCCTCTCCCTCTGCCCCTCCCCCCTGTGCACGTGTGCACACGTGCTCTCTCTCCCAAGTAAATAAATACATCTTTAAAAATAAGAATACAAGAACCAATAAACAAAGAGATATTCAACATTCTTAGAACATAAATGTCATTTAAACGACTGGATAAGTCTGGCTGAAACTGAAACTATCCCATGGGGGCATTTCCATGCATTCCTGGAAGGAATAAAATTGATACGGTCTTTCTAGAGGGCAAACTTTCTAGTTTGATAATGTGGGTGACACTTTAAATGGATGTATACTTTGATCCAGCACTCCCACTTATTAGGTTAACCAATGTTAAGCAATGGGAAAATGATATATACACAAATAATTAACATCCTGTGGTAGGAAAAGTATAATTGACCAATCTTGATTGTTCTACTTACAAGCTGCATGATCTTGGACAAGTTAACTGGGCTTCTCCAAGCCTCTGAGGTGGGACTACAACCGACCTCACGCATGCATGTGATTACTAAACAAGATGACATATAGAAAGCACCTAGCAGGAACTAACAAAATGTTACTTTTCAGGTTTTTACACTGAAAACAAGAGCTGCTATTAGAAAGGTATGAACCAAGAACTGAACGTAAAGCTTAGACAAAATTGGAAAGGAAGGTCAGGATCGTGAAGTCTGGAAAGGCTAAGAAGAATGCATTTTACTCAGCAGATAATCAGAATCCATTAAAGATTTCAGCTTAGCAGTAATGGTTTTAGGAAAAGTCATCAGTTACTATTGTATAAGATGTACTTGGAAAACTAACTGGAGGCTCTAAACCCAATTAGAAGGCTACTCCAAAAGTCCAGAACAGAAGTCACAACTGCCTGGAACAGGATGATGGCAAAATCATGGGAGGAGAAGGATGTAAAGATTGAATGGACATCACTTGGCCACTGATTGGACATGGAAGGCAAGAGAAGTGAGGTACATAAAATGACTAAGTTTGTCTTAGACTCTGAGAAATAGTGGTGCCATAAACAGACATTGAGAAATTAGAAGAAGCAGTTTTTGAAAGAAGTAGGTAAAATGAGTTTGAGATGAAGAAAACACAACCCAAAAAGAGAAATCTATCAGCAAGGTAGAAATGTAAAACAGACTTAAAGGAAAAGTCAAGACAAGAGGCTTGATGTGGGGATCACTGGCACAGGGGGACTACCAAACCTACAGGAGGAGATAAAACTGCCCTGAGGAAGATGAGAGAAGGAAGGAGATAGAACACTGGGCGAATGTCCACCGTCATGTGGCCGGGGCGAGAGAAGGCGACAGAGGAGGGGCTGCAGGGAGAGGAGACAAGAAAGCGCAGAATTAAGAAAGCCAAAGGATCCCTGCATTTCAGGAAGGAAGAGATGCTGACAGTGTCTAATGCTGGAGAGATCAATAAGGATTAGGACTCATAAAGGGACACTAAACTGATGTTCTAGAAGTCAGTGGTAATTTAAACATAGCCAGGGGCAAAAATTTGATTATAAAAGGGGCCAAAGGTGAGAAGCCCCCAGTAAAGACTTCTGGACGTGTACAAGAGGAAGCACAGTAATTGACCCCAGGGAGCAGGACCGAGAAAGTCAATGCATTAAAGTACCATGCTGGGCCCAGTACAGGACATATACACGTAAAAGATAAAGTTCTTGCCATTCGCCGAACTATGTCCATGTGTGCATAAAAATGTGGTAAGTCCTAAATGAGGTTCAGAATGCTACCAGAATGAAGGGAAAGTGGAGGCTTCTTGGAGGAGGTGGAAGATGAGAGGGCCCTGGTGGATCAATGAGCACGCTGTCTACAGGTGGGCATTCCGGGGATGAAGACCATCTGGGCCTTGGCATGCTCAGTTGGCTTGGAAGGTTGGGACCACAAGGGAGAAGACTTGCTGGAGATGGGGAGACTGACTGTATCTCAGATAGAGAGGGAAGAAACCTGTCAAGAGGCAGAGCCTGGTGCTGAGGTTCAATGAAAGGACTGGCCTGGGGCGGTGGGGAGGGGTCAGCCCTGGACAGGAGCCAGGAGCAGGAGGCAGATGGATCACGATGATGCTGGCATGTTTCAGGAACAAGGGGAACACATCATTTTCACATTAGCTTATAATGATTTTCCAAGGTGAGGGCACTTGCCCTCTAGTTTGAGAGGCTGGAGAAGATCTGGAAGGTCATAACGAGCAAAAAGACATTAATACAGATTACACACTACATTGTTCAAAAAGAGGATTATGGGGAGACTCCTCCCCCAACTACTCCCAAAAGAGCAGTGTGTTAAATGCTTTGAAACACTACGGTGAACCTTCTAAAGAGGGGCTCCCATCTGAATTCTGGCATATGGAGTTCTCAGAAAATACTCTCCTATTATCACTGAGTGCACAACAGAACTGCAAATAATAAGCAAGTACTTGGCTGTTTTTGAATTTGTGCAGAGGTAATGGTGAGAAACTTAAACAAATTCAGCCCCAGCAAGTTCCCTCCCTAAACAGTCTTTCGAACAAAAAATTCTTTGGACTAAAGTCCTTTACTGTCCCTGCGAGCCCCCAACCACCAAATGTATTATGCTCAGTATTACCTGAATGATGGTTCCAGAGGACGAGGATGCTCTATCTTCTTCCACATCCCTATCCTGCTTCCAGAGTAGAGACCAAGACCCAGAAGATGGCTCTGCTTTCTTATCTCCATTCTAACACAGTAATCAATCGATTAGCAAAGAAGTAGTTTCCTACCATCTTCATAGCATCCTACTCATCTCTCTTATAAAACTCAGTTTACCTGGCAGTATAACTATAGCCCTTAATCCCCCACCCCCTCTATTTTTCACCTCTTTCTTCGGCTAACCAAATCATAGGAGTCCAAATGCGGTCGCTCTTCCTGAAGCCTAAGAGATATTCTGAAAAGTTGGAAGCCAGCTCACATCACTCGAGAAGGATCTTTAAAATGGCGCTTTAAGGAATTTCATCTGCTTTAGTAAATGTAACCTTAAATGCTATCTTTAAACAACGGCCCGATGAACATGTGTTTTTGCTGTTGCCAAAGACAAACAGTGGATATTATAAACATATCAGCTCAGAGGCAAATATAGGTCTTAAATTAGAACCACACAGAGGGGCAGTCTATTCTCGGCCCCGGTTCCTCCTCTGTTCTCACTATTCCCTCTGCCCTGAAGGGGCATAATCAGATTATGAAGTTGTCTGGTGGTCTGAGCATACACTGTGCCTGTGCTCTTCCTTGTCCCACCACTCCGTTCCATGCTGTCCTGGTCTATAGGAAAGCCGGTGGCTCCGTGTGAGAGTGGAGTTATTTAACAGTCCGTAAAATGAGCAGACAAAGTGTCCAGTGGTTACATGGGAGACAAAGAGATGACCAATTGCTGCAATTTTCTTCCTTTTGGCACAAGACCCATCATAACTTTTATTTGTTTTTAAAGTATGAAATGGAAATTGATACCAGGAAAGACAACTGTCCATGTCCCCTTCAATCCATTCTAATGAAGTCGTTAAGGACGAGTAATATTAGTTGCTAACACAACTCTTTACATTGGCAATGCTGTTTCAGACTAACAAATCTGGAAACAAATTCAAATCTGGAAAAATAAAGTTCTACAAAGCGCACTAGGAGTGCCAACCCACCAACATACTCTCCAAACTTCAGAGGCTGTACTCAGAAGTCAGGATATGACTAAGAACTTCACCTTCTCCCTTCTGCTAACAAGTGTGTCTGAATTACATTTCTCCCACTCGGGCATGAAGTAGATTTAGACGCACTTAACGTTAATAACGTAGGAGAATGGCTTCAATCACCCTTATAAAACATCAGCACTAAATTTTAAAATCCTTGTGTTTCCATTCATTTTTAAGAGTTTCCCATGGAACTGAACTTCCTTTAGCGATTTCAGTTCTCACACAACGTAATGAGAAAATCATGTTCCTTACTTCACTCTTCAGGAAGCTCTCTTCCGCCTCTTCCGTGAGCGCCGGCAGGAAAGACATGGAACCGGCTTTGTTCGTCTGAAAGGCACAGCACAAACGCTTGTAGCCGCTTTGCTGGTCAACATCCCCAGGATCCTGGCCCGGCTGCACCTTTATGTAGCGAATTGTTTACTCACTTAGTTCGAGAAGCCCGCCCACCCACGTAGGTCAAATCCTACATCCCTTTTACCCACATTGCTCCCTGTGGCCCCTCCTCCAACAGTTCCAAATGGAATCCCACGGGTGTGGACTCCGAGTGGCCTTAGAGTGGGGCCGGGTCCATTTTTGACCTTGCACTGGGCTGACCGGTTGGGATGGAGATCCTTCGGGGCTGGCTCCCGCCCTCCAGCCCGTGGAATTCCACATACACCTCAAGTAACCTGGGCATCAGCATTCCAGGTTGAGTCCAGAACAGACACAGCCCGAGGATTTATATTCCCTAGTGAACAATCTCAGGCAGGTAGCTCCACATTTAAAATTCCCATAGGCCATTGCCCTAGATGCCACAGGCTTTTCAGGGGACAGATAACACCGATTCAGTACCCCTGTGGGGAGTGGGACCAACATTAGCCTAAAGTCCTACCCACCTTCCACTCAGAATCCCTCTCAGCCACTCCCTCCTCTTCTGATGCTCCGCTTGACGGCATTTCTTGTTCTAAAGCTTGTTGGTCTTGCTGTAAATGCTGGTGAAGGGTTAGTATGGCAGCCTTCAGGTCCACCAGCAGGTTCTCTTTCTTCTGGTTCAAACTCAGAATCTGTTTTTCCATACCTTCGATATCTCCCTGTGCAGAAAGAGTGTTTGCATCACTGTGAGCCGTCTGAGGCTGCTGCCTGCCCCCAAGAGCTTGCATCATTTGGTATAAGGGGTGATGAGTGTTCTATGCTATTTGGTGTGCAGAGCCAGGAGTGAAAGTCTGGGACGGTACAGCTCCTCCCCATCCTGGCTGCATCTCCAAAAGACCTGGCGAGGGTTTATAAGCTCCCCTCATAGGATGACTTAGCTTCACCGGACACTTGGTCCAACAAATTCACATTTGTTAATATTAACATTTATCTTTGCAGAAAACACAACAGAGTTTTCTGAAAAGGTAATTGTTAACATTAACAAATGTGAATTTTTTAATATCAACTACTGAAGTGTTGACATATTTGGAGGATCTATGTAAGTGGTGAAACAAAATTTTCCAAATGATCAAGCATGATGTCATAAAACCATGCACGGTTAGAAGATCCATTCAAACTATAAACCGGCCAGTGGACCTTAATCCAAGAGCATGAAAGTTCACTGACATGGCTTTGGATTCCATTTAACAACAAACCTGGGAGTAACTTCTACTGGTTGGAGTTTAGTATCAAAGAATGTCCACAATTATTCAAAAGGGTTATTAAAATATTCCTCTCTTTTCCAAGTACATGTTGAGAGGTTGGGTGTTTTTCATATACTTCAAACACAACTACACACCTCAACAGATGGAATGCAGAAGCAGACAAGAACCTAGCTGTCTTCTACCAAGCCAGACATTTGAGATTTGCAAAAATGTAAAACAAAGTCACTCCTCTAACTACATTTCCTTTTGGAAACTGTAACTTCTTCCATAAAAATATGTTATTTCTGGGGCGCCTGGGTGGCTCAGTGGTTAAAGCCTCTGCCTTCAGCTCAGGTCATGATCTCAGGGTCCTGGGATCGAGCCCCGCATCGGGCTCTCTGCTCAGCAGGGAGCCTGCTTCCCCCTCTCTCTCTCTGCCTGCCTCTCTGCCTACTTCTGATCGCTGTCTGTCAAATAAATAAATAAAATAAAATAAAATAAAATAAAATATGTTATTTCTATCAATATGCAATGGGTGTATTGTTATTTTAAAATAAACTAAATTATTTTTACATGTTTGAGTCTTCATTTCTTTCTCTATCAGTAGATATGATTCATATAAACCAAAGCTCTTTGGGGTCCTTGTATTTTTTAATGTAATGGGAAATTTAACATATTTACCATGCTGAGTTTTTAATGTTGAGTCTGCCTTACTGAGTCCACCACCTAATAGGTATGTCCCCTTAGACCCCTCTGTAAGTAATTTGCTTTAGACCTCACAGCTAGCAAATGTCACAGCCCGGTTTGGAATACCATAGCATTCACCTGCCCAAATCAACTTGATAGTAGGATAAATCCAGCTCTTTACAATGCTTGGCAAACACTCAGGTGTTTTTTTTTGTTGTTGTTATAGAAACACGAATCCAAAAACAAAGACTAAATTAAAAAAAAAACCCTAGCAGTAGAGGGTCAACATGCACACCACTGTGACTGGGTCCATAGGATATTGCTAATTATGGCATACGGAAATACTACTTAGTATATGAAACTCTTCATTACAACAGGGTTCAGGGTCTTTACCTGTAAAGCCCAGCCCACCCACCCTGCCTGGCCCCTATCTCAGAAAGCAAGATGGCAAGTTAGGTTGTCCAAACATCCTGTGTTACATCAGCTTCTTCAGTAGCAGAGCAAGTTCAGACCCAAATGCACCTCTTTAATGAAATAGGAATGGAAAGTGAATATACACAAAATATACCTTCAATTGGAAGAGAGGAGGAGAAAACACATTGTACCATCCCAAAGGCAGAGTCTAGACACCAATGGTTTGGTAAGCGATAACTGAATGAGCTGCAGGGCAAATAAATTAAAGAGACATACCTGTACTTGTGTCAGGTTAGCAGCTTGGTCTGGTGATAGACATTCATGGGACAACTCAGCTGAATAATTATGTAAGATCTGCTTCAAATTTTCTATGTCTTCATTGCATTCATCAGTCTGTTTTATGACGATCTATAAAATAAGCCCCCCAAAAGAAGAATCTTTGCCATAATCGAAGGACTAGATTCATGAATTACTTTCAACGTCTATCCCCACCGCAAGTTTCAACCAATTACAACAAATACACACCCACATTGTTTCCAAGAGAAAATGGTAGCCTAAATACAGAGAGAAGTGTTGGTCGAGCTGGCGCCTGACTTTCTTGCTCTACTAGATGCCAGGACACCTTGGGCAGTGCTCGGAGTTCAAGCATACTAAGACACGCCTTTGCTTGTATTTCCGGCCTAGTGGGCTTATTTTGGGAAGCATTTTATGGCATGTTAACATAAAGTTGCCAAGTTTTATGAAACTACTGACGTGTCATACATGCTCTTTTAAGGCCTACCCCATGTGATGCTTTCCACATAGAAAGGTGACATTACTGATTCGGAGCAGAAAGGGCACCTGATCTGAGAGATGATCAATTTTCCCATTCCAACCACATCCTCACCCAACAGCCCTTGGGATCAGTGCTGTACATTTTATGAGTAAGAGGTTGAGGGTTCAAGAGTAGTCTGAGTTTGCAGGAGGAAAAGGCAAAATTAACCAGAACAACACACTGAATCTACTGTTAAGTAGTGAAGCTCAAACCTATCTGTGTACTAACCTGTATGATCAAAGTATGATAGAAAGATAAAGAAAGTATAGCTATTTCCTTGGTATGCTACACAAGGAAGCAAAACACCTTTTAAAATTTCAAAGTTTCTGGCCAACATAGAATTCTTCCTGTATTTTCTTTAACATTTAATCATAATTTTAGCTGTGGGCTGGAAATAAATAGCGACGCTCACTGCACACACCTGTTCCCCAGCCCTCAATAACGAGCTACATCCTTTTACCCACCGCCACCCCCTGTAAGTAATTTGTCTTATTTTCCACAATGAGGGCACTTACAATATCCAAAATAGAAATTAAAAGAAATGTACCATATTCTAATGATTTTCATTACCACTGGCTTACTTAATTTTGAAATATATGAGATGACATCCGATTTCTACCTACACAATAACATGGAAAATTTTAGCAGCACAGTTTGAGACCTAACTTGACACAAAATATAATTTCCTCTTCTATTTCCCCTCTTCTCATCTTATGAAGAAGCCACTTTAGAGCATAGTTACAACTGACCAGGAAACCAATAAAGCACAAAAAAAGATTAAAAAGAAGAGATCAAATTTTATATCTCTTTCTGTTTTCTTCTGTTTATTACATTAAAAAAGAGTACACAGAGTGCCCGATCTCTTTTTCTCCCTGTGGTTGTTAGGAAATGACATCTGCTGGTCAGTAGCCAGGACAGAGAGATTCTATGAGCTAAGACTCAAACTAGAGGTTACAGTATCTTCAAATCTTAGGAGAACGCAGAGTAGCCAGCTAAATGGGAATGAAATTGAAGAGGGACAAAAAGCAGCTTTCTCCCTACAATCAGGTGGTGGTTGGGAAGGAGGGAAAAAATAACCTTTTCTCCTACCCCAACCCATCTAATCAGGAAAAGCCAGTGGGTGGTTGGGAGGGTGGGGTAGGATCTACCAATGCAGTTGAAAAGTCTGTGGAATTTAAGGCTCTTTCAGCAACTTTCTGTTCTTGTGAAAGTGATTGTTAATCTAGTAGTGCAAACCAAAGAAAAATGTAATTTCTATCTAATAATTATTCCTGACCTGGGCCTGGAGATCAATCAAAACATAAGAATTAAAACAAAAACAAAAACAAAAACCACCACCAACAACCACCAAAAAACCTTTTGGGGAGAGGCTGAAAGATGTCATCAGTTAGAAGGAAGAGACCCTGATACAGATAATGAAAGACACCAGGAGTCTAGAAACTCAACTTCTTGTCTTATTGCACACAAATGAATCTGGACACAAGTTAACGCAGTGGTCTTTCAGCAAGTCATCTAACCTTCTGACTCTTGTCTCCTTATATGTAAAAATAAGGGGGGCAAGGTGCCTCCTCTATCGGTATCACATGTTGGAGAATAAAATGAGATGATTAATAGGAAAGGGATTGAGATGTATAGAGAGATTATTGCGGTGCTGGTTACTGTAAGGGTCTTAGGAGATTGCAAATACACTGTTCAGGTTCAAATCTCTCCCCACAGCATTTACTCGTGGAGGTCTTCAATAATTGTAGGATGGAATCAAACTGATCATAATTACGCTTTAGTGCCTTCCACCGAATAAGAATAAGAACTGAGAATTTGAGCAGTAAGATACTCTTTTATCAAATGTCTCCTCCTGGATAATAATACCGGAAGAGAACAAAAAGGAATCAACAAAGGCAGCATCTTGGGGTCACAGGAACCTCACCGACCTAACCATTAAAACTGAAAACAAGGGGCGCCTGGGTGGCTCAGTGGGTTAAAGCCTCTGCCTTCTGCCCAGGTCATGATCTCAGGGTCCTGGGATCGAGCCCCGCATCAGGCTCTCTGCTCAGCGGGAGCCTGCGTCCCCCTCTCTCTCTGCCTGCCTCTCTGCTTACTTGTGATCTCTCCCTCTGTGTCAAATAAATAAGTAAAATCTTAAAAAAAAAACCCAAAAAACACTGAAAACAAAACCAGCTTTTGCCAAACATTTTTAGCCAATAAGTTGGCTGTCATCATCATAATGGCTCACCTTTAATAATTCATTTTGTTCCCGAGTCACATTTTCCAACAGTTTTATATCTTGTAAAAGCTGGTTTGTCCGCTGAAACACAGGTAGAGGTTTCATTCCTGCCTGGGGCCTCTGCAGTTCTACTTGGTAAGACATGAGTTCAGCAATGGCTTTCTTCATGGGATGGATGTTTTCAAGTATGACCTTAATTATATCAAATAAGCATGATACATAAGTGAAAAGAAATGGCCAATGCTGAGTCTGTTCAAAATGAAAATACTATATGATTTACTCTTTAATCTATAGTTTTTATTTTTAAAGCATTTCCTGGGCTCTGACTCAAAAGAACTCTCAGATCACTTGTGAGCGGATAGCTAAAGGTCTCAGGAAAGAAGGCCTGGGGCAAGAGTAACCCATCAGGGCTAGGTTCTGCGTTTGGACTACCCCTGCCTTCCTTCTCTTCCCCTCTCCATCCCTCTCTGCAGAACTGGTGCTTTGAGTGAGCTGTGCAAGGCCAAGCGCTGCCTCTGACATTCAGAGGAACTGAGCCTAGCATGGGGCTTCCCACAGCAGGTGCTCAAAAAAATACTTCTTGAATCGAATGGTCCTGCCAAATTTCTGAAGTCCCAAAAATATAATAATATTTTGCTTGACTGACATCTGCTCCATCAAGGTCTGGATTTATATAATCCTGGGAGGTAGGTATCAGAACTTCCATGTCACAGTAAGGAAACTGAGTACACAGAAGTTAGAAGACCCAGAGGAGGTCAGACTCGAAGAGGCAGGGCTGGGATTAGAGTCCAGGCCCGCCTGATTCCGAAGCACAGGCTCCTAATCGCTAGGCTGAGAGGACATCAATGTCTGTATGCTGTTTAATATGTCCCGGATCCTGTGCTCCCGGCTCTGTATAAAGCGTAATTGTCCAGTACAATCACTGCAATACCAATGTGCAGATATGACAGAGAACCCAAGAAATGTTAACTAATTGCTCAAAGTCACATAGCCCATAAGCATGTAGTTGGGTTTAGAATTTAGTTCTCTTGACTTAAGAGGCTCAAGCTCTTGAACTATTAAGCACCGGGATTTGATGTTAAGACAAAACTCCCAAACTTTGAAGTTTTCAGAAGAAATTAAATGAAAACAACAACAAAAAAAAACCTATAGGAAAATTATCTTTTTACAGATAGTACTGTATGATTTAAAACATGGTATTTATTGTCATTCATATCTATTTCCCAACTTTATTTTGGTATTACTCTAGCAAGACTAAGTACTTTTTATCATATCGTATTATTACATATTTAAAAATAAACATAATTATTATGAGACAATATTTTTTAATAATGATCCATGCTTCCTTACCTCCCCATGCTTAAGATGTTCTTCTGGTGAAAAATCAAATATTTCTTTTGATAAGAGGACAGCTTTGATTTTTGAAACTTTTTTCTCTATTGATTTTACTTCAGTTTCGATAGCAACCACATCCTAGAATTTCAGAAACAAAAACTCTCATGCAGTATATATTGTAATGTTAACAATCTATAAAGCACAATTTATTGCTATGTATTTTATTCTATTTAACCAAAAATGTTTGCCACTTGTACCTCTTAAAAATTAACCAAGTCTAACTTCAACAAATGGTGCTGGGAAAATTGGACAGCTACCTGCAAAAGAATGAAACTGGACCACTTTCTTACACCATACACAAAAACAAATTAAAAATGGATTAAAGACCTAAATGTAAGACCTGAAATCATAAAAATCCTGGAGGAGAACAAGGCACTGACTTCTTTGACATCGGCCATAACATCTCTCTAGCTATGTCTCCCGAGGCAAGGGAAACAAAAGCAAAAATAAACCACTGGGTCTACATCAAAATAAAAAGCTTCTGCACAGCAAAAGAAACAATCAACAAAACTAAAAGGCATCCTATGGAACGGGAGATGATATGTGCAAATGACATATCCTATAAAGGGTTAGTACCCAAAATATATAAAGAACTTAAATAGTTCAACACGAAAAAATCCAAATAATCCAATTAAAAATGGGAAGAAGATGTGAATAGACATTTCACAAAGAAGACATACAGATGGCCAACAGAGGAAAAGATGCTCAACATAACTCATCATCAGGGAAATGTAAATCAAAACCACAATGAGAAATCACCTCACATCTGTCAGAATGGCTAAAATAAGAAACACAAGAAACAAATGTTGGCGAGGATGTGGAGAGAAAAGAAATGTGTGCTGTTGGGGGGAATGCAAACTGGTGTAGCCACTGTGGAAAAGAGTATGGAGGATCCTCAAAAACTTAAAAATAGAACAGAATTCCATTCTATTCTAAAAGTAGAGTAGAATAGAGGGGCGACTGGGTGGCTCAGTTGGTTAAGCGTCTGCCTTCAGCTCAGGTCACGATCCCAGGGTCCTGAGATCGAGCCCCACGTCAGGCTCCCTGCTCGGCAGGAAGCCTGCATCTCCCTCTCCCACTCCCCCTGCTTGTGTTCCCTATCTCGCTGTGTCTCTCTCTGTCAAATAAATAAATAAAATCTTAAAAAAAAAAAAAAAAAGGATAGAATAGAAAAATATGATCCAGTAATTCCACTACTGGTAAAGAATACAAAAACACTAAATTGAAGAGATACAGCACTCTATGTTTATTCCAGCATTATTTATAATAGACAAATTATGGAAGCAGCCCAAGTGTCCATCAACGGATGAGTGGATAAAGAAGATGTGGCGTGTGTGTGTGTGTGTGTGTGTGTGTGTGTGTGTAATGGAATATTACTCAGCCATAAAAAGGAATGAAATCTTGCCATTTGCAACAAGATGGATGGATCTAGAAAGTATAATGCTAAGTGAAATAAGTCAGTCAGAGAAAAGACAAATACCATATGACTTCACTCATATGTGGAATTTGGGAAACAAAACAAATGAACAGAGGGGAAAAAAGAGATAAACCAAAAAACAGATTCTTAACTATAGAGAACAAACTGATGGTTACCAGAGGAAAGGTGGGTGGGGGGTGGGGGAAATAGGTGAAGGGGATTAAGAGTATACTTATTGTGACGAGCACTGAGCAATGTGTAGAATTGCTGGATCACTATATTGTATACCCAAAACTAACATAACACTGTATGTTAACTATCCTGGAATTTAAAAAAAAACACAAAAAACAATAAAGTATACATCGATGTTGACTGCTTTCAATAAAAAGCTCATTCTATTAATAGCATATCAAACTATAAGGTATTGCTTATATCTTCTTGAGCTAAAACTTCTCATAAGGCCTATTTTCTATTACTTACACTATGAGAAAAAAAGTATTATGCATTTGAATAAATTTTTTTAAAGATTTTATTTATTTGTTCATGAGAGACAGAGAGAGAGGCAGAGAGAGAGAGAGCCTGAGGCAGGACTTAATCTCAGGACCCGGGAATCATGACCTGAGCCAAAGGCAGACACTTAACTGACTGAGTCACCCAGGAGCCCTGAGTCAATTTTTTTTTTTTTAAGTTTATTTGTATTTTTAGTACTTTCTACACCCAATGTGGGGCTCAAACTCATGACCTCGAGATCAAAAGTTGCATGCTCTTCCAACTGGGCCAGCCAGGTGCCCCTGAATCAATTTTTAAGTAAATTCGCAATATCTACAAACTCTTTAGATTTATCGTTGGAATGTGTTTAAACACTTGAATACAAGTGGGTCTAACATTTAAAAAAATTCTATCACTTATGTAAAATGATAAAGTCACCCTTGGAAAACGCACGGAGCTCGGAAAATTGACAGGATTTTCTTGCCAATTCCCTAATGAACTCTTGTCATGCAGAGTCACTAAATTGCTTTATAATATCCTCAAGATTAATTTAAACAATAGATCACTTGTCTAGCGGTTATTCTCTCATCAATGTCAACCTCTAGGACTTAGCCAAGAACCTTACAGTGAAAATGCTGCAGTGTGTGCTGTAAACCTACACACGGGCTACAAACCCCACGTATGGAAGACTACATGCTATAAAACCATAAATGAATGAATACAGACTACAAACCCTACATATTGACATTTACTTGCACTGTAAGAAGGCCTTTAGACCTTTACTTAAAGAGCTCAATGTAGAGGGGCACCTGGGTGGCTCAGCTGGTTATGTGTCTGCCTTCAGCTCAGATCACGATCCCAGTGTCCTGGGATGGAGCCCCACATTGGGGCTCCCTGCTCAGTGGGGAATCTGCTTCTCCCTCTGCCTTCCCTCTATCCCCAACTTGTGCTTTCTCTCTCTCTCTCTCTCTCAAATAAATAAAATAAAATCTTAAAAAAAAAAAAAGAGAGCTCAATGCAGAGACACTGTAGCAACCAAAAGGTACAGCTAATAAGGAAAGGGGATAGGATTTAAACACTACATAGAATTAGACTGAGGGTTTCAAACTCAAGCAGTTTGGAGCCATTTAATATCAGATAAATGTAACTTTATTAGCAAATGAAACAATGAGTATAGCAACTTTGTAGGGATATCTCCAAGTTATGAAGTAAAGTTAAAATTATATTGGAATTATTTTTTGCATCTTATATTGAAAAAGATATAAGAAAGCATACAATAGCTCTTAGAGTAATTTCTATCAAAAATTGTCAAAGCGTTTAAAAACCTTGAAATAAGCTTTGATAACCAAGAATGTTTAATGATTATCATTCCCTGAACTTACATAAGTGTGGCGTAGGGAATGTAACTGAGAAACAAAAAGTAAATAATTAAGACTAATTGTACCTGCCTCTGCTATGTGACTTTATCCTTAAATAAATGCCTTGTGCATTTCAAGCTAAAATAAATAAAATTATTTAAAAATCCTGTGGCTGGGGGCACCTGGGTGGCTCAGTGGGTTAAAGCCTCTGCCTTCAGCTCAGGTCATGATCTCAGGGTCCTGGGATCGAGCCCCGCATCAGGCTCCCTGCTCAGTGGGGAGCCTGCTTCCCCCTCTCTCTCTGCCTGCTTCTGCCTACTTGTGATCTCTCTGTCAAATAAATAAATAAAATCTTTAAAAAAAAAATCCTGTGGCTGGGGCACCTGGGTGGCTCAGTGGGGTAAAGCCTCTGCCTTCGGCTCAGGTCATGATCCCAGGGTCCTGGGATCGAGCCCCGCGTCGGGCTCTCTGCTTAGTGGGGAGCCTGCTTCCCCCTCTCTCTCTGCCTGCCTCTCTGCCTACTTGTGATCTCTCTCTGTCAAATAAATAAATAAAATTAAATTAAAAAAAAATCCTGTGGCTGCCTCTCAGTAAATATTTGCTATTGGTGAATAAAGACTTGAGAGGTTATCTGTTTAGCTCCGTCTTTGCTAATCTGTGCTTTTATATCAATAATGTCACCTCTCTGACAAAGAGAAAACAGTGAGTTTATTTGATCAGGATTCTTTCCTTTAAATAGACCATTTCTAGACTAAGAATGGGGATATGTACCATGGGTTGCATATTAAAGTAAAATATAATTCAAGAAATAAAAACATAGGGGCACCTGGGTGGCTCAGTTGGTTAAGCATCTGGTTCCTGGTTTAGGCTCAGGTCATGATCTCAGAGTTGTGAGATCAAGCCCTGCATCAGGCTCCTTGCTTAGCACGGAGTCTGCTTGAGATTCTCTGCCTCTCTCTCTCTCCCTCTGCCCCTCCCTGCACTTGCTCGCTCTCTCTACAATAAATTCTTTAAAAAAAAAAAAAAAAAAAAGAACATAAGTGAAATATATACCAGATCAATGTCTTCATATAATTAGGAGTTGATTAGCAGTATAACTCTGGTTTACTAAATGAAATATAAATTAAAAATAAGAAATCACACTTTTATAGTGCCAACTTACATCAGCCACCCTCTGAATCTGTGGAAGGCTTTCCATGATTTTTTGTTGTAAAGCTGCTACTTGACGACTTAACTCTTGTACAGATTGTGCTAAATCATCGGTTTCAAAAATTATTGACAAGTCTTCCAGATCCGTGAAAATTGAATGCAAAAGATTGTGTTTCTGTTCTGAATCTTCCAAAGCCATCTATGCAATGGAAAACAAGGGAAAAAAGAGAGAACATCAAGATCCTGAAACAAGTTGATTAAAATTTATATCAGAGAAAATTTTGTAACTATGTATGGTGATGCAAATATCGAATTGTTACATTGTACACCTGAAACTCATATAATGTATGTCAATTATACCTTAGTAAGAAAAATGTAAATTAGAGAAATTTTAAATTTGTCTCAGTATTTCAAACTCCTATTCATATCATTTCATAATAAAACACTAAACACTCTATATTTTCAACAGCACTGGGTGACTTTATTTTTTTTATTTTTAAATTTTTTTAAAAGACTCACTTATTTTTTTTTTTTTATTATTATTTTTTAGAGACAGACACAGAGAGCACAAGCAAGGAGAGGGAGAGAGAAAGAATCTCCAGCAGGCTCCACGTGGAACTCCATCACACGACCCTGAGATCATGACCTGAGCTGAAATCAAGAGTCAGACGCTTAACTGACTGAGCCACCTGGGTAGTCCAACAATGCTGGGTGACTTTAGAGCATCTACCACTTCGGTGGGCTTCCAGCAGCTATTTTATACTATGAAAGCTTGCTCCTACAGCCACTGGTAACAGAAGTAGGAACACTAATTTGAAACTGGGGCCAAGAAAGCCATTCAGGCTCTCTCTCATTGGCTGGACTTGTAATTTTGGGAACGTGAATTTGAGAGAAATAGGTAAATGAAGTGGGGATGGGAAATGAAGGGGCAATCCTATGGCTTGCCAGTCCTAGTGCCGGTGTTCTCCTCAGGCCTTCCCACACGATGCTACTGACTTCCATGAGACATACCTACAGCTTGAGTTGACCCTAATAACTTGGCCACCAAAGGCGCTCTATCTGACAAAACCAAATGAAAGTGAAAAACCTCCATTTTTATCATTTCTTAGGCATTCCTCTTTATAATTTCTTTCTTTTTCTTTTTAACAATGAAAATGTATTAACTTTTGGGGCACCTGGGTGGCTCAGTCGGTTAAGTGTCTGTCTTTGGCTCAGGTCATGATCCCAGGGTCCTGGGATCGAGCCCCGCATCAGGCTCCCAGCTCAGTGAGGAGCCTGCTTCTCCCTCTCCCTCTGCCTCTCTCCCTGCTTGTGCTCTCTCGATCTCTCTCTCTCTGTCAAATGAATAAATAAAATCTTAAAAAAATAAAAATAAAAATAAAATGTATTAACTTTCAAACTTAACATTTCAAAATATCTATCTCAGTCTCCCAACTGCAAATGTTCAACCTGCTCATGTAGTCTTCAGGTAATTCCATAAAACATAATATGGTATGAGAAAGAACATTTAATTCAATGAGAATTCTAGTCATAAATCTCTAAAACTTTGGAGGTTATTCAGAACTTTTTATTGTTCTTATTCAAAATACTAGAGGGAGAGGGTACCTGGGTGGCTCAGTTGGTTAAGCAACTGCCTTTGGCTCAGGTCTTGATCCGGGAGTCCCAGAATCGAGTCCTGCATCGGGCTCCCAGCTCCATGGGGAGTCTGCTTCTCTATCTGACCTTCTCCCCTTCATGTTCTCTCTCACTCTCCCTCTCTCAAATAAATAAATAAAATCTTTAAAAAAAAATACTAGAGGGAGAACATTTTATGGAAAACAAACCTTAAAACCAATGCTTTTTTTTTTTTTAACCAATAATACTATTTATAATAGCATCAAAACATAAAATACTTAGGGATAAATTCAACAATTTATGCGTAAGACCTGTACACTTTTTTAAAATTAGTTGAATTTTTTTGAATTGAGTTGAATTCTTTAATTGAGTTGAATGGAGTTGAATTCTTTAATTCTTTGGATTGAGTTGAATTCTTTAATTGAAATTAAAGAAGACCAAAATAAAAAGATACATCATGTTCCTGGGTTGGAACAGTCAATATGGTTAAGATGTCAATTCTTGCCAAATTGATCAACAGATTTAACGCAATCCACTCAAAACTCCAATAGGTCTGTGTATATTGACAAGCTGATCCCAAAATATATATGGAACCACAAAAGACCCAGATGAGCCAAAACAAATTTGAAAAAGAACTAGTTGTAGAATTTATGCAACGTGGTTTCAAGACTTACTATAAAGCTACAGTAATCCAGACTGTGTCACATTGGTGAAAGGACACACAGATCAGCAGAACAGAAGAGAGAGCCTAGAATTAGACCCACACTGATGTTCAACAAGGCAGCTGATTTTAAATTAGGCACCGAAGTAATGCAATGGTGAGTCTCTTCAACAAATGATGCTGGAACACTCAAATAGTTCCACAGGAAAAAAAAAATGAACCTTCATACCATATTCAAAAACAAACTTGAAATTGATCTAAGAAGTAAAGCTATAAAATTTCTAGAAGAAAAGACAGGAGGAGACCCTTGTCACCCTGAGTTAGGTAAAGATTCCTTAGAGACAACACAAAAGGCTAAGCCATAAAAGAAAAATATTGATAAACTGGACTCCTTCAAATAACTAACATTTGCTCTCTGAAAGACAAGACTGAGAGAAGGAAAAGGCAAGCCACAGACCAGGAGAATATTTATAAATCATGTATCTGATAAAGGATTGGTTTTTAGAGTATTGTATAAATAACACTTATAATGACAGAAAGACAAACAGCCCAATTAAAAAATACAACATACATATCACAAAGTGTACAAATAACAAACACGTAAGTAAATTACATAAATAAGTTTGTTGTAAAGAAAGGCCATTTAAACCGCCCCATGATATACCACCACAGATCACTAGAATGGCTAAAATTTAAAAGACAGATAATATTAAGTATAGATGAGAATATGGAGCAATTAGAATTCACGTGGCCAGTGGGCTGAAATGGCCTAGCCATTGTAGAAAACAATTTGACAGTTTCTTATTCAGTTAAATACTTACCATAAAAGTCAGCAAACACACTCCTAGGTATTTACCAAATGATATGACATGAAGACATACATCCACACAAAGATCTGTCTATGAACGTTCATAGTAGCTTTGCTCACAGTAGCCTGTGATAGGCAGCTTCTAAGTGGACTCCCCTGACCCCCCCTCCTGATAGTCATGCCCTTATAATCAGCTCCTTTGAATGGAGGCTGGGCTTACTAATTTACTTGCTTATTTACTATTGGTTTTACTGATTTACATACTGAGATGTCACTTCCAAGATTAGGTTATAAAAAGACTGTTTCTTTCCTGGGGCTCTCCTTCTTTTAGATTGCTCATGGTGAGTAAAGTCAGCTACCATGCCACGAGGCAGCCTTGTGGGGAGGGTCGTGCAAGTGCATCTTCTGAGGCCTGCCAATAGCCAAGTGAACGACCTTAGAAGTGCATCCTGTCTTTCCCTCACCCACACCGAGGCTTGACTGCATTCTTATAAGAGACCTTGAGCCTGAGGCACTCAGCGAAGCCATGCCTGAATTTCTGACCCACAGAAATGGAGATAATCAATGTTTATTGTTTTAAGCTGCTAGTCTAGCACAGCTCAAAACTTGAAACAAGCCAAATGTGCATTAATTGGTGAAGGGATAAACATATTGCATATTTCCATAAATGGGACACTACTCACCAAGCAAAAGAATGAACTATCTATAAACATTAAGAACCTGGATGAATCTTGAAAACATTATGCCAAGTAAAAGAAGTCAGGTACAAAAGGTATATACCGTATGATTCTATTTATAGGACACTGCAGAAAAGGCCAAACTATATTAATAGAAAACAAAGAGTGAGTGATTCATAGTGCTAAAGAGTAGAGAGGAAACTTTGAGGGTGATGGAGATGTCCTTTCTATTGATGGCAGTGGTGGTTACACAATTGTATACCTTCATCAAAATTCATCTAGTTGCACACTTAAAATAGGTGTATTTTAGTGCACCTGGTGGGCTTAGTTGGTAGCACATGCAACTCTTAATCTTGGGGTCAAGAGTTCAAGCCCCATATTGGGTACAGAGTTTACTTTAAAAATACATACATATGTATGTACATACATATATACATGGTGTATTTTAGTATATTATATAGGTAAATTATACCTTGATAAAATTTATTAAAAACAAGTTGTTTTCCTATTTTTACAATGACAATTTATGTTTCAACGATTTTTTTTTTTTTAAGATTATTTATTTATTTATTTACTTGACAGAGAGAGAGAGAGAGATCACAAGTAGGCAGAGAGGCAGGCGGGGGGGGGAGGGCGGGGAGGGGGGAAGGGGAAAGCAGGCTCCCCGCTGAGCAGAGAGCCTGAGGCAGGGCTCGATCCCAGGACCCTGAGATAATGACCTGAGTGGAAGGCAGAGGCTTAACCCACTGAGCCACCCAGGCGCCTCCTGTTTCAACGATTCTTAATTACAACAGCAGTCTTTCTAGAATCATCTTTGGGTTATAAAAACCTATTTTAAATACAATCCAGGTAGAAGGTTATAGTGCAATTAAAACAGAAAGCTTTGGACGCCTGGGTGGCTCAGTTAGTTAAGCGTCTGCCTTTGGCTCAAGTCAAGATCCCAGCGTCCTGGGATCAAGTCTGGCATCGGGCTCTTTGCTCAGCAGGGAGTCTGCTTCTCCCTCTGCTTCTCCCCCTGCCCATGTGCCCAAGCGCCCGTGCGCAAGCGCGCACACTCTCTCTCTCTCTGACAAATCAATAAAATCTTTAAAAAAATGTCAATGCCTGGTAATGCTAGAAAAACAGAAAAGGATATCTTAAAAACAGGACAACTATTTTCAAAATAGGAAAAAGTGGGAACTTCACATATAACTAGTTGTTTGAGACTTATTTCCCACTGGAGGATTTATGAGGATGCTTTTTGAGGTAAACCAACCTCCCCTTGTGCCTACTTCCTCTAGCTCATAAACTAGAGTTCCACTAAGTTCTAGTTCAGAAGCTAAGGCCAGCAAATTAGGATGTCCTAAACAGTTTAAGAGATACTTCTACACATTACATCTGTGTCAGTAGAAGGTAGCAAAAGTATAGATGCTTTTGCCTGAGTTCACTCTTTTGTTAAAGGTTCCATTATTTGACAGAGAGCGAGAGAGCATAAGCAGGAGGGGCAGCAGAGGGAGAGGGAGAAGCAGGCTCCCCACTGAGCAGGAAGCCCGATGTGGGACTCGATCCCACCTCCCTGGGATCATGACCTGAGCTGAAGGCAAACGCTTAGCTGACTGAGCCACCCAGGTGCCCCTTGAGTTCGCTCTTGAAAAAAATTTTTTTTAACTCAGAACAAGCATCTGAGGAAAAGAGTATTAATTCCTCTCTTTTGTCTTTGCAAACTCCTTAAAAATGGTGAAAAATACAGGCAATTTAAAATAAAAGAGGATGTGCTATGGGGACGTGGAAAGCCAGCCCGAGAGGTGAGGGCAGAAATCACAGGCAAAGGGAAGAAAGAAACAGATGGCTGAAAGGCAGCATCTTTACAACTGTTACCACAGGAAACGGGCCAACAAATCTCAAACATCAGGGAGGTATGGAGTCAGTTGTTCCCTCGGGAACATATCGTGCTAGTCTAAAGATATAAAAAGGAGCTGGATCAACGCTGAGGTCTGATTATTCTAAAAATTGTGATAGAATAAACCTTTTCCTAAGAGATCCTTTCTTGGGGTTGAATAATATAAAAGAGAAGGAACTATGCCTTCAGAGTACAACTTAAGCCAACACTTGGCATCTGGAAGATCTCTTGCAGTCATGGCCCCGAGGAGGAAAATACCCTCGTTTGTTTTGTCTTTGTAAGCTAGCATGGAGACATTGGGCACCAAAAAGGACAGAACGTTTGGAGTGACGGCATGCCATAACTGGAAGGAACTATGGATTCGTTTTCTAATGCTCTGTAACTAATTACCATAAACTTCGTGGCTTAAAATAAAACAAATGTATTATCTCCTAGTTTCCATGGCGTGAGAGTACAGGCATAGCTTAGGAGGGTCCTTGGCTCCCAAAGGCTATCACAAGGCTGCTATCAAGGTGCCATTTGGAGAGCAGGTTTCTCTTCCAAGTTCACTCGGGTTGTTGGGAGAATTCAGTTGTAGGGCTAAGGTCTCAGTTTTCCTGCTGGCTACCGACTAGGGGGGTCACTCTCAGCTTCTGAAGGCTGCCCAGGGGTCCTAGCCCCATGGCCTTCCCCTAATATCACAGTTTACTTCATCAAACCAGCTAGAGAACTCTCCACTGTGTTCTCAGGGAGTCTTACAATCATATAACCATGATTAATCACGTAGTCCTGGGAGTGACTAACCCATTCACCCATTACCTTAGCCATACACTATAATCTAATTAATAGAGTGGTTAATTCATCACATACTCTCCTATCCCTGCCCGCACTCAGCAGGACGGGATTATATGGCTGTGTGCACCAGGGGACAGCAATACTGGGACCCGTCTTAGGATTCTGTTGACCAAAACCATCAACACCAATCACTGCAACACTCTTCCTTCACAGATGGGGGAATGAGGCCCACAGAGGAAAACAGTAGATTACCCAAAAAGACACTTGATCCTGTCTCCAAAAAATTTCTGTCTAGAGCCTGCCACTCTCCCAGGCTTCCTTCTGCCATCTGGCATGGTTGAAGATAAGGTTGTTTTTCGGGAAAGAAGGGGAATAAAGCACCACAATAGTCAGCTAGACGACGAATCATTATGTAGATTCCAGGACCCACAGGAACACTGAAAGTCCTTACCTGAAGGGTGCTGGCATGCTGACTCAGCCCCTTTGAAGAATCATAGTCAGCAGGACTGGCCAGCAGTCGGTTGGTGTTTTCTATCCAAGCCTCCATACTCCTCAAAAGGTCGTGATATTCCTCCATCTTAATTGTGGCCTGTGAGAGAGAGGCCATAGCAAAGAGTCTGAGACCTTCTACTTGAGTCAAACGAGCCTTGAACAAAGACTTTGTTATCCTGGGGGGACTCGCCCACCCTTTCCAGGTTTTGACCTTCCTAACTTTGAAGATGAATAATCCTGACCGCAGGTAGAAAGGACTTAAGAAGTTCCACCCTAAAGCGATGGGTCTCAGTAACCGTTCCCAGGTAGCCTTGCAACTAGTCTGGTTCCCATTTGATGCTTCATTCTCAAAACCGGATTTGAGTTTTGTCTTCCCGTACAAGGCCTTGTTCTCTAATATCCCAGTGCCTCTGGGACTAGACTCCTGCCTCGTTCTTGCTAGATCACATGTACAACTTACTGACCACGACCCCTATCTGGAAAGGCAGGAGACAGTGTCTTATTCCTGAATGACATTCTTTCTTGTGGTTGGCTCCCCCCAGGGACTCCTGAGATGGCCTGTCGGAAATGCCCATGACCTACTGGGAAGCCCAATGCTCAGACTGGACTCCTGCTGCAGTCCGACTTCTGGAAACTTGCTTCCGCCTGTCCAGTCGGACTTCCTGCCAGTGTTGGCAGTTGAACCTGTCCTCCCAGTGCCCACCTGAACCTGTCCTGTGGCTCTAGCTTCAGAACCTAAAACTGGCAATTCAAGGGAAATGGGCTGCCTCTGGATATCTAATTTCATTTTGTTTCAAAGCCAACTCAATATCACAATAAGCTAAGAGTCATTATCACGTGTTACTGTCGTACCTTATTTAACTGCGAGGTTCTAGATTCCGCTCGCTGTGAGACTTGCTGATACTGCTGGAAAGGAATCATCAAGTTATCCATCCATTCTTGAGCCTGTCCTGGATCCTGTTCAACAATGTCCTGAACTTCAGAATCCAGCTCATTTAGCTTGCAATGCCAGAGATCCAGCTCGTCCCACATTTTCTGGAGAAGGAAACAGTAAGTCACTTGGAATGCAGAGGTCCTGACTCCTTGTGTTAATTCCTAGTTTTTGCACTGTATTTGCACTTGTGAATGCTACCAAAACAACATCGCAGGCATGCTATTTCATTCATGCCCAGAAACCACTTGTGACCTAAATTGAAAAACACCTTTCCTGAGGTCTCTTAGTCCAACTGTATTTGTTTCAGATACAGAATTAGCTGCAAGGGTGCAGAAAGACCTGGACATTTCCACAGACAAATGACACCAAACAAGGTCAATATAACCCTACTCTTTCAGGAGTGATAAGGTAACATTATGTTATACCTGAATCTTTTTAGACCAGTGTGTGTGTGTGTATTTAATCTAGAATACAATTTAATTAAGTATAAAGATAGGGGTGTGTGGTTGGCTCAGTTGGTTTTAGCTCATGTCTTAATCTCAGGGTCTTGAGTTCAAGCCCCACATTGGGCTCCACATTGGGCATGGAGCCTACTTTAAAAAAATTGCAAAAATAAAACTAACAAAAAGAAAATATATGTTTTGACTTAGGATTAATGCAGTGGCAAAAAATTCTAGTGACTGCTTTTGGCTCAAGAAACCAATAGACTGGATTCAAGCCTGGACTTGTATGGTCAGAGGAACTCTCAAAGGTAAAATATTTAATTCTTACTTAATATTTGCTTAAAAACCAAATTTTTAGAAATAAGAAAAATGGATTGGTTAAATTAGGTTCCTCTACTTACTAAGAATCAAGATTTTGTCCAATGGTGAAGCACAGTCTGACCTATTTTTAAAAGTCTCCATTCACATAGAATACTTCCTTAAAATGTAGATTAGAATAAGAATGCTTTCCACATGCAGTTTACTAGGGAGTTAATGGTAGAAAATCACGCTTATGTACAGTTTTACCTAACACTTGATTTCCTAAGATATTTTACAAGGGAAATAAATTCGGAATTTCTATTTTCCTGTTTTCCTTCATGGTCTAAAGAAAAGCTGTCAATTCTATTCAAATCCTACTGAAATATATTTTTAAATCAAATATGTCTCAGAAATGTTCCATATTATATTTCCCATGTTAATACATGGTAGAAACCAAAGACTCCAAGAAATCCTCGAACATAGAAAACATGTTAGCTTTGTTTTCTATATTTGATATTTACATATAATATTTTTTATATCAGTCTTCCCAGGATAAGGTCCTTACTCTTCTTCACTTGTAAAAAGGCTAGTTCATAATCGTAGGCTCTCAGGGGTTCAACCATATTCCCACCACGGAAAAACTGAGAATAGTTCTTGGGGCGCCGGGGTGGCTCAGTTGGTTGTCTACTTCTTGGTTTCAACTCAGGTCATGATCTCAGGGTTGTGAGGCTCTGTGCTAGGCATGGAGCCTGCTTGGGAGTCTCTCCCTCCCTCTCCCGCAGCCCCTCCCCCCCCCAGAAAACAACTGAGAATAGTTCTTAAATGCAACTTTCTCCACCAAGCCTCTGCAGGGGACACTTAGTAAGGGGGACCCTGTGGATATGGGCTAGGATCTCTGTGCTTCTGATTCATCCACAGAGCACCCCCAGAGGACTGAAGAATGGGAGGAACGCCAAATGCTGAGGGAAATTAAAGGAGGAAGTTACCTTTTGAATTTCTTGAGCTTTCTCAATATTTTTGCTTTTCTGCTGCAACATCTTTTCAACATGGTGGAGCCCATTGTTAATTTCGTCTATCTTCCTCCTCATTGTATAGGAGGGTGAACTTTTCAAAACTTCATTGCTAATCTGTTACAATGAAAGAAAGACACATTTGGCTTACAGAGGTCTTCAATACTCTAGTCACAGGTTCAGGTGATAAAAGGAACAGTCACACTGTTAGGTGATTTTATTCACAAAAATCTTTTAAAGGCTGGGGGGGAACATCCCAAACCATACTAGTTAATACGTTAATGAGCGGGTAGATAGCAGACTAGGGAATGGTGGCTCTGCCGACTTGACCTTTTAAATCCAATCTAAGAAAAGGAAACGAAAATCAAAAAACAAAAATTTGTTTAATGTAATCCACAGCATGGACTACAGATCTGTGCTGGGTTGGGCAAAACTGAGCGTACTGTCCGAGACATACCCCAGTCGAGCAAATGATATGAAAAAACTCAAGGGAGATAAATTATTCATTATACAGTCTCTCATTTTATGAGAAAGACCTCGGCACAGAACTGTTCTCAATAGAACCTAACTTATTCTCAAGCTGACTTAAAAAAATGTAATTCCCACCGTAATATTCATTTTGGGGAAATAACCTTCTAAACCTCGCTCTTTCTTGAGGATGCACAAAGCTTATTAGTTTTTCTCTGTGTGAATGTTTCCAGTGTGTTTTCACAGCAATCAGAAATCTAGCCACTGAACAGTGTAATTTTTTTATCTGAATGATTTTCTTAAGAAAATAACTTGGGCTAGGAAAGATAACAGATGAATGTTGAATGTGTCATTTTGCAAATACCAGATTAGTTCTTGTTCTTGGTTTTTGTTTGTTTGTTTGTTTAAGGCTATGTTGATAAGGCTTTCCCCTCGCAGCCACTAAATAACCAAATAATACTTTATGCTTATGCATAACCCTTTAACCCTTTTAAAAAACACTATATCTGTATAACCATGAAGACTAAAACCTTCCAATGCAGGTGGTACACAAATGCAGAAACTAACACAGGCTAACTGACTTGATTAAGGTCACATATCAAGGCAGCGGTTAAACTTGTCCTGAGAAGCCCCGAGTCACCAGACTCTGGAGTCCCAAGCTCTTTTTCACATTTCAGGACGTTGATACTTTTATAAAATGTTTTTGTTCCACAGATCATAATGCAGTTGAGATTTCTAGGGAAAAAAAATTAATCCTATGTTGGTTTTTAAATTGCTATAATAGCTTTTTATTGCTATGTAACAAATTACTACAAAGTGAAGTTCTCTGATACTTGGGGCAGTTATTCTCTCGGCAGAAAAGCATATAATTTAGGTACATTAGGAGAGACCACGATTTACAAAAAGTAAGCAGTGCTCCGAATTACACCAAATGGTTCGGAGCTGGCCTGGATCCTTCAGACACACCAAACAATAAAACTCAGTTGCTGTTCGTTACAAATATACAAGTTACTGTTGAAATTTTCAATCCCTAAATTTAAGATTGATTTTGATTATTCATTCTGTTAGCGATTTTCACATGAAGTATTCATGGAAACAAATTTAGTTGGTCTCAAAATCTTTAGTATTCTCTTAAAATCAGTAGTGCATGATTCTTGAGTACTTCATAACAGATTTTCTTGTGTGTTAAATCAACAAAATTTGTTAGAAATGTGTATTAGGAGCTTCCATGTTTTTTCATGGGTCAGATTTTCCTGAGAAATCTGTCAAAGAAGTTAACGGAGTTTGAAATACAATTTTTTTTTGTGTGTGTGTGCATTTAAAATCTATTTTATTAAATTAGAGGTACTCCAGATTTCAAAAAGCAATACAAAAATCCTTCTGTGGATGCTGGACCAAATAGAATTTTGCTCTGTTGGATGTAAGCTGCCTTTCTATAATCCAATAAATCTGTCTTGCTAAACTCCTGGATCTCCAGTACTAAGAAATATTTCCCATTCTTTCTTCCAACCTTCAGATTCATCCATTTGGGGATAAAGATTTGCACAGGTGTGTTCTGTGAGAACTGTGTTGCCACCGTCAAAAAGAGCGTGTGTGTTAAATGCTATTCCTCGTGAGTTGTGAAATTTATATTCTTATTGGTTGCAATTTCAGAACATTCACAGGGAATAAGTTTTAAAGCAAAGCATTATTCATGTCTAATATTTTAAAGTGATTCTCCAGTTAAAAAAAGAAAAGCCAAGTAAAAGCTAATCTGTAATTCTACTTTTAAATGCAAGAGAAGAAAAACTAAGCATCTTGACAACTAAAAATAAACACATTATCTAATTCTGTTGTCGGTCACTTTATTTAGAACAATTTCATCTCCGTATTCAATACACAGAATTATCACTTATCTAAACGCTATAAAACCAGTAGTAGCTAAAATAAGGGCAAATGAAAATGTCACATTACATGATCTTTTCTTTATATCCATTCAATTCATAAATAATAACACTAGTAGAAACAATTATTACCTTCTCATCTATGTCTTCTAAAGCTTTTCTGCATTCTTCCACCTGGGATTCAATCTCTGCAGGGACTAGCGTGTACATTTCAGAATACTTGATTCGCAGTTTTTCCATAATACTCTCAAAAGTTAGCTTCCCTTTCTTAAAAATGCTTTGAAGCTCCTAAAATCACCAAGAGAGTTTCAAATAGGCACAGAACAGGGAAAAAGTTTAACTCTAAAAGTGAAAGCAGCTTTCCAGCACATCCTTCTGATTTAAATGAGCACACTTTGCATGACAAAGCCCCACTACTGATACAAGCCGATTAACCCCGAGAGATACTCAGTTTGGTCAGATGATGCTTTCTAGTTGGTAAGAATTAAACTTGATACCTCTTCATAGTGTCAAACCATTGTCCTCAAAAGACATTACAACATCTCCTGCTTCTAAAGCACCTCTAGGATTTAACTATCTCGCTTGCAGTCTTGATCTAAAAAGCAAAGAGTAGCAAGAAAGTTTCAAAGAAGTTTTTTGTTTTGGTTTTTTTTTTGGTTTTGTTATTAACTTGTTGCCATTTCTGCGTCTTCCTACATTATCATCACAATGATTCAAGGCCACTAAAAGCCCTAGGCTTGAAGCACAAGTGTCTGCTTTCATGTAATTAGACAGCCCAGCAGAGCCCGACTTCTTTCAAAAGGCAGGGTTCCAGTTCCCTGCAAAGAATGTGGGTTTTAGGAGATAAAAGAAACCTGAACAAACAGTGTATTGGTTGTGGCCTAGAAACAAAATCTGATCTACGTTCTCCTGAACTAATTATAAAGGAGAAACTCATTTGTTTGGGAAAGTTTCCCAAAGATCAAGTGGAAAAATACTTCTTGACTTTACTGTGGCTTTTGGGGGTTTGTTTTGTTTTTACAGTAGCTGTTCAGTAGCGTTATTCGGGTTAATGGGTTGAGTCACCGCACTGAAGAATGATTACAATTTGAATGACTCCGTAATGTGTCACCGTTTTCTTTTTCTTAACCCTCAGCAGAGAACAAATCTAGAGATGGAAAGTTAGAGCACAATGCCATTCAGACAAAGGTGGAGTTTGAAGTATAGGGCCATCTGGTTTCACCTAGACCTAGTCAGAATATAGGTCATCATTCAGAGCTACACACTGATGGCTTCCCCAGGAAGACTGCGAGGGAGAGTAAGGTCCCTCTACCAACACTGAGCTCTGATTAACAACAGTGCGTGACTCTGGAGTAAACTTCCAAATGCCGTTTCTGCCTGTTACCATGGGACCGGAATCATCCTTAAAAAACGAGGTCCCAAATAACACAAGGGCATGTGCACAGCCCTTGTGATAGCGTGATTTAAAAAGATATATTTGGTCTTCATCCCTGGTTCCTGAACAGCTTCTAAGACTCTTGGAATTTCCTGGACAGGAGTAAGAGGAGTGTCTTTTGTTACTCATAACAAGCCCTTTTCAACCATACCTGAGTTTATGCTAATGAATGACTCTTCGTGGGGGGTGGGAGGTTGGGGCAGGCTCTAGATAGATTTAGGATGGGGCCTGGTTGTCAGAGGAACCAACCATGTGATTAGAGGGTTGGAACTTTCAGCCCCACTTCCCAACCTCTAGGGTGGGGTAAGGAGCTGAAAGTTAATTATCAATGGCCAATGATTTAATCAATCATGCCTACTTAGTGGAACTACCACAAAAACCCCTAATCAGTGAGGTATGGAGAATCTGGACTTGGTGCTGGGAGAGTGGCACACCCAGAGAGGGCCCGGAGGGTCGGAGAGACTTCCCCCTTACCTTGCTCTATTCGTTTATTTTATTAGCTGATTCTGAGTTGTATCCTTTACCAGTAATAGTAAAGTGCTTTCCTGACTTCTACAAGGCATTCTAGTAAATTATTAAGCCTGAGGAGGGGGGTCACGTGAACCCCTGATCCACAGTGAGTCAGTAAGAATTACAGGAGGCCCAGGACTTGTGATTGGCTTCTGAAGTGGAGTGGTCTTGTGGAAGTGAGCCCTTAATCTGTGTGGTCTGTGCTTAACTCCTGCTAGTTAGTGTTACGGCTGAATTGAATTGTAAGACACCTAGTTGGCTTCCAGAGACTTGGGGAAAACCCCCCACACATTTGGTGTCAGAAGTGTTGTGAGTAAAAACAGTTGCACTCCTATCAGAGATAAATCATACATCCTACTAAAGTCAGTAGTCTAACACCCTACTCAATAACACTCTGGAGATCTCCCTGCTCTCAACTTTATTCTCTGCTCTCTAGCCATAGTGATCTCTTACAGCTTGGCCCAACCATGCCACCGGGCCTTTGCATGTGCTTTTCCTCTCTCCTGGACCACTCCCTCCACTCTAGTCACAAAGTTACCTCTGCCCCAAGGACTTCGGATTCAAGACTGCAGACCTGTGCCGGCCACATTCACTGGTTCCTCACTTCATTCCTCACTTACCTCAAACTGTTCTGCCTTTTCTGGGTGGTCTTGTAATTCCATATTTTGGAGAGAAGTTGCAGTCTGTTGAAATAAATTCTTCAAAGTAATTATTTCTTTTGTGAGAAAATGTCTTTCTTGGATTTCGTTCTCCATCAATTCCTTATTTTCTTGAGCTTTCTGAAAAAGCCTAACATATAACATCAAAATAAAATTGTCTATCCTGCTCTCTTGTGAGATAGTTTTATTTCAACAGTTAACACAATGTCTGCATAGTTCACAAAAGATTTTTTTTCCTGAGCAAAAAGTACCAGTTTTCAATGATTTAGTTACTACATACACAAACATATGCCAAATGCTATCGCTCAATCAAAAACCTCTCTAAACTTCCATCTCAAAATACCCTCTTTTCACACTTTACTTTCCAATTGCTCTCTCCATCCTACTTTTCTCCATGTGATCCTTGAGTTCAACTGAATATGACGTAGAGGGGACAATGGAGTCACAGGTGGGCTTCTGGGGATAGATGACCCCATTTGCTGTGGATGTAGTCACCTTATTAGCAGAGAAATTTAAGAGGGTACAACCTTTCCTGAAAGCTATTTGGTAAGTATTTCTAGCTGTAAATATATTGTATCCTTTGACCCAATCATTCGACTTCTGGGCCTCTTTCTCAAAGAATTAATCACAGATGCAGACAGAGATTCTAGCATAAAAATATTCACTACAGTGTTTTACAAAAGTAAAAAAAAATTATGTATAATTTAAAGGTTTTATATTAGGGCTTTGGTTAAATAAATTATTGCATAGTCACATGTGAAATATTACATAGTTATGTTTTAAGGAACATTTAATGACGTAGGCAAATTAACATGATATGTGGATAAATCATTTAGCAGACAACAAAACAGTACAGTATTATGACCATAATTTGTTTAAAAATACAATCATAGTAAAAAAGATGAGGAGTGATTGGCAGTGATTATTGTTGAGTGGCAAAATTAAAGGGGGAATTTATATTAATCTTTATAATTTTCTACATTCCCAAACTTCCTATAGTGAATATATATCATTAAAATAGAAAAACAGCAAACATTAAGAAAAAAATTCAAAGGATAGTCACCCTCAGTAATACCAAGATGGAGACTATGTGCTGCTGCTTCTTATTAATCTTGTCCATCATCCCCCGCCAACTTTTTTTGAGTATACTTGACACACAATGTTACATTCGTTTCTGGTATACAATCTAGTGATTTGACAGGTTCATACATTATCTATGCTCACCACAAGTACAGCTACCATCTGTCCCATTATACCACTATTACAATTGACTGTATTCCTTATGATCTGCTTTTTATTCCCATGACTTACTCATTCCGTACCTGAAGGCCTGCGTCTTCCACTCCCCTTCACCCATTTTGCCCCTCTACTTCCCTCCCCTCCCGTTCTGCTTTTTGTTGGCTTACTCATTTTTTTTTTTTGAGATCCAATTTATGAGTGGAATCATATGGTATTTGTCTTCCTCAGATTGACTTCTTTCACTTAGTGTAATACCCTTTAGGTCTATCCATGTTGTTTCAAGTGGCAATGATCTCATCCTTTTCTGTGGCTGTGTAATATTTTATTGGGGACATATACCATATTTTCCTTATCCTTTGTCTACTGATGGATACTTTGGCTGCTTCCATATCTTGGCTATTGTAAATAAAGCTGCAATAAACATAGGGGTGCATGTATCTTTCGAGGTAGCGTTTTCATTTTCCCTGGGCAAATACCCAACAGTGGAATTATGGGAGCATACGGTATTTCTATTTTTAATTTTGTGAGGAACCTCCACAGTGTTTTCCACAGGGGATGTACAATTCCAACCCTTTTTATACTTTTCTGCGTTAACCCAATTCTATCATATCATTTGTCACTATGCTATATTTTTACATTTTCAAAATTCAGTATTTTCTAAATATTAAGCCTGAATCATCGGGCATATTTCCTTAATAGTTTTTCATAAGTCTTACTTGTTGCATCGTTTCTGCATCGATGTAATCTCTTGAAATGCTGGAATGGTCTCTACAGCCTCTAAGCTTTTGGGAGCATTCTGGATACTTCTCATGCGCTCAAGAAGTAAGGTCAGTAACAGCTGCTGCTTCTCCACATTTTCTTGGTAACGGCATAAAGAATCTTGCAGCTCACAGAGCTCTTCTGTGGTGGCCGCCTCTTTTGTTTTTGAAATTTCAGGCAGATCCTCTTGAAGATTATCTAAAATAATTGCTTCTCGCTCAATCTAATTCAATAAGCAAAAAAAGAGAACTGAAATAACTAAAACGTACTCTGACCATTTCAGGAGCTGAAACAGACCTTCGCAATCATAATTTTTGTACACTGGCCGTTCAAAGGGTTCCCAGTGCCATATCCTCGCTCAGAGTAGTGTCTGTCTTCCTCAAGCTGGGAATCTTATTCCTGAACTATTTGGAATCCCTGAGTTCCCAGCTATTGATGATGCAGATATGCGCTTAAGATGAAGTATTGCGGTCGTGAGCTGAAGGAAACACTGTTGAATATTTTCATAAATAATTTCTTTCTCCTTCACATTTCAGTTGCAGAAAGCAGTGATTTCTCCTGAGATATCTATAAGCCAGAATAAGCTCCCCAAAACTGCAACTACTATATAAGGGGTTGGACAACTGCTGGATCATTTTTCTACAGGGATTTTTTTTTCTTCCACATCCTATTCCTACATGCTCAAAAAAGTAAGTCCGGTACTTCCTCATTACCTGAACACCTACATCAAGGGGAAAACAGTCCTAACTCATCATGTAGTTGTCAACACGGCGACGTGCAGAACAACCCAGAAACATGTAACATCGCGTATCTGCAAAATGGAGTTCCATCACCCTTGATCCCAGAATGAAGACACAGAAAATAAGATCCCTCTAATGCACTTCTTCAAACCCCGTGGCCCTCACCCTAGCTGCACCATACATTTACCACATTCTGCCCCAGGCCTGTCAGCTCTCCTGCTCTAATGTTCAAACTGAGTCAGCCATCTTGCAATCTTGACATTACGGAATATCACACCAGCCAACTACATTTATTCGAGGCGAATCAAAACAATAAATGAAAACCTGGATGCCAAAGGGTAGAAAATAAAACCTAAGAAAATTTAGGAATTCCAGCATAAATTAAGTTTCCAGGGGCTCAGTGGTCTAGGGCATGCCAGAATTGCGTAACGTAAAGATCAAGTTGTTCACTCCTACCATTAAGAAAGAGGCCCAGCACTGGAGGTGCCCATTGGGATTTCGGAGGCAGTCTATGCTGTCCTTGAGAATACTGCTCAGATCCATTTATCAGAATGCTGCGAGTGTTGAGGGAGATCTGCAGCAGGGTCAGGAGCTGGTAGAAGCTGCCGGGCCACTTGGGCCATATCATCCAGTTGAGTCCCCGGTCACTAGAATACATGGGTGTAGACGATCCGTCTCCGAAAGACCCAGTTACGGAATGTATGCTTTCCATCACCTCAAACCTAAATTCAGTGGGATTAGAAGTGCTAGTTCTTAGGCAGGCAGCTACACTTCCACCAGGGAATGAGATAAAAGGGTTCCACTGGGTTGTTGTGCAACCTCCCTGCCAGAGAACCCACAAGCAAAGAAAGGAACTGCTGTGTTGTCAGAGATAATCGTACACCTAGGGTTTCTGCTATACCCAGGGTTGAAAGCAGCATGTCGTAACCCAGAACTTAATGGAGCATCTCTTGGTGCTTCCATGCCATGATGACCATAAAGGAGCCACCACAGCAATCGTGACCCAGTAAGAGTAAAGCCACGAAAGGTTCTGCCCTTTCTTGGTCCAGTTCTCCTCGTCCTCCACCCCTGTTCCCTGAGATCACTTGCCAAAATAAACCACTTGCCCACGAGCCCCATCTCAGGCTCTGCCGTCTGATGTAAGTTAGTAAGTGATTAAGGAGGGGCATAATTTTTACTAGGACAATTTTACTCAAAAGCCAGACAATGCTTCAACTTGTGACAGATAATCAAACCCAATCCAATATTACTCGGGAGTGAAGAGAAATGAACTATTGATACAAGCACAACAGGCGCGCATCTCCCATGCACAATGCTTAGTGAAAAGAGGCCAAACTCAAAAGGCACAAACTCTTCCAGTCCATTTATATGACATTCGGGAAATGGCAAGACAGATGAATGGTTGCCAGGGGCTGGAGGTGATAGAAGGGGCCGATTACAGAGGGGCACAAGAGAACTTTTGGGGGTGACGAAAATGTTCTAAACCTTCATTTAGATTCTTTGGTGATCATGTGACTGTGTTCATCAAAACTCAACCAACTTTATGCTAAAAACGATGAAGACCGCTCCCAAATAAGCAAAATAGTTGCTACAAAAATTATGCATTCACTCTTCCTTCTAGAAGAGGCTCTGCAGCCCCTGAATGATGTCCCTTGGACACAGAATTCTAATAATATGGTTATAAAACTCTTAGGTTCACAATCATAGAGTCTGGAAAGGGATAAGGAGCCGTAGCTGCACCACAAGTAAACAGAGTGAAGGAGACTGAAAACCCCATAACCAGCAGAATCAGGAACTAGTAAAAGCCCTTTGGACTTTGTACATGGGGAAGAAGCCAGACTTACACCTCCAATTACCTTGGAAAGCATGACTTTATTCCAGTACATTATGATCACTGAAACAAAAATGAGGACTCTGAATAACCAGAGATGAATAATTAAATCAAGCAGATCCTGTTTAAGAAAACAGGAAGGTAAAATTTTAGGGGGGGAAAAAGGTACATCAAAATTTCAATTTATATTTTAAGTTACAGATTTAAACACAACATTTAAGTTTCTGAAAATCTACTTATACAAAACCTTTATCCCATAAAGATACTGGATTATTATATTACTATCCACATCTTAAAAAAAGAAATTCATTCTGTCATATCCAAAAGCACCAACCATGCTAACAGGATCTCGCATGTATAGGTGTTTAGATGATATCATTTTTATTAAGTGGATACAAGCTACTTTAAAGTCCTACAACAATTTGGTGCGTGTAAATATCATTTAAGTTGATAGTTCCATCATTAAAAACACTGGAGCGTAAGTTTGACTCCTCTACCACTCACTTCTGCGTTTGGGCAAGTTAGTCAATCTTACTGTGTCTCACTTTCCTCATCTACAAAATGAGGGTAAAATAAAAATATCCAGCTCACATGACTCTTGCGAGAATAAATGATAATACTGATAAAGTGCTCAGAACTCTGCCCGACACGCGCATGCGCCATGCCCGCCCACTAAGTGTTACAGTTGTTGTTATTGTTACCACAGGAGCACATATTTTGTTCATGCTACTCTTTGAAAAACACACTCTGCCACCAGATATTGTCAAATGCTTCCATGAATAATTACAAAGTTCTAAATGAATGGGGTCTGAATTAATCAAATAGAATTGCAAATGGGTGTAGAGCAATAGAGAGACAATGTAGTAAAATAGAACAAAAGCTTAGAATTAGCCTAGACATGGGTTTCAACAAGAGTTGTCCCTCAGAAATATTTACTAACTGCCCACTAAGCACAAGGCCCCGGTCAGATTCTAAAGTTACAGCAGTGAGCAAAACGGAGGTGGCCCCAGTCCACAGCCCCAGCTCAGTCACTAGCTGGGAGGTCTTATCCCAACAAAAAATCTCTCAGTGCTTCAGTATTCCTATCAACAAGATGGTAAGAATATTTAACTCCTGAGGGCAATGCAAGGATTTGGTGGCGTCATGTGTGAACTGCCTTCTTAGGACAGCACTCAGCCTACTTCAGAAACCCAATAAACTGTGCCAGTATGAATGAGAAAGAAGGGGGGAGCAGCAGGAATTTACAGTTTCTTCGAGTTTTAACATTCAAGAATCTATTTACTAATCAAACCCTACTGGCACTACTAAAACAATATTCGTTTTCAAGAATATCAAGTTGCTTTCCTTAATTGAAGTATTTTATTTTATGTACAAAGAGCTATCATTAAGGTAGGTATCTTGGATATCTGCAGTAAGATAGGTATCTTAGATGACCCATTCAAGGAAGTTCACTTAATTCAACTTAATGAAGCCTGTATCCTCCCGCTACTGATGGAAACACTGGAGGCACACACTGAGGCCATTATTTCCAGATCAGACCATGCCAGTTTGAGCAGACATGGCAAGAACGAGAACCCTGGCCGAATTTTCTCCAATGGCTCTAGTAGAGCTGTTGGTAACCTACCTTGCTCTCTTAGATGCAACGGGGCAAAAAGCAAGAATACCAAATTTTGAGCAGAAAAATATGCTAGTGTTAAACATCTACATCCCAAAGTGTGACCTATCTCCAATCAAGTATTGACTCATCATATTTCTCTCTTAAGTAAATTTAGTAGGAATTTTGACATGAATAAGAGAGAAGGGCTTAAAAAAAAGAGAGAGAGAGAGAAGGGTTTTCATTTAATGTTCTGACTTCTTCACTTATACCTGATCCTTTGGAAAGATTAACGAATACCCTAAGATAATTTTATACGATTTTAAATTTTCTTTCTAAATATATGTGATGGCTTAAATCCAGAATCATACTTAAATTAACATCTGTGATTTCTTTAAGAGAGTTTTTAGAAAGAGCAACATACATATTTTTAAGTCCATAGTTAACAATTAATTGGAGTAACGTTTCCATAGTTAACCATTGTAGTTAACTTCAAAATTAGCTGGTTATTATGAATATTACTTAATTATAACCTTTAGTGTTATGTTGAGACATTTTAAGAGGGGTTAACTCAGATTCACAATAAAGATTTTAAAGCCCAAATGAGCAAGTACTTATTTATAAGTATTACCTGATACCAAAAAAAAAGCACTATTAAGAAAAGAATTTGAGGGGCGCCTGGGTGGCTCAGTGGGTTAAAGCCTCCATCTTCGGCTCAGATCATGATCTCAGGGTCCTGGGATCAAGCCCCGCATCGGGCTCTCTGCTCAGCGGGGAGCCTGCTTCCTCCTCTTTCTCTGCCTGCCTCTCTGCCTACTTGTGATCTCTCTCTCTCTGTTCAAATAAATAAATAAAATCTTAAAAAAAAAAAAAAAACAACCCCACCTTTAAAAAAAAAAGAAAAGAATTTGAATCATTTCTTGGAGATTATTTTAGTAGGACCTGACCCCTGTAACATTTATGTGTTGCGTATATGTGATATAGACAAATGGTACCAGTTGAGGACTTGTTTTATATAAAAACAAAATGAAAATAACAAAACAATTTAAATGACATTTACTAGGAAACTAGCTTGATTGTTGAAAATGAAGCACTTACTTCTTCACTGACAAATTTCCACTCCCACTTCAGTTCTTCACACCATATCTCCCATTCTTTAGCGGCCTCCAGCAAAGTCAACCATTTATCCCACAGGTCTGCCGTGGTTCTGAACAGACACATGTCATCAATGTCTGTGCACATGGGTCTCAGAAGTCTGAGGACCTGACGTAGTTTCATTAACTCCTCTTTGGTTAATAGGAGCTTTGATCCCAAAGCCTTAGGAAAGAAAAGGAATAGGAGGAATAGAATGTCTATTAATTTTTCGGAGACTTATAAACTTAAGATCTTGAACTGTGGATGATTTTAAATCATCCATAAGTATTACGTGATCTATTTTTCAGTCCTTTTGGAAGTCAATTTGAGACAGATTAGAATTACCTACGTATTATTGTGTTGCCCATGAATTTGGAACTACAGTGACAAAAATGACCCATAAACCAATTCTTCGAAGTAAGAGAGTGTTTTGAAAGGTAAGCATGCTAAAAGTTCATGGTTATTTTAATATGTCTCATTATTTTACTAGGTTGTTCACTTGTACTATACTTATCAACCACCAACGCGTTATTTAGGGTTTTCGTTTTTGTTTGTTTGGGGACAGATGTTAAGCATAGATAATTTAGAACGTTTTCATTCAAATCCTAATAACATAATACCATAGGTTCTAACAGATGAAAATAAGCAAATACAAAAATTACATAGTAAGAATAAGAAGTAGCCAGAGTTTAGACTTATGATAGTTGCATAAAATTCTCTGTCATCGATCCAGCAACATCTAACAAAATAACATGAAAGATGAAGCTTTAGAAAGAGTGATCACTGGGGCGCCTGAGTGGCTCAGTCGGTTGAGCATCCCCTCTTGATTTCCACTCAAGTCTCGATATCAGGGTCCTGAGATTGAACCCTGCCCTGGGCTCCCCACCCAGCAGGAGTCTGCTTGAGCATCTCCCTCTCCCTCTCCCTCCCCTTGCACCCGCTCACACATGCTCTTACACACACACACACACACACACACACACACACTCTCTCTCTCTCTCTCCCTCGCTCTCTCAAATAAATAAATAAATCTTAAAAAAAAAAAAAAAGAAAGAAAGAAAAAGAGTGATCACTAAGAACAGTTTGCTACTGGTCTGCTACAGTCCTGTGAACCTGACTGATGAACTCTCTTGGAACCACTGTTGCATGTTTCCCCTTGGTGTTTGGTTTGGGGTATTCTCTTGAGTGTACAACTCAGGTTGAAGATTTCTGTGGGTCACAACAGAGCCACATTCCCTGCTGCCACCACCTGCTCTTTCTGCCAATTTTCTGCATACAGTCTTATTAGAGACATGCAAACACTATTACCTTGCTCTGTTCCAAGCGCTCTAAAGCTTCTTTGTAAGATGCTGGCAACGGAAACACAGACTGCTCAAGAACTGCCTCCATTTGGCTTAGGTCAGTGCAAATTTTCTCTTTAATTTTTCTGTAGCATTTGTAATTCTCAAGACACCTATGAAGCACAGTTAGGGGGAAAAAAAGTGATATTAAATTTTATTTAGTATAATAAGTTCTGAATTTCCCAGAATGAATTCTGAACGCTTAATAAAAAACAGAATGTAATTCTCGTTTTGCTATTCGATGTATTTCAACAAATTTTTATTGACTGTCTCTTCCTCACAGGGACCTGCATAAGACTTTTAACACAAACTCAACGGGCAGATAAGAGTGTTCTCACAACACCTAAGCTGTAGGGGCGCCTGTGTGGCTCAGTCTGTTAAGTGTCTGCCATTGGCTCATGTCAAGATCCCAGGGTCTTGAGCTCGAGCCCTATGTGGGGTTCCCTGCTCAGTGGGGAGTCTGCTTCTCCTTCTCCCTCTGCCCTTCTCCCCGCTTGTGCTCGCTCTCCAATAAATGAAAAAAAAATCTTAAAAATAAAAAAGTCTAAACTGTAAAACTGCATTCTTTAATACTGCTAATGAAGTATAAATTCTTCCTTGAGATTCTTGTAGTGAACCATTAATTCAACTTCCACAATTCATCTTGAGGAATTCATTCTCAAAGTAGGAATTTATCCTAAACCTGATAAAACCTTTAACATGGTAAAATCTTTTTCCTTATTAAACTTAATTAAAATGGCAAATATTGGAATATACTTTTATATATAACAAAAGATATGGTTAAGTAAATTACAACAATCCATTTTATCAAATATTTTATAGCAAAGACAATTACTTTTATGAAGTTTTGTTACAATAAGGAAAAGAGCATATGTTATAAGGAAAAGCAGCAGCATATTTTTATAGAGCATAATGTTGTGCAATATTAAAAAACACTATGAATAAGATTGTCTGTATAAAACTGATACAGTCTAAATCCTTCCCTGAAAATAATTAAAAATCCAGTATCAAATATATTTTTAAAAATTATTAAAATATAATAATAAATCGGAAAGGAATTAAGGAGTATTCAGAGGCCCCAAAGCATATCAAAATGGAAATACAGAGAAATAAGGTGAGCCCTAAGGACAGTTTTTCACTTTGAGGGCATTTGCTGAGTTTCAATTTTATTAACCTCTTCCTGGAATGCTGGGTGCCAGAGGATAAAGACTCAACCGAGGGCAGGTATTTAATAGGAAACCCTCTCTGTAAAGATATTTGTAACATATATAACAAAAGACCAGCTTTCAAAATATGCATAAATCTCTACAAGTCAATAAAAATAAGATGAGCGACCCAGTAAAAATTGGGCAATGGATTAAAAAGGCATTTTTCAGAAGATGAAATATGAAAGACCAAGAAATACTCAAAAAAGAGGCTCAAATATATTAATAATAATTGAGATGCAGATTAGAACCACAGTGAAACATCACTTCTCATCCATCAGACTGGCAACAATTAAATCTCCCTTGGGGCACCCGGGTGGCTCAGTTGGTTAAGCATCTGACTTCAGCTCACGTCATGATCTTGGGGTCCTGGGATGGAACCTCGTATCAGGCTCCACTTTCAGCGGGGAGTCTGTCACTCGTGCTCTCTCTCTCTTTCAAATAAATAAAATCTTTAGAAAAGAAATTTAAATCTCCCAACATCGGGTATTGGTGAGGGTATGAAAGAGTTGGAACACAGAATGTTCTAGGAACACTAGTCTGAGTAGAAATAAGTAAAATCATATGGAATTTAAAATGTAAGGTGTGCATACCTTTTGACCCAACAATCACAATCCTTGGTATATATTCCAGGGAAGCTCTTGAATTTAAAAATGTTCCTATTGGCACTGTTTGAAAATGCAGACTAGAAAAACCCAAAGGTCTATCAAATAGCTGGATAGCCGAATTTTGCTATAGACAACAACGTGAATAAACCTCAGCATCATAATGACGAATTTGAAAAAACGAAGTGACAGAATACACATACATGAAAGTGGAGCACAAACACATAGTAAAAGTATTTTAAAAAGGAAGAAAATGGTAAATAAAAAATTGGACATAACGGTTAATTCTGAGAAAAGGAAAGGACCACACAGGAGAATTCAAAAGTCATGATGTTTACCTTTGAACTTTTGGGTACAAAGTTGTTCGTTTAATCGTTATTCTTTACATAATATGCAGACTTTTATAAACATTCTGTTGCATGTACTCAATGTTAAATAAAAGTAAAATAAATACAATGTATTTGCTATGGTTTTCTGCAGATAATGATTTTTACATTTTTCCGTGTTTTCCAAATTATTTCTTATTTTATTTTATTTAGAGATTTTATTTATTTGAGAGAGAGAGGGAGGATCAGAGGGAGAAGTAGACTCCCTGCAGAGCAGGGACTCCCAACGCGGGACTCGATCCTGGAACCCCAGGATCATGACCTGAGCCAAAGGCAGTCATCCAACCAACTGAGCCACCCAGGCGCCCCCCCCCCCAAATTATTTCTAATGTGTACATGTTAATTATAAAGAAAAAGAAATCTTAATTTTGTTCTTAAAGCATTACCTTTAGAAAGAAGTACCTACCTTTCTAGTTCACTTTCCTTTACTTTGGCTGCCTCCCTCATGGCTGAATCCTTAGAAACTAATTCCTGCATAGTACCCTGGAGTTGTTGTCTGGCTTCAGGGCTGGATATAGTCCCCAGCTTCTCAGTGAGGTCCTGGATGTCTGCTATTGTGGATTGCAATTCCTCTTGTTTCCAGCCAGGCATCTCCAGTGGTTCTTCCGGATTATCAAGATCTACTTTATAGGACGCAAGGATGGCTTCACGGGCAGTTAAGATCCCCATCGCCCTGATGACTGCCTCATTATAGCGTGTTACACTTTCATAAGCATCATTCAAAATATCCTGGTGAATAGGAGATTAAATGTTGTGACAAAGCTATCAGATTTCGAGGATTTTTATCATTCTTGAATTTTTGTAGTGCATTCATAATATGTCTGGGTCTTATAAGGGTTAGAATCTCCAGTTTTAGTTTGACAATATTACACTAGTATTTTTGTTTGCATAAAGAAAAATTTCTAGATTTGCTAAGAAATATACTCTACATTCAAAAATACATCTCATGAATCATGTCTGATGATATATATTCCTTTTCTAGAACTCTATTACACTATGAATTAAATAAACAATGGAACATACTTAATGTATATAACTTTAACAAATGTTTATTAGGAGGAGGAATTAAAGAAACACACAAAAAAAACCCAGATTTCTTGTGCTTTTATTTTTAGTTTTTTAAAACCTTATTTATTTAAGTGATCTCTATACCCAACATGGGACTCAAACTCACAACTCTCAGATCAAGACCTGTGCTAAAAAAAAACAAAAACCTGTGCTAAGATCAAAGAGTCCGATGCTTAACCAACAAAGCCACCCAGAAGCCCCACCCATCTTATATTTTTAAAAAAATGGCTCTGCCACTAACTTTAGTTTTGAGCACATTCCCTAATGTCTCAGACCTTAGCCTGTTCACAGAAATAACAAGTAGTCGAAATAAATAACTTTAAAGATCCCTTCCAATCCAGCTCTGATCCTATTATTTTGGAGATTTATGTCATTGTTCCTGGAAACTATATTAAAATCAAGTAGATAAGTACTGACTTTACTCAACATTTGTTAAATACCAATTTAAAGAACATATTAAGATTCATACTATGACTTTACTTTATAGCACTTAAACCTATCAAAATATTTCAAAAATATTATCTAATAATTCTTTGAATTTCCCCATTCTATAAATTTCATGCAACAATTCTGAAAACACAGTGGAAGGCATTATACTAAGTAAGTGTTCTAATAATGCCTAAGCTGTCTATCTTATTGCGGAAAAGGAAGGAATATGTTGGACTCATTCTATAACAGAGGTCAGCAAGCTTCTGTAAAGGGTCAGACTAAGTATTTTAGGCTTTACATGCCATCTGGGCTATCACAGCTACTCAACCAGGCTGGTCTAGCAGGAAAGCAGCCATAGACATTCCTTAAAGAAATGAACACGGCTGTGATCCAATTAAACTTTATTTACAAAATCAGGCACTGTGGGCAGATTTGGCCCATGAGCCTTCATTTGATGACCCCCGCTCTAAAATCAGATCTTGACGCAAATCCTTGTTCTGTTAGTGCTGCAAGAGTTGAGAAAATGTTGATGTTCCTGAACTTAAATTTCCTTACTTTAAAATGGGGTTAATAATAGCGACCACTTCAGAGTTGCTGTGAGGATTAAAAACGAAGTATCCAGCACAGTGCCTAGACACTGAAAGTTCTAAGTAGATGTGGGGTTATTATTGTATGTTCTTTTCACTACATCCTATTTCTTCTATTATGGCTTACTATTTCTAACAAAAACAAACAAAACTCAAATTTTGTCTGAACTCAACAGAGGCTACAAGGGGTATAGAAATACAAGTGTCACACTCTTCTTTCCTATCTATAAGGCACTGACTGTATTTAGATGTTGGCCCACTGGGCTCATAAGTTGGCCCATTGCAAGTTTTTAAAATGACTATTCTATGGGGAATGTTCATGTAGAACCTATAACTTCTTAAGAAGCACACATACTAACCAGAGTAAAATCTAAAACCATGAAATAAGAAGAAATGCATCAATCACTAAATTAAGAAAAAAACTTACTGTGCGCAAATCAATACTTGTATTAAGCTGCATGTGAAGATCTTCAATGTTCTGCAATTTTGTCTCCACATCACAAGCGTCGGAAGAATTTTCTTCTCTTTGCTTCTCAATAAGGGTCACAGCTTTCACGCCATCCATTTCTGCCTGAATTTGCTCTTGAAATGCTTCACAATTCTCCTTTTCATTCTGAATATATTCAATGCCCAAATTTATAAGTAAAGGCTGCTCTAACTGAGACTTTATCTGATTCAAAACATGTAAGGAATTTTCCAGTTTGTCCTGAAAATCCTTTTCATCTACTTCTTTTGGTTGGGATTTCAGTACTCCATCTTGGAGAATATTGTGTAACTTGTCATTTTCTTCTGCATACAGCTTTATTTGGAGTATTTCTTTCTCTTTGAATGAGTCATCAAAGGCCTTGCTTTCACTTAATTTATTTATTATTTCTTGACACAAGCACATGGCTTTCTCAATTCTTCTCTTCAAACTTTGAGCACTGAGCAAACTGTTTTCTGGTGACGTAGAGGGTGTTCCTAATACTGCTTCAGCCCTTTTCTTAATTTGCAAATCCATAGCCCTCAATTTACTTAGTGACGCTTGGTATTTGCCAAATTCTGCCACAAATGTGTCCAGCTGCTTAATTTTCTCTTCAAGTTCCTTTTCTTTTTCAAATACTAGGGCTTGTAATTGGTCAAGCTGGGAACAATCCCAGTTTAGTCCCATAGAGTCAAACACTTCTTTGAGTTTCAGCACCTGTAGGATACCAGACTGAATACCAGTGATTCGGTCTTTAAGATCGTAGAGCTCCTCTTTAACATCTTCATTTATTTCTTGATTTAGTAGCAGTTCGTTATGCTGTATATGGTCGACCTGCTTCTGAAGCACAGATGCTTTTTCATGGAATTCCCTGTAAAAACGTCTCTTCTGTTCTACTTCATTACATTTATTTTGAATGAATCTTTGTGTTCTGTTGGCTCTCGTCTTAAGATTTTTCAGTTGGTCATCCAGAAATAATCTTTCAAACACACTTAGATCCTTATAGATGTTTGTTTGCTCCTGAAGGTGGGCTGCAATTACCCTCTGTGCCTCTTGCAATTCCTTCTGAGAACTTGCCAAAGCGACCCACTCCTGTTCTAGTTCAGCTTCTGTGGAGGCTGTTCTCATCTTGGGAATTACCAGTGCCTCATTTTCTTGAAGCGAAAGTTGCACCTTCTCTATGAGTGCAATAAATCTGTTTCTTTCTTCCAATTTAAATTCTAATTGCTGCGATCTTTCAGTCGATTTTAAAATTAGCATTTGGTACTGATTCTGTATGTCTTGTAGAATGTGATTTAAATCATTGCTCTCATCTGCTGTGAGGCTAGGAATATTATTTTTGACCTCTTCAACCAATGACTCCACGGCCTGCTGCTTCTCCAGGATACCATCGTGGGTCACCTTGCATTTTCTGATCTGTGAAAGGATGTCATCTGGGAGAAGGGAAATGGCGGGAGTGAGTTCACCTAGCAGATTCTTGACCCACAGGACAATCTCTTTCATCTTGTTCCTTATTTTGTACTTCTTGATTTTATTTTCCACCTGGATGTTTAATGGCTCCAAGGCTTCTAATTGCTTCTGCAAGTTATCCATTGCATCTTCCAAAGTATTCTTTTCTTTTTCTCCCCAAATCCTCTTCATCTGAAATTCAGCTCGCCCCTTTAAAACAGAAAATTGATGCTTGATGGTCCGGAGTTCAGTGGCCAAGGCAATCATGCGTGTGCTCCCCTCTTCTTCTTCTGGAGAGTTCGGCCCGAACTGTAGACACTGCTGCTGCTGCTGCAGAGAAATGTCCAGGTCTTGGATCTTACTCATGAGAAGTGTAAATTCTTCATGTTCCACTGCTTGCTGCAAATACTTCTTTTGAGCCAGCTGTTTCACTTGCTCCCAACTCTGTGCAAGTTGCTTGATCTGGCTTTCTAACAACTTCTTATCCATGTCGGTCAGACACTTTGATAAATTTTCCCATTCGATTTTCATCTTGCTTAAAGAACCTTTCTCTTTTTCGACCGACGCCAGGAATTTTTTAATTTTGTCCAGATAGGTTGCACTGTCTAGGGGTCCCCTAGAAAGAGAAAAACAAATGGAACTTGTTATTTATTACATATCAACATGAGGTTAGAGGTCATTAAAAGGAATGAGTTCTTCTTTGAATTCTCAGAAGAGAAGATTAGGTCGTCTCTAAGTGCACTCTGTCCTGACAATAAAAATCAGAATCTTGTTTAGTGTGGCTCACAATTAGTCTATGACACTGTAGAAAGCTCACCTGTAAAATATGTTTCATAAAAATGGAGAACCACAGGAAAGGAGTGAAGAGTGGAGGGGAACAATGTCTGTAAAAGGACTCTGAACTGTGAAGGACCTGCACAAAGCTGAGTCTAGGACTAAGAAATTGCCACAATATCCAACCAGCCCATTATCATTTTGCCAACAATAATGACTAAGAGGGTATAATCATCAGGCTAGCCTTTTGAATATAAAATTGTTTCCTCAAGGGGAGATCAACCCCATTAAGGCAAAACTATAAAATCAACCTTTTTAATGGTAGGAAAGTAGTTACACAATAAGATTGTATCTACAACCATTTGCTATTATTTTCAAAGCCAAAAGGATTATATACATGTAAAAAGAAATCTTTAGGATAGATATATATTCAGTACGTTCCAAACTATTTAAACCAATTTGCTGATATTAAACAACTGCAAACATAGAATATTTCTTTCCACTCCCACAGTTTAGGATAAACTCCTGACAAAAAGAGTGCTGAATCCCATAGAATTTCAATCTATTTGGCAGAATTTCCTGTGAATTAATTGTTTAATACATTATTTGTAAAATGAATATAATTTAATTGTAAAATCAATTCAAATAATATAAAATTTAAGGCACAAAACTGACAATTTTCTTCAATGGCTTCCGTAGGGTTAATTTCATACTGTAGTATTAAAATCATAATAGACTTTCACAGTATAAATTCTTAAAACCTGGGGCCTGTCTATGGTAGTGCAGTCTATGCTTGAATAAAAAGAAGGCATGTTCTAAATTGTTGTGTTTTTTTTTTTTTTTAAGATTTATTTATTTATTGTAGAGAGAAAGGGAGCAGGATGAGAGGGGTGAGGGGTGGAGCAGGGGACAGAGGGTGAGAAATCCTGAAGCAGACGCAGACTCCCGGCTGAGTGCAGAGCCTGATGTGGGCTGAATCCCAGGACCCTGAGATCATGATCTGAGCCGAAACCAAGAGCCATACACGCTCAACAACTGAGCCACCCAGGTGCCCCGCAAGTCCTAAATTCTTATACTTACACTTTTAGACTTTCCTTCTCTGTCAACAAGGCTTTCACTGAGGATTCAACTGAAGCAAGGTGTTCCTGAAAATCATTAAGGAGATAATATTGGCTTTCTTTATTTTTCTTCAAAGTCATAAGTGCCTGAAGCAGATTGTCCAAATGGTACACAGAATGTCCTGTATTGTGAAGAACCAAGGCACTTGTTTCTGCTTTATTGAGATACTCAGTTTGTTCTAGTGGCTCAATGGCTGTTTTCTTAGCTTCCAACTGGGCATATAATTCCTAAAAACAAGTCAAGGAAATCAGTAAATATATACTCACTCATTTACTCATTAATATTTTTATTTCCAGTAACACGTTCTATCCCAAAAATAGGCTTTAAATATTTCATTTGCACACATAGAAACTAAGGTGCTGACATTTAAAAGCTTTTTTCCACTAGAATAATGTAAAAATCTAGACCAAAACTCACAATTGGTCTAGGATTTAATAGCGTTTAGCTCTCCCTATTGTGTTAAAAGGTCCTGCAATGTCTACAGGAAGGTTTATCTTATTTTTCAGATTGTTCTAGATTTATATACACTCCATTTATATACATCCTTTATATATATCTTATTTTTATTATTCACATACATCACCCCTCTTTCCCATTTTAAATACATGTTTACAGTCATGTAAACTCAGCTGGAATTGTAGGGGTCATTTTTTTTTTTTTAAAACATGGCCATGTATGGGACTTTTAGATTATACAGCTATAAATACACAAATATATAAACATAGCTATGTAGGCACAAGTGTAAAAACAAAGGAGTACCCCCATAATGTTGGTAATCAGGAAAAAGTAAACTTGTCAGAATCTGAAGAACACATCTGACAAGGAAGAGGAATGATAAGTCAGAATTTCCAAATTCTGTTACTGAATAAGTAAGTTTTTAGGAACTTCATGAAAAAGACTAATGTTCATTAAACTCTTCCACTTTTTAAATGGAAAGATTTATACAACTTACTGATTAGTACATAATTATATAGTTACCAAATTGATCATCAGGCAAAGGTTAAATAAGACTTTTCATTCTGTGCAAGCAAGTTTCTGGTAATTAAAATATATTGTATTGCACTGGATAAATGATGCAATCATGTTGTCAGTGTTTTTCTTGTTTCCATACCTCTATCTCTTTTAATTGTTCATTTCTTAACATAACATCTAATTCTAAAGGTTGATTTTGCAGCTCATTGACTTTGTGCTCATCTTCAGTGTTTTTCATGCTTTCTTGAACATCCAGAGAAAGTTGTTTTGACAAAACCACTTCTACAGCTGAATTCTGAAAACATAAAAAGATTGCTGAATAGTCTACCTTACAAATAAATAATTTCTCTTTCTCTTGGTGAAAACATTCCAGTTCCTTCTATTTACTTAAAGACTTTCCAAAAGTATCATTGGGCATTATCAAAGATGATTTTCCATACAATATTTAATTGCCTTTATTGGTATCCCACCAAAAAAAAAAACAAACAACAACACCCTTTTTTGGCAAGACAGCATAGAATCCATGATTATGTGGTGAGGCATAATCTAGTCTTAAGGACAGATACAGAAAAAACAAAAGCTCCAAAGTTCATGCTTAGTAGTCACTGTGATGCAGAGGGCAGGGCAAATAAGAGGCATTCAATGTTACCTATTGGTAGTTTAAAACAGTAGACAGATGGCAGAAACACCAGGATTTCATGGTATTAAGAATGAATTATGCCTTATACCAATTCATAGGAAGAACTCCAAGCTGGGTAAGGCAGGTTATATATGTAGTAATGTGATCTTTTCTGAAAGCCACAAGAACTTGACTTTCTCATAAGGTACAAAGAGATGGCACCTGCATTCACCGATTCGTTCTTTGGACAAATATTTGTTGAGTATGTACATGTACCAGGCACCATATCCAAAATATTAAAAGATTTCCATTATTTTGCTAAGGTATTAGTTTTTATTTTTCAGCTACTATATAAATGAAATACCATTTAATTTTGTCATATACTTTCATGTTAGTAAGGTCTGTAGCAAGTCTGTGAACAAGATGTGTCCACCTCCCCCAACAAGGTAGAAACTGTTGTAAAAATACCACCTGGATAGCAATGCAGAATGTTAACAGTAAGGGTAACTGGGTAAGAGATACACATGAAAACATTCTGTACCATCTTTGCAACTTTTTCATCAATGTAAAACTACCCTAAAGTTAAAAGATTATATAAATAAAACAGATGTACGGAGGTGTATGTGTCTGGAACGTCTACCAAAACTAACTGGTAAGAAAATTCAGCTGACCAGTGTTACTGGTTTTGACATAGTTGGCACTTAGCACAAGCCACTTCTTTAAAAGGCTACAAATAATTAAAATGATCTTATACGTTTGCTCCACTCCCAACAATTTATTCATGCAAAACTATAGTTAAAAATCTACGGGAAGATAGCATCTCAGGAGAAAGGATCCAGGAAGGCCATGAGAAGAAGAGAGAGAGAGGTGCCACACCACGGTCTCCAGTGGCCTATGGGGGCTCCTTGCCAGGAGCCACAATCATCGGGGGTGGCCTCCCACTTGGTATTTGTTGCTCCTTACAGTACCCCCTGCCCAAATCCACCTGCGGAATAAGAAAGAGTGCCTGAGGTAAAGGCTGAGGTATTAGACCCTAGGAAGACTTTACTTACGATTAATCATCTACTAAGAATTCAGAGCCCTTGGTCTATCTTACCTCATAAACCACTGACTTGAGGACTAGCAACAATTTGCCACTTGTAATCTGCCTTTCGTGGTCAGAGAGAGCATTCTGAAAAACCTGAAATCATCCCAAAACACCACTTGTTTACCAACTCCCAAAGCCATGTTTCTACCTTGGCAGAAAATCCAACAGAGTCCCTCAAACGAACATTTCAAATTTAAAAGGTAACATTCCCTTGCGCATGCCAGAGAGGTTGGAACATAGACTCAAGGTCCTGATTGGCTCCTGGAAAGATTCTTTTGAAACCAGTCATCCTTTGCTCATCACCCTTGACTCTATTTTATTTTGATTTTGCAGTCTCATTTGAATGATTTTATTTTAAATATATGATATTTCAAACATAGTTAAAGAGCAAAATAAAACCTACAGTCATTACCCATGATGCAGATATACATAATGTAATTTTCCGTATCACAAATACGATTTAAAACTCAATCTTCATCCTTCTTTCATCTCTTCCTCCCCAGAAATAACCACTATTCTAAAATATATGCATACATTTTTAAAAAATGTTTATTTACTTAAGTAACCTCTACTCCCAACACGGGGCTCAAACTCATGACCCCGAGATCAAGAGTCACACGCTCTTCCAACTGAGTCACCCAGGCACCCCTACACATGCATTTTTATACTTTTACTACATATATTAGTATTCATACAGTGTTGTTTTATATATTTTAATTCTTATAAAACTGGAATCATGTATTATTATTTTATAACTTGTTTTTCTTTTTCCCCTCAGCAGTATGTTTTGGGGTTTATTAATGGTGACACTACAAATCTGGTACAGTCATTTCAGCTTTGTATTCTGTTCTCCTGTCTGCATGAACACGACTTATTTATCTGTCAGGCTTCTGTGAACATAATATTGTTTCCAGTTTTTCTTATTAGAGATATTGGTCTGATAAACACCTTTGTATGGCCCTTTTGCACATCTCTGTTTCTTTGGGATATTGTCTAGAACTAAAATTATTCCTTTTGATTATCAATAGATAGCTGTTGATTTGTTCTCCAAACTGAATTACAGTTTTTACTCTCATCAGCATGGTAAAAGAATTAAAATATTCCTCAATCCTCTCTGATATTTGGTGCTAACAGACTTTAATTTCCGCCAATACACTGGATGTGAAATTGGTGTCATTATTGTTTTACTGGATTTCTCTGGCTGCTAAAAAGACTGAGCTACTCTCCTAGAAGAAAACATGAGCAGTAAGCTCTTTGACATAGGTCTTAGCAATATTTTTTTGGACCAGTCTCCTCAGGCAAAGGCAACAAAAACTAAAACAAATGGGACTACATCAGACTAAAAAGCTTTTGCACAGCAAATGAAACCATCAACAAGACAAAAAGGCAACCAACTGAATGGGAGAAGATATTTGCAAGTCATATACCTGATAACAGGTTAAGAGCCAAAATATACAAGGAACTTACACAACTTATTATTTTAAAAAAAAACAATCTGATTAAAAAAGTGGGCAGAGGACTTGAATACACATTTTTTGTTTTCCAAAGAAGACATACAGATAGCCAACAGGCACATGAAAGATATTTGCCATCACTACTTATCAGGGAAATGCAAATAAAAGTCACAATGATATTACTCAGCCATCAAAAAAAAAAAAAAAAAAGAAAAAGAAAGAAACCTTTGCAACAATGTGGCTGGAACCAGAGAAGGTAACATGCTAAGCGAAATAAGTCAATCAGAGAAAGATAATTATCGTATGATTTCAATAATATGTGGAATTTAAAAAGCAAAACAGAGGATTACAGGAGAAGGGAGGGAAAAATAAAGTAAGATGAAATCAGAGAGGGAGACACACCATAAGAGACTCTTAACTCTAGGGAACAAACTGAGGGTTGCTGGAGGAGAGGTGGGTGGGAGGAAGAGGTAACTGGGTGATGGGCATTGGGGAGGGCATGCAATATCATGTGCACTGGGTGTGATATACAACTGATGAATCACTGAACTCTACCTCTGAAACTAATAATACACTACATGGTAATTAATTGAATTTAAATAAAACTAAATTTTTAAAAAAACCACAATGAGATATCACCTTACACCTGTCAGACTGGCTATTATTAAAAAGGCAAAAAATAACAAGTGTTGGTGAGAACATGGAGAAAAGGGAACCCTCATACACTATTGGTAGGAATGTAAACTGGTTTAGCCCCTATGGAAAACATTATGAACATTCCTCAAAAAAATAAAAGTCAAAATACTATATGATCCATCAATTCCACTTCTGGGTATTTATCCAAAGAAAACAAAGGCACCAATCTGACGAGATATGTGTCTCCCTATACTCATTACAGTGTTATTTACAACAGCCAAGATATGGAAGCCACCTAAGTGTCCCTCAATAGATATATGGATAAAGAAAGTGCAGTATATATATACAATGGAATATTGCTCAGTCACAAGAAAGAATAAAATCTTGCCATTTTTGACAACATGGATGGACCTTGAGGGTATTATGCTAAGCGAAATAAGTCAGACAGATAAAGCAAATACTGTGACTTCACTTATACGTGGAATCTAAAAAAACAAAACAGAGGGGTACCTGGGTGGCTCTGTTGGTACAGCATGCAACTTTTGATTTGGGATTTAGTGTTAAGCCCCGCGCTGGGCACAGAGCTTACTTAATTTAAAAAAAAAAAAAAAAAGGGCAAAAATTTAAAAAACCAGGGGTACCTGGGTGGCTCAGTCAGTTAAGTGTCTGCCTTTGGCTCAGGTTGTGATCTTGGGGTACTGAATTGAGCCCAAGTAATAGGCTCCCTTCTCAGCAGGGAGTCTGTTTCTCCCTTTCCCTCTGCACCCACCTCCGCTGGTGCGCTCTCTCTCTCTCTCTCTCTCTCTAAGTGGACAGATAAAATCTTTAAAAACAAAATGAAACAAAAAAACAAAGAGAAAGAGACTCATAGATACTGTTTGTTACCAGAGTCAGGAGAGCTTGGGGGGTTGGGTGAAAGAGGTAAAGGGGATTAAGAGGTACTAATTTCTAGTTATAAAATAAATAAGTCATGGGGACATAATATACAGTATATAGAATATAGTCAATAATATTCTAACAACTTTGTATGGTGACAGATGGTAACTAGACTTACCCTGGGAATCATTTCATGATGTATAAAAATATCAAATCACATTAATGTATACATGAAACTAAAAGGATATTGTATGTCAACTATACTTAAAAAAAAAAAAGACTGAGCTACTCTCATGCTCATTGGCCATATGAGTCTTACCTTCTATGAATTACTTTTGCATATCTGTTGTCTATTTTTTACTGGGTTGATTTGTGATTTTTGGTGTTTATTTTCATATTCTGGATACTAATCTCCTAATAGTTTTATTCATTGCAATTATTATCTTCCAGTAGATTGTCTTTAAACTTTATAGGTGCTATCTTTTGTTGAACAAGAGTTTAATGTTTTAATGCAGTCAAATGCATCAAACATTTCCTGCTTTGGATTCTGTTTTCAGAGCTTGTTTAAGAACATCTTCTATAGGGGCACCTGGGTGGCTCAGTGGGTTAAAGCCTCTGCCTTTGGCTCAGGTCATGATCTCAGGGTCCTGGGATCGAGCCCCGCAGTGGGCTCTCTGCTCAGCAGGGACCCTGCTTCCCCCTCTTTCCCTGCCTGCCTCTCTGCCTACTTGTGATCTCTCTGTCAAATAAATAAACACAATCTTTAAAAAAAAAAAAAAAGAACATCTCTGTACTCTGTGAATATAAAAATATTCTTTATATTTTCTTGCAAAGGCTTTAACATTTTTCTCTTCACATTTAAGTTCTGTAATATGTTTCTGTGTGGGTTTTGTGATAGATAAATTCAGTCTTTGTCAGAAAAATTTAAGTATTTTGTCTCACTCCAGAATGATAGTTCAACTGGGTATTGAAGTGCAGGTTAACAACTATCTTTCTCCCAGCCCTGTGTAGATGCTATTACTGGCTTTCAGTGTTGAGAAATTTGTTGTCGACATAATTATTTTTAGTTTGGTTGCCTTTGAGATACTTCTTTTTGGCTTTAGTGATTTATTGTTTAGCTTGTTCAAGGCTCTTTGTACTTTCTGAAACTGAAGATTCATATTTTCCCTCAATTTTGGAAAATTCCCAGGCTTGCTTTTATTTTATTTTCTCTATTCTTTCCTCCTAGAACTCCTATGAGGCTTGTGTTAGACCTCTATCTAACCTCTAACTATCTAACCTCAGAGCTACCTCTAGATCTGAGACCTAGATCTCAGTACATCTTCTAGGTCTCTTAAACTTTCTTTCCTATTTTCCATCTCTTTACACCTCTGTGTTGGATTATGAATTTTCTCAGTCGTATATTTTAGATAACTAATTCTCTTCAAGCTGGGTAAAGTTTGCTGCTTAACCTGGACAGAGCAATCTTAATTTCAATGACTAATTTTTTTATTTATTGATGTTAATATGGTTCTTTCTCAAATCTTACCCTTTTTTTCCTCTCTGTTCTGATTTCAAATCCATCTTTTATATCACTAATCATTTTAAACATATTATTCTATAATATATTCCAGACTGATTCATTATCTCACTTTCTTAAATGCATTAATTCCTCTCATTTGTAGTAATGAGGTCTCTTCCCTGTGGTGGATTGTTCCTTTGTATTCATCACTGACTGATTGATTAATTGATCAATACTAACTCAAATCAGACTTTTTTTAAATTTCACTGCGGGAATTCCTTTGGCCTAATTGATAGAAGTGACCCATTCGTGTGGATTTGTGTTTGCTTCTTCCAAGTATCCCAAGGAGATAGGTAGGGAGGTAAGTAGAGAGATGATAGATAGAGAGACTGATTTTAATGTTCATTTCTTGATTTGAGCTACTCTACAATGCAAGTAGTATAGATTTAGACTCTAAACCTGTTTGAGATATAGGTTTAGTTTAGATTTTGTGGGAGAACTTTTCTTCCCACCTTTAGTGCTAGTCCTTTCTCTGGGTTAGAGATTTTCTGGTCTACCTTTCTCCCAGAGCAGAAGCTTTTCAAGGGCCTATGTTTGTTATGGAGTATCTGCTTCAGTACACAGCTTCTCAGGAGTCCTTATGACCTCTAAGCCCCTGAACATCTGATTCTTTCCCTTCCCCACTACTCCTGGAATTTCTCTTAAAAAAGTTTTTAAGTAGCCTAAACTTTTACAAAAGTATAACTTTCTTAAAAGGATTATTTATTTATTTGAGAGAGAGAGAACATGAGTGGGGGGGAGGGGCAGAGGGAGAGGGAGAAGCAGGCCCCTCACTGAGCAGGGAGCCCGATGCGGGGCTTGATCCCAGGACTCTGGGATCACGAGCTGAGTCAAAGACAGACACTTAACAAACTGAGCCACTCAGGCGCCCCCAAAAGTATAACTTTTAAAGAGTGTAATAAGTGTACATATTGAGTCTCTGAGCATAAATGGAATTTTTAAAGTTAAAAAATTTAAAGTGGAAAATGACCATTCTCTCGAAAGACTGGCTGAGTTATATCACCAGCTATGCTTAATTTTTAAAGAAATGCTACTTTTTTCAACCACACATCTTTCCTTAGAGTTTGGCTTGTTTGGAAAAAGAAATAGGAAGTGAGAGAAAGAATATCATCAACTCTCCTTAAGGGCACAGTCATGATATTTTCATCTGTATGTGCCTCCATTCACAAAGTAAACCTTCTGGGGCGCCTGAGTGGCTCAGTCGTTAAGCGTCTGCCTTCAGCTCGGGTCATGATTCTGGGGTCCTGGGATCGAGCCCCATACCGGGCTCCCTACTTAGCAGGAAGCCTGCTTTCCCTCTCCTACTCCCCCTACTTGTGTTCCTGCTCTGGCTGGCTCTCTCTGTCAGGTAAATAAATAAAATCTTTAAAAAACAAAAACAAAGTAAACCTTCTACATTCACATTTAAAACAATGGGCTTTACATAATGGAGCACCATGTCTGGCTTAGCAAACAAGTAAGCACAGCCAACAGAAGGAAGCCTGGCACCAGCTTCACTATCCCCTTCCCCATTCAGGGACAGTGGCCCCATGGCTAACTAATTCTGGGAAAGTGAGAAGCCTAAATCTACCACCTGTAACCTGCCAACAATAGGACAGTATCATACAAGCCTAGGGGATCTATTTCTTTCTTCTCTAAAGCATCCCAATATGAAGCAGTGAAAAACAATTTAAAGATAAACATACATCATCACCACTGGACACAAACCGAAAGGCAGATCGACACAGTCTCAGCGGCTGCCTCTTTGTGTTAGCGTCATGTCTACAATGTGAACCTGACCTGTCAGGCACCTGTGACTCAGCCAGCCTCGCCTACCTCTCAGGCCCCCACTCTGTCACTCTTCTCTGTCCTCCACCCTCTCTTTCATCCCTTCTAACTCCTCATGCTCTCTCCCACCACAAGAGGGAATTCTACTTTTTCAAATGTCAAAAATCCTCCCAACAGCCAACCCACCCTTCGGGTCTCCATTCCAATGTTTCCTTAGAGAAGCTCTCTCTGACTATAGCTCAGGTCAGACTCCATTATTACAGACTGTCATGGAAGTAGTCTTCCTTCACTTCGTTTCTGTAATCAGGCTCTCATTAGTTAATTAGTTGATTAATATATGCCTCTTCCTCTAGACTAGAAGCTCAATGAGAATAGAGACCATGTCTATTTTGCTCACCATTGAACCCTCATTGTCTGCTCAATAAATTTTTACAGAATAGATATGCAGACAAATTCATAATAAACCAAAAATAAGAGAATTTTATTTAGTTTTTGCTTGTTAAGATGAATCATCTGTGGGTTTTAAGGTAGAGTAGAAAGAAATTGGGGATCTGCCAATCTAGCTCTTGTTGGTCAGACATCTGCTAGGAATGATAGCAACAGGCTTTGGCTGGGTTTACTGAGAGTAGAGAAAGTTCAAAATAGGCCCAAGAACTCAATAAGGGGTTCACTGAGGTCTGACAGTACATTAGCATATTAGGCCTCAACTAACAACCCACAGAACACATTCAAGAAAATGGTGAGGGCAAGCCACCAAGCATCAGGCTGGGTGGAGGACATGGGTTCTAGTCCCAGTGCTGCTGGAGTACAAACTCAGCCAGTTAACATCTCTGACTTCAAGTCCCTCACCTGAAATACAAGGGTTGGCCTAGAAAGTTTCTAAGGTCCCTCAGCCTATAAGATTTCAGGACTTGTGAACATGTTCTCCAATGTACACCGCTCACAGATGTCAACACCATGTACACTATGTAAGTCACTTGTTGGGTAAAGGAATAAATCTTGGATTATGAAAAATACCTCTAGAGTAAGAAGGAAGATTTGTATATGGGCCAAAAAGAGCAAAGTAGTACACTTCTAAGACAGAGCTGGCATGTGGCCCAACTATGTGTTCTATTAAGAAAAATTTTTTTTACTGAGTTATCAGATAAATAACCACCAAAAATAGACATCATTTACCTCAGGACTGAAAGCTCTTTTTCCTGGAAGAGGTTTTCCCTGACTCCACTGTGTTTCTGGTCACTCACCCACAGCTGGACACCTGACATGTTTTCCCTGTATCTGTGACCATCTACTTTCCAGAATTTCTCTATGAATGCCTTCTTAAACATTAAAATGATAAATGCTCAGGAATTTTTGAAAAGAACAAAAAACTCAGATATACTAACAATACACCTAAGACAAGGAATTCAAAGAAGTAATTATAGACAAGAGGTTGTTTTAGGACCAATTACGTCATGTAGATTGACACTGGGGAAGGAGAGGGCAAGAAAGAGCCTTTAATATCAGTTAATTTGTAATGTTGCTTTATGAGTTTTTAGAATACTAACAAACTATGAATGTATTATTTCGTTTTTTCCCCTCTTTATCATTTCCCTTTATGGACACCTCAAATCTGAAGAGATTAGTTGGTCTTTACTTTTTACCATATCCTAATTTGTTACTTTGCTTCACCTATACAGGAAGGGGAGGTGGAAGGCAGTTCTGCCTCTTCATATTTAACAACTCTAAGAAATTCACTTCTATAAAAATATCCAGTATGATACTGGATCATAAGCACCCATATTCTTCAGTCTATGTGCTGTAATTTCTTTTGCCTCCAGGTTTCCCTTAATATATTGTTATTAAAGAAAAAGTCAGCCAAAGGTCCAGATCTAAGTTATTGCCTAAATTTCATCTAAAATGAAATTCTTGGCAATGGATTGAAATACATACAGGCTATAATGGCAATTTTTGAAAAGTGCAATCACACTTTCAACAAAAACTCTAAGATCAAATGAAATTTACTAAAGAAAAAAGTAGAAGAAAATAAAAACTTCCTAAGAATTCTTCTGGAGGAGATTTTAAATAACCTGATAAAAGCCCTTCTAGATTCCAAAAAGGCATGTGATATTTAGTTACTGTTAGATTTAAAATTTTTTTAAAGATTTTATTTATTTGAGAGAAAGAGTGCGAGCAAGAGAGCGCACAAGCAGGGGGGAGGGGCAGAGGGAGAAGGAGACGCAGACTCCCTGCTGAGCAGGGAGCCCTATGCGGACTCAATCCTAGGACCCTGGGATCATGACCTGACCCTAAGGCAGATGCTTAACCAACTGAGCCACCCAGGCGCCCATAATTAGTGTTACACTTTAAACCATGTAACTGATGCCATGTGCTTTTATGTTATTTAGAGACTCCTGCTTAAGTCTTTACACTTATGTCTTATACATATCTATGCATGTTTAGATCACTTTTACTAGCTGTTCAACATTAAAAATGTTCTTGGTCTTTCACCGTCCAATGTTATATAGAATAAAGTAAATACAGCCAGTACTTAGAGTAGAGAAAATAAAAGCACAGATGCAGAAAAAAAGATTCATGTCACAAAAGAGTAAAAAGTCATAATAAAATATTGCTAGAGAATTAAAACCACATTCCTCTACCCCAGACCTGTAAAAATTATTAGAAGACTGAAGTACCTGTATCATTCTTTTTGCTTTAAAAGTAGCTTATCTCCTCCTTCACAAACACGAGTCTTCTGACCATGACACAAGCCATCACAAGTTGAATAAAAATTTTTATTACAATATATTTGTTTTACGTGATTCAATGGAAAAATATTATTTTAATGACGTATCATAAATTATAAATAACTCATCATTCAAGATCAAGTAAAAGCTTAATAAATTATAAAAACTCTTATTATTGGATTATGATCTTTATTTAGTTTTCAATATACTCTACTGAATTTTGGGGGCTCACAGCCAAAATGGGTCTGAGAAGCTAATTTTAAAAGTTGTTAAGCAACTCCCTTTAGCAACATCATGTATTAGGATAGAAAGCACTCAGGTATTTTTTTTCTTTTTTACTTATCTACTGCTATTTAACACTGTTAAGAAAGTTTCTTTTATACATACAGCTTAGGAGTCGCAGGCATGGGCCCTTCATTCTTTAAGACATTTTCCTTAGCGACATCTAACACTACTTGTGGGATTTATTAAGTCTTTTCTCACGGCCAGACAGATGCTCCATTGGCATTTAACCTGGTTTTACACATTTCTAGAGAACACTGTCTGGTTCCTATAATCTTCCATGCATTTCTGTTTTGTTTTGTTTTCTAAGATTTTACTTATTTATTTGAGAGAGAGAGGGAGATAGAAAAAGAGAGCATGAGCAGGGGGAGGGGTAGAGGGAGAGGGAGAAGTAGACTCCCTGCTGAGCAGGGAGCCCAACCTGGGGATCGATCCCAGAACCCAGAAGTCATGACCTGAGCCGAAGTTAGATGCTTAACTGACTGAGCCATCCAGGCGCCCCCATGCATTTCTGTTTTAAGAAGACAACAGAAATGCACATTCTTTTCATTGCTCTTGATCATGTACTCCATAAAAAGCTGGTGAGAACTCACACCTGAATGGTCTAGCCTTTGCTATTGTCCCACTGGACCCTGGACTGTGAGAGGCTGCCTAACAGAAAGATACTTTCAAATATGGTTTACTTTTTTAAAAATATAAATATTTTTTAAATATTTTTAAAATTTAAAAAATTTAAAATTTGTTTAAAAAATTAAAAATAAATATTTTTAAAATATTTATTATCAGGACGACTGGCTGGCCCAGTTAGAGCCATGCAACGCATGATCTCGGGGTCGTGAGTTCAAGCCTCATGTTGGGTGTGGAGATTAGTTAAATAAATAGAACTTAAAAAAAAGAAAAAAAAAATACGGTTTACTGGATGGTTCCCTGTGCCTTTTCCATTTCACTCTCTAACCTGGGAGAAAGAACTTTGAGCCACAGGAAAATATACCCATTTGGTTGGTCAGAATGAAAACAAAACAACATTCTTCTTTCTTCTCCCTAGGGAAAATTAGGAGCCCGAATGTTGATGTTCTCACACCAAATGATCTGACAACATTTAAAAATGCATTTGCAGTAGAGGGTTAACATGAGAAGAAAAAGAAAGGAACCTATCCTTTCAAACAGTCTCTGATTTCATTATAAAATCCACAAAAAAAAAATAGGGCTCTTGGGATTTTTTTCCTCGGAAAATGGGTAGAACACACTTTCTTTTCTTTTGCCTTTTCTAATTTGCCTTTGTGCTCTTGACCCAAGAAATTGTATCTGATTACATATCAGAGAGAATAATCAACCTAAATTGATGACTGACATTTTAACAGACCAAACAGTAATATTTCACCACTGAAATCTTGGACAGTTTTGTAAGGGCTCTTTTTACAAGTGGGCATCATAAATAGCCAGCACACTGAGGGTTTAATTATGAAATCAGAAAGCTTGATTTACCACCCTCTTTTCAGAGCCCAACACCTCTTCATTCTCAGGCGCGATGTCTTAGAGATGCAATCACGAGTACTTACCTTGTTTATCTCCCGGTCTTCCTCAAACTTTTCCAGTGCAGCTGAGTCCTGAGTGGACTCCTGCACATCAGAAGTGACCTCCTTCTCTCTGCCTGGCAGAGTAAACTTTTCTCTCTCTTCTGTTGAGCGTTTTGATTTGAGAATGCTATTGAGACAATTTTCCGTCTCCTGCTTGGCAGATTCAAGTCTGTTTTCCAAGTCCTTTTGTTTACACTTAAGTGATTTCATATCATCTTTAATAATCTTCTGTCCCACTGAAGATGTATTTTGCTTGATGGATTTTGCTAAAGCTAAAATCTGCTTTAGTGTGCAATCTTGCAAACAGAGTCTATTCTCTAGTTCCTGTAAGTGGAGAAAAGATTGTTACGAAAAGTACCTCCGTTCAATGGTCACAAGAGTTAATTGACTTTTATAAATCACAGAGTATTCTCCACTAGTGAAAGTGTAAAAAATTTACCAATTCATATCACAAAGAAGAAATTTTGGGCAAAATATAAACCAGTGTGCCATCCCAGATCAAAATCTCCAACAGATCTTATAAGATACTAGAAGTTTATCAGAAGTAACAAAGAAAATTCTCACAACACAGTTCCTGGAACGTAGGAGGCAATCAACACATATTTGTTAAGTATGTGTTTTGTTCAAGATACAGCCTTTTTACACAATCAAAATACAAAATAGTAAGTACCTACTTTGTGCAAAGCATTGAAAATAAAAGAATCATTTAGAATGTACCCACATGAATCTAGTATTAATATTTACAATTCAGAGTAAAGCTTAAATCAATCTACCTAATGCAATATCTGAAATATAGCAGGAACTCAATCAATATTTACTCAATGCATGAACAAATCCGGCTGATTTGAGAACTCAAGACTCACAAGGAATCTGAGGTACTATAGTAGCTACTGATGTTACTATTGAAATCAAGTAAGCCTTAAAGTTACTAGGTGAACTATATTTATCAGTCACTACCTAATAGACTACACAGTATTCATTCATTCGTTCATTCAACTAGCAACAAATGTTATGACAGTTTGTTTTTTAATTTAAAAAAAATTTTAAGTAATCTTGGGGCACCTGGGTGGCTCAGTTGGTTAAGTGTCTGCCTTCGGCTCAGGTTATGATCCCAGGGTTCTGGGATCCAGCCCCATGTTGGGCTCCCTGCTCAGCAGGGAGTCTGCTTCTCCCTCTCCCCATGCTCATGCTCACATTCTTTCAAATAAATGAATAAAATCTTTAAAAAAAAATTTTTTTAGAGTAATCTCTATACTCAACATGGGGCCCAAACTCACAATCCCAAGATCAAGAGTCACATGCTCCACCAACTGAGCCAGCCAGGGGCCCCTATTATAACAGGTTTCAAAGTTACATAGATGAGGAAAATACAGCCGAGTCAGATTCCTATAGTCTAGTGAGAGAGACACAGAAGTAAACAGACAATTTTAATAGAATGTGAAAAGATCTATGCTAATAAATCTGCGCAGGTCATTGAAACATATTAAGGTGGAAGAAGGGAGTTCCAGGCTGCATTTTAGAATGATCTGGGTGTAGCCATGAGGATGCTCGCAAGAAAAGAGTGGCAAGTGCAGGCAGCCAGCCAGTTCAGAACTCTATGCAGGGGTGTGTGAGGTGAGGGCTTGCTCTGAAGAGGCAATAATGGAGGGTCTTGGGGGAGAAAAAAATTGTACAGATATTCCAGACATGAAAGAGATAGCACTTAGTGTCTGACTAGATTGAGGAGTCTGGGAAAGGAAGAATAACCAGGTTTCTGACTTGAAGCCCACAGAGATGGTAGAAATAGAGTCAGAGAACACAGAAGAAAAAGCAGGCCTACTGGTGTGGAGCTGGGAGATGGAGAAAGGGAAGTTGAGTTATCTTCTAGACATGCTGAAAGACAAATAAGTGTACGACATCCAAGTAGAGATGTCTCGTAGGGTCAGAAGACCTGAGCGGTAGCCCCTACTCTGTCCTTTCATCTGGGTGACCTTGTAAGTCCCTCATCTCCAGAACCCAGCTTATCACATATAAGATAAGGGGTCTGAACTTGATGGCCTCTGAGATTTCTTCTACCTATAACAGAGGTTCTATGTTAATTTTTCTGGAGAAGCTTGAGCTGGGCTCATGTCTAACACTTTCCTTATTTATCCATGGCCCCCAAACAGTGCCTTAGACATGATGAGCCCTGAACATCTGTCAAACGATCACTGTTAAAAAGGGAGGTAGCCTGTCAACATGTCAGGCCACGACAGAGAAAGCTTGCTTGATTCCCAGGCCCCTAAACGAAAGAGATGAGGGGGCGCCTGGCTGGCTGTTGGAAGAGCATGTGATGCTTGATCCCAGGGTCGCAAGTTCGAGCCCCGCGTGGGGGGGTGGTGGTGTAGAGATTACTTAAATAAATTTAAAAACGTAAAGAAAAGAAAGAAAATGGAGAATTCCCACACTCAGGCCAGCAGTGCTGCTCTGAGACTCACGCCATGAAATCTCCAGTTAAGGAGCTGTCAAAGAAGTAGCTGAGAAAATGCTTTACTTTGTTTTCTTCTAGAAGACACGTCTCAGGCCTGCTTACATTGGCTAAGCAGAGTGAGAATCCAAGGAATGTGCTTTGAGGATGTGGGTAAAGGGCTGTGATCCTCACTGCAAGAGGCTAGGTGCTGTTGGAGTGAGGGAAAGGATTTTGGACGCCCTACATCTGGAGAGAGCTCTAATGCAGACCACGAGCATGAAAAGTAATAAGGTAAAAAATTATACAATTCCCATCCACTCCCGATAAAGAATGCAAAACTGAAGCATTTCCCCCTTGGTCTTGTGGCATTGGATACATTCTCTGACTCTCCAGTATCTCCTGGAATCACTATGCTGTCTTGGAAACAAAGATCTCCGGGAGGTCAGACAGGTCATGGGTGGAATGGTCTCAGAGGGTCTGGAGTGCAGGAACATGTTCAATTCAAATTATAAAGGCACTTAGTCACTAAAAAAGGGCATTCCCATTTCCTAAGACTAGTCAGCACCTTAGTTACCTTAGTCATCTGAAGAGGAACTGGATTTCTGATCAAAGACATGGATTTGTTCATTGTAATTAATATCGATTCTGTTTTAATATTGTAATGTCTATGACTAGACACTGTTTAATACCTGCAGCTTCTGCAGTTTTTCCTCAACTGCTATTTGATCCCCAGGCTTATCAGAAAAACTGGCAAATTCCTGGGAGATATCGTCCAAGGTGGCATTCAGGTCTGTGACGCAAAGCTGGTATGAGTGGTGTTCTTGAACATGACCTTCCAATTTCTGCACAGAATCCTAAAAATAAAACCATTGACAATTCACCAATTATGTCTCTGAATGTTCTCACTCAGAAAATAATTAAATTGTTCAGAAACACTTGTTTCATGAGGTTTCATCTTGAAGCAGGAATAGGGCCAGAAATTGTCCAGAGTTCTTAAGTAAAGTTTTTAGTAGTTGAAATATTTCGATGTAAAAGCTCCTCTGTCCCCCTGAAAATGGCTCATTGAAATCGCATTTGTTTCCCCCATGCTTCTTTGCCTTCATTTCATTCCTGAGGACAATTTATTTCTCAAGAGGTTTACAAAATATAAATGCTTCAAATTATATCATCAAATCACAAACATCTATAATAAAGCAGCTCCCTTAATTATCCTTCTTAGTAAAACCAAATATCCACAGTTGGAAATTAGACTGTATAAGATCAGCCTAACCTCAGATTCCTTCCCTAAGAATTAAATTCCAACATTGTGTGTTAGGAAAAAGTAATCCTAACTCAGAAGCAAACCCACCTTGAAGTTCTCTTCCTGGAATACGAAAATAAGGTGGCCCCACCTGATCAGAAAAGTAGTAATTATTAAACTCAACCATTTCCAGTCAAGTTGGTATCTCTTTATCTCTGCACATCTCCTGCAGTCCGTAGAGCAGAACTTCTTATCCACATGATCCTTACATTGAATCTAACTTCCAATATGCAAAGAATTATAGATAATTCTCTTATGAGAACACACTTCCTCATGGCAAGCTGACATCTCTTACCTCTTTTACTGCAGACCACACAAGAGAGGGAAACTGATGAGGTTTATGCAGAATAATGAATGTACAGCTGACCCTTGAACAGCGTGGGTTTGAACTACATGGATCCAATTATGCACAGATCTTATACAATACAGAACTGTAAATGCATTTCTTCTTATGGTTTTCTTAACATTTTCTTTCTTCTAGCTTACTGTACAATGTATAATACATATAACATACAAAATATGTGTAGACTGTGTTATCTGCAAGGTTTCCCGGTCACCAGTAGGCTACTAGCAGTTAAGTTTTCAGAAAGTCAAAAGTTATATGCAAATTTTCAACTGGGGGGGCTCAGCACCCCTAGCGCCCCACTTTGTTCAAGGGTCAACTGTACAACATTCCAATGGATAGCTGATGGACAAATGGATGGATTGGTGGATGCATGGATCACTTGGACAACACTTTCAGAGAGATACATTAAAAAATCTTAGGGGAGCCTGGGTGGCTCAGTCGATTAAGTGTCTGACTCTTGGTTTCAGCTCAAGTCCTGATCCCAGGGTCGTGAGATAAAGCTCATGCGCTCTCTCGCTCTCTCTCAAATAAATAAATCTTTTTTTTTTTTAAAGATTTTATTTATTTATTTGACAGGGAGAGAGAGATCACAAGTAGGCAGAGAGGCAGGCAGAGAGAGAGGGGGAAGCAGGCTCCCCGCTGAGCAGAGAGCCCGATGCGGGGCTCGATCCCAGGACCCTGAGATCATGACCTGAGCTGAAGGCAGAGGCTTTAACCCACTGAGCCACCCAGGCACCCCTCTCAAATAAATAAATCTTAAAAAAAAAACAAAAACAAAAACAAACCTTAACCCTCTGATCCCTGGAAAAGAGAACTGGGATGAGAAAAAATAACATTATCATCAAACAATAGACACTGGATTCTTCTAGCAAAATTGATGAATTGAAGGGTTAGTATTTGTATCTCGAAATGATCAATTAAATGCTAAAAGGTTCCGATTTACCAAAAGAACAAAACATGGTTCCATATACAAATATGACATAAGTATGCATAATTATGACAATCATTTAAAATTTTATTTTGACCATTTCACCTGGAGCTGTTGGAGGAGACTTTCGTGTAGATGCTTTATTTCCAGCCAAGGCTTTTCACTGAAGTTGGGATTTTTAGTGCACTCTAAGAGGTAACTTCCTTGAGATTTTAACTCTTTTAGCAAAGACGTCAAATCTTGTGCTTTCTGGAGGAATTTCTTATAAATTTTTAACTGAGCTTTTTTCTCCTGCAAACCATGTTGCAGAGCAAAGCCCACTTCCTGTTTCTTTTTTAGTTCTGTGAGCATTAATCTCAGATCCTCCTTACTTTGCAAATACTTCTCTCCTTCTAGTAGAAGCTTTTCTTGATGGCTAAGTTGAACAAATATTTTAGAAATGAAATGATTCTTAGCAAATTGGAATACTTTTCGCATATTATAGTACAACATACATTATAATAGAAAGCATTAAAATAACACTAAACATAAATTATTCCCAAAGACTCCTTTGGCATTAATGACATTCTAAATAGCACTAAGTTTAGCTCAGAAATCAAGACAGAAATTATTTGTAGTATTACTAAAAAAAATATTTTTGTTACATAATTTGACCTGAGAACACTTAATAATTGAGATTCCAGACTATTACAGTTTTATTATGCTTAAATATAATTATCTTATATTTCTCTTTCTCGTATAACTAAAATAATCATTCAGTATATTGGCCAACTAACTAGTTTATACTTTCTATAACTTAAATTTAGTTTTGATCTGTCTGTTCCTAGAAAAAAATATAAAATTCACATTTCCACTAAACAGTAAATGTATCATTTAAGATGTAATATGAATTAAAAATTTTCACCAGAATTATGTCTACTGAATTCAGACATTTACAACATTTATACATTTAAGAATCTCTTAGAATATATATTTAAAAGCATAATTATTCTACAGTAATAAAACGCAGACCCTGAAATTGTCTGGGGGAAGGGAGTTTTGGTAAGCAGCAGTGTTGCAGGTGAAATGATAGACAATGCTATTTTGTTACCAAGAACTCGGAGAGTTGATGAACCAGCCAAACTAAACACTGCCACAGTTAGGACAGTGTATTTCCTATCTGATCCAGAGAACTTTTCGTCTTCGTTTCTGCCTCTGACATTGTGGATGCCCCTGACATTACTGACTTTCTCTCCAAAAGATATTATATCCAAATCCAGGAGGCAGACAAAACATACTTGTTATGGCTTCACGGTGCAATGGAAGCCATGAATAAGTGAAGGCATTGCCCTTTACCTTAGATATGTGTTGGCTAAATGGACTGTGTTGTCCCACTGATTCTTGATATCAGTAAGGGTCTTTGGAGCCAATGGAGCCTTGCTGCTCTCAGCCTGACTCACAATGGTCTGTATTTTAGCGTCCCCTTCAGGCTTGAGTAAAATGATTTCCTGAATTAAATAAAAAAGAGCTTAGAAACTTATTTGCATTACTTAGGGAAAGTATATATGATATCTTTTGATTTATACACATTATATTTACAGTCTAACTGCAGAGTAGATTTCAAAATTATCTTTTCATTTTTATATGACAATGCTATCTCCTTCACACGATATAGAATTGATTCTCAATAAATATTTTTCAGGTTGATGTCACTGCATTCCTGCTCTCATCTTGATTTTCAACTGCCTTCAAATAAGACAGATGCCCAAAAGACTGGCAAATCCTTCCTATCCACTCCATTATTTATCAATAGAGAGTTAAGGTAATACCCGAACACAACATTTTTATACACTCAAGATGAGACTTAGGGCTTCCCACAGGAAAATGCAGTGCCCCTTGTCAACTCTTGTCCCCCGGCTACAACATAATTAATTCCCACTCCCTGTTCTCTTTCCCTCCTTTGCTCTAAACAGTCAAGTTCCTCCCTAATTGGAAACGCAACTCTAGATTCACCTCCCCTGGAAAGGCTTTCGCATATAATCCCAATTACTTCAGTGAGTTTCACCAACCCTTAGAGCTCACGATGCATAACCATTTCTTCCTGTATTAATGCTTTGATTAATGTTAATTTCAATCCTTCTGGGTTCCTTTTAAGCACATGTGCTTCTATTCCCTGCATTTTTAACTAACAATGTCTATTGAATCTCCCCTTAGGTAAAAAGTGGGCCGGGTGGAGCTTGACATTTCCTTGCCCTCTGCAACCCCCTCAGCGCCTAATAACCTTTATGAACCACACAACACACTCAATATCTAATCATCTTTATGAACCATATATTCACTGTGAAGAAGAGTTCTTCTCCAGCCCTGCCCTTGACATTGCTGATGCCTCTCTATATTGACATATATATTCTTTTTATATCCAAGCAAACTCCCACTGCCACAGATCTGTAGGCACCGCCCTTACAAAGAGAGGATATACCTTCTCTCTTCTATCTACTTAAAACAACTTTATTTATTTTTTTTTTTAAAGATTTTATCCATTTATTTGACAGAGAGAGAGAGAGATCACAAGTAGGCAGAGAGGCAGGCAGAGAGAGAGGGGGAAGCAGGATCCCTGCTGAGCAGAGAGCCCGATGCGGGGCTCAATCCCAGGACCCCGAGATCATGACCTGAGCCAAAGGCAGAGGCTTTAACCCACTAAGCCACCCAGGTGCCCCTTTAAAATAACTTTAGATCCAACACACCCCTTCTGCCTTTTAAGCCCAGTCATCTGAATGCCTTCAGTCAATCCACAGTGATCCTATTTTCCATTAAGAAACAAATCTTTGCAGTTTTCCTGTAAATCTTTTAAAAATTAGAGTTCACTCTGACCTCTGAAATTTAGTTTCCACAGTTATACCTGTATTTTTTGGATTCTTTCCTCAAGTGGAATTTTGCCTTCTGATGAATTCAAAACCATAAGGGACTCTTTAATCCCTGCTATCCAGTGAATTACATTCTGTGCAAGATCATTAAAGCTCTGGTCCTTTGTAGGAGGTAACTTATCCTCTTCGTCCATTTCACATAATTGCCTCAAAAATGCCTGGTATCTATCAATCAAATGTGTTGATTCCATTACTATTTCTTCCTCTTCGGTAAGCCCATATTCCTTCAAAGAGCTGGTCAACTGGGCCAGAGATTCAAACTGTTCCCTGTAAATTCCAAACATCACTGAAAGTTTACAGCAGCCACAACAACATGTATGAAACCACTTTAGCAGAAAATATATTCATACAAGATCAGCTCTACCTCTTTCTAGCTACAGCTTCGCAAAATAGCTCAGTTTTCTCTCCTGATTTTTCCATTTCTTTCCATTTCTCTTCTTGACTAGTCAACCACTTGCTCAGATTTCTGTCGTCATCCTGGAGCCTAAAAAAAAACCATATGTTAAAATATAAAGTAACCAAAACGTATATCTACGAAGAGAAGGTTGGCATGAATTTTGTAAGCTAACTTGGGTTTTACTTCCTTTTTTTGTTATTCTTTAGAGAAAAATTAATTTGTAACATTAAAATCTAAACAATTATAGCCTGTATTATAGTGGACTTCTATAAAAGCAATGAGCTACACGAATGTACCATAAAGAGGAAGAAACAAACAGAAAACATTTTTGGACTCTCCCCTGAACTATTATCATATCAGATAATTTGAAGAATTCTCTTAACTTCTATCTTCCTAGAAGTTAAAACTTCTTAACTTCCTAGAAGTTAAAACCAACTTTGATTTGAAAATATGTATTTTATTTGTGAAATTTGTATGTATTGTATATCCCAATGTTAGCCGTACTGAGGCACAGAACATATAAAGGTACCACTAGAAAACATGTTATTTAGATATTGCCTTTATTTCCTACCTCAGTAGCTGCTGCAAGTGGTCATTAAGCTCCTTTGCTCGGGCCTGGCAAATGGACTCCATTTTTTCTAATTCAATTTCTTGATTTATAATCCAACTGTTAAGCTCTTTAACATGTGCTTTGGGGAGATGCTTCTTCACATGATTCAGTACAGTTCCCACCTGCTGTATTTTACTGCCTCTTCCTTCAAGAGTCAAGAAATCCTTAAAAAAAAGACAGAAACTCAACGATGTTCTACTGGCAAAGTCGAAGTATGGTCGCTACAACCCCCACGACACTTTTCCAAGCTGGTATGGAGGCATGTCACCTTTTAACACCCAATACAAAACAAGAGCCATGGAGACATGGCTAACTTCAATGGCAAATGATCAAAAGATGGTTTATGTTGGGGTGTTTGGGTGGCTCAGTTGTTAAGTGTCTGCCTTCGGCTCAGGTCATGATACTAAGGTCCTGGGATAGAGCCCTGCATCAGGCTCCCTGCTCTGCGGGGAGCCTGCTTCTTCCTCTCCCACTCCCTCTGCTGTGTTCCCTCTCTCGCTGTGTCTCTCTCTGTCAAATAAATAAATAAAATCTTAAAAAAAAAAAAAAGATGATTTATGTGCGTATACATCTGACTCAATGGAAATAGATCAAGCAAAATAATGCAGGGCCACCATGAACGTCAGGAGGAATAAGACTGGGAAAGCTGCATTTTTCTTTCCTCAACTTCTAAATACTTGCTTCCGTCTGGTAATCAACAGGTAAACCTAAACAGACAATTCTCTATTTCACTTTGTCCAAATCAGCACTTTATTTCAATGTTTGTGGGTCAAGGTTTGAGCATCCATTGCTAAGACCCATGCAATGGGCAAAGTTAAAGGCAAAAGATAAAAAATAAAAAGTTAGGACTTAAAAAAAGAGAAGAAAGGCAATTTTATCAACAAAGCACAGTATCATCAAAGCAAGGAATCAAAGAACATTTAGTGCCACTCATAAGCTTAAGAGTATGACTTTTCATCAACACTAAAGTACTAGAAATCTAAAGTGATCAAGATTTAAGGATGTGGTAGGCATTTTAAATGCCCCCATGCACATTACCTCTTATTTCAGACTACCCAACACTACAGTTCAACCCACTGTATTAAAGTGCAAATGAGATTTTTTTTAAAGATTTTATTTATTTATTTGACAGAGAGAGACACAGTAAGAGAGAAAACATAAGCAAGGGGAGTGGGAGAGGGAAAAGCAGGCTTCCCGCTGAGCAGGGAGCTCCATGTGAGGCTCAAACACAGGACCCTGGGATCATGACCTGAGCTGAAGGCAGACACTTAATGACTGAGCCACCCAGGCGCCCCTCAACTGAAATTTTTTAAATATTACTCAGAAAAAAATAATAAAAAGTCAAGAGTTCTCTTTCAAGAAAGTAAAGGGATTTCAAAATCCACATTAGGTAAAGCCTTTATTTTTTTATCAAATAGAATTTTAAGTTGACTGGATTTACCGGTAAATACTAAGTTAAACAGCATCTTAGACTAGGTGTGAAAATAGAACTTGTTTAAAAGTGGCTCGCACCCTTACCCAATAAATATGGAGTTTCAAAACATATGGGGAAAAGTTAGTTATTTGGAAACATTATCTCTGTACAGAAATTAGTAAGTCAAAGTAATTTTTTTTTTCTTTTTGAGAGAGAGAGCTTGAGTGGGGTGGGGGAAGAAGGAGCGATAGAATCCTAAGCAGGCTCCACGCTCATCATGGAGCCCAAGGTAGGGCTTGATCCCACAACCCTGAGATCATGACCTGAGCAGAAATCAAGCATCAGACGCTTAACCAAATGAAACACCCAGGCATCTCCAAAGTGATGATTTTATCTACTTAAATACAGTCCTATGTCTCTAGTATTTTAGTTTTGATAAATTTTAATTAAAATTTATATACATATATATATATATATATACATATCTTACAGAAAGTTTTTGTAGCTTTCGTTCCACACTCTTTTTTGTTTCTAATGATTCAAAACACTCTTCAAGGTTCATTTTAATATTGCCAAACCAGTCGTTAAAGTTCTTGCACTGATCTGCAGGAAAAAAACAAAGGAAGTTGTATTCATTCAAGGAGACTTCAGACACCTTGTTAAAGTGAGAGATTTTGATACTTGCTTTGCATGACATGGCTACAGTCATTGTATAAAGTGGATAATAAGTTGAAACCCAACTATGAGGCTAACAGAGTCTACAGAGTAATTGTGGTATGTTTTCTTTTCCTTTTTTAACTTTTTTTTCTTTTTTTAAGTAGGTTTCATGCCCAGCATGGAGCCCAATGTGGGACTTGAACTCATGACCCTGAGATCAAGACCTGAGCTGAGATCAAGAGTCGGATGTTTAACCAACTGAGCCACACAGGTGCCCCAAATTGTGGTACATTTTCTATATCAAACCTCCTTTCCAAGCACACAGGACACCCAAAGACACTTGCAAGGGCAGCCTGCTCACAGACATGTCCCCAGACTCACTCACTATGGTGAGCAGGTCAGATGTGAAAATGTTGGTGACCTTCTTTCACGAAATAAAGATTTGGGACTTGAAAGAAACAGATGTTATTTACCATAGGCATAGATCAGTGAGTGCTTCCCCTCCAAAGAGTTATCTGAATAAATCCTAACTAATTAAATAAATCCCTTTCCTTAACTAGAATCTGTGCAACCATTTGTAAGTGAAGCTTAGATAAGCCTTCATGTTCACAATACTTATTCATACTCCAAGATTCCCAGAAAGAATTAAGAGAAACATTGCACTCACCATTCAATAACTTAGAAAAGTGGTCTTGCAAAACACTTTTTTTGGTATTAAATAAATCACTGACACTTTCATATTGCTTTTTTAATTCAGAGAGTTCAGGAGTCAGACAACCTATTTGATTCTCAAGTAACATCATACTATGCTTTTGCTGTAGGATTTGCTGCTGTATCTCCTAAATACATAAACAAACAACCATTAGGTCTCAAAATGAGCTCAATTAACAGAAAGCATCAAACATCTCCATTGTTTTTGTAAAAATCTCAGTGATCTTCTGTTGGGTGGATTTGCTTTACCTTAGCTGGTACATGTATAACACAATGCAATTCAATATCAAATAATTACCACCCACCAAGCAATTCAAAGGAGAGACTGATAAAAATACACAAATTGTTTTTCTGAGTTTTTGCCCCTGGCTTTCATTTTTTAGTAACTATATTTATTAACCTCAAAAGGTCAAAGCCATCAGAAACAAGTGTGAAAATAAATCTGAACCACAGAAGAGACAGAGCTGGGACATACCTCTAGTTTAGTAAAGATCTCTAGGCTGTCAGAAGGAGATAGGGCTTTTAAGAGGGACTCAGTCATTCCAATCTGGGTCTTGGCTTGGTCCAGGTCCTCCCTTAGCTCAGCCGTGCTGCCACTGAGTGCAGAGCACGTGGATTCTCCTATTAAATGTGTTTTTACATTTTCTATCTTGCTTAAAATGGAGGACTCCATGACCTGAAATCACGAAACATATGAAAAGTCTGTGGCAGGCTTTATTTAACTAGATTTTAAGACAACTGCATTGCTAGAGAATGAGTTGAGACTTTGCTTCATTTCAGTGCAAAATTAATTCATTGTTCTACATCACTGATACCATTCAAATTGTTTAAGAAAGAATAATACAAAAAACCAAGACTGACATTCTGACATTTTTTCCAAAAGACTAATTTGAATCCTTCCCCTCTCCAAAGCAAGTTTTATCTAGCATATCAATTGAGGTGCCCTCTCATGGCACTCATTGGAAAATATATTAAAATATATAGAAAAATTAAACAGGCAGCATTTATTGAGTGTTTATTATGTGCACAGCTTTGTGGTAAGCATTTTACATACAAAATATAGGCTTTTGAATGTTAAGTAACTTGCCCAAGATCACAAAGCTAGTAGGTTGCACAGCCAGGACCCCACCCAAATGGTCTGACTCCAAATGTCATATTCAGCCACTATGCACTCTGATCTAAATAAAATTGTAACAAATCTCTTCACACAATAGAAAACCATACTCGCAGCAATCTCCCTGCTTCTCCATCTAGCAATTAATAAACACAGAATCACTTGAGCCATATTCTCCTTCCTATGGCCAAAAGAACTCAAGAGGAAACCCTTGCTACTTAACACAGAAGTTTGACAACATCTCCACCTCCATACAGGAGTCCTGGAAATAAGTGAAATGAGAATAAAATAATACAAAAATATTTATTCTAAACAAATACAATGAACTATGCCAACCATTAAAAATCTAGTTGGATTTAATGTAGGAATTGAAAAAAGGTGAACTAAATAGTGATCCTAATTTTATTTTAGTTTTAGGATTTAGAATTCTGGTTTATGAACATTATTATTATTATTATTATTTTAAAGACTTTATTTATTTATTTGACAGAGAGAGAGAGATCACAAGTAGGCAGAGAGACAGGCAGACAGAGGGGGAAGCAGGCTCCCCGCTGAGCAGAGAGCCCGATGCAGGGCTCGATCCCAGGACCCTGAGATCATGACCTGAGCCGAAGGCAGAGGCTTTAACCCACTGAGCCACCCAGGCGCCCCGAACATTATTTTTTTTTTTTAAGATTTTATATATTTATTTGACAGAGAGAGACACAGCGGAGAGAGGGAACATAAGCAGGAGGAGTGAGAGAGGGAGAAGCAGGCTTCCCACCAAGGGGGGAGCCCGATGCCGGGCTCGATCCCAGGACTCTGAGATCATGCCCTGAGCCAAAGGCAGACTCTTAACAACTGAGCCACCCAGGCGCCCCATGAACATTATTTTTTTTTAAGATTTATTGTTTATCTGAGAGAGAGAGAGTGCACGCATGCACGCATGCAGGGGGGAGGGGCAGAGGGAGAGAGAAACCCAAGCCGACTCTGTGCTGAGTGCGAGTCCAACGCAGGGCTCAATCTCACGACCCTCAGATCAGGGCCTGAGCTGAAACCAAGAGTTGGACGCTTAACTGACTGCACCATCCAGGCACCTCTGAATATTACTTTAGAGTGCTTTAATTGCAACTTTCAAATAAAAATTCTCTTACCTGCAATTCAAGGGGTATTTCACTGCTTTGAAGGAGAAACTGTATGTTAGCCACTCTTTTAGAAAACTCTGAAGATTTTTGTTCATGGGCTTGTAACTCTTCCTATAACAAATAATGTTAATGGAAAATATATTTTTACTTTTTCTTTATTTTCGGGTACCCATGATCACTACTATTATATATAGAAACTGAGAAAGTTTACAATTTCCCCCAAATCACTTGTTTTTTGAAGAAGTCCTAGAAGTTACACACACACACACACACACACACACACACACACTGTTGGCAGAATCTGGCCCACAGGCTGGCAGTTTATAATCTTTAACTTCAAATTTTTAAACAATCTGTATGTCAAGGCATTTCGAAGGGACTTACTCATGTACTCATGTAGAAAAGCATAATTTCTCTCATTATACGCAAAGGAAACTCATAAATCTCTACACATTTTTAAAAACCTTTTCCAAATATATAAAAATGGATATGTGAATTTAAAAGTGGATAAAATAACAAAGATTCGAGAACGGATGAAGCATTAGAGCAGGCATACTCCAAAGCCTTCATGCGCACAGACATATATTTTTCTACTACACTGAACCAGACATAATTGCTAATCTTTGATTAGTTTTCTGACCTACAAAAATAGAGGCTTCATGTGATCCAAGTGAGTAATATATAAATAAGCAATTAGAACTTTTCCTAGGGTTAAAAGAAATAACTTAAAATCTTTCCAAATGGCAAAACCAGAGATTACGGTTTTAAAAACTAGCCTTTTTTGAAGCTCTAATAAGATTTTAATACTCGGCCTGGTATTTTTTTTCTAATCTTTTGTAAGGAGAGACTGCTTAATTCAAATTATGAAGGTTGTCCATAATCATGATGTAGATCAGGGGTTAATAGTCTAAGGGCCGGCAGTCTATTTTTATAAATAAAGTTTTATTGGAACCCAGTTACTTCCAAGCATTTATGTATTGTCTGTGACTGAATGCTTTCATGCTACAACAGCAGCATTAAGCAGTTGTGACAGTGACCAAATGATCTACAACCTTAAATATTTACCATTTGACCTGTTAAGAAAATGTCTGCCAACCCCTGGGACCTATATTGACCACCGAGGAACAATTATGCATTTTCATGGGGCTTCTTCTAGGAGTTATTAAAATTTTTTATACCATAAATGCCTCTGATAATCTGGTAAATCTTGTGGACCCTTTTGTATAACTGTTTTTTAAAAACAAAACATAAATCATGTAGGATGATAAGGGAAAACAATTATATTGAGTTACAGTTATCAAAATATTAAAAATAATATCTGCTATAGTAATATACATGTTTCTATATTAAATAATAAGATCTAGAAGTGACCCTACTAAATACCGTAATTTTCAAGTACCTATAAAGGATAACAGTTAAAACCAGATAATGATTCGAAAATATCTGTGATTTTCTTGACAACAAAGTCACATATAACATTCATCCTACTATGTTTGTTGACTACATTCATAATTGGAACCAATATTACATTTTGGTTAGACATTCATAAAAATAAAGATGCAACTTTTCCCATATGAGGTCATTTTATCCAGGAACCACTTGGGCGTCTGTCAACCCCAGGTTAATAATACCTGCTAACATCTTCCTAGATATCACGAAGGAAACAACAGAAAGGTCCCACTCAAGGGATAATGAAAGAAATAGGACATTTCTTTGCGATTTCTCTACTCTGCTTCGAGAAAGCAAGCTCCATATTAAACATCAGCTGTGTACAAAAAGAGTATACATTTTATCTCTGTTACAAATTACCTTCAGCTTTTCTCTTTCTTCGTCAGCCAGTTGATGTGATTCCATTTTTCGAAGGACCTTTTCAGTCCACTCATCAATGACATTTTTTAAGTTAAAAAGTTTGTCCCATAAAGCTAGAGCTCGGCCAAGATTTTCATAGTAGTCTTCTGTCTTCTCATTTATCTACCATAATTAAAAAATAGAAAGAACACATTTAGCGATAAAAAGTATGAAAACCATTGTTTCAGACACACTCTATTTTAAAGTAAAATTTGAGTTTACTTTTGAGTATTAAATAATTTACTTTATCTATTAACAAAAAATGTGCTTTAACATATCACATAGTTCTTCCTTCCACAGAAAAAAAAACTTTGCTGCCACTTATAGGCAACTGAAAGCAATAGTCTTCCTAATTTCTAAGCCACAATAAATTAAAGGGGCTTTTAAAAACCCAAATGAAAATATAACGTGGGCAAATGCTTAATCTGTAATTCATAAAAATGTATTACTCAACTAAAACTGTATTAAACAAATAAATAGTTGGACATGAATATCCTGAATGGTTAATATATTAACTAGTTTATTTTACATAAGTTGAGTGTACGCTTTTATGTCTCAAAGATGATAGACCCATTTGTTAGTAGACCCATTTCACTCAGGGGGTGAAATTAATTCCTAACTCATAAATTTTATATTATTTGAACATTTTGCAATAAACACTTTTGAATTTTATAGTTAAATAAAAATAAAGACACAACAGAAAAGATCAATTTGTTATAAAATAAAAATTTTAGTGAATTAAATTGTCACTCACATCAAGCCATCTATCCACAATAATATTAGCTTCTTTCTCAAAAGGAGGCTCTTCAAATATTCTCATTTTATTTAGATGAAATTGTAGATTTCTACAGATCTGGTTAATCTTGTCTACAATTTCTAAATGTTCACTAAATTCTTCTTTGACAATTTCAATCTGTAATAAAGATAGGCGACATGTTTTTGATATATTTACACAGAAAAACTGATAAGAACCAAAATTCTGTTATTGGCTTTTTATAAGAGACTATTTCCTTTGTACATTTTACTTTCCTAAAGCAGGTTGTTATTTTCCCACTTTCTCAATAAAAAGTTCTTAGAATCCTAACCATCTCATTTAACAATCTTAGGTCCAAATTTCTTCCCATTCTGCATGATAAAATAATTTTAATAATCTAAAACCATGTTTCTTGTCCATGTGAAATAACAGTGTACCAAAAAAAGAAAGAAAAAAAAAAAACCTTCATTTGATAGTATTAAAAATGGCAGATCCCTGATTCCTCTAACAGGAATCATCGTTGGAATGTTGAAGAACCTACATGCTCATCTAAATAAAACAGACAGAACTCTAATACATCTTTAATATGACTTCAATTTTAATCTTTCATGATTCTAACTCCACATCACTTCTAACATGGAAGGTGAAACACTACTTTATCAAAAGGCCAATGACCTTAAACTACAAAATAAAATTTGAGAGTTGACTAATGTAATCTTCACATTTTGCTCAACTTCCCAGTCTGACCTGAGCATTTTTAACAATTGTATAAAATTTGAAAATAAATTTCTCACAAGCAAATATCTAAAAAAATATATACACCCGAGGAAATTTCCCTATTATTTACATTAAGTACAACTGAAACCTTTCGATATCATATACCTTCCTGAACAACTGGGGAAATCAGCTCCTGAACACCAACTTGGTGGTAAGTTCCCTGCATTTTCTTTTTCCCTCAGATATCCCACAGTGTGTGCTGGAGAAGCCAACACCTAGTAACATCAATGAGCATAGGAAAAAAAAGTCCCAAGCGAAGCTTGCTTTCTCCAGCCAGAGAACCAAAAATGGGACAATCGGCAAGACAGAAAACTTTTAGAAAATCATCACTCACTAGGGCCAATTACCATAGAAAAAGATATGAAGAGACAGTTCCTCAAAGATGACATACAGATGGCAAACAAGCACAAGGGAAGATTATCAATACCACTAGCAATTAGGAAAATGCAAATTAAACCATAATGTGATATCACTACATACCTATCAGAATGACTTTAAAAAACTGAGACAATAACTAATTCTGGCAATGATGCAGACAAACTGGATCACTCCACTTTGCTGATGGGAATAGTATGGCAGTTTCTTTAAAAACTAAATACATAGTTAACATACAAGCCAACAACTGTACTCCTGGGCAGTTAACCCTGAGAAATAAAAACTTCTATTCACATAAAGTCCCCTACATGGAGGTTTAGAGCAGCTTTACTTAAAATAGCCAAAAATTATAAACAACCCAGATGTCCTTCAGTGGCAAATAATTAACCAAACTGTGGTTACAACCAGACCGTGGAATACTACACAGCAAGGAAAAGGAAAAAACTATCGACGCATGCAAGAACCTGAATGAATCTCCAGAGAATTATGCTGACTGAAAACAGCCAATCCCCAAAGGTTACATACTATATATACGCAGAGGAAGGAAACAGTAGGGTTCTCAAATGACAACATAGGGGGTCCTCGTGGTGATGGAAATGTTCTTTATTGTGACTGTATCAATGTCGGTATTATCCCAATTGCAATATTGTACTATGTACCCTTATAAGATTTAACATAGGGGAAACTTACAGTAAAGGAATCTCTCTATATAATTTCTTACAACTGCAGGTGAATCTACAATTATCTCAAAATAAAAGTGTAACTAAAATAATAATTGAATAAAAAATTTTAAAATGAGAAAAAAATTACTGGGGAGATGTCTGTCTCCTGACTGGAGGCTGAACCACACATCTGTAAAGATAAGATACAAACTCTGCTGTTTTCTCTCCTGGCATGGGACTCTTTGCATGGGAGATAATAAATTTTGTTCAATCAAATGGGGAAAAAAATTACATGTAATTAATTTTCATTACATTCAAAGAACTTTGTTGTTACACTGACACAAGCCACCACTGAGTGAAGAAAATGAAAGAGCAAGACTGGGTTCTGTTCCACAATAAATGGAAAGGGTAGAATAAAGGAAAAGTAGACTCACTCTGCCTTTTCCCAAACTTGAATACTAGTTGTACTTGAATTCTAGCCTTTAGTCTTACTTTTGCACTTCTGTCTTTCATTAAAGAGAGTGGAAATCTGGTCCCATATCCTAGATAAACATCCAGGTTTCTATGGTTTGGAGGACCAAAGTTCTCAGTGGTATCGTGTTTCAGTCACTGGTGCGAAGCATCATGCTACGAATACATACTAACAGAAATGGATTGTTTCTGAAGACAGTATCTAATTCATCACAAAATTAACTGAAAGTTATGTTAACTGTGAGTACTAAAATTTGCTTTTTTTCAGAGTTAAAAAAGAACTGAGAAAAGAATTAAACATTAGTGTACTAGAACTTGCACAGCTTCCATACAAAATATTATTTCAGCAAACGCGTAAAATGCTCATATGCTAGATACCCCACTAGAAAGAAGATTCTCGACATAATAAGCACCTGACCCTCATACATTTCTTAAAGGTAATTAGTTATTTTATTAATCTTTAAAAATATTTTTTTTATTTATTTGACACAGAGAGAGAGCACAAGCAGGAGGAGTAGCAGACAGAGAAGCAGGCTCCCCGCAGAGCAGGGAGCCCGATGTGGGGGCTCGATCCCAGGACCTTGGGTTCATGACCTGAGCTGAAGGCAGATGTTTAACCAACCGAGCCACCCAGGTACCCCTATTAACTTTTAAAATACCTTTGTGAGCACACCTTTACAGTTGAGAAAGGGGAACAAAGCAAGTTAACCAATTTTTACTTCTGCCATATACATATTTCAAATGTCTACAGAGAATACAGTATCATGATGATTGAACATGACTTTGTAGCCATATAGACCTGGGATTAAGTCACGATTATGCCATTTATTAGCCATATAATCCTGAGGAAATTACTTAACCTCTACCCTCACTTTTTGCCTTTTTTTTACAGAGATTTGCTTATCTATCCAAATTCCAAGACATAAATTGGACATTACTGGTAAGCAAGATCAGCATGCCTGAAAAATCCAATACATGGATATGGTTCTTCTTTTTGCTCTGTGTTGCTTCCTTACTGTTCAACAGGTAAGATCCTTAAGACTAGCATTATGAACCTATCTTCAAATCAGGCAAAGAACCCAGGTCATTGTATCAATATCTGAGCTACTCTGTGATAAGATTCCAAGATTTGGATTTAGATATGGAGGAGATAAAGGCATTGTAAGCATTTAGGCTGGCCCACATCCTCGAACCATTTTTTTCCCAGAGAACTGGCTAGGGTATCGAGCACTCATAGAGATTATAATTAAGCAATACCACTGGTCTTATTTTTTGAGTATACATCTCCTTTGACAATCCCACAGCAAATCAGGAAAACTGACAGGGCAGGGTTGGGGAATTTCTTTGTGCTTTATTTATGACACCATCTTAATAACATTAAAACCCCTACAGTTACTTCTAAAATTCTCTAAAGAAAAAAAAAAACAAAAAAACAAAAAAACCCCACCTCTAAACCTTGGTTTTCCCACCAGTATAAGAGGGTTGATAGTAGTTACCTGGCAGGGTTATAGGGTTATGTGGGAATGAAATGATACAATCATGGCCAAGCCATCCATGGCAGAAACTATCATTATCATCATCATTACCATTTTTTAAAAGATTTTATTTATTTATTTGAGAAAGAGAGAGAGATCACAAGTAGGCAGAGAGGCAGGCAGAGAGAGAGGGGGAAGCAGGCTCCCCGCTGAGCAGAGAGCCCGATGCGGGGCTTGATCCCAGAACCCTGAGATCATGACCTGAGCTGAAGGCAGAGGCTTTAACCCACTGAGCCACCCAGGCGCCCCATCATTACCATTTTTAGTAGTAGTAGTAGTAGTAGTCTTACTTAAAACCTCAAGGCCACATGATAGTCTTATTTGCAAATAAAACGGTTTTTCCTGGCTGCAGGATTTTCCAGCTTCTGGGATAAATCATTTTATTGGAGTGGGAGGGGTATAGTTTGGTCCGTGAAGAAAGAAGGAAATTAGTAAATTTTTAAAGTGCTACCAATAATGTCTTTGGTATTAAGAATTTTCCATATTTAATATTATATCCTTAGACTAGATTCCTAGAAATGAAATATTTGGTCAAATGGTAGACAGCTTTTCAAGGATCTTGAATGATATTGCCAAAGTGTTTTCCAAAAGGGTAGTATCAATCTACTCTTTAACCAGCAACATAAAGAGTATACATCTCACTAACTATCAAAGAGCAAACAAAGGTATTTTTGAGTAGTTCTGGTTTTCTTTGATTACTCATGAGGGTGAACTGTGTGTGTGTGTGTGTGTGTGTGTGCGTGTGTGTGTGTGTGTGTCTCTTTTTTTTTTTTTACAATTGTCAATTTATTCCCTATGTACAGATATCCATGTTTGGATCTCCGTAGTTTACTCACTAATTTCTATGAGTGATCTGTATATTATTGCAAACCTTACTCTATCATATTTGTGAAAATACTTTTCTAGTCTATAGCACTTTTGTAAAGATTGAATTTATTTATTTGAGAGAGAGAGCATGGGGTGGGGCGGGGGAGAGTGGGGTGGCAGAAGGCAAGGCAGGGCAGAGGGAAAAGGAAAAGCAGACTCCCTTCTGAGCAGGGAGCCTGATGAAGGCCCCATCCCAAGACTCCAGGATCATGACCCGGGCAGAAGGCAGATGCTTAAGCGGCTGAGCCACCTAGGCGCCCCTACAGTATTACTTAAAATAATAAAAAATTAAATTTCATCATACTAACTTCCATTTATGAGGGCATGTTTTAGTGAACTATATTATTACTATATATTTTGCATAAATGAAATTATATTATGCACAGGAATAACTTATTAAAAATCCTCATTCTTGTAAGGCTGATCATGTTGAATTTTCTGAGAACCAAAAGAACACATAGCCCCTTAAACCCACTGGGATAGGGACAGGATCCTCCTAGATCCGGAGACCACCGAGCCCAGAAGCTACCTCCGCTAGATGGAAGGAGACAGGTTGCTCCTGAGCAGCTCCACCTCACTGTCTGCTCCGGGTCTTAGTGGCCTTCCTCATTTAAATCTCACAGGAGCAGCGCCTGGGTGGCTCAGTCGGTTAAGCATCTGCCTTCAGCTCAGGTCATGATCCTAGGATCGTGGGATCAAGCCCCGCGTCAGGCTCCCTTCTCAGCGGGGAGTCTGCTTCTCCCTCTCCCTCTGTTCCTCCCACACACTTGTGCTTGTTCTCTCTCTCTCAAATAAATAAAGTCTTTAAAAAAAAAAAAATCTCATAAGAAACCAGTTAGACAGTCACATATTGTACAACTGGCATCCAAACAGGGTTCTTTATGACTGGTCAGTTCCAAGAGACTGAGTCTGAGAAGTAGGTCTCGTACCTACTCTAGATAGCTCTAGCCAGGTGTCCGCACCCTGAATGTCACTTCAGCTTCAGGGATACGAGTTCTAGATAAAGACTAAATTGTAAGAATCTGATTGATTCTCTCTCTCTTTATCTCAGCAACTGGGAAGTTCCATGAAATAGCTTCCTAACAATCAGCTGTATCAAGTAGGTTATATTTCCCATGCTTCTGACCCTTTAACAGCACTTTAGCATAGGACTCATAAAACCAGGAGGAAGAGCAACTTTCTGGTGTATAGTACTATAGTGTAGTAGTAGTAGTCTTCAACTATGCCATTCCTTTGCCACTTTGGTTGATAACCACCTAAAATCGTAGAAAATAATGACACCTAGTGTCCAAAAGTGTTACTCTTCTTAGACTATGTTGTGATTGGTGAGGCTATGAATACAGATGAAGCATCATGGATGTAAACACATCTTTACAGAAAGCAAATAAATAAAAATGTAATTATTCCTTTGTCTCCTGGTAATGGAGGAATCTTCCCACTACCTTCATTCTCTGGAGCCTAAAATGAAGTCTCAGCTTCCTTTCTGGTAGAAGGTCAGTGCGAAGAGTGTCAAAACTATAGAGAGGTAGTAGCATGAGTGACCCCAGACGTCAGCAGAACCACATCACCAGGACCCAAAACCAAACACAAGCAACCCAGCATCAACTTGGGGACTGAAAATTTTCAAGCCCTAGTAATAAATTCAATAAGGTCTTAGATATCTGATAAAACAGGGTCACTGTTCTTTTAAGCCAGGTTTCAAAAATGACTCTATAATATCCTCTTTATGGTCAAGGCCACTGAGCAGAGTTTCCTTTGGAATCTGGACTCACCTCTGCTATCCTTTTCTTCAGGTTCTCTTTTCCCATGTAGGAAGCCTGAAGGGAGATGACATTCTCTTCTTTTTGAATCAAAGCAGTCAAGACGCTTTTAAAATTCTGATATTGTTTTAAGAGCTCCAAAACTCTTTCACACTGGTCAAGGCTATGAAGAGAAAAAAAGTAAAAACAGGTAAATCTCAAAAAATAAGAAAACCATTCTTTCTCTTTGTAAGTATCCTATGATAATGACTAATACATTATGGAAGGATTTTTCCTCTTGACATGGTTTAGCATATTGTTTTACCAATGTAACCTAAGAATGATGGCTCATACAGTTATCTGGCAATAGATGGTATAAATAATCACTGGATTATGATTTTCACCAGATAAATGGGGGGAAAAAATCACCAGATATAAGCTCTGGAAAGAAACACAGGATTCAGAATCTTAAGAAATCGGCATCTCAATTTCATCATTAACCAAAAAACACTTGGAAAACAGTGCCTCCTAGCACTATTCTTGGAGATTGTTTCGATACTAATTCAGCAAGTCACAGTTTATGGCTATTTAACTCATTTTAGATTTAGCCCCTTTAAAAAAGTAAAGTAATACAGATAATTTGGCAGTTGGGATCCCTGATTTCTACTTACAGCTGGGCACCACTCAGTCATGTGAACTTAGATAAGTTACTTTAGCCTCTTTGGACCTCAGTTTCTTTCCTCTATAAAATCTAAGGGCAGACTAGATCGAATACCACAGATAGGCTTTATCTTGATTACTGTACACTCCGCTTCCAAAGGAACACAGGAGGGGCACCCAGAGTTTTGGGTACAAGGACCACTGAGGTGAGCACAGGTAAGGGAAACTTCCAGGAAGCTGAGGCACCAACCAGACCAAAAGCAGATATATCACTCAGCCTCAGGGGAAAGGGGGGAAAAAACCCTGAGCCAGAGAGGAGGGTGCCAGTAGGAGATGCCAGAACCATCTGCTGGAAAGGGAGAGGGTTAAGAGCATCCTGACCTCTCCCTCTGCTGGTCCTCAAATTTCCTACTAGCACCTCCCATTTCCTATCCCAACTGGACCCCTTGGCGTGGCTGGTACAGTCCGTTAGGGATCAGCCTTCCTGACTACTTCTCCGTCAAGGCAGAGAGTAAGGGAAGGCAGGCATGGATGGAGAATATTCAGCAGAACTGCCAACTAGGACTGATAGGTAATGGCTACCACATAGTTAAGAAAACTTTTGAGTCTTCCCAGGCTTGAAGATGCTACACAGCTGGCTTTAAAGATGGAGGAAGGGGACACACATCAAGGAAAGTAGTAGGAGGCCTCTAGAAGGCAAGAAAACGGAGTCTGTCCTAGAGCCTCTGAGAAAGGAAGGCAGCTTGATTTCAGAATTTCCAACCTCCAGACTGTAAGATAAATTTGTGCTGTTTTGGGGCGCCTGGGTGGCTCAGTGGGTTAAAGTCTCGGCCTTCAGCTCAGGTCATGATCTCAGGGTCCTGGGATCGAGCCCCGCATCAGGCTCTCTGCTCGGCAGGGAGCCTGCTTTCCCCTCTCTCTCTGCCTGCCTCTCTGCCTACTTGTGATCCCTCTCTCCCTGTCAAATAAATAAATAAAATCTTTAAAAAAAAAAAAATTGTGCTATTTTTCAGCCAGTAAACTTCCAGTAATTAGTCACAGAAGAGCAACAGAAAACAAATACATGTGGGGTAATAATAATTATAAACACACTGTGCATTTGTTATCTTCCTTAAATAACCTCTTAAATTCACTGGGCTATAATCTAGGATTCCAGATCTTGCCCAGACCTTGGCCCCATGAGCTTCCAGTATGAAACTCTCACGTTTGCTCCTCCTTTAGATGCATGCAAATGTGTTTTCAATGTATTTTGAAAAGTTAACTGTGCTACAGACAACTTCTCAGATTTGGGAGGGATTTTTCTCCTTACCATTCAGTGACCGAGGCTTTTGTACTCTCCCACAAAAGTGCTGTATTTTGGAACTCTTGATGCAGCGATTTTTCTCTGCCATCTTTGAATTGTGGAAGAGAATTAACCATCTCTTGCAAGCATTTCTTCTCTTCTTCATATTCATCTAGATCCTTATCCAGTCTCGTTAGTGATTTTTTCCTGGATTACGAAAGAGAAAAGTTTGATAGCCAGTTATTAGCCAATCTGATTCAACACACAAGTATGGGTAATTTGGGGGAGCACGCTAACTTTAATTTGCCCTCAAATTATTATATCAAAATTACACAGTCCTATTACAGAGTTCACGAGACTCTCTGCATCTCCAGAATACTAATTTGGTATTTTAGACATAATAAATATACAAAACCGCAAGCAGTAACATTTTTCTGTGGTGAATGCACTTGTAAAGGAAGTGGTAAGTATGCGAGAGAAAAGAGAAAGAGTATGTGTGTGTGTGAATGGGAAAGAGAGCATGGCACGGAGAGAAGAAACGAGATGGGTGGTCATGCTTGGCAAGCTCCTAAGGAAGAGTGGAGAAGGCAGTGGAGGAGGCCAAGGAGAAAGGAAAAGCAAGGAAATCTTGCATTTCTACCTTCTATACCAAAACCTCTTCCCCATCAAAAAAAAGAGTCATTTGACCTAAGAGCTTTAACCTGCAAACTAATCCTGGAAGGATTAACTCCACTCACCTGTGTCTGAATTGCTTTTACCAGATACTCACTGTCTCTACCTCCTCTCTTCCAATTCTCTCTGGAATCCACTCCCAGAAGGCTTTCACTCCCCACCACTCCTCCAAAACACTCGTCAAGATCACCAGTAGCTTCCGTGTTACTAAACCCATGTTCCATTCTCAATCTTCCTTGGTCCCTTCCCTGGTCAGGGGCATCTGACACAGTTGGCCATTTCTCCTTGTTGAAAGGCCTCCCTCACTTGACCCCAGAACTCTTGATTTTCCTACTCCTATACCCGCCACTCCTTCTCGGTACCTATGCCTGGTTCCTTTTCATCTCCCTAATCTCTTAACATGGAATGCCTGGAGCACGCAGCTCGGCACTCTTCTCTGGCCTGTCTGAACTCAATCTGCTGGCAATGTCATGCATCTCGGGACTTTAAATAGCATTCTAGATGCTGATGACTCTCCCATGCATACCTCTAGCTCAGCTCTCTCTCTCTGACTCCATCTACTGTTATGAGTCTTACTGATATCCTTACTTGAATGTCAAATAAGTATTTCGAACCTGTCATTTCTAAGACCAAGCACACCTGATCTTTCATTCAATACCTGCCAAACTTCACTCTTTTTCATCTCAGTTGATGGTAACTCTGTTCTTCCAGTTGCTCAGGTCAAAGCCTAGAATCATTCTTGACTCCAGTCTTTCTTTTATAACCTACATACGGTGTGTCAACAAACCTTATGGACTCTATCTTCAAAATATACTCAGAATCTTAGCCCTTTTTGCCACCTCACAACTGGTCCGTGCCACCATCATCCCTTACCTGGCTTACTACCACAGATGAACCTAGACTTCCTGTATCTTTCCTTGACTCCTACACTCTGTATTCAACATATCAGCCAGAGAGAGCCTGTTACAGTGAAAACCAAATTGTCTCCAACTGCTCAGAACCCTCCAGTGACTTCCCATGTTACTCAAAGAAAAAGCCAAAGTTATCACATGGCCCACAGGTCCCTACCTGAGCTAAGCCCCATTCCGTCCGCTCCCTTTCTGATCCCCTTCCATACCTCTTCCCCTCACCACTGACCTTCTCATCTCCTTGCCTCTCCTGAGACATGCAGCCCACTCCCACACTCAGCCATTGTACCTTCCACTCCCTCAGCCTGGAAGGTTCTTCCTCCTGGTAGTCCCTGGCTAGCTCTCTCATCCATCTGGCTCAAAGATTTACTTTCTCAGTAAAACTGTCCTTGATGATCCTTTTGGAATTACAACCCCCTCCTCCTTCCTTGCTTAATTTTTCTTCATAGCTTTTATCACCATCAAACATTGAATATCTTACTGCTTTCATGCTCTATCAGGGACAAGAGTTTTTGTCTATTTTGTTAATTGCTATATCCCCAGTACCTAAAATAGTACCTGGCACACAGCACAGATTTGTTGTATTAATAACTAAATTAAACATTAAAGCAACTTATTGTTTATCAATGTATAATTTTTCATGTATAAATTAACATTAATTTATTCATTACTTATTATTTATAAATATATAATAAAAATGTATTAACGATAAGTAACTGAATTAGTAGTTAGTTCAACACCTTACTAAGAACTGGGCACTGCAGGAATGAAAGTCTCACTGAGACTGCGAGCACAGGGCAATTTCAGAGGGAAGAGCTAGGTCAGCTGAAAAGCCTCAAGACAGCATGGAGCCTGAGGGATTCGGTGGGCAGGGGAGACAGAACGTGGGAATGATTTAGACAGGGAAGGGGAGTCCCGAAAGTAATTTGCTAACATTGTCACTTGCAGGACCTGGAGGCTGGCTGTGAACACCAGCATTAAAATAACAGCACTCATACAGAAGGCTGCCTGCCTCAGTTTTACTGAAATTCTGCTCATTCTCCAGAATCAGCGCTAACCTTAGCTGACCTCTCAAAGTCAATCCTATGCCTTCCCACTCAGTCCCCTTCCCAATCCTGCTGGCAGGAGAGGGGAAAAACCAAATAATTCAGGAAGAAGTAGGGACAGTAGGGTGTGGCATGCGTATCTCCCACCACTTCTTTCTTTATTATCCGCTGTGTGGATCTTCTCCCATCACGAGAACCCCGTAATAACACAGCACTAACAGGGACTTCGAAGGAACTCAAGTACTTTACACACATCTTATTTCACTCTTCCTTTGTCCATGAAATGCACATTTTAATGAGAAAAAAATTATAGGACATTCCATAAAGGCACACTACCAAGAAAAATGAAGCTTGCTGGAAAGGTCTACAGAAAAGAATGCTGAACGTTGAGTAGAGCAGGATGGAACAGAAGTAGAAACACACAGGAAGTACCTCTCTCACCTAACATACTGAAAACACAGAAAAGTATTGTCCTGCGTCGGGACACGGACGAAAATGAGACTCACCGTTGCTTCACCGCCGGAACAGTGGGATCCTTAAGGCTGATTTTACCGATTTGACTGTACACGTCTTGAATGTTTTTCAGGAGTTCACTATTTTTGAAAATACAAGTCTCTAGTAATTTGTTTTCTTCAGTGAGCTCTTCCTGCATGCCATAGCCACGTGTCTCAGATAACTTTCTGGACAAAGCGACAAGGAGTTTGTCACAGCTGTCGTCACCCCGTTCAGCATCTTTAAAGCTTATGCCGAGCATCTTCAAACGTTTATCCAAATGCCTGGCCTGGTCCTTCATCAGGCTGATTTCTCTTTCTTTATTCTCTACCGTCACAGGGTTTTCTCGTACTACCTGTGTATCTGAGGCCGAGAGGTCTGTGACAAGCTCAAAAGACAGTTCAGCTGTTCTCAGAGAAGCCAGAAACTCCTCCAGAGCTTTGAGCGCATCTTTACTCCTCTGGACCCTGTGGTTCGCTTCTTCGAGTTGGGTTCCGTGTTTCTGCATAATATTCTGTGTCGCACGTAGATCAAGGGGGTGTAATTCCTTCAACGCAAAGTCGCCCGACTGTTCCAGGTTGTTACATATTTCCATCTGTTTGGCTATGGAATCTTGGATATTCTAAAATAAAGGAAGAAATGCCAAAAAAGCTGAGGCAGAAGAAAAGACAGACTGCACGTCAGAAACGAACCTAAACGTACAATCTCTAGGTGACATCTAGAAAACGGCTTCTCGGTTTTTCCAAGGCTGACAGTTTCAACAGTAGGGAACATGTTAATTACAAAGGATCAGATGGCCCAGCTGTTTCATTATCTGATAACCTTCCTGATGTTTCAATCCCCCAAAGAAAACAAGTATATAACTCTACTGGCTCAGTGCAAATAGAGATTAAACTGTTGAGACACCTGTTTATAATCTGAAAAATAAAACTTAAATTTTTTTTATTTAAAATGGGACTTAGGGATTGGGGAGTAGGGTAACAGGGTGATAGGCATTAAGGAAGGAACTTGATGTAATGAGCACTGAGTGTTATATGCAACTGATGAATCACTAAATTCTACCCCTGAAACTAATAGTATATGTTAACTACATTGAATTTAAAATAAAAAAAAATTTAAAAATCAAACATTTTTTTAAAAATGAGACTTGGAATAAGTAAACTGTAGAATATGCATGTGAATCTAGGACAATATTTAGGATTTCAGCCTTTGGAGAAGACATTCATAAGCAAACCTTCATTTTTGAATTCAAAGAATATATCTAATTATTTACCCCACAGTACCTACCTTCAAATTTGCAGGGAATTGCAAGTTGAGAAACAAATAAGTCTAAATTATTGAAGGCTTTTCTGACATTGCTTAAAGTCTGTGTACTATTGATGTATAATTAAAAATCTCTGAAGAACCGAATTATTCAATGAGTACATTGGGAGAACTTATATTTACCCTCAGGTTTTGATAAATGCCATCAGCATCAATGAAATGAAATTCTTGAATGACTATTTCATGGAGGAGCAGGTCCGAGTCACAGAGTAGAAGTGATTCCTTCTCCACAGGTAACACAATCTTCAGTGCAGTCTCCAAAGATTCCATTCTGATGGAAAAATAAACCAGATATAATAGAAAAAGACTACATAAAGATATTCTATAAAACATATTAATGCCATGATTTAACTAAGAACAGAAAATATTACCCAATAAGAATACATACAATGATATATATGTACAGATCATCACATTAAAACCCAAACCCAGCAAAATAAAAACAAAAAAACCTTCAAAAACCAAACCCGGCAATCTAAAATGCCAAAGAATAAGTTGTTTGTTATACCCAATATTCTTAATAGCTTAATACATACCACACTGAGTGGAAATTTGTTGTAAAATATTCTAACCCTTACCCCACTTTTTTTTTTTAACTTTTTTAAAAAGAGATTTATTTATTTGTTTTAGAAAGAGAGAAAGTGAGTAGGGGGAGGGACAGACGGAGCGAATCCTTCAAGCAGACTCCCCACTGAGTGTGGAGCTCAACAAGGGGGGCTTGATCCCACGACCCATGAGATCATGACCTGAGCCAAAACCAAGAGTCAGACGCTCAATCAACTGAGCCACCAGGCAACCCCTCCCTACCTTTTGAAATACAAAATATTGCATGTAATTTAAGCTTGCCTTTGATGACAAAGAAATGTCATTATAAATCATTTTATTAGTGAAAGTACAATAGAATTCAAAGAAATAGGCTCTACTAATAACAAATCGAAATGTGTGACCTTGGACAAATAACATACAGACTCTGAGCGTCTGTTTCCTCCTATGTAAAATAGGGATGTGTCCTGGCAAAGACATCCTATGTACAGGGGATAATAACAGCACTCTCACTTTAGAAATGGGAACATCAAGGCCCAGAGAAGTTCAATGACATGGCCAAATTCATGCCCAAGGGCAGATGGGGTGGGGGGAGGGGATGAAGGAATGGGGGAGGGGATGGCGCCGGGCAGGGCATGGCCTTTGGAACTCAACATAGTTTAAGTTCCACCTAAGTCTCTGGCCAGTGGGGTGGCTTGGTTATGTTTAAATTCCCTGAGTATCAGTTTCCTCATCAGTCAAATGGCAATCATGGTATCCTTTCTCACCACGGTTGTGACAACTAAATACAATAGCATACTTAGTATAGTATTAGCCTAGCTTAAAATAGCATTAAAAATTCAGTAAATTCAGTAAACTCGTGGTTAATAGATCTCAGAATTATACCTGGTATTAAGAGTCATCTGAAACTCTCTTTCTTTTTCCTTTAATCTGTCTCTCGTGTTCCTTATAAAAGGCTTCTTTTCATCACTGTCAAGCTCTTCTAACTTCAATGAGGTGATTTCAAACTCTTCCCAGCAAGCACCAGTTTCATTTTTTAAGACCTAGGTGAAACACATAAAGTAATCTATCAACTAGTGAGTTAACAGGCACGATAATTCTGTTCTTAAAAAATGAGGCCATTTGCCAACTATTAACACAGAGTTTCATACGAAAATACATTAAAAGTATTTTTATATCTAACTTAATTAATAAAATTAATTAAATAAAGTTAATTTTAAATAAATTTTTAATATATTTTCCAACCATCTACAAGCGAAGTATCCTTTAGGGAAGAATGATCTTAACTGTGTTCTCGGAAGTCTCATTCAATGAAGTCAAGGGAGTCAACAACAAAGGAATCCAAACTCCCTTCCCATAAGTAGGTGCACAAAATATAATTCAGAAAGATACATGTAATAATGTAAGAACAGATATCCTAGTTCCTCAAGGTAACAAATCTTTGTTTCTCCCTAAACTGAAAACAAAACTAGAGAACCAAAACTGTTTCTATCAAATAAGAAGTGAATGAAATTAAATTATGATTTATAATTAAATGCCTAAAAATTCAATACTATTCTAGCTCCTTGTTAGTGGTGTAGCACTGCTACAGAATTTACTGACTGCTGATCATTATAATTTGTTCTTCACCTTCCCCACAGATTATTATGGCTTTAATAACCAACTCATTATTCAGTTACTGGAGTAAGGTCTCAAGACAGTTTCTTAATTGTGATGAAAACGTGCTAAATCCATCACTTGAACAACAGAGATTTTAACGTATTAATTCTGCTTACTCAGATGGAAAAGAGAGAGGAGCCAGATGGTAGAGTGTGACTCAGGAACTGCCATCATTAAGGGAAGATAACTATAAAATACGAGAGGGCACTGTAGGCTCTCCCATGGTCCTTTCCTCCACCTGCTGGGTTTTCGGTGAGGGATCATTCTAATGCACTTCCAAGCATACGATAGTGTTGCTCTGCACTGCACAGATTGTCTTCAAAATAAGGAAGATCTTTATTTGTACGGCTTACGATTGGTTTGCCCAACACTAGACAGTTCTTTCTGTAGCTCCTGAGCCAAATGGCTCCCACAAGATTATCCATCACTGAGGGCGAAATATCCCTCCACTGCCTGCCTCTTCCTTACTGCCCCAACATCAGATAGACACTGTGACAATTTGGTCAAGATGATGATGACTGAAATAAATATTCCGAGCCACTGGTTTTTCACCTATTGTTAATATGAGAGCAACACTGTTGGACTACTGGTTGAAATTGTCTTCAAACACATTGTTTTGAACAATTCTTTTGAAGTCCTCATTCCCATCCTAAACATAATCCAAAACTCTGCAAGCCACAGTATCTTGAGTACCAAAGTAGAGCACGAGCAATAAATTAGGACCCCCAAACCAAGTCTTTCCTGGGCTTGGTAGCTGAATGCAAATCACTCTCTGAAATAGAATGACATTAGAAATGCAATCCAACAAAGAGAAGTCTTTGGAAACACCTAGCATATGTGACCTCGACAAAAGTAGTGAACTCTATAAATGTGGTGGTATTATTTTCTAATAGAAGATAGAACTTCTCCAATGATATTTTCAGTAATTACCGTTAGATCTGTCAGTTTATCCTGCAGACAAGCACTACTCCTTTCCTTGTCACTGGAGAAATCAGAAATAATTCTGACTTTGTTGTTTTCCAGGTATAGCTCAAGATTTTCTCTGTGGTTATCATACCTGGGAAAAAATTAAATGCAATGTTAGTTAATTTTAACAATAAGACAAAACCTTTTTATTAATTACTGTCAATTATACATGAGGAAATCTCAGGGATTTTCTGCTTAAGTTACTGGACCACGTGCAAAAAAATATGGCTAATGGATTATAATCATGTATTAAAGTATAACATGAAAGATTTTTGGTGGATTTTCCAGTTATGTAAAGGGGTTACCTCTCTTGTAAACTACTGAGGGCTGCATTTTGATCCTTTTCATACTTCTCCATAGAGCTTTCTTCCTGTTGAGGCTTTAACTTGGATTTTAGGCCAAAATTCTTCATCAATTCCATTGCCTAAGTAAATATGCAAAATAGCAAACATAGTATCTTCAATATACTTAACTGGGATATACATATACAAATGGAATATCCAACTGGAATATACATATACAAGCATAATATATTTCCATATACTTAACTACCTGGAAAAGATAAACACTTTATAATACAAAGGTATGTCACAAATTCTTTATACCCCAAACCAGGAGATAATACAACTTATTGGAAGCTTCTCAGCTCCGAGAAAGGTCTTCCCCTAGGACAGAGGAGATTTATGACACTGAGTCTCACCTTCTAATTGGTATGTCAGCACAGAACAGGTGTTCTCCCAACCGCTAAATACTGTCTCCGCCTGTGACCACATAGCCACAGTCAAAAGCGGACAGAAGCCTAGCATGCAGAAGCAGACCTCTGAAGTCAAATACACCTCGTCCTTCCCCACAACTTCTGACTGGCAGTCTGGGCCGTGACATACAGTCCATGCCGACTTACCAAAAATTCAAGAATTCAGAAAATTCAATTCTCAAGAAAAGTAAAGGACATTATACTGAGAAAAAGACAAATGATAAATGAACTAGTTCAGCTCAATGAAGCTGAGGCTTCTGTACAGATTAAACTCCACCTCTTGTATCCTCAACGGGAACGTCCACAGACAACATGTATTCATAATGGCGGCAAATGATCTCTTTCTGAAAGACCTGTTTGTATCCTCAGAGGAAGATAAAGTGACGCTTGCTACAGCTTTGGTTTGTTGTATTATAATTCTTAGAAAAGGAATCTTCCTTGCATTATTTAAATGGAAGTCCTTGGCTGATGAAAATAATCAGATAATTAAAACCAACAATTAACGAGAAGTAGATACTGTACGCTTGGCCTTTTCATTACTGGGTTTGCTTCTAAAATACATTATTCACATTTAACACCTTTTCGGTTGATGGCTGATCACGTGATTTTGCAGATGGTACCTCACTGTGGACATCTCTTCCTCCGTTCTCAGCTGTGTTCACGGTCTCCCTAGGGAGGAATCAAAATTGTGTGTTAAAATAAAGGAAGAAAAATCATGCCTGAACGAGAACAAAGAACACTCCTTCTCATTAGATTTCACAAGGAGCTTCATCTTGTTTTTCCCTGATGTGTAGTTATTCTCCAGGAGCACTAACTTGTTTTTCGACGTGCCTCCCGTCGTGGATTGCAGTGTCCTATGAATCTCGGAAGCACATTTCCGCAGTCTTTCTATCTTTTGTTCATAATCTTTGAGTGCTCTCCTCACTTCTTGTTGACTCTTCTGGGAAGTGAGTTCTTCACACAGCTCCCGTAAGACATCCATGTGGTGATCTAGCTGGTACAGATTGCCTTCCTCAGAAAAGCAGGCCTGATTGAGGAAATAAAGCAGGAAATGTGCTTCAGATGAGTTTACATGATTAGTCCATAAGGATTAGAAACTAAACAGATGTGTGTGACTTCAACACCACATACGTTTATAGGCCACTGACTGTGTGCCTGGTATGGTAATGGGCACGGGAAAAACAAAGATGAGGAAGTCAGCCTGAAAGGGATTCACCACAGTCCAATAATGCCGTGAATGAAACCAGAATATGTCAACCCAAAATATGCCTCTTTTTTTTTTTAAGTGATCTCTCTGCCCAACGTGGGGCTCAAACTCAGGACCTCAAGATCAAGAGTCGCATGCTCTACAGACTGAGCCAGCCAGATGGCCCCCGAAAAACGCCTTTTTGACGTGAAAATTATTTTGAACTAAAGGCAATTAAGAAGCAGTAAATACAGAAAAAGCTCCCCGCTTCCTGCCTAATGGCAGGAAATAAAGTCTCTTTTTGTTAGAGACAGATTCTCGTCAACCCAAAGATAGTACCAGAGGAATCTGCAAACAAACCTTGTTAAACTAACCCTTATCTTTGTCTTGTCAATTCTTCGCAAATGTATGGTTTCTTTGTCTAAAAGGTATAAAAAATTCCTTCTCTGGCTACTTCTCTGGGTCTTCATTCTCTCGTGAAGGCTCCCGTGCACATGTAACAATTCAATAAAATATGTATGCTTTGCTCCTGTTCATCTGTCTTTGTCAGTTTCATTCTCGGGGACCCTCAAGGGGCAAAAAAAACCTTTTTCCTCCCCTACAGCAGTCACACACACAATGTGCACCTAGTGTGACAAGTGTTACGAAAGAGCTACCGCCTGCTGTAAGGAGTCAGAGAAAACCTACCTCACATGTGGGGACCGCCTGAGGGAGATGCGGAAAGAACAAGGACAAGCCCTCCAAGTAAAAGAAGAGAGAGGTGCTTCCTACCAGAAGGACAAGCCGAGAGGAAAAAGCCTCCAGCTGTTCTAAAAGAACAGCAGTCTAGTGAGCTGGAGGGAGGGCATGGCACAGGAGAAGGGATACTGAAGACATGTGCTGCGGCCAGACTGCCAAGGACCTGCGCGGTCTTCTAAGGAGCTTGGAGATGTTCTGAGAGTAAGGGTGAGCCACATAGGATCTGTGGTTCAGAGGGGTCTCTCCAGGGATGAGTCTGGAAGAGGACGTGACCATCATCACACGGGGAGAATAACCCAGGTTGAGGGCAATGGCAACACTGGTGGAAAGGAAGGAAAAGAAGCATGAGTTCTGAAGAGTAACTGAGGGCGCCTGGCACCCGACTACATCACGGCTGAGCGGGAAGGAAAGGGGATGGGGAGGAGGGGAGTTTGCAGGCGACACTGCCCTTCCTGACCAATAGACACGAGAGGAAGCAAAGTTTGAGAGGAGATATTATCGGCTGGTTTTAGACACGCTGAATGGCAGGTCTCTGAAGATGACTGGTGACATCTACTACTCAGTAACGGAACCTGGAGCGTAGAGCAAAGGTTCAGCTGCAGACAGAAATTTAGGCACTAACATTACAGAGAGGGTTTTATCATTAAAACCAAAGGTGGCGGGGAGCCTGGGTGGCTCAGTGGGTTAAGCCTCTGCCTTCAGCTCAGGTAATGGTCTCAGGGTCCTGGGATCGAGCCCCGCATCAGGCTCTCTGCTCAGCGGGGAGCCTGCTTCCCCCCTCTCCCTCTGCCTGCCTCTCTGCCTACTTGTGATCTCTTTCTATCTGTCAAATAAATAAAATCTTAAAAAAAAAAATAATAAAAAACCAAAGGTGGAAGGCCCCCCGGGTGGCTCAGTCATTTGAGCGTCTACCTTAGGCTCAGGTCATGGTCCCAGGGTTCTGGGATGGAGCCCCTAGTTGGGCTCCCTGCTCGGCAGGGAACCTGCTTCTTCCTCTCCCTCTGCCCCTCTCCATCACTCATGTACACACACACTCTCTCTCTCAAATAAATAAATAAAATCTTAAAAAAAAAAAAAGAAAGAAAGAAAAGAAAAGAAAAAGAAAACGAAGAGGGCATAAAATCCCTGAGAGCAAGCATGAAACCAGCCAAAAATGGAGACTCTCAAAACTAAAACATTAAGACAACACAATGAAAACAGAGAAATTTGTGGGGCCCCTGGCTGGCTCAGTTGGTAGAGCATACGACTCTTAATCTCGGGGTTGTGAGTTTGAGCCCTATGTTGGGTATACAGATTACCTGAAGAGAGAGAAATTTGTGAAGGACACTAAAAAAAGGCTCCCCACCTCCCCCCAAAAATAATAAAATAAGGAAAAGCAAGAGAGACTGACATAGGGAGAGCCACAACAGTAGAAAGTTTAAAGGAAAGAAGAGGGGTCAGTACTGTCAAATAAATAGAAGCAATCATATAGGATGGGTGCCAGAGAGAGGTCATGAGATTTGCCCCCAATTTGCTATCTTTCCCTGAAGTAGCAATTCTAAGGACACCATATCCCCTCAAAATCAACTGTGGGTGCTTTAGCAACAGGTGACACATTTGTAACCAGAGTCTCAAGGACAGGGGCCACGGAGACAGAGCAAGGAAAGTCATGAAATACTAACTCGATGCTGAATTTTTCTCACTTCTAAAAAGCAAGCAGCACAGGCTGTAGTTAGAGCTGGAACTGCGTAAGGGATAGTCCCCAGGGGATGGACGAGAGGGCTGACATAATTTTCAGGGCAGGCTTAATCCCAGGCTAAGAACACACACAACCATGTAGGATAAACTCCAAAATAATGACAGCACTTAAATGGAAACAGGTGGTTTACCTCATGTTCCTTGATGAGACCCTTGGTCCTCCCTCTGCGAATCAGTTTCTTTTCTTTATTTATTTGTTTTTCGAGTCTTGAAATATTGTCACTGAGCTTCTCTTTTTCAATGTCTATTTTCAGTTGTTGAATATACAAAGACATCTCATGATGAAGAGACTGCAAAAAAAAAAAAAGAAAAGAAAAGAAACCCACAGAGGGACATAGTAACTATGGGAAAAGAATACGTTGAAAAGATTTTCATCCAAAACCCAATAAAAATATTTGTAGTAACAAAGGATAGAAAGGGAGTTCTAAGTGGCATTCTGGTTTGTCCTTGTGTCTTCGGGGAGGACGTTTTAAACTACACGTTTAAACCACACCCAGAAAGGTGTTTTCTTTTTCTTTCTAACAACTAAAAATATGTGTTAGCTGAAAGACACTGTTAAGAAAGCAGAAAGCCAGGTGCGGACTGAGAGAACACATCAACAAAACACGTAGCTGAGCCAATGGAAAACCAGCCTGGAACTGTACCGTGTCTCCGGGATGCAACTCTGAAGTAGGAAGAAAAGGACAGAAGGGAAACACTGTGGAAATACGAATAAAGTATAAACTGAAGTAAATAATGAATCGATATTAGTGCATGAATTGTGACAAAGGTAGCATATTAATGTAAGGTGATAATAGTAGGAGAAACTGGGCGTGGCCTCTGTCGGAACTCTCTGCACTATCTTTGTAATACTTCTGTGAATCTATAATTGTTCTAAAACTTAAAAGTTTATTTTAAAATGTGTTTTAAGAGCACCTTAAACAGTCGACATTCAGTTATATTATCTTATTTTCTCTCTCTCTCCAGACACACACAGACGCACACACTGAATACTAATCACCCTTTCCTGAACACAATCTCTGTGGCAGGGGCTTTAGATAAATCCTTGCAATAATCCTGCCAAGTAGTTGGGGTTATCCCCATTTTATCAGTGAAGTTTGCAGAAGGTAAACAACTTACCTCGGGTCACAGCTCCTGAAGCTGGGTCTGTCTGCCACCAACGCCCATGCCTATTTTGCTGGGAAACTGTGTGTGTGTGTGTGTGTGTGTGTGTGTGTGTGTTTTGATACGGTGTGTGTGTGTGTATTGATATGTTATCTCAGTCACGATCCAACCAGGGACCCAGGAAACACTAAGTATTTAACTCAGGGTGCATTAAATGCAGGGAACTGATCAGGCAAGAGATGAAAGAGCAGAGAAGCCAGAGAGGGGACCGGACGGCGATCCGGAGATGAGCCCTGCCCGGCTGCTCCTTGCACAGGACTGGAGGCTTCAGAGGAGCCCAGACAGAAGGGTCACCAGAAGCTGGAGCTCTGGAACCCGCAGCCAGGGGGTTGGAGACACACAGCCGTCAGAGACACTGCCCAAGAGAGGAACTTTGACTCTTCTTTCTCCCCCTCCAATCACCTTCTAATCTCTAAACCATGTTGTCACTGGCTGAACACAGAAGCCAGCTGGGCCCTGGGAACCTCAGGATCAGCCTCGCTGCGATACCAAGCATACGGGGACGCCAACAACGGTGACCGACCACAGACAGGCCCGGGGTCAGCTCTACCAGCGGAACCCCGGACACACGTGCATGTCCTTACCTCCCACTTGGCACAGGCACCTCTACTCTTTTCTTCCAAAGACAGTTTCACATCCTCAGTTACGTTATTTTTCAGTTCTTCAACAGCCTTCAGATACTTGACCAGACTTTTAGAATTAAGAATTATTAGCGCTTCCTAAAAAAGAGAATGCAAATGAGAACATGAAAGCCTCATTCCACTGCCAAGTCCACAAAGCTCATTTCGGTAGGTCTTTTACAGGCACAATTAGGAAAAGACTTGGTGAAGACTATGAAGATTCAGGGGAGACTTTTTGTAAAGTAAGGTTGACATCCCTTTTGCATCTCTTGAATTATTTTGAAAAGAATTGCGAGATATTTATTATTCAAATGTAGTCAGGCATTTGAGAACCACATAAAGACTTCCTTAGGATATTCAGGATGACTTTTGTTACCCCTCTGATAAATAATTAAGAGGATTATTGTGCAGGGTAATGAGCCCCTGGCACTGTTCCCTCTAATTCTTAAGTACTAGAAAATGAAGGACCATACTTCATTGACAATCCCATATGAAGACTATGCTAACATGTATTAGACCCAATTTATAGTAGGGTTAACAGGCAAATATTTCATCTTGTGCATAAGGCATTTTTATGCTGCAACGAGTCAACATTACCTTACTGTCAACTTCAAAGCTTTGCCCAGGGCCAACCACACCGCCAGTCCTGCCCCAGAGAGGGAGCGGCCGTAGACAGAGGTGTGTCTGCTCCTTATCTCATGCTTACCTGCTCGCAGGGAGTATTTACCTGGCAATTACCTGGCAGAAACCTAGTTTAGTTAATTAGCAAATGACAGAACAAAGAATAGTCTGGGGCTTGTGAAAGAGGCAGAAAACCTACAGGAGAGAGAAGACAAAAGTAATTCTAGGGAATAAGGCAATTAAGCCGGGTGGGAATTCATTCATGCCCTCATGGCATTTGTTATGGGCCTCCGGCAGAACAGGTATGGTGCTGAGCCCCAGGGCCCTCCTCCACGGCCCTGAGCCCCAGGGTCCTCCTCCACGGCCCCGGTGAGAACTGCTAGATTTATGACTAGGGAGACACTAACCCACATGCTGGCAGGAGGCTCCTACTATTCGTGTGTCCCTGGAGACCCAGGGGTCTCGGCGCAGGACCTGGCAGAGTAGGGGTCTTGCTTCTGTTTGAAAATAGATCTACTTTACTAAATGCCAGAGAAAAAAGGCGGGGGAGGAGGGGGAATCCCTGCCTCAGATTCCAAAAGGCAAATGATCAGGAAAATGAAAATCGTGTCAGCCTAACACCTCTAACTCCCCTCTCTGGCAGAGAAGGGGCTTGGAGCCTCCATGTTTCCTCTGCCTTCCGCCTCTCCTGAGCTGATCCTATCAGCATCCCGACATGCAGCCTAGTGATTATTTACCAGAAACACTGAGAACCATTGACTTTATAAGGTCAGTTTAGCACTCTCAGCAACCTGGGAATAAAAGGGGCAAAAACCCAGAGAGGGAACGAGTCAAAGGGGGTGACAAGCAATGTGCAAACAGCACAGACCAGGCAGGGATGGTTCTGAGGTCATGGGAAAAGCAGCGTCGAGAAGGCTGATAACAGGGCCCGGTCTGGTTCACAATCCAGAAAGCCACACGGGGACTGAGGCCCAGAAAAGTGAAGGAGGCCACAATGAGACTGAAGAGGCTCCTTTTCCTAAAAAAGAGTTGGGGCGCCCCCCCCCCACCACAGGCGCCTAACGCATTTTAAATGTTCAGCAAGTGTGTGAAATGTTGAATAAATGAGTGAGTGTAAGGACACCCATCACTCAACCTGTGCAATGTGTCCAGTGGTAGAGACCTTGTCTTTCTTTTACTTCATATCCCCGCAGGCACCTGCCGTGTGTTAATGACTAGTGACTCTCTGGTTTGCACATCTTCAGCTGCCTCTCAAGCCAGGAAAAAGTAATCTGACACGGTCTCCACACAGAACAACGTCACTAGATCTTGAACTACAGTCAGCGTTAGGTCCACATGGAACTTTTATGAAAGCATTTTAATAATAAAAGTGCTATTTTACATTCAGGGAATTTTACCTATTCCAAGTGCCTTTATTGGCCTTATTTCCATTTAAAGTCTCACAACAAACTTGGTAGCTGGCATTATTATGCCCATTTCACTGATGTGAAAAGCAAGAGAAATTAAATCCATGCTCGATATCTTAGAATCAGATGTGCTCTTGACAGTCTACCCCTAAGTCCACTCAGAAGATCTACGATAAAATTTAAACTGAAAAAATTCTTCATGTTAATGTCTATTTTTAATAGTTTCCGGGAACAGTGTATAAAACTGGGAAGCTTTTTCAGGTTACCATAACTTTGTCTGTAATTACAGCGATGAAAATACCTCGATTTCAAATGAGACAGGTAGCCAATAATGAAGAACCTAAATTTGATGGTGTTAAGTTCCCACCTTGTATTTTGAAATTAGTCCACTCTGGCTCTCTCTTTGTCCAAGTAATTGCTCAGCCCTTGTCATGTATGAGTCTAGTTCCTTCTGTGATTCTTCCACCTTCTGCCTGACATCCAGGTTGAATTCAGCATCAGTTGAGTTTTTTAACACGGCAACTAATTTTACCATACTGATCTGCAAAGACAAAAAAAATTCTCAACGCCTGACCCAGCTGTTTAGTATGTCATAAATTAATACATTCTTTGAGTAGTAGATATAAGAATAGATATAAGAATATCCTATTATATTGATATTTTCTAATATGCTCTAAGTGATTTAAAAAATATATATAAAATGCAAAAGTAATATTTTATAAAACATTGCCAATGTCCAGGGCAATTCCTCCCTCTCTTCCCCATCCTCCCACTGACCACTCACTTTTAAAGACTAAATTCACTAACAGGGAAATATTAAAGAGATACCTGAACTTTCTCTTTGGCTTCTTGAATCTTTGTCTGCAGCCCAACTGTGAGAACATGTTGAAGGGACTCCTGGCTTGAGATATTTTGTACATCCATTTGTAAGATCTCTTCAGTTCTAGACACAAGCTCCTCATACATAGAGCCTTTGGCAATAAGATGCTATTAAAACAAAGTGAGACCACAATAAAAATTCTGATGAAATGTTAAACACTGGCCTTAATATCACCACGAAATCATAAAAAGTTAATTATTCATCCCAAATGAGGTAAATCTGTACTCTAAAAATGTTATTTTAAAAATTCATTTTGAAACTTTATATCAGTACAGACTCTGAGAAACATAGTCTTTTATAGATTATTCTTTATACGGTAAGCACGTCAATAAACTAAAGCCTAGAAGTACTACAATGCCAATAGACAGAAAATAAGAGAATAATAAATAAGAGAATAAGAGTAATAAACCTTAAAATGAATTTGTTCTAAGTCAAATTGGTTGGAAGGAAATTCAATAAATGTTACTGGAGAAATTGACTACTGGAAAATAAATCTTTTTAAAACTACACTTTCTATAACATACTAAAAATAAATTTCAGATGGATCAGAAAGTTACACATAAAATAAGAAACTATGAAACAGAAGAAATTATCCATGAAAACTGACCTACTCTCTCTGGGTGTGAAGCAGTCTTTTTAGGGGTAAGAGTAGGAACGTAAACACAAAAATTTTCTATGTAAAATAAAATAAACAACCTAAAAGTCCACCACCTGGTAAAAATATATGCCACACAAAAATGTGTCATGACTCAAAGAGCTTATAAATTCAGTAAGAGAAGTATCAAGATTCCCCCCAAAATTCAGAAAACACATAAACAGATAATTCACAGAAACAAATGGTTGAATAATACATAAAAGATAGTTCAACCTTACGTATAATTAAATAAGTACAAATTAAAATAATAACAAGGTACTGCTTTTCAATTATCAAATCAGCAAAAAAATTAATCACAATTCAAGGGTGGTATGAGTATGATAATATAGAAATTACATTGTTTGATATCAACTAAGTAAACGCTGATTTTATCTTATAGCAGTGGAATCATGGTGATTTTTATTTTCTTCTTTAAACCTTTGTGGAATATTTAAATGTTCTACATTGAATGTACTACATTCATTTATAATTTAAATGTTTTCTCTTTTTCATTATAAAAGTAACAAAACCTCACATAAAAACTCAGGAATGGAAAGGTACAGAATGTAAATGAAAAGCTTCTCTTCTTCCCCATTCCTCCCTTTGTTGTCATTTAAGTCATCATTCACACATTCATTTTAAAAATACTTGGTTTGCATCTACTAGGCAACAGGAAATGTGCTAAGAGTGGGGCATAATAAAGGATCAACACAGAATTAGTTATCTATATATCCTTACACACATTTTTCTATGGATATAAAAGCATGAAGTATAAAAAAGCAATTGTTTTACGTTCAAGTCACCCATCATCAGGGAAATACAAATCAAAACTATGATGAAATACCACCTCACAACTGTCAGAATAGCTAAAATTAACAACAAGAGACAACAGGTATTGGCAAGGATGTGGAGAAAGGGGAACCCTCTTACACTGTTGGGGGGAATGCAAACTGGCGCAGCCACTCTGGAAGAGTATGAAAGTTCCTCAAAAAGCCAAAAATAGAACTACCCTATGATCCAGCAATTGCACTATTAGGTATTTACCCAAAGGATACAAAAATACACATTCGAAGGGGTACATGCACCCCAATGTTTATAGTAGCATTATCAACAATAGCTAAACTATGGAAAGAATCCAAATGTCCACCAACCGATGAATGGATAAAGAAGATGTGGTGTATATATACAATGGAATTATTCGTCCATCAAAAAGAATGAAATCTTGGGGCGTCTGCGTGGCTCAGTGGGTTAAAGCCTCTGCCCTGGGCTCAGGTCATGATCTCAGGGTACTGGGATAGAGCCCCACATCGCCTCAGGCTCTCTGCTCGGCAGGGAGCCTGCTTTCCCCTCTCTCTCTGCCTTCCTCTCTGCCTATTTGTGATCTCTCTCTGTCAAATAAATAAATAAAATCTTTTTAAAAATAAAAAAAATTAAAAAAAGAATGAAATCTTGCCATTTGCAACAATGTAGATGGAGCTACAGTATATTAGGCTATGCAAAATAAGTCAATTAGAGAAAGACAAATACTACATGATTTCATTCATCTGTGGAATTTAAGAAACAAAACAGATGAACATTAGGGAGGGTACAAAAGGGGGGGGAACAAATTATAAGAGACTCTTAACTATAGAGAACAAACTGAAGGTTGATGGAGGGAGATGGGTGGAGAATGGGCTAGATTGGTGATGGGTATTAAGGAGGGCACTTGTGATGATGAGCACTGGGTGTTATATGTAAATGATGAACTGCTGAACTCTACTTCTGAAATCAATATTGAACTGTATGTCAACTAACTAGAATTTAAATTTTAAAAAAAGCAACCATTTTAAAAACCATTTTTAAAAATCACATCACCTGTACTGTTCAAGCAATTTGCATTTCTTTTCTTTTCTTTTCTTTTCTTTTCTTTTCTAAGATTTATTTATTTATTTGACAGAGAGAGAGAGAGAGAGAGAGAGACAGCCAGAGAGGGAACACAAGCTGGGAGAGTGGGAGAGGGAGAAGCAGGCTTCCCACCAAGCAGGGAGCCTGATACAGGACTCAGTCCCAGGACCCTGGGATCATGACCTGAGCTGAAGACAGATGCTTAATGACTGAGCCGCAGGCACCCCAGCAATTTGCATTTCTTACTGCACCATATATCTTGCTCTAATAAAGATCTACTTAATTCCTTGTTAACATAAATACATTCCAGTATGTTTGTATTTTCATTGTTTATAGGAGGCTTTAAAATATTGCATTTCTCATTCCTTGCTCATTTCTTTCACTAAAATAAATTCCAGATATAGGAAATAAATAAATATAAAAATAAAATAAAAATGAATAAAAGCACTGACAGATGGCACAGGTAACTTTATATAATGCTTTCAAAGCAATAAAAAATACCATTCTTATAAACCATGAAAACACAAAATGCTATATATACACCTTTCAGAAATGCAGATTTAAAAAGGATTATATAAAAACTCCTTTATTCCAGGAACTTTCCATCTTGTTGTAATTTATGACATGCTCCATAAGTTTTATAGCTGAGCGGGAACTCAGTAAAACCTCAATTGTAACTTCTTTCCCAGGAGAACTGAATGATATTAAAACACACTCTTGCCTCATTGCTTTTCAATGAGTCGAACTGCCAGAGAATGAAGACAGAAAGGTTTTCACAACATCCGTCACCCTCCCTGCATCAAGGAAGGAAGGGAAAGTGGCTTAATCAGTGGATGAGCTTTCAAAGCATAAATCGTTTAATCTCTTATACTCACACTGCACTGACCTATCTGACATATCCTTACTCACCTCCTCACTGCCCTGAGAAACAAGAGAATATTTTAATCTCCATTCTGTAGCTGGGAAAATTAGTTCAAGAATTGAGAGTCATAAGGTAGTATTAATGGTCTCCTAATCTATTCTCTGTCTTCAAGCAAAATCGCAGCAAATGATCCAGGGATGACAATCCATGCAATTTTTAAAACTCTTAAGAAAGAAAATTCAAACAGTAGCCCTATTACTATTTACTTTTTTTTTTTAAGATTTTATTTATTTAGAAATAGAGAGAGTGAGCAGAGTGCGGGGGCAGAGGGAGAGGGAGAAAGAATCTCAAGCAGACTCTCCACTGAGCGCAGAGCCCAAGGAAGGACTCCATCCCACGACCCTGAGATCATGACGTGAGCCGAAATCAAGAGTCAGACGCTCAACCGAGTCACCCAGGCACCCCCATTACTACTTACTTTAAAATTTTGTATTTATCTTTTTTTTTTTTTAAGATTTTATTTGTTCATTTGAGACAGAGAGATACAGAGAGAGAGAGCGTGAGCAGGGGGAGAGGCAGAGGGAGAGGGAGAAGCAGGTGTCCCGCTGAGCCAGGAGCCTGATGCAGGGCTCAATCACAGGACCATGGGATCATGACCTGAGCTGAAGGCAGATGCTTAACCATCTGAGCCACCCAGGTGCCCCCAAAACTTTGTATTTATCTTAATACTTAAGTCCACAACCATGAAATCTATCCTTTTAATACTTTTACACTCATACCTGCAAACGTTCTTCCCCTGAGGTATCAACACCCTCTTGATGTCTCAGAAGGTCCAGAAGAGATTCGCTTTCTGCCTCCCAGATTTCCACTTGTCCAATGAGTTTTTCAACCTCTTCAGCCACTTGAAATTGCCCTGTGAATTCATCTTCTTTTTCACGGTCTTCGCCGGCCTACAACATTCATAATTATCGCTGAGAAGATGTCAACATTTACATTATAAAATAATTTTCAGTTAAAAAAAAAAAAAGGTTACATCTTTTTTTCCTGAAGACGGCTAATTCAACCGATTTTAGTAACTTAAAACCTAGTTTTTGGACAATGATAGTAGCACTTTATGATCGTATTAATCACTTTAAAAGTAAAAAATTTATTCACATATATTTTCTTTTTTTTAAAGATTTTATTTATTGATTTGCGAGAGAGAGAAACAGAGAGAGAAAGAGCACAAGCATGGAGAGGGGCAGAGGGAGAAGTAGACTCTCCACTGAGCAGGGAGTCCACATGGGGCTCCATCCCAGGACCCTGGGATCATGATCTGAGCTGAAGGCAGACACTTAACCAACTGAGCCACCCAGGTGCTCCATGTACACATATATTTTCTTTTCTTTTTTTTTTTTTTTATTATTTGACAGAGAGAGAGAGATCACAAGCAGGCAGAGCAGCAGAGAGAGAGGAGGAAGCAGGCTCCCTGCTGAGCAAAGAGTCCGATGTGGGACTCGATCCCAGGACCCTGAGATCATGACCCGAGCCGAAGGCAGAGGCTTTAACCCACTGAGCCACCCAGATGCCCCCACATATATTTTCTTAATGAGAATATCATTCCTATCATTTAGTTACTATCATCTCCACTTTACAGATAAAAAGTTTAAAGGTTAGGAAATTAGGGTAATGACTCTATAGAAATTTTAAAACTTATATACAATTTAACTAAATACTACTCTGAGCAACAGCAATTGTGAAACATCACCAAGAAGAGACTGAGAATCCAGCTTCAAAACAATGAAGTCTTTTCTCATTAATCATCTCTCAGGATCCTGTAGGCTGTTAAGTTGCAGTTTTGTACCTTACACGACAGATCCATTCTTAAAGTTGTTAATCAGACCATATCTTAAATGGTTTAGAGGAAAATAGTATTCCGGATTCTTATATTCTAAAAGCATACTGCATGATTTCAGATCTTTCAAGACTTTCTCTCATCAGGTCTCCTTCTGATGGGAAACACTGACACTCCATCACGGCAACTGGCCAAAGCCAGTAAAAAGTTACTTTGAGTGAAGTTGGATCCGTTATTATTCGGAAGGGGGCACAGTTCCCACATCCCAAGTATTATATCTTACATGTGTATGATTCTTTTTTTGTTCCTTTTCCATAGTCTTGTCTATAATCTAAAGTCATTCTCCAAATTATCCAACAAAACAAGAAATAAAGATTATATTGTCCCCCATTGTACAGAAAAGCAAAGACACAGGCCAGAGGCTAGACCAAAGCTGGACAATCCCTGAGCACAAGTCAGAAATCATCTAAAGAAAATATCAACTCCATTTCCACAGCCCAGAAATCATAGCTGCTTCTGCATGTCTGTGGAACTCCTCAGTGAGTGAGAGACACAGACTTGGACACTGAAAGCTCCTTCATGAAGGGATCCACTTACGCACTCTAATGGAAAATGATCATACTTTAAATGTTATCTGATAATCACATTTACCACTGTTTCAACAATATGCTTTTATCAAAAGAAAAATAGCCAAGTTGGGGCGCCTGGGTGGCTCAGTCGGTGAAGCGTCTAACTCTTGATTTCAGTGCAGGTCTTGATCTCGGGGTCATGAGGTCAAGCCCTGAATTGGGCTCCATGCTGGGCATGGAGCCTACTTTAAAAAAATTTTTTTAAATCGCCAAGTTATTTATACATACAAATGAAATACATAAAATACGACAATTTTACCTTTATATTCTGATTATGATTTTCAGGAAGTTCTATTGACATATCTGTTGAAAAACCAACAGTTGGTTTTCCTTCTTTAGACAGCTGAGTATTTTCATAATTGTCAAAATCGGGCTGATCCTGTTTTTTTATAAGTGGCAGGTTCATCTCCTATAAAAAATGTCATGAAATTTTAAGCCCATATTTTTTATGTGAAGTTATATTATTATCAACAATAATTGGACATAACATATTCAATATATTTCTGGGATTTATCACTTAATAACAGTGTTATAAAGTATGAACTTTTCCAAAAAAAAAAAAACCTCAGTCTCAGATTATTAAGAAGAAACAGAATAATTTAATCATTTGAGTTCAAAAATTATTTATTAAAGGTCTGCTTTTATAAGGCACTATGCTAACTATAAAGCTATATAAAGCTCAGCGTATGTTCTCAAGGAACTTGAAATCGGCAGGCAAAAACGATTATGTTATTCTATTAATAGTAAATGAATTTCAACTAGAAAGCGATATATTACATGTCCACACAAAAACCTGTACATAAACTTTCACAGAAACACTATTCGTAATAGTCAAAAGGTGGAAAAAAGCCAATGTGCATGAACTGATCAACGAATAAGTAAAATGTTGGGTAGTCATATAATAGATTATTTGCCATAAAAAGAAATGGAGTACCGATACATTCTACAACACAGATGAACCTTGAAAACATTACACTAAGTGAAAAAGGCAAGAAACACAAGGCCAGATACTATATGATCCCATCTGTTTGAAATATTCAGAATAGGCAAATCTACCGAGACATAAAGTAGATTAGTGGCTGCTGAGGAGTCTGGGAGAAAGTGGGGAGTGACTGCTAATGGGTACAGAGTCTCTTTAAGAGGTGACAAAAATGTATGAAAATTCACGACAGCAATGGCCACACAACTCTGAATATACTCAACACCTCTGTGTTACAGCCTTTAAATGAGTGACATGTATGGCACGGAAGTTATAGGTCGATGAAGCTGTTACCAAAAAACAAAAACAAAAAACAAAAAAACTTACAAGCTGAGTTTTGGTAATAAATTTTCTCCATCTTTTATTCAGCCTTCTCAGTTCTTTAGAAATAGATGATCCAACTTCATCATTACTGACTTGAATTAGGAAATTTCCCACTTCGTTTAAAGTAGTATGTTCTACATTCCATTGGGATAGTGTCTCAAAGGGAACCTACAGAACACAGAAGTAACACATTTTAATGACATAACACTTGTCTTTCCGTTATCTAGAACAGATCTTTATTAAGGTTGATTCTAAGCAAAAGTGAGTGTGAGGTTCTTACGGACTCTGAGCCTTCCCTTCCCTGTCGGACTAGCTCTTCATTCCTAATCACTAATTGGCAAGCACCAGCTGTCTGTCATTACCCCTGGTCCTGAACTTTTAGGAAGTATCTGATGGTCTTTCTTTTTTTTTTTTTTTAAGATTTTATTTATTTGAGAGAGAAAGAGCGCACAGAGGGACAGTGAGAGGGAGAAGCAGACTCTTCGCTGAGCAAGGAGCCCAGTGAGGGGCTCGATCCCAGGACCCTGGGATCATGACCTGAGCCGAAGGCAGACACTTAACTGAACTACCCAGGCGCCCCTGAGGTTCTATCTTTTTAAGTGGTTAATGAACTTGGAGCAAAGGTTCTCAAGCATTTATCAGTTCACGGTGTCCTAAATGTCTCAGTAATTTTTTCATAGATTCCCTGGGCCAGAAGATTTATCTTACAGGTCTTATTTTCAAGTAGGCAGGTCCAAATCACTTAGTAGTTATTTGCTGCATGGTGTCCAACAGACTGATTGTGTGTTTCCCTCAAAAGCTAAATTAACTTCATAGTCTCTTTGGCAGCTCGGGGCACCTCAGCACAGAGTTTGGGAACTGCAAGGCTTAATGTATTATTTTTCTCAGTTATGTGAATTTTCATAAAAGATCTTTAATGGATGGAGGTAGAGAGTATAATGCTAAGCAAAATAAGTCAGAGAAAGACAAATACCATATGATTTCACTCATATGTGGAATTTAAGAAACAAAACAAATGAGCTAAGGGATGACGAGAGAGAGAGAGAGAGAGAGAAACCAAGAAACAGACTCTTAACTATAGAGAACAAACTGATGGCTACCAGAGGGAAGGTAACTGGGGGGAGGGGTGAAATAAGTGATGGAGATTAAGGAGTGAACTCGTCCTTACGAGCACTGGGTGCTGTATGCAAGTGTTGAATCACTATATTCAAATGAAATTAGTATTACACAGTATGTTAACCAACTAAAATTTAAATAAGAACTTAAAAAAAATCTTTAAACACATGAGTGTTGAAAGTCAAAGATTTGGATTTGTAGTATCACTACAAGTGACAGGAAGGATGACTCACCCCTCAAATATTCTTCCTGCATTCCTACACTTATCACAAATATTACTTTCATATAAACAGCCCATCTTCAGCTGAGTAACTTTAGTTTCTATTTGGAAAATGTTTAATCTGTCTATATCCATTTGCAACAGAGAAAAACAAAGAAAGAAAAATTACCTCAAAGAATAATCATAAAACAGATTATTACATGACTCGCAAATGAAAATAATGAATGACACTGGCATTTTTTCCACACCTCTCCACATAAGTTTAAGGTATTTTCATTTTCTTCCTCTAGAAACTCAGAGCGATTTTAGAGCTGAAATGTTTTCATCCAAATGGAAAAATAAAACTTTTTAAAATATCAATTTTATTTAAATGTATCTATAAGCTATCAAATACTCCTAGTCTTTTATCTTCTTTCCAAAGAACTTAGCAATATATCTTTCATAAGCTACACTGTGTGTGTGTGTGTGTGTGTTTGTGTGTGTGTAACACCTATAATGAGAAGAAAACTTCCTTTTGGCAATTATATTAGAAAGAAACTAAACTCTTTCCAATACCTTGAAGAATTTTTCGAAGAGTCATGCTTACTGTTCCCTGGCCTCTCATTATTGGATTGAAACTGAGGATCTCCAAACAAAATGAAAAAAAAAGAAAGTAAAATTGAGGAGCTACCATTAGACTGAAAATACCTCTTTAATCTGTTCCTTCTTTGTCTCCTCAAAACAAGCCTTGAGTAAGCGAAGGTTTTCCACATAAGTAGTCCAACATGTCAGAACTTTTTGTAGAGTGGATTTCACATTATATATATTTTTTCTATACATACAAATATTACATTCCACCATGGTATATTCTTTACTAATATCCTGATATTCTCCAGCTATAACGTTAACAAAACAAGAGAGTAATCTCAGAAAATAGTTTATTATTAATAAAATCATACTGTTAAGAAAAATACTTGTATATTAATTGACAGTGGTGAAATAAATAAGTACTCTGAGAATATTAAAAGTGAACACAAGGGTTTTCCAAAGAAAACACATATGTAAAACCAATTCCTAAAACATTAAGGTACAAAGTAAGTGAAACAGATAAAATGCTGTTTTTAAGTGATGGTCATTCCATCAAAAAGATAACTGTACAGCTTTACCTAATTTTTTTTTTTTCTTTACCTAAATTCTTATGGATTTCTTCACATTTCTGAAAGGAAGCTTCAAGCTGAGCTAGGAATTCTTTTTCTTCAATAAATTTCTGGGGAGGAAAGCAAAAAAAATATATTGAGAGTTTTTTTTACTATTAAAAATGTGCCAAGATATCCAGATAGAGATATAAATATTGACAAAACACATAGGCACCAAAATTTCTTAAAGGCCTAAATACTGTATATTTGGGTAGAAAAGAAGAGTGGGTCATGAAGGAAGACAGTTAAGACCTAAGAAATAGAAGTAGGAGTATGAACACTATGCAGGTATGAGACCTGACATAGTTTATCTTATTGCAGCGATATGGTTCTACAGTGGTTTCCCTTCTGTGGGAAAAGACAAGTGAAGTATAGAATTTTCAAAATCTATTTCACATATTTATTAGTATTGCATAATTTATATCAGTTTCTCTTATTTTGCATTTTTATTAATATTGAATAATTTTTTATTAGACATATTAAAGTATGTTATAAGTAGATGCCACCCATCACATAAAAACATTTAAGACACTACCATTAGTCAAATTACGTGTCCTATGCAAGCAAACTCTGCTATGGAAAAATACAGAGTTAATTAAAAACTACTATTTATTGTACACTTATTAGGCCCCAATGGTATGATTACTTAAATGGAAAAATGAAAAATCAAAGAAAGAAAAAGAAAGAAAGATATTCAAAACCTAGTCTAATTTAGAATGATGCCTCCTATTCAGGAATGTATAGTGTTTAAATCATTCATTGTAAATAAATCTCTCTTCATCGTGTTTTTCAATTTTTGCACTGCAACTTATAATCTTGGGTTTTTCTTTTTGGTCTCTCATTCCAAAAAGCAGCAAACAGAAAGAATGATAAGTCCTAACTGTAGAAATGACATTTCTAGGATGCTTTTAATTTACAAATGAAAATGTATATATTTAAATCATTGCAACATTTTTCCCTATAAATTGCAAGAGCTAAACCCCCTCTTCAAAAAAAGCTTCAAGACAAAATATACTCTTTCCCACTCTTACAACTTGAAAGGCTAAGACAAAATGTTCTAAGAAAAAATTAATTTTTGAATGAAAACATGAATCTGAGTGGGAAAAAATATTAAACAAGTGGAAGTTGGAGCTGTTAATGGAAATAATGTTGAAACATTTTCCAACTATTATGTTAATTAGCCTGGCTAACTGACTCTCCCCTGGTAAGGTAAATAATGCTGTTTTCTTTTTCTTCCTCCTCCCACTGTCTGTTATTTGACTACCTGTACTTCTGTTCTCCAGGCAATTTTAAGCTAATGAAAGCTACCAAGAAAACTCATCTCAAAACCTGAAAAGGTGAAGGGAAATTGTGCCAAGGAAAAATGCAAACCCAGCTCCCAGACGTGGAGAATACTTGTCTACGACACAAAATAAAACAGCTTACATGCCAGTCTTCCAGCAACAACTCCACAGATTCCTGGTTCCCATATTTGATGTTCCAAACATCCAACTTTAATTTCACTTCATCTAGCAAACCAAGAACTGAGCACTTATAGTAATGAAATTCTAGACGTGGAATGAATTTTTTCCCCAAAATGTTGTTGATTCTGGAAAATATTGCAGGTTTTAGAGTTTAACTTAGTATTATTGCCCGAATGCGAGATAATCTGTTTGGCATTTCTAAAAATATTGGGTCTTTGGCTTTTTACTTTAAACACATGGAACTCAGATGTATCCTCAAATCTTTTTTTTTTTTTTTTTTTTAATGTGGAGCTTGAACTCATGACCCTGAGATCAGGAGTCACGTGCTCTACCAACCAGCGCAGTCAGGTGCCCCAAATTTTCTTTTAAAAAAAACAAACAAAAAAAAAAACAAAACAAAAAAAGTAAAACAAATATTGTGGCTAAATATAAAACAACTATTTCTGAGATGAAAACATCTAATAGAATATTTTCTGAAGAAACAATTCCCCTATTGAAAAAAACCCTACAATAAATGATAATCTCCAAAATATTCCATTCAATTTGTAAACTTTTCTATAACTGAATGCAACTATAATTTCAACAATTACATTTTCAAACAGCTTTCATTACTAAGGCTAACGCCCTCTCATTTTCATTCTAATAAGTTATTTATGAATGATGAGAAAAGAGGAACGGATGTGGACAACCATCAGTTCAATAATCTCTCTGTTGATAGTATTTTGGAGCTTTCGGAGGGCTTTCACAGACACCACCTCCCATTTCACCCAGCATCCCTGAGAGACATGAACGGGGTGATTATCATTATCCTGTATTTACAAATGAGGATTCACCCTCAGAAAGACAGTGCCGTCATCAAAACTCAGATACGGAGCTCAGTTCCTGACTCCACATCCAGAACTTTGCCCATCACCATCATCCGATGAGAGAGGAAGTATGGTGAGCATGACATAATGTTACTGTTACATAGAATGTGAAGGTACTATTCATCAAGATTTTAAGAATACTTGTCAGAAAGTATCTAAAAATGTGTCATTTTCTGGTCCCCGTGGCATTGTGTTAGCGCTCAAACATGAGTGGTCTCGGCAATGGTGAAGGGGAAGTGGTACAAACCGTCCTTTCATTTCCTCCAATTTCTTAGGTGGTACCAGCGGCAAGTGTTCATCTCCATTGTCGAATGCCAGAAGAGTATTCAAATGACAATCACATTTATCCATCAGATTCTGAAAAGAAATTCAGCATGACATGAACCAGACTTCTTGCCACACGGTGTAACTGGGGGTTTGTTCATCGCATTTGCTCTGGGCATGCACTGGGTCTTTTTCCCAAAAAAATAATAAAGTCTTTACTTTTTTTTAACTACAACTCTGCGAATGAGTATTTTCCTTATAAGTGCTCTAAACTGGAACATTTTACAGAGACGCAGACTGTCGTTTCTTTGGTAAAAGCATTATCAAAATCGTTTGTTTTTGGATTTCTTTTCCATTCCTTTGTGAGTTCACATGCTATAAATGTCACATATCAAATTCCTTCATGCCATTTTACTGAGAACCCAGTCTCTCACATTTTAAACCAGTCTCCTCCCTCCTTTTTGGTCAGGCTTTTCAATTGCTTTAAAACTGACTAGACTCTACCTCACTGTTTCCAGCTTGAACTAGCACAATGCCCATGAAGAAAGTGAAGGTATCTTTGGCTCTCAAAAATCCCCAAGGGAATCATTCCGAACCATCCTCAAATACCCACTGTATTTCCTTCCCTTCTCCCTAGGACAAAGTCTTCCTCAAGAACAGTCCCTAATGGAGCATAGATTTTTCCATGTTTCTTTTTTATGTTCCAACCTTGATTAAAGTCATTTTCTCTTGTGTTAGAGCCATGGTTGCACAATAATCCTGGGAAGCTGGCAAATCCTCATCTATAAGCTCCTCTATCTTCTGGAGCCAGGCTTCGATTTGACACAGTGGTGAGGGCAAGGCACGATTCAGCTCTGTTTCCCACACATTAATCTGAAAAAACAAAAATCTGTGCTTCAGTTGACACTCTTCTAAAGTTTACTTCTTCAGGGGCACCTGGGGGGCTCAGCCGGTGGAGCAACTGACTCTTGGTTTTGGCTCAGGTCGTCTCAGGGTGGTGAGATCGAGCCCCACGGCGGGCTCTGCACTCAGTGTGGGTCTGCTTGGGATTCTCTCCCTCATCCTCTACCCTCCCCCTTCCTCCCTCACACGTGCTCTCTCTCTCTCTCTCTCTCTCTCTCTCTCTCTCAAATAAATAAATAAAGCTCTGGCTTCCTCAGCCTTCCCACCACTCCCTGCATGCAGAGGAGTCACACAAACGCCAACTACTTATTTCCCCAAACACTGACTGCACTCCCAAAGGTGTTCACTCTTGCTGTCCCTTCCACCTGGATTTTTTCCCAACTAAGTACCATCAGAACTCACTCCCACATGGATTGATTGGTTTGTTTGTTCATTCATTCATGCATTCATTCAGTCAGTCATTCCACATTTATTAATAACCTGTTGTGCTAATAGCGGATAGAGATATAAAAAGCTTCCGTAATGGAGAAGGGGCATGTAGTAGCCACACACCGTAGAGACCATGCAGCACTTAGACACAAATTAGATGTACACACATGGGAACAGTGGGGCATTTTAAATATATGTGCTCAAAAATTTAGCAGAATAACATTTAACATCAATTTACCCCATTTAAAATTACATGAGCATATAAATATAATATGTACTTTGCAAGAACATACAAAACAAAAAGATACACCTTAAGCAATCACGATTGTGGTCTAAGGAGAAAGGGAAATGGAAGAAGGACATGGGTCTAGAAAGAAACACAAATTAAACAAGTGAATAAAAGTTAGAGTAGGGGCTTGCCCAGACCCATGTGCCATGAAGGAAAGAGTAAGTTTAACACAACACTCTACATCTGACGGTCAATCAGATTAAAAACAAAAAACGAAAAACAAAAACAGGTCTTGCCTGAACCATGTAGTGGGGGAAGCAAAGTACATGGTTACAGTTAATCGTGGTCAGCAATATAACAGGGCCAAACAGAGGGACCCAGGGAAGACCCTGGAAGAACACTGATTACACAGTGATGCCTGGAATGCTTTTCTTTTTTTTTTTAATTTTTAATTATTTTTAGTCTTTCAAATTTTTATTTAAATTCCAGTTCGTTAATATTCAGTGTAATATCAGCTTCAGGTGTAGATTTCAGTGATTCATCACTTAACATACAACACCCAGTGCTCTTCCCAAGTGCCCTCCTTAATCCCCATCAGCCATCTAACCCATGCTCCCCACCCACCTCTCCTCCAGCAACCTTGTTTGTTGTTCTCTATCATTAAGAGTCTGTTTCCCAGTTTGTTTCTCTCCCCCCCACCCCTCCACCCCCGTCCCCCACCATGTTCATCTGTTTTGTTTCCTAAATTCCTGAGGCAAAGGAAACAAAAGGAAAAATGAACTAATGGGACTTAATCAAGATAAAAAGCTTCTGTACAGCAAAGGAAACAATCAACAAAACTAAGAGGTAACATTCGGAATGTGAGAAGACATTTGCAAATGACATATCTCATATAGGGTTAGTATCCAAAATATACGAAGAATTTATCAAACTCAACATACAAAAAACCAATAATCCAGTTAAAAAATGGGCAGAAGACATGAATAGACATTTTTCCAAAGAAGATATCCAGATGGCTAACAGACACATGAAAAGATGCTCAACATCAGGGAAATGCAAATCAAAACTACAATGAGATATCGCCTCACACCAGTCAGAGAGGAAAAAAATAAAGCAAAATGAAACCAGAGAGGGAGACAAACCATAAGAGACTCTTAATCATAGGAAACAAAACTGAGGGTTGCTGGAGGGGAGAGGACTGGAGGAATGGGGTAACTGGGTGATGGACTTTGGGGAGGGCACATGATGTAATGGCACTGGGTGTTCTATGCAACTGATGAATCACTGACCTCTACCTCTGCAACTAATAATATATATGAATTAATTGAATTTAAATAAAAATTTTTTTAAAAAGTATGGTTTTTTATCTGAACTCACACAGCTCTATTCTGGTTTTTACGACATTCTCATTCCAAAGACACCCACCCCCACGAAAATCAAGCACAAATTATAATGTGTTTCACTCAAATGACTTCCTCTAATGAAAGTATGAGTTTAAAAAAAAAAGAAAAAGAAAGCATGAGTTTTAAATCTGTATTTCTCTTTCCATTACAGTTCTACTAAATGAATTGCCACAATTCTTAAAGTTAAACTGATTTCAAATAGAGGAAAGAAAAAGCAAAATCATATTTTTAGAAGAATAGGGTTATCTGATTCATCACTAACTGACTGAAAAACATTTATCGGGTGCCACTGTATGCAGGGCAAATATCAAAAGGAAACATATGAGCAAATATCCAAGTATAAAGATGTTAAATGAGGAAAAAGCTAGGTTTCTTGAAGGCAGTCAACTGGAACTATTCATAAACTAGAAGCATTAAATATTATAGTTTTCACATTGTTTTGCTTTTTTAGGTTTATTGAGGTATAACTGACAAAACCATAAGATATTTAAAGTGTAGATCATGGTGATTTGATACACATATACTTTGTGGAAGGCTTCTTCCCACTATCTAGTTAATTAATATATCCAATCGCTTCACGTATTTATCTTTTTATTTTTTTATTTTTTGGTGAGAACATTTAAATTCAACTCTCTTAGCAAATTTTAATGATTTAATACAGTGTTAATCAAGTATAGCCATCGTGTGACTTTACTCAACTTACAGGTGGAAGTTTGTACTCTTTTACCAACTTCTATTTCCTGACAACTTTTCTATTCGCTGTTTCTGAGTTTGACTTCTTTTTTTTTTAAGGCTTCCATATGTAAGGAATATCACCTAGTATTTTGTTTTGCTTTAGTTGCTTGCAAGTTTATCTTCTCAAACAACATACGGCAAAAGGCAACTCTACAATCTTAAATAATTAAGCGTACGTAATTAAGCCTCCAGTTGGAAAAGAATGAAAAAAAAAAGTTTTCATTATTATGAATTTTTCATATGTTCTTTCATTATATCCAAATTGTGCGTTTGCCAAAATAAGTCAGAAAGTTGATACATGACTGAGTTAAAGAGAGGCTAAGAACAATAGCTCTAGTTCAACTGATGATCTTTTCACAACTGAAAAAGTTGTATACATTTTGGATGGAAGGAAACGTGTGCTTTCTGCCTAGGAGCTGTACTCTATGTAATGGTCAGAAGAGGAAAAGTAGAAGATGATATTTACCTTTTATTTCTCTTCTTTCTCAGAAAAAACTGGCTCCATACTTTCTTAATTTGGGAAATTACTTTTGTATTTGGATGAAAATTTGTATCTGGTCTGCCCTGATCTTGTCAGGTCAAAATAACATAATATTGCTATTTTGCATAGCTGGTTTAAAATGAAACCATTTACTGTGATGCTTTGAGTTAACTGTGTGCTCAAACAACTCAACCAGAAACTGTCTAAATGGTATTGACTTTTACACATGATGACTTTATAGTTACTATGTCTTCTTTGCCACACTAAGACAATGAGCTCTATTATATCCAACTAAATGGATTTTCAAGCTATTATCAATTTGCGGCACTTACTATTGCAAAATAGTTTTTTAATGGTTTTTTTCATTATTGTGGGTACTTTTTCCAAATCATATTCAATAAGATCAGGCCAGGTCTTTGCGGTCTGGAACATCATGAACTCTACAGACAATATCTTCTTCCTCTCCTTCCATTTTGTTGAGGACTTGTAAACGAGAGCTCCTGCCCTTTGCAAGGGTCTGTTTCAAAGTAGTGAGAAAAACACAAGCTGGGGACACAACGAGCCCTGCCACTTGGTGGGAACGTTTTTGGAGCTATGCCAGTTCTCCCAAATTAGGTACTTGGACAGGGTGGCTCTTTTAAGCTAGCAGACTATTTAACACCCTTTATAAATGATGTGAAATATGTATTCTGAAAACAGGCTAGCACTCCTGACAGCCAAGAGGCTTGAGCAGGCATCAACAAACTTTTCCAGGAACAAAGAGTATTTTTGACTTGCAGACCACAAAATCTCTGTCGCAACTCTGTAAATTCACCAAAAATCATTTAATTTATCCATTTAAAATGAATGAACTGTATGGTATGTAAATTATACCTCAATAAAGATGTTTTAAAAAAAAAGAATGAAGGCAGGCACCTGGTGGCTCAGTAGGTTAAGCATCCAACTCTTGATTTTGGCTCAGGTCATGATTTCAGGATCATGAGATCAAGCCCCACATCCAGCTCCACACTCAGCAGGGAGTCTTGAGATTCTCTCCAACTCCCTCTGCCCCTCACCCTGCTTGCTCTCTCCCTCTCTCTACAATAAGTAAATAAACCTTAAAAAAAAGAGAATATAAGCAAAATAAAGACACTCAGAAATCAAAGAAAACTAAGAGAATTTGTTCTCCCAGACCTGCGTTATAAGTTAAAAAAAGTTTTTATCAGGCTGATGGGAAACGAGTTCAAGTGGAAACTCAAGCCTCTAGAAAAGAATGAAGAAAAATGGAAATGATAAATATCCAGATAAATATGAGACATTTTTTTCTCTTAATTTCTTTAAAATGTATGACTATTTTTAGCAAAAATTTATAACATGGTCTTGCGCACTTTAAAACATATGTTTGTGGCATATATATATTTATATATAAAGAAACTATAGCATAAAGAATGACAAAAAAGAATCAATTTAATTGCAAGATTTCTACATAGAAAGTACGGTAACTTAAAAGTTGTATAAGTAGACTGTAAAAAATTTTTTTTAAGATTTTATTTATTTATTTAAGAGAGAGAGAGGGAGCACAGAGGAAGAGGGAAAAGCAGACCCCCATGGAGCAGGGAGCCCGCTGTGGGGCTCAATCCCAGGACCCTGAGATCATGACCTGAACTGAAGGCAGACTTAACCAACTGAGCCACTCGGGCGCCGCAGAGACTATAAAAATTTTTATATGTATATTGTAATCTCACTAGAAATCTGATAGAAAGCAGTAGAGCCAAAAAGCCAATAGATAAATTAAAATGAAATTCTAAAAATATTTACATAATCTAAAGTGAGGCAGGAAAAGAATAAAGATACAAAAAACAGAGAGAATAAATAGAAAAAAAGAGTAAAATGGTATACCTAAATTGAATCATATCAATAATTCCATTAAATATTAACTAACTGAGCTCTCCAACTAAAAGGTAGAGATTATCATAATGGATAAGAAAGCAAGATCCAACCATATGCTGCCCACAAGAAATGCATTTTAAATATAAAGACTCCAATAGATTGAAAGTAAATGAAGGAAGATGTATCACACAGTCAGCATAAGATTGGAATGATCATATGGATATCAGATTAAGTAGACATTAAAAAAACTATTATCAGAAATAAAAATATTTCATAGTAATAAAAGTGTCAATTCATCAGGGAGACATAACAATCATAAATGTACACAACTAATAATAAAGTTTTAAAATGCATGAAGCAAAATCCGACAGCATCAAAGGAATGATTCTATAGATTTTAATAGCCCTTTCTCAGCAATTGATAGAACAACTAAGCAAAATGTCGGTCAAGACATAAAATAATCTGGGGTGCCTGGGTGGCTCAGTTGGTTAAGCGACTGCCTTCAGCTCAGGTCATGATCCTGGAGTCCTGGGATTGAGTCCTGAATCGGGCTCCCTGCTCAGCGAGGAGTCTACTTCTCCCTCTGACCCTCCCCCTTCTCGTGCTCTCTCTCTCTCATTCTTTCTCTCAAAAAAAAAAAAAGGGGGGGGAGGGCATAGATAATCTGACACTATCAACCACCTTATCTTAACTGATATCTGTTGAATGTTATATCAGGGGCACCTGGGTGGCTCAGTAGGTTGGGCATCTGCCTTTAGCTTAGGTCGTTCCAGGCATCCTGAGATCATCCTAGGATTGAGCCCCACTCAGGCTCCCTGCTCAGCAGGAGAATCTGCTTCCCTCTCTCCCTCTGCCACTCCTTCTGCTCATTCTCTCTCACTCTCTCTAATAAATAAATAAAAATCTTAAAAAAAGAAAGGATGCTATATCAAATAACTACAGAATATACATTCTTTTCAAGGGCAAATGGTATGTACACCAACACGCACTACATCTGGGCACCTGGGTGGCTCAGTTGCTTAAGCGCCTGCCTTTGGCTCAGGTCACGATCCCAGGGTCCTGGGATGGGGCCCTGAGTCGGGCTCCCTGCTCAGTGGGGAGCCTGCTTCTCCTTCTCCTCCCTGTTCCTGCTCTCTCTCACTATCTCTGTCTTTCTGTCTAATAAATAAATAAAATCTTTAAAAAAAAAAATGCACTACATCCTGGGCATAACGCAAATCCCAATAAACTGCAAACAACTGAAATCAAGGGCGCCTGGGTGGCTCAGTGGGTTAAAGCCTCTGCCTTAGGCTCAGGTCATGATCTCAGGGTCCTGGGATTGAGCCCTGCGTCGGGGCTCTCTGCTCAGCGAGGAGCCTTCTTCCCCCTCTCTCTCTGCCCTACTTGTGATCTCTCTCTCTGTGTCAAATAAATAAATAAAATCTTAAAAAAAAAAACCTGAAATCATATAGATATATTCAGACACACGTACACATTCATCTTCCCACATTCTCTCTAGGCTTGTCCCTAATCCCCTTCGAGCATCTATTAATAGTGACACATGACACTGGTCCTTGGTAGAGATGAGGCTCCAAGTCAATCAGAATATGGATAATCTACTGGGCCAAACCAATCATTGATGGCAAATATAAAAACTTTGGATAAGCAGTTTCTCTAAGCAGTATGCTATAAATTCCGATTAAATATCAATCACTACCCAAATGAGGCCATGGAGAAAATAAAACAACTCTCCCAAATTTCTAATGTAGCATCTACTCTTTCACAGAATTTCTCACAGAAGGCTAAAGTAATTATCTAACAAACAAAGCGGCCTCACGAAAATGTTCTTCCAATCAATGTAACACAGTAACCTGGTCGGTGAGGCCATCCCAGGCTTCTCTCAATTGTAACTGATCTTCATTCAGCTCATCCAGATTCCTTTTTATTGGCAGGATGTCCAAAAAGGGCTTTTTTTCTTCATTGAACGACTCCAAAAAGGACAGCAGACTCTACAATCAGAAGAATATTTTAAAGATGGAAATTTTAGATCAGTTTCTGAAACGTAATCCGCTATTTTAAGGTCTATAGCTGTAGGTCACATTTAAATGGATCCTCTCACGGCTCTGGTGTCTTTCGTCAGTGCACCCCGATCACTTGAGTGCCGTCACAGTAACAACAGGTCACACCTCGTGTCTCGTGTCAGTACTGCTGGATTCCTACTGGAAGAGGGTGGCGCGGTCACCCAGCTCCACAGGACGAGTCCTGATGTCGCATGGAAAATGTGAGTTTGTCTGTCCTCCCCGAACATGGATTCATGACAAAATAAGAATGAGTGGAAGCGAGAACTATACGGCAGCAGTGATCACGTGTCAACGTGTCTATGATTAACTGCACGTGAGCCAGTTCTGCCCAAGTCATTTTATACAGACCTTAGAAAATCCTCTGTCCCTGCCCGCAAAAACTTAATAAACAAAGCTTTCCTTGGTTCGGATTTGTGCGAAAGATTAGTGTTGAAGAGTCATCAATTCCGGAAATATTATTTCAAAACTTATTCATAATAACCGGCAGCATTTTAAGTTGAATTTTAGGAGTTGGGGTGCCTGGCTAGCTCAGTTAGGAGAGCATGCAATGCTTGATCTTGGGGTCATGAGTTCGAGCCCCATGTTTGGAATAGAGCTTACTTTTAAAAACAAATAAATAAAGGGGCGCCTGAGTGGCTCAGTGGGTTAAAGCCTCTGCCTTTGGATCAGGTCATGATCTCAGGTTCCTGAGATCGAGCCCTGCATCGGGCTCTCTGCTCAGCGGGGAGCCTGCTTCTTCCTGTCTCTCTGCCTGCCTCTCTGCCTACTTGTGATCTCTCTCTCTGTGTCAAATAAATAAATAAAATCTTTAAAAAAATAAATAAATAAATAAATAAATAAATAAAAATATTTTAAAAGATTAAGTTTTACGAGTCAACCAAGGGATAATTATTGTAATTCTTTCTGATTATGAATAACTTCATAAAGCCTTTTATTTAAGAAATCTGCATCTGTGGTATATTACTAAATCAAAGGCCTAAGTGAGAGCAACGCACTTCCAGGGGACGCTTAGCATCTGTCAGTAAAAAACATCAGGCCAGGGACGCCTGGGTGGCTCAGTCAGTTAAGCATCTGCCTTTGGCTCAGGTCACGATCCCCAGGCTCTGGGATCGAGCCCCAAGTTGGGCTCCATGGTCAGCGGTGAGTCTGCTTGTCCCTCTCCGTCTGCCTCTGCCCCTCCCCCTGCTTGTGCTAGCTCTCTCTCTCCCTCTCTCTCTCTCTCTCGAATAAATAAATAAAATCTTTAAAAAAAAAAAACCCACATCAGGCCAGAACAAAGATGGAAGGAGCACAAGAGCCGATGCATTTCAGATGAAAGGAAGATGAATGTCCTATCCCTTTCTCCCCTGACGCCTCTAAACCAAGAAGGATGCTGTTGCCAGCAAGTCGCAGAACCTGCTGCATGGTACGGTTGGAAAGGCTGGCTTCGTCCAACTCCCTCAGACAGGGAAGCAGAGCTTGGAGGGGCTCCCATACACGAGAGTATGTCTGCTTTATTCAGGATGGAGGATTGGCGGGGGGCAGATCTGCAGACACGGTGGGTTCTGAGGAACGAGGCTGAAGAATCCTCACCTGGGCTCCCATTCGTCTCTTTCAAGACTGTACTGGGAATAACCGCCTAGCCTGGAGAAGCACCAGGACACAAAGAGAGCTAAGGCTTCAAAGCCAGACTTCACTCAGATCCCACCTCTACCTCTCAGTAGCTACGTGACCTCAGACAAGTCGCTTCGTGCCTCTAAGTCTGGTCTTCGTCTGTAAAACTGGAAGAGCAATACCGCACACTCAGTAAGATGCCGTGACAGGTAACATGCTGGTCGGCAAGGCGCCTGGTACAAAGCGAATGTTCAAACGCGGGGACAATTAACAGGCGTCATTTTTCCTCGAAGGACACCTTGATTGAGGCCCTACCTTGTTATAATTCGGGGTTGGCTTCGCTTCTGATTTCCCGATCTTTTTTTCATTCAGTCTCTACTGGGGACTAGAAAACTTCCACAGTAAGAGGGAAGATAGTAAATGTCCTAGGTTTGAGGGTCCTATGGCGTCTGTTGCCACTACTGAACTCTGGCAAAGCAGCATGCAATACAGCCACAAACAATACGTGAGTGGGTACGGCTCTCGTCCGGGAACACCAGCTTCACAAAAACTGGTGATGGGACCCACAGTCCAGTTTGCCACACCCCGCTCTAAAAGCTTACTATACAAAGTACGTGGAGGACCAAGCATCAGTACCTTGCTGGAAAGGCAGAGTCCCAGGCCCCACCCCAGAACTACTCAGTTAGAATCGCCCTCTAACAAGATTGCCTGGGTCATTCACATGCACATCAGAGTTTGAGAAGCAGTGTCCTAGAACTGGATGCTAAAACTTTGAGTCTGTTTAGTGTTTAAGTAATTACCCTGAAAGAGGTTTTTTCCAAAAACATCCTACTCTTCCCTAACAGTAAGCTACAAATAAATTGCTGTTTAAAATCATACTTACTTCATACTTTTTAGAGTAGGTCTCGTTTTCTGAATCCTTTAGGACTTCCTGTAGTTTTTTCTCTTGTAGAGTTAACCAGACAACAGCATCTTTCATCTTGCCCTAAAATTCACACGCACATATTTAAAACTACCCTAAATAGACTTGGAAGCTTTTTTTTAAATAATAAAATTAACAACTTCAAACATCAGTGAAATAACGTAATCATTACACCTCAGTGACTCACGGTGCCAAAGAGGAATTTTGCTTGTGCACATAACACCTTGAATTTTAAAATGGATTGAAACTAGTACCTGAACATAATGTGCTAAAGAGACAGGGCAAGCAAGCCCCTATTTTTTTTTTTCTTGGCTTATCCATTTCTATTATTCCTCAATTTTAGAGAACATTATTCTAAATTACTCATTTATAGTAGGCCTTTCAGAAGACTCCTTCCCAATACATCCAAATATGCGTTAATTCAAGAGCTATTCACACCCAAATTCACGGACATCAAAAATATCTCGAGCATTTTAAAGACCCTAAAAATAATGCTACTAAAGGTTTTGGTTCGGCTATCCTGTGAATGTGAGCAACAACTATTTTTTCTTAGATTCTTGCCTGCTTACATTTGAAAGCAAAATTTACTGCCTGAGGATAAAGCCAAAGATGTTACGTCTTATTTCCATTCTCCTTTAACCTTCATTTACTCTTCTCTTTCTATTAAGCAGGAGTGTTTTCTGTATACTTGCGTCTGATTTCACGGACAGCTGAATTTTTCATTTTATTTTTTAAGAAGAAAATTAATTAGAAAAGAATAGCTCCCCAGCAGGTCAGAAATAAGTGAACTGAATTATACGCCTGCGTCCCAGCTTGAGTTTCTGTTCCAGAGTCAGCAACAATCTGGCATGGGGCCTCAAACGTAACAGTTGGAAAAACACAGGCCTAAATTTGTCACATAAAATGCGACAATATGACTGCACATAAACATGTCTGAGGAAGTAGTTTAAATAAATATTAAAATAATATTCAAAAACACTTTACTATAAATTCACAGCACTCATTTATCTCCATAGAGGCAGAACATATGTTTATTTGCATCACACTGATTTTTATGAAATTTGCACCCACAATATTTTGTGTATACCTGACTGCAAATCAAAGGAAAAAACAGGATAAATCAAATGGCGATCTGAGAGTGATTCAAGCATACCTCAACAAACAACGATGAAGAGTAGAACACATTGCTCCCATTTTTTATAAATTACACAATCCCAGTTCTATATAGTCAAAGAACAGGTAAAATGGAAATATGCTAAAATTAGATCGTGGTGATGGTTGCACAACTATGTAAATATACCAAAAACCACTGAACTGTAAACTTTAAATGGCTTAATTTTACGGCATGTGAATTACACCTCAAAAAAGCTGTTAAAATTAAAATAGACAAAAATTAGATATCTCTAGAATTTTTTCAAAAGCCTGCTAAACTTAATTTGTCTTATAGAGTGCCTATGTAAAGGTTATCTTAGATAATTCAGCAAAGTTTCATTAATTACCACTTTTAACTTAAAATTTTTTTTTAAAACAGGCAACACTAATCCACAGTGAAAGCAATCAGAATACTGGTTGCCCAGGGTAGACGGGAAAGAGGCAGAGTGGAACATTCTGGGTCACAGAAATGGGTTTCATCATGAACGTTGCTTAATTAACATGGGTGTAGGTATTTGTCAAAACTCACAGAACTGTACTTTTAAGCTCTATATGCAAATTATACCTCAATTTTAAAAATTAAGCCACTAGTAGGGTACAACAAAAATGCACTTGAGTCATACTTCTAAGGAAGGACGTACCTGAGCTTTATCTCCAGTCTCAGCTGCATCCTTCGAATACTGTAGAAATTGTGCCACGTAGGTCATGATGGACTTTTCGTCAGGATTAACAACATCCACATCTGCAAGAGATGCCACACTGTCCATCAGCTACAGATGTGACTTACTGTAATTACTACACAAGAACAGGCCAGACCATAAGACAGCCTTGAAATGATCTCTGGTCAGCGGCCCTTGCTCCAAGTCTGTGCAGTGGCTCAGAACTTAGATCCAGAGTCAAACAGGGCTGAGTTGAATCCTGCCAGTAGTACGCGCACAGCCTCAATTTCCACCTTGCATGTTGTCTGGATAAGGGCAGAAGCAGTCAGGGAGGGCGGAAAGGAGAAAATACAGCCTTCCTCCTTCCAGACACACGATATGGAAACTCCTCCAGAAGAGGAAAGTGTAAGAACACACAGCAACTGGAATTCATTCCCGTCACACTGGTCTCAACAAGTATACAGTAAAGCATTTCCAAAAGCATATGTTGGAGTGCCTGGGGTGGCTCAGTTGGTTAAGCGTCTGCCTTTGGCTCAAGTCGTGATCCCAGGGTCCGGGGATCAAGTCCTGTGTCGGACTCCTTGCGCAGCGGGGAGCCTGCTTCTCCCTCTCCCTTTCCCTCTGCTTGTCACTCCCCCTGCTTGTGTTCTCTCTCTGACAAAAGCATATGTTGTGTGGCATACTTACTCAAGACATCTACAAGATTTTATTTGTTCATTCGCAGAACAAATATATTTACTGAGCACATTCTGTGGGCCAGTCCTTGTGGTGCATTAACAAAGTCCATGGTGAAATAAATTTGGACAATGCTGAGTTAAACAAAGTAAAAATATTATAAATTCCTTAAATGCAGAACTTCTCCAGAAATATAATAAATCAGATAGATCACAAAATCACAAGGACTCGGTCAACACACTACAGACAAAATGAACACATAATTTGGGGATGTCTTTTAGTATGTTGCCAAAACAACCAGGAAGATATTGAAAAGGAAACAAACCTTCTGTGTTTATTTACTAAATCAGTTAAAATAAATTCATCAAATATTTATAGAGAGCCCACAAATGCAGGTCACAAGCAAGATAGGTAAGGCTGAGTTCCTGCCCTTAGGGGCCATATGTTTCATCACTTTATTCATTCAACAAGGGGATGCTAGCCACTTGAGTAAATACCAGATGCCTTAAGACATCATCTACCCCTCAAGGAGCTTACTGTTAGGAGAAAAACAAACAACAAACAAATATAACACATTATGCATGCTTTAGCAAATGTGTTTACTGGGCCCAATGACTGTTCTAATAGGCTGAGGGAGAACATGAATCTAATCTATATCTAAATAATAAAATTAAAGACAGTAAACATACAAAAGGTATCAATAAAAAGGTACGGGTGGAGTTTTAATAAGGAAGCATCCCTAAGAACTGAGTCATTCTTTAACTGAAAAAAATAT